>CM053510.1:2587398-2737193 GCA_028627145.1 Eidolon dupreanum | reverse complement strand
GTTATCTCCACTTGGGACAACTTAAGAGGCATCTCAAACATACCATGTCCAAAACTGAATTTCTGGTCTTCTACAGAAAATTTATTTCTCCTGCAATGTTCCCCATTTCAGTAAATGGCAACTCCGTGCTTCCAGCCGCTCAACATCATCTCCAACTCCTCTTACACAACTCACATCCAATCTGAGCTTTACTGTCTAATTACATCCAAATCTGACCACTTCCCCCTGAATTCTACTGGGCAACCCTGACTTATGTTGTCATTACTTCCCTCCTGTATTTTTGCACTAGTAATAATTTTTCTGAGCAAACAACTGTTTTCTCTTTGTTTTTGCCTATTTCAATAACATCCAGAATGATATAAAACTTATGAAAGATAAGTCCTAGCAGATGATCCCCTCTGCTTTATGCCCTCCACAGACTTCCAACATAAGAGTGAAAGCCAAAGTCATTTCAATGGCCCACAAGGTGTTACACCTCTGTTCTCCCCTCCCCCCATGCTTATGCTTTATTATTCACTCTGTTTTGGCCTCCAGCAATACCGGATCGTCGCAATTCCTTGCACCAGCGGACATGCTCCTGCCCCAGGACTTTCTGAATTGTACTTTCCGGCTGGAACGATTCCCCTGGAGGATGACTTACTTGCTCGCTCGGTTACTTCAAGTCTTTATCACTAACCAACAGGGTATGTTTTATACTTGTTAATCTCTCACCCCACCATAATATAAACTCCAAGGTGAGGATTTTTGTTACTTTTTGTTTACTTCTATATTCTTGGTGATGCCCAGATGGTAGGTACTTAGTAAAATATGTAGAATGAACATGTTGACAAATATTTAACTTCGTCACATGTATTTGTTTTTGATGTCTTAAAGCCATGCAAAATCTTTTCTACACACATCTGTCGGCTTTGAATTTTTCCTTTTTGTTTTTTTTAAAGGCTCAACTTTTGTCCACTCAAGGACTGTCTTTTTGACCAAATTTTCTATTTTATTGAACTTTTTATTGTGGAAAATTTCATTAATTAATCTTCGCTTTTAAATTCCATAAAGGCAGAGACGTGCTCTGATTTTTCACACCTCCAGCGCCTGCCAGGACCTCAGCAACCTCAGAGAATGTGTTTCCGAAGAATGAATTAATGGCACGAAGGTTTCTCCCGGGGCAGACGCCTCTCAGATCCCCTCAGACTGCTCTGCGCAGTCCCAGAGGCAGAAGTCCCAGGAGCCGTTTGCTAATGGAAGGCGTTAGTCCGGGTTTCTCATGCCAGGCCCGGCCTTCCCGTGGACATTCTTCCTGCCACTTCTAGGCGTGGGTTTGGCCTAGGCTGCCAGAATGGGAGAAGCTCGGACTTCCGACTGAACAAAGTTTTTCCTCTGGCCCGCAAATCTCGGCCCCCCCCCCCCGCCCCGGGCCGGAGGCAGCCTCACCAACTAGGCCGCTCGGATGCCGGCGCACCCCGAGCGCGTACCTACCTCTCCACCCCTTCTTCCCCTCCCCCCGGTGGTGGCGGTTGGTCGCGCGCCGCCGTCCCTCTCCTACCCCTCTGCTAACGAGCGGGCTCCAGGCCCTCCGGGATTGGCTGCGCCTGAGTGCATCTTCTCTCAGCCTCTATGATTGGCTGAAGGACGCGCGGGATGCGAGCCCTGATTGGGTAGATCAGAGCGCCTGCGCGGCGGGGTTCTCGGTCGCCAGCCATTCCTGGGGAGGACTGCCGGCCGACCGGACGTCTCGCCTGTCGCTGGAGGAGCGGTCCCGGCTCTCCGGGAAGGCGGCTGCGGCGGCAGAATGAAGATATTCGTGGGAAACGTCGATGGGGCGGATACGACGCCGGAGGAGCTGGCAGCCCTCTTCGCGCCCTACGGCACGGTCATGAGCTGCGCCGTCATGAAACAGTTTGCCTTCGTGCACATGCGCGAGAACGCGGGCGCGCTGCGCGCCATCGAGGCCCTGCACGGCCACGAGCTGCGGCCAGGGCGCGCGCTCGTGGTGGAGATGTCGCGCCCAAGGCCTCTTAACACTTGGAAGATTTTCGTGGGCAATGTGTCGGCTGCGTGCACGAGCCAGGAATTGCGCAGCCTCTTCGAGCGCCGTGGACGCGTCATCGAATGTGACGTGGTAAAAGGTAACGCGGAGACGCGCGCGGGGGGGCCGGGCGCGGGGACGCGCGGGGCACTCTGCTTGTTAGCCACGCCCCTTTCCCGGGGGTCGGTCACTGCGCGGTTGTGGGGGTGGGGAAGTCCGCGGGAGCGAGGCCGGAGGTGTTGGGGGCGCGATGGGTAGAGCCACCCTCCTCCCCTGCGATCTAGGCACCATTCACAAAATGGGAGGAAGCGGCTCTGGGTGGGTGCGGTGGCCACTGTTGGCCAAGCTACGGGGCCGGGGCCGCGGCCGCGCCTGACAGATTTGCGAGTGTCCCGGGGGCGCGTCTTCCACTGTTTTCCTGGGCCTGGCACCGAGCGGAAATTGGGAAGTGACGGGCACAAGCCGGATCATGGAGCGGGGAAGATCTCTCCACTTCCCCACTTCCTCTCCAGACGTCGGTCAGAGCGAGGGAAGAGGGAAAAGGTGGGGGCTGACGCCCCAAGACCACCCTCGTGTTCCCTCCCGGTGAATGCTCCCGAGCGGAAGGTAACGGGGCCCTTGGTCGTTTCTTGGGCTGGGATCTTTTTAGTATTGTTTGGCATGGGTGTATTCATGGGTATATAGTTACTCATGGGTACAGGAGGGTCCCCTTCTGAACCACTTTGGCCTTTCAGTACTGTTAGGTGGGTTAGGCGTGGCAACTCTGCGCTTTCCAGCTCCCTCAAAGTTGTATTTTTTCCCTTTGGGTTTGATTTTACTTATATAAACTGGAAACCCTGACCTCTCGCATGTGGAAGGAGGCTTGTTTGCTGAAGACCTCTTCTCGGTAGACTACTGGCCAAGCCTGTGCCCCAAGGCAGTGTCATTCTTTTATAAAGTTGGTGATTTTGCAAGGGGGCATACTCTGGCTGAGGGGGGGTATATGGGAAAGGGCTTGTGAGAGGTCTTCGTTAAACATTGGCTAAACAAATTTACTTACTAGTCGTCTCTGTTTGAATGTCTAATTTGGGCAGATCCCTATATTGCTTTCGAGAAAAATACATTGCCATAATTTAGGCCTGACTTCCTTGGGACCCAGTTGATGTTTTTCATAACCTGGGTTCCTACTCGTAAGCTCTTTTTATTTTATGTTGGCAGGATTTGGTGGGACAGCCTTGTGTATGTGGCTAGTCTCTGTTCCACTTGGGAGCAGATCAGAGTTAACTTTGCCCTGCCACCTTCAAGGATGCAGCCTGGGAGTATCGGACGCCCTACTCCTGGTGTTGGGTTCATACGTGCTCATACCCTGTGAGACAAGTTTTGAGGATAGATAAATGTGGGTGCAGGTGCTTATTTATTTCCACCAAGATACTTCATTTGCTGTCTTGGAAAAGCACATCTTTTGGGCGATACCTTGTTATTTTCGTAACTGGGAAGTGTAAAGGGTTGTAGTCTTCACTACCAGCATCAATTCCTTGTTCTGCATTAATACTGCGTTCTATTTTCCTCAACTCAGGTTATGCGAGTCCACGAATATCCGGAATCGGGCTTTCCTGCTGGGTGCTCTGAGGCAGGCTGTATGGTGCATGGATTTTTGCTTTTGTTTAGAGTAAAAAAGTGGGAAGGGCCTCAGATTGGGCACCTGGCCAGGAAACGGATGGGGGTTGTATGGCTCGTTATGAGAGTTCTAAGTTTAATTGACCTACTGTGTTTCTTTTGTGATTCTTAGGCAGGGTGGCTCCTAGTTTGCAGTCTAGAAACTAGCTTCTGCAGGGACAGTCTGCATGGAACTCATTGGTCAAGAAGCTTGCTTTCAAGTGGTCGGGAAAGCTGACAATTTGCCGAATTTGTGTGGGACCGACACTTAAGTGGCAGTGGGGGACAGGGTGAAGTGTATAAACTACACGTGGTTTTTAGAACTCGTGGCTGACTCCTTGTGAGAGAGTGAAAATTTTGTGCATTTTGTCCCTTTGTAAACATTTGATAAGCAGAAATGCACTGACTTCCGCAGGGAGTTGTGGTCAGCTGTTATTTGTGGGTACACTGATATGTAAGGGACTGGGAAAGATTTGAGCATCATATCCTTCACTGATGTTTTTCTATCTCTTGGGGATGAAGAAAAGTGAGGTTTTTAAATTGGGAATGTAGTAGAAGAGACTGACTGGTTCTGCAAATAACGTACTCTTTTCTTGGGCTGGGAATGGACATTTGATTGAGTCTTGTGTCGGCTGTCAGGCGAAAAGAACAGAAGCGCGCCATGGCACAGGACATCCAGTTCTGTTTCATTTCACAGGGAAAAAAACAGTTGCTTGGTTACCCTAGGAGTTTAGCTATGATTTGATTTGTGGAGTTAAAAACTCCATAGCAACAGTGGATTGTAACCACTCTCCACAGCTACGTCCTATTCGGTGTTCAAAGATGAAGTAGGTATGAGAGTCCCTGACAGCTAGGAACCATTTAGACTTAAGGGGAGGTCTGAAAGGCTTGTGGGCGGCCATTTTTTCCTCCTCTATACAGCTGTATAGTTTCAAGTTAGAAGTTTTTACTCTTCTCAGGATAGGAGAACTCATTTTTCTGGATTATCAACTTGGTATGGGAGGAATTGTGAGGACCATGTGGAATTCTCTGTGAAAACATTGCTTGCTACTCCCTTTAAATGCTGTGGATTTCCTTCAGAAGTCACTGTTCTTGAACTAGCTCTCCGGGCAGGTGGCTCCCTGGAGTTCCTAGATCTGTTTTTTCTTAATTGTCCTGGGAGTAGTTGGGTTCCTGGGAATCTTTGATAGGGTTAGGCCTGTCTTTGGCTGCTCACTGTGATAGAATTAGTTAGCCTTGATGTGATTGAGTCAGCTGGACAACTGTTCACACTTCCCTCCAATGTCAAGTTTAGGAAATTTCTGATATAAATTGGTTATGATTGTATCTGATGGCTTCTTAAAAAAAGTCGGTTATGCAGTTCATCTGGGTGGTCATTTGAATTGTACATGTGAAATCCCAATTTTCAAATTTCACAACTTGGTCTCAATAAAACCCAACTATGTAGGGAGTAGACAGTGGAATGACCTATTCTTAAAATCCTCTTTAATTTTTTTTTTGTTGAGTGTTTTTCCCTAGCTCTTTCTAGTCTCAGTATAGTAAGGAATATAGTATGCTGCTTTTAACATTTTATCACAGTGCTTGGAGTTTTTTTCCCATTTCCTTAAGCTGCCAAGAGGTGCCGCTTTCTGCTTGCCATTGTATTCTCTGGTTGGTTTTGCCATTCTGGAGGGTCAAACTCAGTCTCTGCATTTAAGGAAATCCCCTACCACCAGTATCTATTTTTATCTCATTCTACCCAAAGTGGAGGTGAGAGATCAGAGAACAATTCTAGTTCCCTGCGGCTAGGTGGAAAGTAACACTTTTGCTTTTCACAATTGGTAGACATCGAGTTCTGGCTATGGGGGGTGTGTGGCCTGAGAGTGGTGATAGTTCATTTTGTTTTGTCATCTTTGGCAGGTTCCAAATTTGCATGTATAGATTTCATTGTAGCTCTTGTGTTTTCTTAGAGATGAATGATAACATTCTGTAGGGAAATAAGTCTGTGGTTATTCCTAGGCTTGAATAAGCATCATAATTATCTCTTTATAGCTATTTTTGCTTTACAGGGCACTTTTATATTCTCATTTCAATCTAACTGAGGTAGGTAGGAGAGATTTGTCAGATGGAGAAATAAATTGTAAGTTCCTTGAGAGCTTACAGCAAGTCTGTGATATCCAGATCTGTGAGGCCTTTTAGCTCCTAGCCCAGGATTCCTTGTGCTGTACCATACTTCTGACTTCTGCCTGTTGATTAAATTTTTATTCTCATTTGTATGGGAGTCCTTTGGAGGTACTGCCTTACATCCAGGAAAATAACTTGTTCTATAGGAACAGTAAGTGAGGGCATCCCAGTATAAAAGTTTAGAAAGTAGAACACTTTTTTTAGAGGTCATTTAAAAGGATTTCTTATCTTCAAGAATGGAACCTTAGTAATTTCATCCAGGTAGTACTTCATTTCTTAAACTGATGTGAGAGAGATGGGGTCCTGGTACTTGGACTCTCTGTCTCTTTTTTTTTTCCTCCCACTTACAGCACCTGGTCTTCCTAGGTGGTCTCCCATCCAAGTACTAACCAGGCTCGACCTTTCTTAGCTTCCGAGATCAGTCGGGATCTGAAGTGTTCAGGGTAGTATGGCTGTAGACTGGACTCTCTCTTAAAGTGGTAATAGGTCCAGGTGGAGTTAAGTGCATGGCTTTCTTTTCCACAAGCATGGGCTGCTTATTGTTCCTCATATCCTGCTTGCACCATTGTGGTTTGTGAGTTTGAATGTGAACAAGCATTTTTTCTCACTCCTTTCTTTCCTGAAATTTTCTCTATGTGGTAGATAGATAGGTCTTTGAGATTATTATCCTTTCTTAGAGGGTATCCCACCCAGCTGATTCAGATCCTGAATGAGGGCCTCAGGGGTAACCTGTTTAGCAGGGCCTGGTAGCTGTGGAAATTGCAGCTTCTTGCTGAGAAACCAAATCTTTCCTGTAAATGGTCTGCTCTGTGAACAGGAGCCCAAGGGGTAAGGTGTACCTCTGTCCCTTGTAGAGGAACTGGTGGAGGCTGTAATGTAGCCTGGGGGTGGGGAATGGGCCTGAACTCAGACAGGAGGTTGTTTCTGTTCCCACACCTTGCTGGCTTACGTGGGGTCCAGCTTCTCCCTTCTCTAGTCATATTACACAGTCCTACCTTATATGTGGACTTCTCAGGATAGACTGGCATAATGAAGCAGCATGGAGAGCTGGAATTCCGTTCCTGGCTCCATCTAGCGCATTTTGATTTGGGGCAAGCCATATATATATTCTCTGAGTGTGTTTGCCCACCTGTGAAATGGGGAGAGTGATCTTTTGTTCTGCTTACCTCACAGAATTGTTGTGCGTCTCATTGTGGTCCTATGCATGAAAGTACTTTGAAAATGGGAAGTACTGTGGAAAGGGGGAGATAATATTGAAGGAGTTTTATGAACTATGCATTGCAGTCTAGCTCTCTTGGCCAAATTGGACCCTAGGCTGAGAAATGGGTCGTACCAAGACATAATTGGTCATTTCCAGTGTTTGAGAGTCAAGTCTCAAAGGTGAGCAGTTGTGTTTGGTGACCTTAGGTTAGAGAAGACTGAATGACAGTGATCCAGGGACCCTTTCTGTGCTTTGTTTGCTGGTTTATACTTACAGGAGCTGTGAAGATTTTTATCCTGTGTTGCAGTTCATCTTTGCTCTTTCTTCTCTCACCAGGAAGTTGGGTGAGGTGGCAGGGGAAAAGGGGAGAATGGGGAAAAGGCCACAGGCAACGGTGGCTGCTTGGGACAGTCAGAAGCTTTGTTACGTGGGAGCCACATTTTATGACATACTCCCGGAGAGGAGGGTTTGGAGGCCTGGAGGTAGCTGGCAACAGCTGGGTGCTGTTGGTGTGTCCATTTTGGGACCCATCGGGTAGCATGCCCTGCCCCCCTAATTGCTAACCCTCTGTCTGCTGCTTTATCAGACTACGCGTTTGTTCACATGGAGAAGGAAGCAGATGCCAAAGCCGCCATCGCGCAGCTCAACGGCAAAGAAGTGAAGGGCAAGCGCATCAACGTGGAACTCTCAACCAAGGGTCAGAAGAAGGGGCCTGGCCTGGCTATCCAGTCTGGGGACAAGACCAAGAAACCAGGGGCTGGGGATGCAGCATTCCCCGGAACTGGTGGCTTCTCTGCCGCCTTCGACTACCAGCAGGCTTTTGGCAACAGCACTGGTGGCTTTGATGGGCAAGCCCGTCAGCCCACGCCACCCTTCTTTGGTCGCGACCGCAGCCCCCTGCGCCGTTCACCTCCCCGAGCCTCTTACGTGGCTCCTCTGACGGCCCAGCCAGCCACCTACCGGGCCCAGCCCTCGGTGTCGCTGGGAGCTGCCTACAGGGCCCAGCCTTCTGCCTCTTTGGGTGTCGGCTATCGGACTCAGCCCATGGCAGCCCAGGCAGCCTCTTACCGCGCTCAGCCCTCTGTCTCCCTTGGGGCCCCGTACAGGGGCCAGCTGGCCAGCCCCAGCTCCCAGTCTGCCGCAGCTTCCTCACTTGGCCCATATGGTGGAGCCCAGCCCTCGGCCTCGGCCCTCTCCTACGGGGGTCAGCCGGCTGCGGCTTCCTCGCTCAATTCCTATGGGGCTCAGGGCTCCTCCATGGCCTCCTATGGTAACCAGCCATCCTCTTACGGCGCGCAGGCTGCCTCTTCCTATGGGGTTCGTGCGGCTGCCTCCTACAACACCCAGGGAGCAGCTTCCTCCTTAGGCTCCTACGGGGCCCAGGCAGCCTCCTATGGGGCCCAGTCTGCAGCCTCCTCGCTGGCTTATGGGGCCCAGGCAGCTTCTTACAATGCCCAGCCCTCAGCCTCTTATAATGCCCAGTCTGCCCCATATGCTGCACAACAGGCTGCGTCCTACTCTTCGCAGCCTGCTGCCTATGTGGCACAGCCAGCTGCAGCCTATGCCGGCCAGCAAGCCGCCTACGCTGCACAAGCCGCTACCCCAATGGCTGGGTCCTACGGGGCCCAGCCGGTTGTTCAGACCCAGCTGAATAGTTATGGGGCTCAAGCATCAATGGGCCTGTCAGGCTCCTATGGGGCTCAGTCAGCTGCTGCGGCCACTGGCTCCTATGGCGCCGCAGCTGCCTACGGGGCCCAGCCTTCTGCCACCCTGGCAGCTCCTTACCGCACTCAGTCAGCCTCGTTGGCTGCTTCCTATGCTGCCCAGCAGCATCCCCAGGCTGCTGCCTCCTACCGTGGCCAGCCGGGCAATGCCTACGATGGGGCAGGTCAGCCGTCTGCAGCCTATCTGTCCATGTCCCAGGGGGCCGTTGCCAACGCCAACAGCACCCCGCCGCCCTATGAGCGTACCCGCCTCTCCCCACCCCGGGCCAGCTACGACGATCCCTACAAAAAGGCTGTCGCCATGTCGAAAAGGTACTGTATGCCCCCCCTGCCTCTGCCCCCAGCTGGGGCTTAGGGCAAGGGGCTGAGGTTGGCATGGGAGGGAAACTGGAGCCATCGGCCCCTCCCTTGGTTTTCTCTATTCCCTTGGGATATCCAAAGGCTGAGGGGGGGATATCTGTGAACTTTCCTGGTCACCAGGGTTCAAGTGGATCATAGTGCTCAGTCTGGGGTGGTACCAGCTAGTCAGGCTGGGAGAAGTGTCACCTGTCTGGGCTAGCCCAAGTGCCATTGGAGCTACTGCCTGCAAGATCGTGGCCCGTAGCCTTTCCCACCGTCTCTAGGATCCTTCAGCCTGTTACGTGGTTGTCCTGGCTCTGGTGGGGGTGGGTTTGAAAGAATAGTCCCTTTGGCACTCACTGGCTGAAGGCAGGGTGTTTGAGGTGCGTCCACTCTGGGGCAAGTTGGGGACCTTGCTTTCGTCCGCCGTTCTGTTGATAAACAACCACGGTCTTTCTGTGCAGGGCCCAGGGGTAGGAGTAGTTTGCTTGTGGTTTGGGAATGTAGAGCAAAATCCACCCTGGCCAGTTCAGAAGGGAGGGCTTCAGCGGCGGGCTTTGTTTCCCACTGAGCCGAACCAGGTTTGGTTTCTTGCCCTGGGTAGGGTGATGAGCCTTCTGGCAGTCTTGTTTGTTGGAGACCAGTCTGATCACACCCTCCCTGCCCCCATTGGCATCTCCCCCATGCCCACCTGGAGCCCTCCCCTCGATTGTCTCATTCACCAACTGTCTTCTTCTCTCGACTAGGTATGGTTCCGACCGGCGTTTAGCCGAGCTCTCTGATTACCGCCGTTTATCAGAGTCGCAGCTTTCGTTCCGCCGCTCGCCGACAAAGTCCTCGCTGGATTACCGTCGCCTGCCCGATGCCCATTCCGATTACGCACGCTATTCGGGCTCCTATAATGATTACCTGCGGGCAGCTCAGATGCACTCTGGCTACCAGCGCCGCATGTAGGGCCGTCCTGGGTGGGGTACCGCAGGGAGGGAAGGAGAAGAGGAGTGGGGTCGGGTGCAGACCCAGGGTATAACCACTGGCCCAGAGCTCTCCCGTTTGCGGTTTTTCATTCCTTCTACCATGTGGGCCTTCCCCAGGAGACGATCCTTTTGAGTGTTCGGCAGTAACCTACTTTGTTCCTTCGCCTCAGCAGCAAATCTTGCTACTGGCTCTAGATCTGCGGTTTCCCCTCTCCCCTGCCTCCCATCTCGCCAGGATGGGAATTTCTTTTATGTTTTTATTTTTTCCTGGCTCCCTTTTATTTTTGTGCGCGATATTTAAGGTCGTCTGGATGGGGAAGCAACCTGCAGCTGAGGTCGGCGGCGCCTTTTTCTTTTTAGATACGAGGGAGGCCAGGAAAGGGTTAGCTTAACCATTTCCTATGCGCCAAGCTGTGCCAGCAGTCCAGGGGGCCCTGACTGTCTCTCTGTAGACTGTGTTGAGACTGAGTTCCTGTCGGGACAGTCAGTTGGTACACGTCCACATCCTTACCCCTGATGTTCTAGCGGATGCCGAGTGGCACAATCCCACTTCCCCATCTCCCCAAGTAGGTGGTGTTAGAAAACCTTAATTTTTTTTCCCTTTTGTATGGACTACAAATAAAACTTGGGGCAATTTGCAGTTTGGAAACCTGGTTGTCATTGTCTTGATTGCACTCAGTTTCAGAGGAGTCAGTTTGACATCCAGGAAGACGTGACAGCTGCAGGGAAGCAGCCAGAGGACCCAGAGCAGATGAGGAAGGGGGTTTGAATGTGGAACTTAGAAAGATTTCCCTGCATCCCAGAGGGATTTAGCTCATCGTTGTCCTGCTCGTCTGCCATCTTTAGGACTGGAGAGTCCAGACCAAGTTGCTTGGGCTTCTTCAGCCTTTGGCTTGACTTAACCACACCAAAATGCACTAAATTCATCCCCTGCCTGTGCTTGACCATTTTCCCTCATTTGTTTCCCATTGAGAAACAACCTGTGCTCCAGCAGAGTGGTTCTGGGATTTGGCTTCTCAAGTGAGAAGTGGGGAATGGGCTGCTTTGGTGCTTGAGAGGTAGCGGATCCTTCAGGCAGTAGGGTTGAGTGACTGCTGAGGCCAGGACCTGGAAAAGAGCCAGTAGTGAGCTGAGGGTGATGTTGGTGTCTAGTACTGCCCTCCCTGTGGTTGGAGAAAGAGGGATGGGGACAGTTGGAAGCAGGTATGGGAGATTTTCGCCATTCGCCTGTTGAACATCGTCTGGAGCGTCCTTCCTGCGTCCTGCCCTCCCCTACCATCAGTCACCTGCAGCTGACTTTCCCTATCTCCATGTTAGGATTTCCAGATATTTTCTTACTGGGTTTATTTTTGGAGCTGTCATGGTAGACTCTAGGAAGGGGTTGAGGTGCGCATAACCAAATGGGGATGCTGGGAGAGGGTGAGAAATTGAAGATCCTGTCTCTACTTTTTTTTTCCAAGGCTGGGGGTTAAGAGGACCTGGGCAAAAAAATATGGCAGTTCCAGCCAGGGACAAAATGGGAGGTTCGGGGTCAATGATGGGTGAATGGAAGAAGACCGGTAGGGTGGGGTGATAACTGGACAACCAACTGATGTTCCTTTGGGTAAGAATGCTTTAGAGATTTGATTTGGGAACCTGCTGGGGCAAGGTGATTTTGGGGAGGTGTGTGTGTCGACTGTAGTGCAGATGGGTTCTCTTCTGCCTCCTTCACTGGGTACTTGTGAACTGGTCTGTAACAAAGTAGTTTGCCTCAGTTGTTCTCTTGCCTCTGCCCAGTGGGCAAAAACATATGGATGGTCTTTGTAACCACCAGCTCTTAACTTGTGGATGCTAATGGGTAATTTTGGGGTACTGGGCCAGGGCTCTTTTTCTGCTCATTGCTTTGCCTTCAAGTGCTTTGCTGTTCCTTTTCATTTCTTTTTACGACTGGGAGGCTGTGTTTGATAGGTTTCTTGTCATTTTTCTGCAGCGAAGGTGGGGTGATCTGAGGGCCAAGCTAACAAGCTTACCTCTGGTTTTTACCCTGGAAAATGGAGAGTTGGTTGATTGTAGGGCTGTGATTGTGGCCTGCGTATTTGTAATATTTCTTTGTCAATGTGGCTTTCTGTCTTCCTTTCTCTCCAGTGAGGGTTCTGCCATTCCCAACCCCATGGTTCCTGTGAAAAACAGCTTAATGAGCTCTTGGGGCCAGTGTTGATGTTCTGTATTGTAGCCCAAGTTCTTCAGAGTGACCTGGCCTTAATGATCAATCGCTAGTTAACTGCCTGTCATCTTTAGGTCCTGATGCCCTTGCCGCCTCAGCCCTCAGGCTTCGCACTGTTTAAGCAGAAAGAGCTACAAAGCTAAAACATTTGTCATTTTCCTTTCTTGCAGATTGTCTTAAAATTCCCTCCCCTCTTAAATTATGCCACCTGTGTCAGTCCTATAGCCCACTTCTCATACTTTGCTTTTGTGGATTTGTGATTTCCAGGGTCCTATACCTTGGAAACAGTTGGGTGAATGGGAGGGCAGATGTTTAATGTGTTCTGGGAAAAGGGCTGGGGAATATGGGCTCCCAGTATCCTGTAGATCTTAACACTTTTGCATCTTATCACCTCTACAACTTGGGCTTCATTCCTTGGGGAAGTTTTAGATGATTTATTCCTGGAACAAGACCAAGTAGAGGCTTCTAGCCTTGTCAGCCTACTTTTCTGAGGTTTGGACTTTGTTTCAGATTCTGGGGTAGGCCTGGGGCCCCATCCCTTATATTATAGGTAGTGAGACTACGAGTAGGCACTCTTTCAGGTCATACCTGTAGGTTGAGCTCCGCTAAAGTCCATGCACAGACTGTTGGTTCTCTGGTCATTTTGTGCTGTTAAGCCAAATAAGTTTGATTCTAACATGGAATGGCTCAGATTATAATGAAAATAAGTTTCCTAGATTTATGGACTAGTATGCTATGTAATAGGATGCTATTACGCTAGTTGGGTAATAAAGAAGATAAGATAGATGGCAGGTGGACAATTATAATAAGTACCTAAATTCTATAGGTACTTTTTAAAGGGTCATAAATGATGGAATCTAGAGTTTTCCAGGAAAAAAAAAAAGTTCTTAAATAATTTTAAGTCTAGCTCTAAATCATTTGAAATACTGCATCTGTAGTGCTAGAAATAGTGTTTACATAGCTGGGCCCTTGGGCTGACCTTGAAGAATTCATAGTGTGGGGAAGCCAGACCTACCTAAGGGAACTAGCTACATTTCATAAGCAATGCCAGGGAAGTGATAGATAAGGAAGGGGAGAGGGTGGGGCAGTGCCAGTAATGAGAGAAAACGATGGAGTTAGGATTTGTTTGATGTGAAAACTCAGTTGGCACAGAGAGAACGACGAAGGGTGTTGGCTCTAAAATCAGGCTTCTTGAATTTGAATCCTGCTTGGTACTACCACTTAGTTGTGTGATCTTGGACATGTCAGGTACTCTGGCTCATTTTTTTCATCTATAAAATGGGAATAATAACTAACATTTATTGAATGTGTGATAAGCACTATTAAAAGTTTTTTCCATATATATTCCTTTAATTTTCATTGCAACCCAAATGCATTAGGGATTCCTAACCCTATTTTATAAACGGATAAGTTAAGGTTGTAGAGTAACTTTTTTTAAGATCACATGGTTAGAAAGTAGTGGATTAAAAAACTGAACCAGCCATTTTGAACTGTTTAGGACTTTGCTTGTAATCATTACAACAATACTGTTGGAAGGCTCAAATGAGAACATGTGACAAGTGTAGAGCCTCATATATAGTCACTGCTCATCAAATGCTAGCCATCTCATAGAAATGAGAACATTCTAGGGAGATTGGTGTGGCCTAGTCGAGCACACATCTGAGCAAGGACTTTGGATGTAGGCAAGAGTGCAGCATATACGAGTAACAGTGAAGGCAGTGGGTTTTCGTAACGTGTGGTACTAGGAGTGACATAGGGCACTGAACCACACCAGTTTTGGCTACTTCCAGTCTCAGGCAACACTGTTCAGTGCCTTGGGATCAGATTCTCCTGGATATGGAGAAGAAAGGTATGGGCCTGTGAAGACATTAAAGGGAGACTTGAGAGCGTGTAGCTGAGAGTGGGATTGGAGGCATAGGAAGCTTGCTTAGCTGGCCTAGTGGCTCCCTCCAAACATCCCTGGAGAATACTTGTTTTAATTTGAGCCCTTATTAGACCAGTAATTCATTCCTGGACCAGGAGCCAGCATTATTTATTAGGTGTATTAAATTTATGTATTCACCTCTAAGGGTATGAAAGCAATACACATTGCTTATTCACATTTGAGTGGCTTTCACTGACACCAGTGTTTCCCTCTAAATTTGGATTTGCCTTTTATTTCCCTTGCAAGAGTCCAGGCTCCAAGCTCTTTTATTTTATTTTTTTCCTTTTTTTTTTCCTTTTTTAAAAATTATTTTGAACATTTTTTATTTATTCCCTCCCTCTATTTCTTTAAGATCTTCAGACGGAATATTTATGCTTGACTCTGATAGAATATCAGCTTTCTAAACGACCTTGGACAGGTCACTTTACCTTTTAGGGGCTTGATAACCTAAACAGCAAATTAAGAATCAGCAAAATTGCATCTATAGTGTTCCAGTCAAGGTATTTTGAAAACATCCCATTCGGTCTCATTCTCTGTAGTTGGGGCGGTAAAGTAGAGGATTTAGACCAGATATCTTTTAATTTAAAAACCTGTAATGGTTTTTAAGAGACAAACATTAAGCTCCTTTAGTACTCGGTAAAATAATGGGTAGATGACCATCATTGTGGAGACACTTGAGCTATAAGTCTTCCTACTTAAAGCTTCATTTTGCAGCATTTGTCAAGCTGGTGATCCTGGTGATTAAACGCTGTAGTGTAGGTACCCCCTGGCTTTTGGGCCCGTGTCTTTTCTGTCTGAGGGGGACTGGAAAGTGTACTTGCTGATAAGAGTAAATGAGCTTCCTTTTAGTATTAAGTATCCCATCTTCTAAAGCTGGTATTAACTGAAAATCCAGTCATTCCTATCCGTCATCAAGAAGTCAGCTCATGTTTGTTAGCTAACAAAAATTTGATTGCCTACCACGTGCCTTGTGCAGTTCTAACACTAAGGACATGGTAGGAAATAAGAAAGGCCCTGTCCTTGTAGAACAGGTATTTGTTGGGGGCTGGGCATAGGAGGAAGGCAGAAAATGAACAAATAGGACTTCAAATGGTGGTAAGTATTTAGAAAAATGGAGTCATGGGATAGAGTGCCAAGGTAGTGCTGCAGTAGGGGGATATCTTTAGATGGGTGGCCCGTGAAGGACCTGGAGAACATTGCAGTCTGGGCTTGGTTCAAAAAGGCCAATGTGCTGGAGCATAATTGGGGGATGGGGGAGCGGTTAGGGGTTGTTAAAGAGATGGGGAGATTCTGGCAAGAACCAGATTGGATAGGGTGAGTTTGAAATGTTTTGAATTGCAATGGGTCTTAAAAAGCAGGGGGACAATTAAATGTGTTTTACTCAATTGGATGAGCTTGCAAAATTAAACATGACCTAGAGGACTTTCAGAAGTAAATCACCGTAATTAGTTTGGGAGGTGGTGGTGGGCAGTGGTGTACAAACTGGCTTGATTTGTGATCCTGAGAGGATTTATATTCCCAGTCTCTCCTGCAGATTTGGAGAGATTCCTGGTTTCATAGAGTGAGTTGATCTCCTATGTTTTGGTATTTGGAAGATCAAAGTGACAGGAGCTGAGATGATTTCTATACCAGATGCGTTTCCCTGTGCAGATTGAGTTGTGACCACCTCCTCAAAAGGGCACATGGGCAGCTAACATTGAGTTGTTTTTCTTCATAACTGATCCCATGGCGTTGATTCAGTCTCAGAGTGTATCAGAATCTACAATGAAAATGGACCAAGATCCCTGACTACGACGTCTGTAAATATTTTTACGTTTTTAGGTCCTTATTTTCCCACCCTAGAGTAAGTTCTTGACCAGTTTTCCACCATTTGATTTCATTTCCATAACCTTGGCTTCACCTTTCTCTTCGTGACTCCACACCCTTTTTTGGGGGGTGGGGTGGGAGGCACTGCTTTGATCCGTAGTATGTTCATTTCCACTCATATTTCTTTCCTCATAAACCATTCACTTCTTTTTATCATACTTTAAGCTCTTTCACCCAGTACTTGTCTCTACCCCTTTTAACTCCCTCTTGAAAAGCTGCCTTGCAAAGGGTCTTTGCTTGCTCAGTAAATATGAAGAAGCCAAAGGATGAAAACAAAACAAAACCGTGATGAGGGAGCCAGACCCTCTGGAGAATGCTGTTTTGATTGTACTTTGTTTATAGCTGGTTGTGCGTAGGCTCTTTCCTCCAAGGGTCGGTTCTAGGAGTTAAACCTACAGCTCTGGCTGATGGCGCCTAATAAAATAAAACAAAAAACTTTTCTGCTCCAGTTTTTTCTCAGGGCAGGGTGGTGGGTATTTTCTCGATCTCCATGGTCACACAAAGAAGCTGCATCTTCATCTTGGACTCTGGGAGACTGATTCCTTGGGGAACTTGTCTCAGCACCTCCTAAGTAATGCCAGCCCCAGCTGGGCGGACTTTGGGGCCGTTATACCCTAAGTGAAGCTCTGTCCATTAACCGTTTTCAGAGTTCCTTTCATCACCACCTATGAAAGTTTTAATTTCGGGGAGCCCCGGGACTCCCACGGCTACAGTATGGATTCTTGGTCAAAAGAGGAGGTTTATTCGGGTGGGACGCTTCGCTATTTTTCTTATCGGATTTTGGGTCTGCGTAAAGCTGTCCGCAGCATCCTGGCTGCGAGGAGGTAGTTTGGGAGTGTAGAGGGAGACGTTTGGAGTAGAAGGCAAAAGTAGAGCGCGGAATACTGTCAGGGTGTGCACGTGGAAGTGGCGAAATGAAGCTTAACAAAGTTGGCGCCATGAAGCTAAAGACCGCCACACCTGGGCCCTAGCTCGCTCCACCTAATGGCGGGTCGAATCCCGCTGGCGTAGCCCACGTTTGTAGTTCCTCCCTTACGCTAACCCCTTGCCCAATCAGTGACTTCGGCTTCGCAAGATTGGTGCTCATTGGCTTTCGTGTAAAAGCTCAGGGGTTACTGACGTTCCCACCTCTTCCCGGCCTCTCAGGTAATTGGCATTCGTGGTAACCAATCAGGAAGAAGATCTGCGGGAACGCCTGCTTTTTACTTTACGGAATGGCCAATCCGGTGGTAGGCTCACCTCCCCCTTCTACCCAGAGTCACTGCTGCGGTCGCCGCCATTTTAGCGTTTTGTCAGAAGCGTCCGCACCGCGAGGAAGAGCTGCTGCTGTTTTCCGTGCGGGTGAGAGACTTCGACCCCCCTCTACTGCCTTTCTTTTGTCCTGTTAAATATTATCTCGCTCCCTTGGGCTTCAGGGGTATCCTAGTGGGGTCGCGGCCTCCGCACCGTTCACTGAGAACCGACTTGGGTGCTCGGCATTGCGCGATAAGCCTGAAACGTCCCTTCCCCCACTGCCTCCCCCGAGAATACCTTGCTTTCTCCCACCCTTCCCTCTGCCGGACTTGACTCGGATTCTTAGCCCGAGGTTCGCACTGTGATAACCAAGCTTCCCTTAGACTTAGGAATTACAACCCAGTTTCGCGAATTTCTCTGATCCTGAGACGTTGGTATTTGGCTCATAAGTCTGAAGCCCCCTTTCTCTGGCCACGTATTTCTCCATTCTGCAGGAGCTCGTAGGATGGCACCCGGAGAGAGGCGTTCCCTACTCCAGCACTTCCTGTACTCTCCTTATCCCTCGGTCTTTGGCCCAAGTCGCCCGTTCTCTGTTTCCAAAGGAAACCCGAAAACGTAGCCCACCTTCCCGCAAATGGTAGCTACTTCGGTTACGGGAAGAAGAGCCAGTTCATAATTTCAGGCAGTCAGTCCGTCTAGTCAACCAGTATTTAATTAAGACCTTCGTTTTTTCATTATCCTTGTAGCGGATAGAAAAGCTCAGTCCCCTCAGCGCTGCATTTATGCTCTTTAGTTTTCACTCCTGTTTGAAATGACCCATCCCTTACCAAATCTTCTGTCTACTAAGGAAAGATCTGTTACATTCTTATAGGTTTTATAGTTAATGTTGTAGCAGGCCTCCTTACTCCCGCTTTGATTATTGTATGGCGGTGGGTGTGTGAGAGGGAAAACTGGAAATGTTTGCTAGAGTAAAAAGGGAGATGATAATTTTCTTTTTCTTTTTAAAAAAGCGACATGCACCTAAGGTCTCCTTAAAATAACGTTTCTTTTTGTTCAGGTGGAGTCGAGATGGTGAAGCTGTTCATCGGAAACCTGCCCCGGGAGGCCACAGAGCAGGAGATCCGCTCACTCTTTGAGCAGTATGGGAAAGTGCTGGAATGTGACATCATTAAGAACTACGGCTTTGTGCACATAGAGGACAAGACAGCAGCCGAGGATGCCATACGTAACCTGCACCACTACAAGCTGCACGGGGTGAACATCAATGTGGAAGCCAGCAAGAATAAGAGCAAAACCTCCACAAAGTTGCATGTGGGCAACATCAGCCCCACCTGTACCAACAAAGAGCTTCGGGCCAAATTTGAGGAGTATGGTCCAGTTATCGAATGTGACATCGTGAAAGATTATGCCTTCGTACACATGGAGCGGGCAGAGGATGCGGTGGAGGCCATCAGGGGCCTTGACAACACAGAGTTTCAAGGTGAACCGCCCTCTTTGGGAAGAGGGCTTGAACACAGGCTATGTGCAGAAAATAGATTGGATAAGTAAAGGGAGGGTTTTGGGGTAGAGATACAGCTGGTAGCTGGCTAATGGTGAAGAATTAAGTGTGGGTGATGGATCTAAAATGGAGAATGCATGGGGTTTAGAGGCTTTACTTGAAGCAAATCAAGACTCGAGAAAAACCATGTAGCTTTAGTTTGGAGCCCTTAAGGCTAACAGCTTATTAGTGCAGAAATCCATTCCTCTGAAGATTGCCCAGTTATGTTGTCTTTGGGGGTGAGAGTGGTTGAGCACATTGCAGTGTTCAACTCTGAATTTATTGCCTCGACACTGTACAGGCATACCTTGGAGATACTGCAGGTTCGGTTTCAGACCACTGCAGTAAAGACTATTACAATCAAGCGAGTTAAAGCAAGTAATCTTTTTGGTGGTGGAGGGTCTTGCCTTCAATTTGAAAAAAACGCAACATCTGTGAAGTGCAGTAAAGCAAGGTATGCCCGTATCAGCATTATGCATTATTTTATATATGAAGAACCTGGCAAAATCTGCTTAAGCAACACATTTAGGAGGAGTAGAATCCCTGTTAAGCTCTTACACCTCATCCCAGCTCAACCTTTCAGTAAAGATAATTAGTCTTTAGATAACTGTTGTCTTTAAAGGGCTACAGCTCTTATTTCTTATATCAAGAGGTTCTGTTTTGAGGATGAGGCCACTCTAGAATTAAAAGGCTCATTTCAGGAGTTTCTTAGGAAGTATTAAGATTTGGAGGGCAATAATGGCACAGCCTTTTTCACTGGTTTGGGGGGTGGACTTTAACATTTTAGTAAATAGAGCACTTAGGTGAGTGTTATCTCGAAGCCTTGACTAGATGAATTCTTTTCCTGTGCTTGGAGGGCAGTATGGGTGTTGCTGTGGATTGTCACTTTATTTGGAAGGTGTTCTCTTGGTTTAAGCTCTAAGCTCCTGTGGCGAGAGTGGCAGTCGGGAAGGGAGTGATAGCCATGGTGAGTTGTTAACTTTTCTTTCACCCCCTTTAGGTCCCCAGTGTCAAAAAAGTCTTTTCCCTTTTATTGTAACCGCTTTCAAATTAGAGGGTTTTCCCACAACTCCTTGCTATATTTTTAACGTACATTCCAGTCTTTTTAGCCCAAACCATGGTAGTGGCTGCTGCTTTCCCTGAGCACTCTTCTTAAGAGTCATTGCTGCTATCTTTGCTGATTATTTCCCTTAAATTGGACTTAGAGCTGAAGGTCTGATCACCTTTCATTCCCTCAAGTAACGGGTGCCCTGTGTCGTGGGTATTAATGTTCACTATTAAGGAGAAGTGTCACAGGTCTCTCGGGTCTAGTTTGTTTTCCTTTTTTAATTGGTAAGTTGAGAATTATTTTGTGTCAACAACTTAATTGGGAGCAAAGGCTGCTTTTGTGGAGCATTTGTGGTCCGATACCTAATTTTTGGACACGACTGTACTTAAACATGGTCATAGAAGAGGTGGTGATGTCTGTAGTAGTTACATGTGTGAGGGAGGAATAGCGTGGACTGATTCAGGATAAATTATCCTTGTAGCATCGGAACTCTGGGCTTTCTGATGCTACCTAAACTTAGTTATTTTTGCCCTAGTTTCCTTACTATTAGCCATTCTTAATATTGCTTAGTAATTTTGTATGTAGAGTAGCAGTATTTTTTAGAGGTGATTTTTTTTCCTTTCAGTTTCTCAGTATTGAACAACATGGGGGGGTTAGGGGTGCTGTCCCACCCTACCCTGTAGTTGAAAACCTGAGTATATCTTAAGTTGGCCCTCTGCATAAGTGCATTTCCATCCTCAGATTGAAAAAACAGTTGACTCTTGAACAACACAGGTTTGAATTTCACATAAGTGGGCCTGCGTAGTTCAAAGGTCAACTGTGTATCAATTGCCCATTTATAAAACATCTCTTTTAGATATTTTAGAAACTTAGCTACTTTTTCTGGGCTTAGATCAGGCATTTATTAATGACTTTCATGCCTTGAGTGTGCTTGGTTGGTTCCTTGGTTACCCTTATTTTCTCTGTTAGATGCCAAAGTGGCCCCATGGGTAAATGCCAGAGGAACACAGGTTAGCACTTTAAAGAACTCAGGTATTTAATTGCATATCTTAGTTCTTAACCTGCGATCTGCACTTAACCAGATGTAATATTTAAACCAGGACGTTTTTTGGTATTTTGGTCCTTTCACCTTTTTCCCTTTTTTAGCTTTCCAGAACCTGACTTGAATTTTGCAAGTGAAATTGTATATTTACTACTTTCCGTAATGTTAGTTGAAGAAATACATAGCCTGTCGACTCCCCTGAGTCTGACCATTCAGTTTGACATCTGTATGCTAAGGTTATTATCGCCAGTTGCATTGGAAAGTTTTTGCTGGAATTTTGCTTACCATGAAATTGGTAGATGATGTTAGGTGGAAAATGCTGTGAAAGGGCTTAAAACTTAAACTTTTACAGAATTTTTTTTGTTAGGTTTCAAAAAGTAATATTTTTCATTTCTAGAATACAAATTTTAATTTTCAGTAATAATAAGTATTAAGTGCATGTTCTTAGGATCTCAGATCCCTAGTAAGGGGAAAAAGTATTTTAATTTTGCCAAAATGAACAGTTTGATCTACTGACTAATATTACTGGTTATTCTCCACTTTTCTTCTATGTTTTTCATAGTCTTTTTAAAAATCCAGGCATCTTGTTAACTTCCTGCCCTGAATCCTTTGATTCTGGTAGGGGTCATCACAGCTGTCAGCTTGTGAAGAATCCTTGCTAGGATGCATAGCAGATCTAGCAATTTAAATAACCCAGGTAAAGGGGCGGGCAGTCCTTCAACTTGTATTTCACTCCTCCCCCAGTTCATGAGTATTTTTTCAGGAAATCTTGAAAATTGCCTATCATATTCAGCCATGGATCAAGTCTGGATCACTATAAGTGGTAACTTTAGAGACTTATTCTGTTCTTTTTAATTTTGAAGTGGGGTGGGAGTTTGGGGGATGGCCTTTGAATTCTGCATTATGAAATCAGTCTTAATAGAGGAGATTGGAGGTGTCAATCTTCGTGGAGCACCCTTAATTGTGGTTTCTTACGACATTGGGCCACTGTTCAGAGTAGTTTTTGTCCACGGCTACTTGGCAAAGGATGAGACGTTTTTAAGGGAGAGTAGTTTCTTAATCATTAAACTCATGTTAGGTGTTAGACTAGAAACATTGTTCATATACTTGATCTTTGTTTGAAATTAGGTCATTATACTGAATTTACATATTGGATTAAAAAAAATTTTTGGCATTGAGTCCTTCATTAGAGTTGTCTAGGTAAAGCCACTGCTATGACCAGAGTCTGGGGTAGGGGTTGGGGCTATGACTAAGAGTGATAGCAACCCTTCTTGCGTCTGTTTCTTCAAGGCAAACGAATGCACGTGCAGTTGTCCACCAGCCGGCTTAGGACTGCGCCCGGGATGGGAGACCAGAGCGGCTGCTATCGGTGCGGGAAAGAGGGGCACTGGTCCAAAGAGTGTCCGATAGATCGTTCGGGCCGAGTGGCAGACTTTACCGAGCAATATAATGAGCAATATGGAGCAGTGCGTACACCTTACACCATGAGCTATGGGGATTCGTTGTATTACAACAACGCGTACGGAGCGCTCGATGCCTACTACAAGCGCTGCCGTGCTGCCCGGTCCTATGAGGCAGTGGCGGCTGCAGCTGCCTCCGCGTATAATTACGCAGAGCAGACCCTGTCCCAGATGCCACAAGTCCAGAACACAGCCATGGCCAGTCACCTCACCTCCACCTCTCTCGATCCCTACGATAGACACCTGTTGCCGACCTCAGGAGCTGCTGCTGCTACAGCTGCCGCTGCTGCAGCAGCCGCTGCTGCTGTTACTGCAGCTTCCTCTTCATATTACGGGCGGGATCGGAGCCCCCTGCGTCGCGCTACAGGCCCAGTCCCCACTGTTGGAGAGGGCTACGGTTACGGGCATGAGAGTGAGTTGTCCCAAGCTTCGGCGGCTGCGCGGAATTCCCTGTACGACATGGCCCGGTATGAGCGGGAGCAGTATGCGGATCGGGCGCGGTACTCAGCCTTTTAAAGCTTGAGGTGAGAGTGGTGGGGTGTCCCCTGGTATGGTTTTGCCATTCCCTCCTGCAGCCTAAGGCTCCAGTTAGGCTGCCCTGCTTGCTTGCTTTTGCAGAGTTAGGGTGTGAGGTTACTAGCATGGTTCAGAGGCTAGGAAGAAGTCCTAACTGCCTAACTTTGAAATATGTAGACATCCTTAGCCATCATGGCTATTTTTCCAGAGCTCCCTAGTAGTGGGAGTCGATCTGATTCTGTGTCTGGAAAAACAAAGAATGGTGTGATGAATCTTGGGTCACACCCCTGTGTTATAAATGAACTAAACCTAAGACCCAGACATTCAGACTCAGGTGTGCTGTTTTTCAGAGCCTTTGTTGAAATTCCTAGATATGTGACATCACTAAGGTCTGCAAGTTTCCTGTTCTTCGTGCTGTGTGAAAGGTCTGATATGACCTGCAATGGTAAAATCTGTAACTATAGTTAACTGTTCATCACCGCTCAGGTTCCAGTTACTGTGAAGACTACCCAAATGGCATCATCTTCATCTTGAAGCAACGTGTTTCGGTTCCCGAACGGTTCACCCCCTATGAACTTAATAGAAAAAACTTATTTGATGTTAATTTGAGGTAGAGAGGAGTCGAAAAGGTATCTTCTTTTAATTTATGAAATTGAGTTCAATAAGGACTCTGGGGCATAAATTCAAATTCAGCTTCTCTGTGCAGCTCAGAATCATTGCCTGAATAGAACATACACACTCCATTGCTTTTATCTTTGAATCTGCCCTGTGAGAACCCGTTTACTTTGTTCTAAACTGTCCCCTCAGTGTTAGATTTCACATCCTCCCCTACTTCTTCAAGGTGTATGATAATAATATAAATACATATGCACACCTGTAAATTTTACTCTCTTTGGTAATGTTGAAATACAGGGTTGGGAGGTTTGCCTTAAGCAGATTACTCCATCTTCCCACTAGTTATGGGCATTTAATCCTCTTGAACCACCACTGCTACCTGGAGTCCTCTGGCATTTTCTTTTACTATATACATTTTGAGCCTCATGATCCTTTTGGCTCTACTCAAGTATATTCTCTTCTGATGCTTGCCAGGTTTGGGCTCTAGGTGTTTGAGATTGCTGTTGTATTAAAGGGTGATTCTCAATGCCCTTCGTTTTGAGTATGTCCCAGTGTGTCCCAGACATTGATCTGTAATCCTGTAGTAACAGGGTGGGGGATAATCCATCTTTTCCTTCAGGGCAGAAGATGTGTAACTTGCCCAGGGTTGTTAGGTAGGAAATCACTCATAGGGCTGGAAAAGAAATGTATAGCTTACACTTGCCCTCTAGTATGTTCTTTTAGTTTCTTTCTAGGCAGAATTGGATGCCCTCAGGTCTAACAGTTTTTTCAGTCGAAGCTACTTTTGCCTAGACCTTGAATGATTTTTAACTTGGACCTTGGTAGTAGCTCCCAGATTCAGACATTGACTTTTTACCCCAGAAAACTAATTGGAACCTTGCCCTTTTTCCCACTTTCCAGTAACATTTTGTGATATGGAATTACCTTCTGTGAGGAATGCTAATGTTCACACCAAGAGAAATGAAATGTCTTTGTCTATTCTTAGGAAAGAAAGTTTGCTATTTAAAGAAAGGCCCCAGTCTGGGATTGACCTTCCCAGTTATTCTCTGGCGTTAAAGCTTTTTTCACTTTGAGATTATTTTGATACCGGGGATGGGTACAAGTAAGTAAACTTAAAAGGAGTATCAAGTTACTAGACTTTGTAGAGATGTTCTTTGAAGTTTTAAGTGGGAAAGCCCTTTTGAGCTTTGCTGTAAAGCCCCTGTATTGTGCTCTCTTTCAGGTGGGATGTGTGTGGGCTGAAATTCCGAGCTGCGGTTGTGCATGAGAATACACCCTTCATGGTACCCCGTCTCCGGGACGTTCTCGGCTCTGTGCGTTCAGTCCCTCAGGAACCGTGGACCTTAATTTACCTTGCTAAGTTCAGACCACCTCTTCTTTTCCTCCCTCCTGCCCATTTTCCTGTTCTTCCTGTCCTTTAATACTTCTGTAGCTTCCTATTCATGTTCTGTTTTCCTAGCAGGCCTCGTTGTGTGCAGAAACTGGTGGGGGCTATGCCGTTTCCTCACCTCCTGCTTCCGGTGGGTGTTGGATTTGGGAATGACCCTGGTGAGAGTGTCACTGCTTCTTAGTCTTTGGCTCAAAGGCTTGTGGCAGGTGTACACATAGAGTTGGATCACTTTTTTTCTTTCCAGTAAAATAAATGGTTTTTCAACTTAGGGTATGTGTGCTTTGAGAGAGTTCTTGCTTGGGCTTGTGTCTGAGTTCTTTATTCGTCCCTGGAAGAGAAGGGGAGGGTGTAAAGTTTGACATTGAGCTTTGGGTGGACTTCGCTGCAGTTATTTTTTTTAGTGTAGATAGACTTAATAGATGTCAAAGAAAAA
This sequence comes from Eidolon dupreanum, assembly GCA_028627145.1. NCBI lineage: Eukaryota > Metazoa > Chordata > Mammalia > Chiroptera > Pteropodidae > Eidolon > Eidolon dupreanum. The sequence continues at coordinate 2,711,870 of CM053510.1, read as the reverse complement.
AGGGATTATATAGCAGAACCCAGGCAGGTATCCTTATTCTAGTGAAGACTTCCTTCCATTGGTCCATCTTTGTTAAAAAACTAGTTACTTATTAGCAGATTTGAAATGTGGGTCTTCTCGAAAAATAATCATCACCCACCCCTTAACTACAACCATTCCAATTTCTCAGTGCATCTAGATCGACTTATTTCCAAGGAAGAGGGCTAAGAAAAGGAAGGTCAGCGTTCACTTATGTCAGGTAGAAAAAACTATGGCTCTGATAGCATTCTGCCACCTCTCTAGGCCAGTAAGTAACATTTTTTAAGCCTTTCACCATCTATTTGTATAGCTCTGGTAAAGTCCAGAGAAACCCACTAGCACCTCATCACTAATGGCTGTAGAACCTAGCGATCAGCTTTAGATTATTTTAACAATGAGGATGGGTGGGTGAGTGCAGGGAAGAGCCACTGCCTCTTAGTTTTGTGCTATCAAAACAGACCGTCTTCCAGATTTTTTTTTGTCTATATCTCCTTGCTCTAGTTGTAACAGATATAGTAGAGCAGTATCTAATTAGGGCATTTCCCAGAATCATTCAACAAATACTGAGCACCGACTGTATGCCAGGCATACAATATGCTTTTAGGAAAAGTGGAGTGTGGTCATGGAAGATAAAAAGGAGCTGGACTTCAGTTGGATGATCTGATTTTTCTACTTAATGCTTCTACTTGACTGGTTCTGATTCATAGATGGCCTAGAAGAGAATAAATAACATTGCTACAACTTGGAAATTATTGAATATTTGCTCTATGTGAAACCTGGGACAGATGTTCCATGTGTTACTTAATGCAATGATTTTTCTGCCAGTTAGAATCATTCTACTCTCAAAAATAATTGCTGAACATGGAAGCTGTATTTGGTGAGAAGTCAAATGATTACAAGACAGCAGTTCCAGGAAAACCATAGAGTTAAGGATTAGGGATGGGAAGAGCCATTATTAGTCCTGCTGGTAAGAAATGGTCAATAATGAAGATTATGACTAACACCTAGGCTAGGTACTTTCCTTGCATTTGTCTTTTTTGTGTTACTTAGCTGGTTTCCCACCACTTCTTGGGTTGTAACTAAAACCACTTCTTGGGTTGTAACTACTTTGGTCCCTTTTTTTCTTAAAAGATAGACCCATCACAGATCCAAACTTTTATTGATATAGCCCTTTTGTCTGATGGGTGGGGTTAGCAAGTTTCAAAGATGGAGACTAGCAGTATTCATAGATTTAGTGGATACTTTGATACTCTACAACGTGTTATAGGTGCTGGGGACACAGTTCTGGAGGTTATATTCTAAGATGGGGGACTGTAATGTAGAGAATTTTACTTAAATGGGAGTGGTAAGTGAAGGCTTTTCTGAAATGGTGATGTCATAAATTTAAAGGGAGCCATTCTGCTTTGAAAGCATGGTCTCCTTATAGGGAGACTGAATAATTTTTACGACTGCCAGAATCAGGGCTGGTTTAATGCTGCATTCCCACAGCTTGAAAAAAAAAATGAATTGTTAAAGTGAAAAAACACTATTAAGAACAACGGAAAAATAGTAAACTCTCAAACTTTATTTGAAATGATTGAATTTACCTTGTTGATATTTCAACATTAAAGTAAGTTTTTTGAAATTATTTTTGTTTAATCTTCCAATCAAGTGTATCTCTGGAGGTCATCACTTGGCTCAGGAGTTAGTTTTTCTAGAATAACACTTTAATACCCTGATTTTCCATAGCCTTCCACCATGTGTTCTGTTGAGTTAAATGTTACTAGCATTCACCTTAGAGCTGGCTTTGGCACTTAAGTACTGCTCACTGGTTGCCTGCTTTGTAAGTACCATGGGAGAATGAAGTTGAATGGGCGTGGTGCCTCTTGTCACCTTGTCCTCCACAGCAGCCTGTTTAGGCCTTGGGGTGTGCAACTAATGGTTGTATCGCTGGAAGTCTGGTGAGGATGGGATGGTCACACTTCTGTAGAGATGGCATCTGTCCCATGCTGGTTCTGGATGGGTCAAAAGTCTTAGGATGGCAGTTTTCAGGATGATTTTGGGGTTTCACTTAGTCTTAGACCTCTGAAATTTGACTTAAAGGTCAGCCATCCTCAAACTTCGGTCGACTTGGGTGAATGCTAAATTAAACAAGGCTCCTTACCCCAGAGCTACATCAGCACTAAATTGGGTCTTAGAGGGATGGAATAGTGAGAAGCAGACAATTTGCACTGTGGTATTAAGTGCTGTTGGAAACTACTGGAGTAAAGTCTGCCCAGTCCTAGAGTTTTCCACATGGTCTTATGCTGAGGCAAATGGAACTCCCAGAGTGGTGTCAGGAATGGAAGTCTCAGCTACTTTTCTGAGGGCTTGGAGAAAGCAGTCTTGGTTGAAGCAGGAGAAGTTGAGTTCCTTCCAGAAGGGGACGTCCAGGACAAGAAATTCCTATATTTGAACATTTTGAGGAAATTTTTGGTTCATTTGAACAGAGCTAAATTACTGATAGGTACATAGAAAATAAAAGGTAAAAACTTATAATTATGAGGTTCAACTTAAGTCGTAATCATGGCCACACCAAATATTTAATAAAAATTGTCATCTAAATTTGGAGAATGGGCAAGTGGATGGGTGAGTAATGAGGTGTGTTTAGGAGCAAAACTCAAATTCCATAATAGAAATAAACAGAATTTTAAAAAGTGGTAAATGAGGATTGTGAGCATCTTACTCAGACACACAAAGATAAGGAACAGCTAAAAAGCTAAAAGCTGTTGCCTTGGGAGGGTGGGGCAAGAGACTTGAAAGCCTTGTGCTGTTTGCTTTTTGTCATGCTAACAGCTCTTCTTTTTTTGTCTTAAGCTTGATATGATTGGCTTTAATTCTCTCAACTTTCCAACTTCTCACCAAATACAAATATAACCGGAGTAGGTAACATTTGTATTGCTTTATTGTAGATAGTGCCACTGAGCTATAAGGCAGGGATGGCGCTAGCAGTCTGTCAAGGCTGTCTGATCTTGGAAGCTGAGCAGGGTCGGGCCTAGTTAGTACTTGGATGGGAGACCACCTAGGAAGACCAGGTGCTGTAGGTGTAAAAAAAAATTATTACTGCACCTGTTTTGTCTAACTTGTCAAGGCCAACAGAGGGAAAGGGTGCTTTGTGTCATGGTTTTTCCTTTAAGAGCTGAGCCTCCCGGTTATCTTCTGTTCCTCTGTCCAACATGCTGAATTGTTTGTACTCAGTTATGCAACAAGATGGGACCTCTCAATTTCACAATGTAAGGACTATTGAAACCAGATTTGAGCATCTGGAGCTTCCTTAGTAGAGAATTTCCAGTCTGATCTGTTTCATCCAGGCTATTGCAAAGGGAACAAAGATACTTTTTACCCACTGGCTTGAGCTGGACTAAGACATTCCGATTTATTTGCAGACTTGAAATGGTTTGAAGAACAGACAAGTAGTGAACTTTAAAGTGTTTCCTCAGAAAGCCAGAGAAGTGACCTGACAGGTAGGGTGCCAAGAGTTTCCTGCATAATTTCAGCATGGCACATCTATAAATGCAGAAAGCCCAGCAAAGATAGGGAACCAGATTTTGAATATACACCTCAATTAAAAAAAAAAAAAAAAGATGGGATGAAATTAATAGGTTATAGGATATTTAATCTTTACATTTTGTCCATATTTTTTAATATCAAATTTAAATGTATTGATATCTATAGTTTAATTGGCATTGTTTTGGTTTTAGTGGTACATAAAATAATGATGCATCTTAAAATCAATGGCATTTTGGATTAGATGAACTATGGTTACTTTGCATGAATGCAGGTATGCTGGTAAGCTATATTCCTAGAGGTGGAATGACATTTTACATTTTGCTACACGTTATCAAATTGTTTTCAGAAGTTATTCCAGTTTATAGTCCCACCAGCAAGGTATAAAAATGTTTTGTTAAACCCTCATTAATGGGTGCATTGATCTTTTTTTCCAACTGAATAGGTTAAATATCTTACTACAATTAATGTTTAGCATCTATTTTTATGAGTGAAGATCATCTTTATTTTGAAGAGCCATTTGTATTGCCTTTTTATCTTTTCATATCCTTAGTCCTTTTTTTAGAAATTCAGTATCGGTCTTATCAATTTGTAGAAGCAGTGTATATAGATGAAGAAAATTAGCTCTTTGTGATATGAGATGCTCGTGTATTTTCCAGTGTCATTTTTATTTCATGATGGTTTTGCCCACAGGAAAATTAAATGTACAATAGTTGAATTTCCAGTCTTCTTAGGAGCTCGGGATTTTGCATCATACTTGGGATTTCTGCACTTGAAGAACATAAGAAAAATCCTTACCTTTTTTTGATAGTTTCATGGTTTCATTTTTTAAGTTTAAAATTTTAATGTATTTAGAAATTATCTGATGTAAAGTATGAGGTAGATATCTAACTTTGTGTTCTAGATGGCCACTCATTTGAGCACCAAGTTGAAACTAATAGCAGTGGAACTAAAGGGGTGAAAATAATGTTATTAAACATATCTCCTTTTCTGATTACAATAAGAAATTTTTTCACCTTTTTTGATGGATTGAGCAGGACATAGATGCCTTCTGCCTACTCTTAACAAACCCTCTTATCCAGGGGGAACCACTGCCTTAGACCAATTAAATCACAGCCTCTAGGGGTTGTGGGGAAGTGGGGAAAAATCAACCCCGGTTGTATGTGCCTAGAGTGCTTTGAGTAATGTACTTATGTTTTACTTTAGGGGGTGTTAGTCAGACTTGTCGTGATTGGCACGTCTCCTCCAGGGAGTCGGTCTGTAGGATTCGACCTATGGAACCTGCTGAGGGACCAGCGGTGCTTCCCAGTCCAATTGCAACAATGCCCAGGACTTCTCTGTCAGGATTGAACCTACAGGGACCCACTCTCCCTCTAGATGGATGAGAATGACATTTCTCACCTATTCCTTCTCTGCCTTGTAGCCCTTAACATCTCTGGTGGACAGCAGACAGGCCAGTTTGGGGACAGATACGTAAGTTTTAACCCCTTTTGAAAAAAATTTCTTTGGTGGCAAGTTATCCTCATTGGCAGTACCATACAAAGCTTATTTGTGATTTTTTGAACCTTATGTTTGGTGAAAGACTTCATTTTACTTGATTTGCAATAAGTAAATCTCCCATTCCATCTGGGTGCATTGCCATTCTGGCTTGTTCTTATGTCCAAAACCATGGGTGTGTGTGTGTTTGTTTTTCTTCTCTCTTGGCATCTAGTTCTGGTACATTCTTTTGCTGCAACAAGAACAGCCTTCCCCCCACCCTCCATCCCATTTTATTCTGTTTGACCGACTTTACATGGCTTGGTGTGTACAGACCAATATTTCTATTGGTTGGTCCAGTCATTCATCCAAGACTGATTTCTTGAGCAGTCCATATAACTTTGGATTTAGAATCATATTAGGAACATAATTCACTTGCTTTACCAAAATAAATAATGAAATATAAACAGTACCTGGGCATCATCAAAAATCAAATTAGTCACAAAACAATTTCTTTAAACAAATTTCAGTTTTAGTGTTGGATCTCTCTTAAGATAGCAGATGGATAAGAAATCTAGTTGGCGGTATTTTTTACCTTAACCAAACGGGGAACGGGTAAATCACAGTGGCAAACCATTCTTAAATACCAATTGATGTGGAAGGGGTGTTTTATTTTGGAGACAATCCTTCGTCGTAATCTCTTGAAATTTACTTCTTGTCCTTACCTCAGCCCTCTTTTTTCCCAACCCTTTTGATCCCACTGGAATATCCAGTCCATTGATCCCACTTTCCATTGTCCCTCATCCTCTTAGATAGTCTCACTTCCTTACCCAACTTGAAATCCATAGCCAATAATTGCTTTCCTTTGCCTACTCCATCCTTTTCTTTGCAAGCCCTGGGGCTACCCAGTATACCAGCTTCATACTTGCTTGGCAAAACCACAGCCCAGATTAAATTAATTTCACCTCACCTGACAGACGAGGCTGAGGGTGACTGGAGAAAAACAGTGATGAGTCTTGCTGTAAATGATCACAAACTGTAGACCCATAATTCTGCCAGTAAGTCAGAGCATAGATCCCTGGTCCATTCCTCAACCCTCGTGTTTACTCAGCTAATGACCTGCTTCATACATCACTGAGAAAACTGAAGCAATCGGAAGAGAAATTTAGCGTTCTCATCACACCTCCTCACTTTCCAGCATCCTCACCCACATCACATTCTCTTGGTAACGGCTTCTAAGGCCGCTTGCTCGACATCCACATCCCTGTCTCCTGTTCCTGTGGTTCTTTCCCACTCGTGCCTCATGTTTTCTCTTGAGCAAATCAATCTTATAAGCACTGCAAACATTGTCATCCCCATTTTAAAAAGTTTCTTGACTATTTCCCTTGCCAGTTAGCACCACTTCATTTCTTCATTCCTTTTTGTAGCAAAACTCTAAAGCCTTTCGTATGGTTTCTGTCTTCAGTTCTCACCTTCCATTTTCTCTTAAACCCTCTTTAGGCAGGTTTTACTCCTATTCCACAGGAATGTTGCTAGTGATTTCATGGTGCTAAGTCATGTCACTTTTTTTAACTTAAAACATTATGTCCATTATGGTTGTGGTGGTCCCTCCATGTTATCCTCATGACCCAAACTGATGGAAGTGCCACCATGTGAAACTTACATTCTAGCCAAGACAGTGAACACAGTAAATAAATCAGTCGTATGTTAGGAGATAAGAGCTTTGTATTGAAGGTGGAGTCCAGTAAGGATTGGGAGAGCTAGAAAAATGTATGTTTGTGCAGGTTACTGTAATAAATAGTGTGGCCAGGCCTCATTGAGAATTGAACTTTGAGCAGACCTGAATGAGAATGAGAGTTAGCCGAAAGGACCACTAGTATTCCAGGTGGAGAGAACAGTTTGAGCGAGGGCCCCAAGGTTCGGGGTTATAATGGGCCTGTTCTAATAGTAAGGAGGCTGGAGGCAAGAGTGGAGTGATGGGGGGAGAGTAGTAAAAGAGGAGGTTGGATGACCATCTAGGGCCTTTTGGCCTTTACTCTGAGTGAAATAGTCTTACGTTTTTAAGCAGAGGAGTGTTATGATGTTCACTTATAAAGATAGCTTTATTGGGGTATTTTTATACAATAAATTGTACCAATTTTAAGAGTACAGTTTGACATTTTGATAAACTATATATAGAGTTATGTAACCATCACCACAGTCTGGATAATGGAACATTGTTGTCACCCTGAAAAGCCCCCCTGTGTTGCTTTGCAGTTAAACACCTTAGCCCCTGGGCGATTCTGAGTCTTCATCTACCTATTTATATCTTTGGCATTAATATTTTGACATAGTCGATTACTGTGTTCTTTAACACTTTGTTTAACTTTCAGGACACAACACTTGGTTTCCCACCTTCTCAGTTTCCTGTGCTGCTGCTGCCGCCTCCTTTCTCTGACCTCTTGATGTTAGAGGATCTATCGTTCAGATCTTGGTCTTTGGTGGATTCAAATGTCATTTTGTATACAGAAATTCCCAATTTATGTCCCCAGTTCAGATCTTCCAAACTCCAAGTTCATATTCTACTACCCATTTGACATTTTGCTTTGGTGTCTGATATTTCAAATACAACTTGTATCAAACAACCTCTGGTTCCCTGTCCCCTCCCTCCCTGTATCCTTCCTTCATCTCAGTTGATGGCAACTCCACCCTTTAGTTACTCTGTCCAAAAGCTTGGGGGTTTACCCACATTCAGTCCAAAGGAAATCTTGTTGGCTCTGCTCCTCAGTCTCCCTGACTTGCTGGCACCCTAGGCAGAGCCACCATCACCTCACCTGGCTTTCCTAAGTTCTTTCAGAAGTGATCTCCCTGCCTCTTAATTGCCATCTATTCACAAATTAGCAGAGTGATCCATTTAAACCAGAAATCAGATAAGGTCACAGCTGTCCCCCACCCCCAGGCTTTTCATTTAGAGTAAGAGTCCATGGGAAAGCCTGTGAGGCCAATGTGATCTGCCCCCTTCCTCTTATCTCTCTGACTGTATCCTCCTCTGCTCACTTGGGTTCAGCCACACTACACTAGACTTTTTACAGATCTATTCAGCATATGCCAGGCCCCTCCCCACATAGCATTTGCACTACCTATTCCTCTAGATAGTCCTTACAGGCCTGTTTTGTTTTAAACAGCAGATTTGGGGTTTTAAGGTAAAAAGGAAGCTGACAAATTTTGGGGGCAGTAAAAATGAGGCTACGGCTCTCTTTTCTCCATGCTCCTCATTCAGGTGGTGTCTCCAATTCCCTTGGCTTTACCTGCTGTCCAGATTCTGAAGATGTCCAAATGTGTATTTCCAGCCCCAGACTTTCTCTTCTATGCTCAAGCAAGCTGTGTCTGGCCAAAAGGCCATGAAAGCTTGATACTTGAACCTGTACCCTTGGTTCCTTCTAATTTGGATAACCCCTAATCTCTCCAAACAGGTATATGGAGTTTTTCTCTGAGGACAGTGGTCCTCAGTAGATGCTTCCAGTTGTCAAGAGAAGGGGTCAGAAGAGAAAAGAAAAACCTGATTATATAAGAAGCAACAGTGGGGGAAGACCCCTTGGTGCTGCTGTTACAGACATTGTTTGGTTTTTTTCATGTGCTGGAAACTGGTGATCTCTGCAGTTTTCACATGAAACCAGCCCATCCCGCCTTTAGTTTCCCTTGGGACCTGCAGTCCCTAGACCAGTGATGCTAAACACCCTGCAGGATAAGCCTCCCTGCCCCGACAAAGAATTATCTAGTCCCAGATATCAGTAGCATGATGGTTGAAACCCTGTTCTAGGTGATTTTATCAATTCCCTTGGCTTTGTATAACACGTGAGGTAGTGCTGTCCTGTATGATAGCCACAGCCACCTGTAGTGGTTGGTGTAAGTGTAAAATACCCATGAGATTTCAAAAACATAGTATGGAAAAGAATGTAAAGCATTCATTTTTCATGATTATGTGTCAAAACGATAACTTTGGATTATTGGGTTAAATACATTATCAAAAATCATGTATTTTAAATACATGTTAATCATGTTAATTTCACCTGTTTCTTTTTACTTTGCCAAATGTGGCTATTAGACGTTTTCAAATTACATATAAAGCTTGCATTTGAGGCTCATATTTTGGTCGGATAGTGCTGCTCTAGATGCTGAAGACTCAAGTTTACATCTCTTGTCCCAAACTTCTCTGCTCCAAGTTCAGGGATCCAACGTATGTCCTCACTTAACATAATTGATAGTTTCAAGGAAACCAGTTTTACAATGGGCTAATTTACTTTAAACAAGAGTTAAGTTGCTATGACATTTTCATCAGTGTAACAGCAAAAGAACATTGAACCAACATCTGCCGTACTTGAGAGCTCCTCTTGGTTGTCATATCTCAAACCTGTTACGTCCGAAGTAGAACTCCTATCTCCCAGATAATTTCTCCAACCTTTCCCATCTCTTTAAATGGTATTACTGTCTACGGAGCTGCTCTAGCCAGATTCCTGGTGGTCATTCTTGGTTTTCCCCTCATTTCTCATCCTCCTGATCCATTCTTTAGCACATACTGTATCAAATGTTGCCACTTCTGTTCATGTCTTTGCCACAGCTGTAGTCAAGAGCACACAGTCATCTCCCTGCCAGGACTCCTGCGGTGTCTACTTCTGGCATGTCTTTTCTGTATTTTTTCCCCCTTTATTCCTTAAATTTAATCTCCATTCGGTAGCTGGGATGATATTGATAACTATAAATCGGATGGTCACTTTAGAACCTTTCAGCAGTGTCCCATCATATTTAAAATAAAATGCCAATCTGCTGCCTTGGCCTAAAGTGCTTTGAGATACCTGGCCTCTACCCCACATTCCAGCATCTCCTCAGGCCCTTTCCTCAACCACCATTTTCCAACCAGGCTGGCCTTCGCATCAGATCCTTATACACCACCTTCATGCCTTAGGGCCTTCTTTCTTTCTGGAAGAAACTTTCCCTTGATCACTTTAGAGCTAATTTTTTAACTTTCAGGTCTTAGCTTCAGGATCAAACATCAGAGGGCCTTCCCTGACAACCTGTAGCTAAACAAATGCCCCTTCCCATTCTCCCCACCATTATGCCCAGTTTGTGTATTTTGTGGGACTTTCCCCAGGTTTTTTGTTTACTCATTTATTGACTCTTTTCCTCACAGAATTTTAACGTATGGGTCGAGAAATTGCCTCAGTGCCTGGCAACAGTGCCTGACACTTGACAGACATTTAATAATAAATGTACATATATAAGCCATCATTTGAATGACGTCCTCCTTTTGGGAATATACTACCCTCTGTCCTTGCTGCTATCCATTCATTGCCTTAGCAATAACCAATCAGGCAAGAAACAGCCACCACAGGACCAGGCCTTGGGGTAGGACCAGAGGGTTCGTGGATGGCCACTCTTAGAGCTGGAGCCTTGCCCCATCCCGTAGTGCTCAGTGGTCAAGAAAAACATGGTGGAACTGTTTGATAACATAGGGGGGCCCTTTAGCTTTGCGATCCGGTGATCCCTAAATGCAGAGCTCAAGTGGTTTTGGGTTTGAGTCCCACAGCAGGGTAAGAAATGGAAGGAGGGGGAGCTGGAATCCTTGAAGGACTGAAGGAGGAGTGATGATAGCTCTCTTCCCTCTGTCTCCCTGCAGATAGTCCTCTTGATAGTTTGTCATCAGATTTGTGTATTCGAAGGTCTGCCTCCTCTGTTAGTTGGTGAGCCCCAGAAGGGCTAGAACCCTGTCTTTTGCTTGCACATACCACAGTTCATTTGTGATAGTAATAGCCAATCGAGTGCTTTGCATTTACTCCTCCAGACAACTCTAAGAGGAAGGTATGTAATTATTTCCATTTTATGAGGAGGGAACAGGTCCAGAGAGGTTAAGTAAGTAACATGCCTGAGGCCACAGAAAGGGCTTGAGTTTAAATTCTGGCCATCCAGCCCCAGATCCCAAATTTCAGCCATTAGTTTAGTGAGTGTGCCAACGCCTGGTGGCAATGCAAGCTCCATGCCTGGGTGGGTGCAACGCAGTGTGGTTCAGATTTGGCCTGAATCCTCAAAAGGGCCTGTGAACCTAAGACACTGCTGATTGAGATCATCTCAGCAGACCTTTCTCTCTTCTGTAGGTTCCTGGAATCGGTCTGTCATTTCTCACACTTCAGTTCTCGGGGGTGGTAGAGCATAGATAGCCCTGATCTTAAAGCCCTGAGATGAATTCTTCTGACAAGCTGACAGCAATTCCTAAGAATGTATTTTTATTTCTCCTTCCTCCTTCCAAATCTCCTAGGGCAGGAGACTTCTTATCTCTGAGGACTAGATATGTGAGCCAAATCCTGACAAGCCATGAGGCCAATTTTGGGCAAGCTTCTTCCCTTTTCTGCCCGAACAAGCTGTGGTCATTGTGTTGAGTGCCCTGAGGGCCTCATATCTTTCTGTGCCACATTGTCTAACTTCATTCACTGTGGTTGGAAATCCGAGGAAGGAGTAGATTTGAGGCTGCCACAGGCCTAAAAGGCAGAGCAAGGCTTGGACCAAGTCAGAGCTGTGGCTCCGTAGGTCTCTCCCCTACCACCTTAGGGAGCACGTTGCACTAGAACCCAGGGAGTTCTCAAACACCGCCTAGGGACATCTGGACGTTTTTTGCCCAGGTAGCAGCAGTTCTTAAATCCAGCTGGGATTTATTTTGCCTCCCACTTGAAGCACCTCACGGACTGCTTCTGCTGTGGCTGGGCCTTGTTTGGATGGGTGCCCAGAACCCACCTCAAATCGCTGTCAGAAAGAAATCCACGGAGATGGAAGGCCTGGGGTGTTCAATATTTTTTTTTTCTCAAACAGCCAGGGACATCCCCTTGGTCTTTGTCATCTCTCAGAACCATTTCACTCTCTGTGGACTACTGATAAGTATATTTTGTATTTCAAAGGAGAGAAATATTAAAAGAATTTCAACTTTAAAACAAAGAATAAGATAGTTTTGATAGGATTGCATAATTGCCCTTCTCTGAAGTCTCACAATGTTTTTACATTTCTTGCAATTCCATTTTCACTGTTATCTTCTCCAGATATTCGAGACCTTATCTCATCTTCCTTGCCCACCAGCACTCAGTGGTGCCTCATGCAAAGCCCTTAGGCCAGGCTGACAGCAAATGTGAGGGTAGAAGAGGCACAGCCCATCCCATTATTTACTGCTTGATCAACCAACCTCAGGAATATAAACCCTGCCCCCTTGAATCACATATCCTTATGTCCTCTTCCTGATTTTTTCTTCCTTAAACAAAACATAACTCAATTGGCTTCATGGTCAGGGGAGAGATCTGTTTTAAGTCAGACAAATTCCACACTTTCGTTCCTCTCCAGTCAATGATCTTTTAAGAGAAATGAGTCTGATTCTGTTACCCTCAAACATAAACCCTTTAATAGCTTCCAGTTAGTCTTAGGGTCAAGGTGAAATTCCTTACACAACGTACAAGGCTCTCATGAACTGGGCCTGTAACTTACCCCTTCAAGTTTTCTACTGCAGATTTTTTTTTTTTTTTTTTGCCATAGAGCTGCTTTTCTGGTTCCTGATGGGTGCCACTTCATTCTGATCAGGGGTCTTCATGTGACTTGGAGTAACAACTACCCCATCTTCCCCCAGCCACCCAAAGAATCACTATTAGGTTTTCAGTGTCTTGTACTTGTCCCTCCATAGTACTTATCACAGGTGTAATTAAGGTTTGCCTCTCTATTAAGAACTACATGTCTCATTTATCACCCAAATCTTGGCTCATATAGGAATTCAAATACTGCTAGATGAATTCAGGAGCTTTTAGTGAGAGACCTTATGGGACTCTAAAATGGTCTGTAATGAGAAATGTGGTCTTGGTGCATAAAAGGGATTTTGTACCCACAACATGCAATTTTTCATGTAAGAACTGAGGTTTAGAAATAAACATTTGTTCCTAACTCAACAGTCTTCTTCCAAAGGCTGAAAACTAACCCCTTTCCCAGTGTTATCTATTTTGGGGAGAATGAAAGGATTTTCTAAGGGAAAGATATACGATTCTGTGAGGCTTTTTTCCTCCTTATATGTGAAACTTAACCATATAAACTGTACTAATACAGTAGTCATTAGTCACATCTCAAGTCCTTAGTAGCCTTGTGTGGCTAACTGAAATAAACTTTCTCAGCTTCACTTTTTAATTACCTAATAGCCACATGTAGCTAGTGGCTGCAGATACAGAACACTTTCAACACTGCTCAAAGTTTTATTAGTGCCGATAGAGAACTATTTTACATAATATAAATTTTTTTGCTTGTCTGTCAGAAATCAAGATGTTATACTACTATGTTGTTGGCAGAGGACTTGAGATTTTGGTGAAGCCAGCAAAACCTGCATTATTATTTGTTCTGCCTGATGTGTTGCATGTCAGTCACAAGGAAACCTCAGTATCTTTGCTTCATTTTACTTTTTTTTAAAAGAGGGACAGTCCTGCCGATTCAGGGAATGTTAGAACCAAACTGGGCCTCATGTATTTCACAACTCGTGGGAGCGTCTGCACTAACAGGTTAACCTCTCTAGACAGTTGTACCCTACTCCAAAAAATCAGGGAAAATTTTGCTTCACCCATGTCAATTATTTTAAGTATAAAATATGTGGGGAAAAAACTATAAATACAGGTAGTCAGAATTTATGTCAACATTTCCATACAGGATACAGTAAAGCTTAGTAGGGTTGAATCATTAAACTCCCCTTTATGGGGATTCAAGCAATAATAAAACATCCATAAATCTTTTTAAAAAAGTTTAGAGAGACACATTTCATTGTAGAATGTTGTCACTGCCGATCACTGATATCCTTCTTTTCTCTTAAAACATTATGACATATGGTCCCCTTTTTTGATCTGTCATTCATTTTAGCCAATGTCTAATCCTAGCAGGATATCAACACCATGGGAAAAGAGAATTCTTAAAACAGTTTGTAAGTGAATTTAAGCAAACATATACTATGAAGTCAAACTGAGTCAGCCTGATAGATCTTTGGTGATACTTTGACCCAACTTTTTTCCTGATGCAGGGTTCTATGTAGGAGTTATTTCTATCACTACTAACCTGGGTTTGCTAGCCTTTAAAATGGGAAGCAGCTCTGGTTATTTAGAAAAAAGGGGCATTTTTATCAATGTCTCAAAATGCTGGCTAACTTTTCTCCGCCTTTTGTTGAGGCCACATTACTTACTCCACTAAATCCTTCCTTCTACATCTAAATTTCAGACATGAATGCATTTGAAATTTGCAGTGTGAGCACAACTGAGAAACCAGAAAATACTGGTTGTAAATAAGTCACACAAACACAGAAGGATACTTAAGTGTTAGAAACGTTTATTTGTCAAAATATTTAAAAAAAAAGTGGGAGGAGTGGAATAAAACAAGGCTAAATTTCAGCTAAGGCTGTACCACGATCACAGGTCAGACACCAAACAAAACAAAACAAACAAAACAAACCCCCCTCCCAAAAAAAAAAATCCCCCAATGGTCCTAGCAAATTCAGAAGATTAGCTTCAATGTTAGAGTCCAGAGCTAACAGAGATGAGTAAAAGGTTGCTTGCCATTACATGGTCATTTTAAAGGGAAAGGAGATATTGCAGGTAGACAGGGAGAAGGGTTCAACGCCTAAGGAAAGCAAGATAAGAGGGGTTCCACTGTACAGGAGAAGGGATGCCAGCATATTCCTTACCTAGGGCTGCTCAGAGGCTGAGAATATAAGGAACAGAGTGAAAGGCTACAGAGACTCGTATCAGGAGGAAAGAAAAGTCAACTTAGAATTAAATTAAGAAAGAAAACATAGTTGGTCACAAACTCCTTTGTTTACTGAAACATGAAGCAATGGAAACATCCCGGCAAAGGGGACCGCGCGGAGCAAGTTCTCATATATGACCGCAGCCCGAGGGTTCAGTCCGCAATTATCCTACCTGAAAGAGAGCACAACACAAGAGGCTTACACAGTGCCTGGAGAGCAGCTTGGCTCCGAGTACAAGGGCCCTGGTCCTGTCCTGTGTTCCAGGGGGGAAAGAACAAAGAACAAAAAACCTAGTCAGACTGGAGCAAATATATCCCATGTAATTACCCAGGAGTCTACTTTGACTACATATAGGAATCTACTTAGAGCTATATATAGAACAGGAAGCAATCTCTCTGCAAGACTGCTGTGTTGGTGATAAATACATCTGATTTTCTTATCCATCTTTTAGGCAAGACAACCTCTGTGATACAAGGCTACTATCACTGTAACAAAGGGCATACAGATATTATCAAGAACTATAATTTAATGTTTGGGTCCAACAAAAGCAGAAGATACCAAGATCTCAAATATGGCCAATTGCATTATTCTAAATTTGTTTCATTTTAGTCTTTCACAGTAGTAAACAAGTTTTCAAAAACGACAATCACAAAGGGTATCAAAGAGTGCTTCATTTACCCTCCAACATACCTACATGCCATACAGTCATAGATTTAGAGCGATAATTCTAGTGGTTCCCCTAATTGACCACATCTCCCTTACCAAATCAAAAGTAGAAATCCTAAAATTCTCTAATTCTTCCATTGATGATGGAAACTCCAGACACCAATGGCTGGGGGAAAAAAAAAGTTAACTCACACCAAGTTCCTCTACTTAATACAGACAAAGGGCCAAATCTTGGTCTTGATCTGTGTCAATCGACTTCAAAAGTTGTGACGTTCTTGAATCAGTTCTGCTAGGGTGAGACCCGAATTTGGATCCCCAACAGTTCTGGAGTATTTCATCCTGGCAGCCTCATTAACATCAGGCTCCTGGGACTGCAACCAACTCAGGGTTATTCAGTCCATTTGAGGTTCACACCTGGAAGGTAAGTTTCTTTAAAAGTCATCACTAAAAAGAGGTTAGTTGAACAACCACCGCTTGCAGTCAAAATTCACTTTAAAAACCTTTTAAAGACCACATATACTAATTAATATTTAACTTTGCTTTGAATCATTCGAGAGAAACAGAAGTTATCTGATAGATGATACCACCTTACATTAGAGGCATATCCCACTTCATGGCAGATTCAGCTGCATTAAAAGTAAAAATTAATGGCAAACTACACAAGTTGTAAGATTATCCACTTCATGTAAATGAACACACACCACTACACAATGGTCTCCAGAGTTCTCAGTCTTGTCAGGCTCATACAGGATATACCTTGTCACAAGTTCATGTGTATCTGCCTCTCACTATGAAAAAGGGTGACTCCCTAGCGCTGTGTCTTCTACACATATGCTGGAGAGGTAAGTCAGGAATGCCGGATACTCAGTGGTACTTTGCTACTAGGCCTCCCATTCCAATCAATCTCAAAGGAAAACCATGAGAATAGAAAGTTGTCATGAAGCCATTTCCACTCAGATAAAGAGATTTCTCAACCTCTAGATACTCCTGATTATTCCTGCCATTCTGACATCATTGGTATCTATTTTTCCAAAGTATGAAAAATTAAATTTCCAGGGTCACCACCAATTTTTATATACCTCCAAAAAAATTACTGGTTTTATCTAGTTCTCTAAATGTTCCTCTCAAACAAAACAAAATTGCTGGAAAAAAACAGGAAGCGTCAGGCTCTAAATGACAGCGTCACAGGCTATGCAGATATGGCCTAAGTGCCCAAGTAGAACAAGATGCTCCGGATTACTAGTAAGGAAAGGACTCCATGGGACAGTGGCATCAAAACATTCTGCTTTCAAATGAGTGTCTTAGAAATAAACATCTAAAATTTATAGGACTTTATTTGGCTTACAGCTATATATTAGAAGAGTTTCCTCTAATAAAGGCTAATGGGCTAAGTTGTAGCTTTATTAGCCAACTGAAAGTCTAAAGTTATAGTTAAAATTCTCACTGTGACATTCATCATTAACTCCAGAACCTGTACTCTTCAGCTCACACCACAGTGACTTTAGTGGAAAGAGAATAGGTTTAGGAGTCAGCCAGGCCTGAGTTTGAATTCTCACTCTACCTCTCAATTACCAGATGACTTAACTTCTCTGACACTGAATTCCCTTCTCTGTAAAAGAGAAAATATTTTAAAAGCTTATGGTGCAGATTAAATGATATACACATACACAGAGAGCACTCAACACATATTAGTTCTTTTGACTATGTTTCTGTAACCCAGATCTGTTTATACCTGATTAAAGAACAATATTCTGTGTTTGTTCTCCCAGAAGAAACAAAGTGATTGGAGTCACACGCTAAAATCTCAGGCCAAATGAACCTCAAGCTTAAACTAGAGAACTATTTAAGACTAACATGTAATTTATACCTTTTGGATACTACTTCCTGACAGTAAACAGGTGGCGTTAGCTTTCTCTATGCAGCATGGGTCTCTTTCAAGGGAACTAAATGGAATCTCTTAACCACACCCACCCCACTCTCACCTCCAGTTTTTAAAAGGCTGAGTACCGTGCTCGGTCCACATACTGCTCCCGCTCATACCGGGCCATGTCATACAGAGAATTCCGTGCAGCTGCTGAAGCCTGAGACAGCTCACTCTCTGGCCCATAACCGTAGCCCTCTCCAACTGTGGGGAGCACAGCTGCAGCACGACGAAGGGGGCTCCTGTCCCTTCCATAATAGGAGGAAGTGGTGGCAGCGGCAGCAGCCATAGCAGCTGAGGTGGCAGCAGCACCTGAGTTCGGCAACAGGTGTCTGTCGTAGGGATCAACGGAAGTGGAGTTGAGGTGACTGGTCACAGCTGTGTTCTGGACTTGAGGCAGATGGGACATGGTCTGCTCTGCGTAGTTGTACGCAGAAGCTGCTGCTGCTGCTGCCACTGCCTCATAAGAGCGGACCCGGTAACGCTTATAGTAGTCGAGTGCTCCATATGCATCATTGTAATACATGGATTCCCCGTAGCCCATGGTGTAAGGCGTGCGCACCGCTCCATACTGTTCGTTATACTGCTCGGTAAAGTCTGCCACGCGACCCGTACGATCTACTGGGCACTCTTTGGACCAGTGCCCCTCTTTCCCACACCGATAGCAGCCACTCTGGTCTCCCATCCCAGGGGCAGTCCGAAGGCGGCTTGTGGACAACTGCACATGCATTCTTTTGCCTTGAGAAAATAGATATGAGATTTATTATAATTCAGTGACGTTCTTTATCCTCCCCCAAATGGAAGTAGCTGGCATAAGACACACATACATACACACACTCCTGAGACCCAATTTCAGCAATCCCCTCCAAAAGAAGTTGAAGTTTTAATACAGATAAGAGCTAGAAAATTTGAGTCCTTAGAGACGAGTCAACCCTTTCTACTTACAACCGATTCCCTCCTACTTCTGTTTCTACAACTTTCCTTTCCCCGCCCAAACACAGAAATTGAAAATTTCCACTTTTTACTGCTTAGACTGTGAAAATTTTAATGATTCAGAACCTGCCAATTCTTTCAAATCAAATATCCAACAAAACCTCAGTTACGCCAGATTCGGAAAGTACCATACCAGCCTCTCCCTGATTTACTCAGGGCCATGTTAAGCCTGAGCATTTACTGCAGCTTAAAACCACAGTGAACTTCTATCCATCTTGTTTTCTCCGGCCATTTTTGCAGGTGTCACAGAAGGGTATGTTGCATACCTGGCTCATCATCTGCTTTATCTTCAGTACGTCTAGGACTTAGAAGACGCTCCAGATTTCAACCCCACCCCCACTTTTTTCAACAAAGGCGAAACCATGCCTACTGTGGAAAAGAAAAACTACTTGACCAAGGGCTCACAATAGCAAGAATTAGATCTTGAAACAGCACTGGTTTCTTAGGGACGGTGTGCTCCCATGTAATGAAATGATCACTTCATCCTGCATGTAGCCTTACAATTCTTAGGGTTTATCTACTTGTTAGAAAAATGCAGCATTTGCCTAAAGTCTTCTGGGCTCCCATACAAACAAGCCACATCCATACTTCCAGGCAATGACCAGCAGTAGGTACAGCTGAAAGAAGAAACATCTTCGCCCTGGGCCTGTATACCACCAAGCCCAGGGACCCTTCCTTACTGATGAAAGCATCCAAGGTCTTTAAAAACAGTTTGAGGAATGCAGTATTCTTGGCAGTATTTAGTCCCAAACTGTGTAAGACTTTGGAGATCAAGTCAATGCTTTTCAAATTGTAGCCGAAAGGCAGCCAGCATAGACGTAGAAAACAGGCTTCGCATCACTCTTAAGGACTGCTCAGAACAAATCCCCCCTCCGCGATCGGCAAGTTGCTTTCTCTTTAACAGACCTTGTTCTGGATGCAGTTATGCGATAGGAGGCCTCATGCTCCACCATCCTGTTGGAAACAGCCCGATTCAGGACGGCAGCCAGCACAGCGCCATGCACTGACCCTGAGAGGGGAGCGGGTTAGTGCAGTAATATCACTTTAGTCAAACTCATTTCTGCCCAATGTCTTAAGATTCCTGCCACCCCAGTTTCTAGTAGTTGCTGCCTCCAACTTAAAACCCTTTCTTTAGCAGAAACAAAGGTGCTCAGGTTTTTACTTCCAGTTGCTAGCAGAAAGGTAGCATCCATCACCACTGATATGGTCGACAGGTACCAAATGGCAAGAACTATCTGAAAGCAGCATTTAGCCATCCTGTTTTCAAAGATTTAAATACACCCATTCTAATTCTTAGAAGTTATTAAGAGTCACATGCTAACTATGCGTAGAACAGAATCACAAGATTTTTGCCCCAATTTATATTGCAAACATAGACTCCACTATAATTTATACTGGAGAATTACAAATTGCTTGGCTTTCAACCACACATGGTAACATTACTGTGTGACAGACACAAACTGTACTCTAATTCTGAAGCTGGAGTAACCATGCCAATCTAAAAAGCAGCCAATCCAGAGACTTAAAAGTACATTTTTAGCAAAAAAATATCAATTTAACTTGCTCTTTACTTTTACAGATTCTGGGTCTTTTTTTTTTTTTGAGAAACAAAACCTAGTGATTTTTCCTTGATGTTTCCGTCGCTGTATTTAGTCTTCATCCATAAGTTTATAAACATATATGGCAAAAGCTACTTCTGTATGGCTGTGAAAAGGATTTAGGTCAAATTTTTTTTTTACTTAAAACTAGAAGATCTATAATAAAAGTGATATGATAGTTTTTTTCCCCCCCCCGCACAATCTTTCCAAAGACTGTACTAAGCTTTTAATTTAAATCCTTAACGCAGTTGTCTCTAATCCCTGGGCTGCATGGACCAGTACTAGTCCGTGGCCTGTTAGGAAATGGGCCACATAGCAGGAGGTGAGTGGCAGGAGAGTGGCAGGACAGTGAGTGAAGCTTCACCTATATTTGCAGCTGCTCCTCTGCGCTAGCATCACTGTTCAGCTCCGCCTCAGATCATCTGGCTTCGGATTCTCATAGGAGCACCGGTCCCTGGTGCCAAAAAGGTTGGGGACTGCTGCCCTAACGTTCTTATAATTAAAAAAGACCGTGCTTCTCTATTACCTTCAGAAACCAGGGCAAAGAAAACTGAAAGAAAATTAAATGCTACCACTTTCCTACACTTAGGCCAAAGGTTTAACAATTTTTTGAGACCTCCAAAAGTTAATGAAATGCGCTTATTTCCCAGAAAACCAGTCCAGTAAAAGTGTTTTCTTTTGAATGCTGGAACAGAGAGTATTAAAATGCTGAGGTGGACAACTTAAGGTCCTAATTGCCAGGGTCCAGAGAAGGCTGCGGATGTAGCTGATACACATAGTATTCCAATTTAATGCTTGTTTACATATTGGGAGAAAAACTGAGACACCTGAATTCTTACCTATCATTCCCAATTCAGCTGCCTGAATTGTTACTTGAGAACAGCTTAAAATCTTCCAATGCAAACTGTTTGCTACCTCAGTACAGGCGCAGTTGCTTGTGGAAACAGATCCTGAAAGACTCAGGTAAACAGATTCTGCTACTTCCTTTCAGAAATCATACAACACAGATGCCTAAATGGCAGCCATTAACACATAAAGGTTCAAAAGATGCCCAAAGTGGCACTATAAGAGGCCATCTTCTTTCGATAGCTGATAAAGCTTTACTGAAAAATGTGACAAATTGGTATCTAGACTGTATTTTCTGTAAAACTGTGACTTATCCCAATGCCAATCTTTCTCTTATCATCTGGAGAAAAAAACAGCTGATTATAAAAATGTCCATGTGTGTAACATGGAGTAGGAGTGCTTTCTCCAGAGAGGCCAGGCTAAGAACATAAAAACCAAATAAAGGATTTTTCTTTTCCAATGATAATGTTTTAAAAAATCTTATGGATCACTGCGTTACTCAGATGTCCACTTCCTAAAATACTTAAACCTGCTTTATTAAAATACACACTCCTTCTATGCCAGCTTCCCCAATTAACTGACTTACACATATATATTTTTGCTCCTATCCTTTTTTAAATTGTATAATAAAAAGGTAAGGACGTGCAGCATTACACTACCAGAGTATCTCTGCAGTTTGTACCTTACTTTGCATTCTTTTTACGTTTTGCTTGTTACGTCAAGAGAACTTCCATTTTTCCCCATCACTGTCCATTCATGATTCCCTCCCCTATTCAAATGAAAATATCAAAAAAATTTTAAAGCTGTCTCAAGTGCAAAACTTTCTAAAATAAACTAAAAATAAATATAAATAAGAAAAGCTAACTATTACATTTTAAGTACATTTCTAACTATAAGAGAAACACACTGTTGTGAACAACACTCACTCACCTTTCACCATACAATGTTTTTACTGTCAAAACATTTACAGCTATTGCACCTCATTCTAGCCTCACTACCATCCTGTGAGGGAGATACTGCAAAGATCATTAACTCTATTTTATAAGTGGGGAAAATAAAGCACAGAGAGGTTAAAATACTGTCCAAAGTCATGTAACTAGTTAATGGTACAATTCTCTATAACATTTGCCCTAAGCTTAAGAGAGTAGCTAAAAGCCAGGGCACCACTGGCTAAGGTCAGAAATAACTGATGCACTACCTGCAATCTCAACTATTTGTAAACTTTCTTACCCTTATCTGGTCAACTTTTCCTCTTCTCCCATTTCTTTTGTTTTCTAGGTTTAGCAAAGGATCCTTAAGTACTTAACTGTTTTTAATGGCAGACAAAAAATGGTGTTAATTTATGAACCTGAAAAGTGGCTGTAAATGTGTGATCCAAGATGATACTGTCAACAAAAAACTTGTAGGACATCATTATCCAACAGAACTTTCTACGATAGAAATGTTCCATATCTGCACTAAATCCAGTAGCCACTTGCCTCATGTGACTTCTGAGGACTTGCAATGTGTGTAGTACAACTGAGAAACTGAATTTTAATTTAGCTACACCTGACTAGTGGCTGCCATACAGTTTTAGAGTCTTCAGACAACCTCCTGTGGTATTAATCACATACATACCTTCATTACTGGTGTAAATAACATGTTATTTACTAGAATATCTTACTAGAATTTCCTCAGAAGCAAGACCATCATTCTCATTTAACCTAATATTTGTATAACTTTCTTTTTTCCCTTAGGATTAAATAATAGGTGGAGCAGACTATAAACAGGGTCCCTGACTTACGATGGTTTGACTTTGATGGTGTGAAAGCAATACACATTCAGTAGAAACTGTACTTCGAATTTTGATCTTTTCCCGGGCTAGCAGTTGGTGTGTGGGATGATACTCTTTGGTGATGCTGAGTAGTGGCAGCGAGCCACAGATCCCAGTCAGCCACACGATCAAGGGTAAACAACTGATACTCTACAGTGCACTATTAAGTGCATTTTCAACCTACAATAGTTTCAACTTATGATGGGTTATCAGGACATAACCCCATCCGAAGTCGAGGAGGATCTGTAGTCCATGGCATGGTTTTTGGCTCCGTTAGTTCACAGGCTGAACAAATTTGAGCACTAACATATTCCCCCAAATCCAGATTAACTGCTCAAATTTATAACACAGGGATTCCTCCAGACGTCCTTGTTCCTCTTTCCCACCACAACTCATCACCCAAGGCAGTAAAGAATATCAGCCCTACACATTTAAACTCTCAGATGTAAGGCCTTCTGGTCAAGAAAAAAGGAAAGCCACAGACCTTTATGTTCCCTTCTCTCATGAGGTACTCATGTCCCCAAGCAGATTAAACTTCCAATAGCACTCAAATGAATGAAGCCTAAAGGATAAAGTAACCCACAGTTTATAATACTACGAAGCTGACAATCTTAGCAAATCTGAAAAGGGTAATATTTGCTTCTCCATGAGTAAACTGTGCTTGAGAGGGATAAGTATACAATCTTTCTATTATTTCCAGCTAAAATAGAATGGAAGACACCACCCTGCCAGCACCATGGTCCTATGTTCTTGCCTCTGTCTTGAGCTAGACCTCACTCAGAGCTGCCACCCAGACCCCAGAGCAGTTCACCTTGAAACTCTGTGTTGTCAAGGCCCCTGATGGCCTCCACCGCATCCTCTGCCCGCTCCATGTGTACGAAGGCATAATCTTTCACGATGTCACATTCGATAACTGGACCATACTCTTCAAACTTGGCCCGAAGCTCTTGGTTGGTACAAGTAGGACTGATGTTGCCCACATGTAACTTGGTTGATGCTTTGCTCTTATTCTTGCTGGCTTCCACGTTGATGTTCACCCCGTGCAGCTTGTAGTGGTGCAGGTTGCGAATGGCATCCTCGGCCGCCGTTTTGTCCTCTATGTGCACAAAACCGTAGTTCTTAATGATGTCACATTCTAGCACTTTCCCATACTGCTCAAAGAGTGAGCGGATCTCCTGCTCTGTGGCCTCCCGGGGCAGGTTTCCGATGAACAGCTTCACCATCCTGACAAAAGCCTGAGAGAAGCAAGATTTCCAAAAGTTAGGGGTGGAGCCATGCACTGCATTTGGTTTAACCCTCCAAAGAGGTTCTTGGCACCTTCTAGACCCTCACAAACGCGTCCTTTTTTTTTTTTTCTCCATAAGAGGAGAAAGGTTTGGTCTTAAGGAGTAGTGTGAGTTGTGTGTGACATGCAAACAGGAGGTCGGGGGTCAACATACACTGCATTGTTCATCATCTCCATGAAATGAGGCTCATTTAAGAAACGGTTAGCTGTTTTCACGTCTTACAATACTATATGGGGGGCAGGAAAGAGAAGAGCCCAGGCAGGGTGGAAAAGGCACATATATCTGAGCGTCCCTGGTCACAAGGTTTTGGAGGGAAATCTGTGTACCTCTCCTCCGTGCGGTATCACCTTTCAAGATACTCTGAAAATAAAAAAGCCCTCTTGGCCACAATCCGGAACCCCGCAGCGGCCCAACCTCCAGATCCTTCGCCCCAACAAAGACTCGACCCGACCCCTGCCCCGCCCCCTCCGGAGACCCGGCCCCGCCTCCTCCCGTTGTCTCCCCCGGACCTCCCGTAGCCAGAGAAACCCAAACCCGGGGCCCTCCCCACCCGCCGAGGCCCGGCCTGGCCCGCCCCGGCCCGCCCTCGGGCTCCCCACACACCCACAAGACCCCCTCGCACCTCCGGGTGGCGGCGGCGGTGGCGGCGGCTCCCGCGTCAGAGAGAACCTTACAAAATGGCGACGGCCGCTCGAGCCTCGGCGCGACCGGGCCCTTTATCGCGCGCCAGCTCACGCACGCACGAGTGCGCGCTGCCTCTCCCCTCCCCCTCGCGGGAGCCGGGCGACCAATCCTACGGCCGCATGCAAATGATTGCCCCAGGCTCGGCTCCCAGTCGCCCCGCCTCGGGGGCGGGGCCAGCTGGTGACGGCGCTGCGGAGCGGAGGTCAGCCCGCCCCCAGCTCCGGCTAGCCAATCACCACCCTGGAAGCGGGGGGTTGGCGCTCCCGCGTCAAAAGGGCTGCGGACGCAACCACTACCTTAGTGAAATCAGAGGGACGGGATTTCACTAACCATCACAATGGGTAGTGCTCTAGGGCGTGCTGGAGCGGAGGTGGGGGGGTCGACAGCTGATGACAAAGGGTCATCTCAGTGGGTCTCCTAAAAGGGGGGTTTCTTAGCCTTCTGGCCAACCTCTGTGTCAGCTTGGGACATTTTAGAATTACAGACGCGCCACGTTTTAAGCAAACTCAGTTATTTTTTGTAGAGCTTTAAACCAAATTTTATATTGCAAACATGTTATTCATTGGTGAAGAAATCGAAAACCAAAGATGGCAGAACTGGGACTGCTCTAGGAGGCATTCTACTCGGCTATCCTTAGTCGTGTTTTGTTTGTTCGTGTATATACATGAGCTGGTTTTCTCTCTCTAGCTAGAATGTGAGATTTCACTGTGTCATTCACAGTTCCTGGTCCATGGTGAGCACACCAAAGGAATACTTGGTGCAAAGGCTCGGAGAGGTCTCTTGATTTGGGTGTGGGAGAGGGTCTCCACGTCCACACCAAGCTGCTGAGTCCCCAGGCACTTTCTAGCATTCAAAATTCAGCTGTGGTGCAAGGGCACCTCCTGGTGGCAAAAGGGAAGCTATTAGGTGGATTACTCTCTCTCACCCTTGAACAAAGAATAGCCGTTATAGATTAAGGGACTGACTTTATCTCCCAATAGAGCATGCCAGGGTGGTTTGTCAGTCACCATTCCTCATTGTGGGGGTTCCGTAGAAGCTTCTCTGATACCATCAGGCACAAATTCCTGAGGCTGCCTCTTCTCTACAGCCACTTTGCTCGTTCTTTCACTGGGTTCTATTTGCTTCCCAGCCATTTCAGAAGAGACACCGTCCTTGTGATTTTAATAAGACTCGTCCTTCTCTCCTACCTAATTCTGTCTACCTCTTCCCTTCCCTTCTCCTCTTTGTCATTTCCAGTTTCTCTCTACACTCAGACTTTTAAAACATGTATCGGGACCTCCTTACTCATTTCTGAAATAGCTTTCAGGCATCTTCACTAAATTGACTTCACAAATGGAGAGTCTGAACCTGCCATCACCCATCTTGATAAATTGTTTTGGGTTCTGTCATCCTTTCCAATTCCCAGAATTTTCTGAGGTTACAAAAATAATGTCTTTTTAACAGTTTTTACCCTTCTAAATTTTTCATTTCATTACCATCCTTTTTCTCCTCTGTTTTTATACTGTTTCTTCAGATAAGTCTGGGCACTATTCCATTTCCTTCCCTCAACCTAATTCCCTACTTTTATTTATTCTCTTTCCTTCCTCTCCCCTCTCCTCATAGACAACCATTCTAATTAGTTTAATGTATATTATTTTGTTTGTGTTCTTGAAAGACATGTCTTTTTGGTGCCCATTTTATTTTTCCATTTAAAAAGTTTTATTGTGGAAATTTTCAAAAAGACACAGATTATGATGAACTCCTACAGACTTTTTACCCAGCTTTGACAATTATCAACATTTTGTCATCTAGATATTTCATCTAGCCCCTCTACTTTTTTTTGAGGGAGGGGCTGGCATTTTTATTTTTATTTTATCCCTCTCCCTTCCCCCTCCCCTCTGGTAACCACTAGTCCATTGTCCATGTCCATGAGTCTCTGTTAGTTTGTCCTGTTCATTTGTTGCTTTTATGTTTATATCTCACATTGGCATTTTAAAAAGCAAATTCTAGACATGTCATTTTGCTTATAAGGGCTATCTGCCTCTAATTAAAACATCAGCATTATGGTATGCTAATATTGCCTAATATTTATATTCAAGTTTTCCCTAGATTGTTGTAAATATCTTTTTTCACTTGGTTTCTTCTAATATAGATCTAAAAAAGGTCCACTGATTGTACATTTGGGTAAATTCATTTATGTGTTTATGTAAATTGCAATGTAGAGCTCATTGTTTCTGACTTTTTTCACTAAGTGCTATGTTGCTGTGTGCTATCTAACTCCTGAGTAATACTCTGCAGTTTGCAACCACTGTATTTTACCTATTCATCTCTCGATGTTTGTCATCACATTGCCTCCAATTCTCTACCATTATAAAAAGGTTCGCTTAACACCCTTATGTTAATTATGAGAGCCCGGATGGATCCCTGGGAGAATCTGGGAGGGTGTAAACCCATAGGTGGAATTGCTAGGTAACTGGTATGTAGGGTATACATAGAACTACTAACTTGACTAAGTAGTAGCCAGGTTGTTCTCTGGAAAAACCGTACCGGTCTACCCTTCCACCTGTAGCACGTGACAGACCCTGTAGCTCATCGTCTCTGCCAATGTTTGACATTATCCGATTTCCTAGTTTTTTTTTCATTTCAGAAATTTATGTTTTATTTTTGTGTTTTCAACCAGTTACAAAACTACCTTGTAATGCAAGTGGAGCATTTATTAGAGAGCATAGTTTTTCAATTTAATTTTATTATTAGTTTCAAGCATACAGTACAATTTTCTAATTTTTACCAGTCTCATATAAAGTGATAGATCACTGTTGCTTTAATTTGCATTTCTCTGATCAATAATGATTTTAAGCATCTCTTCTTAAGTTTTTTGGGTTTACTCTTTTGTGAATTTCCTATTCATATCTTTTGCCCATTTTTCTTGTTAAGTTGCAATTTTTTTGTTGTCAATTTGCAAGATTTTCTCATCTATTCTAGATATTAATTTCTTATTGGCTTCAAGTATCTTCTCTCCTTTCACCAAATTACTTTTGTCCATGTTATTCTTCATTGAACAGAAATCCTTAATTTTTTATGTAATCGAATTAATTTTTAAAGTTTGTGCTTTTGAACTTTTGTATAAGATCTCCCTTTCTAACCCCCTGAGTTACACATATAATCTCCTGCATTTTCTTCTATTAACATTAATGTTTTTACCTTTTATGTTTAGGTTTGCAGTCTATTTAGAGCAGTGCTATCCAAATAGAAATATAAGGTGAGCCACATATGTAATTTAAAAATTTCTAGTAAACACATGAAAAAAATAAATGAAAGTTTAAAGAAGTACAAATTAATACTTGATAGTTGGGCATGAGGATGGGGACCATGGCACAGGGAATGCAGTTAGCATTAATATGATGGCTAAGTGGAGGGCCGGGGAGGGAGGGAGCAACTGGGGGGATCATTTTATGAATAATATAGACGCCTAACCAAAAAAAAAAAAAAAAAGTAAAATGAAACAGTTGAGATTAACTTTAATACTTTTCAAACCCAATATAGCTAAAATATTATTTCAACATTTAATCAGTATAAAAATAATTGAGATATTTAAAATTATTTTTTTCCTCTTCAGTCTTCAAAATCCAGTGAGCATTCTATACTTACAGAGCATCTGAATTTAGACAAGCCACATTTGAAGTGCTCAGTCACTACACGTGGCTCATGGCTACGGTGCTGTGTAGCACAGATAGAGTTCATCCTTGGAGGTGGTGTTAGGTAAGAACGCAAACCTATTTCTCTCTAAATAATCAATCTATTTTCATCTGTCCACATTTCGCCATTGATTTGCAGTGGCCGCATTGCTGTACTTTTGTGCTCTAACTTGTCTCGTATCCTCACTTCTCCATTCCACTCTGTCATCTTTCCTGGAATTTTCTTCCATTCAGATCCAAAGGTTCTCCCAAGACTTACTTCCTGACCTATGCTTATCATCTTCTGTGTCCTGTCCTTAAGGATTCTTGCTCTCAGGTAGCTTCAGCTGCCACTGTATGTAGATGATGATCAAACTGCATTTTCATTACTTTTCCATTCACAAGGACTGACTGCGATCTGCAGGACCTCTGCTTGGCTGCCCTATTTACCTGTACGTTTTACATGTTAACATGGCAATTTCTCCATTAATTTCTCATCCCCATATACATGTCCTTCAAAAATCCAATTATTGGTTTCTCCCCAACCTTCAGCCTACTGTCCTGGAGTATAAATACCCAGATTCCCTGAATAATCCACAATGTATGACTTTCTCTTCCTTCACACAGTGGAGATTTTATGGTTGTACTGAAGAACAAGAGGTTGTAGTGCTGACATATTTATTTCATTCAGTCTCATGACACATTGTTGTAGTTACGTTTATCTACATGTTTATTGTGGAGATTTCTGAATCTGCTTTAAAGAGGATAATTATTCTGTGGGTATCTGGTCTACTGGCTCTCAAGGTTGGAGACCATTCTGGGGCTGTGTTGTGCTGGCCCCTGGCCTGCACTCATTTTGACCTTGTCTTTGTTATGGCTGACGATAGTCAGAGGTACACTAAAGAGAGGGCTGCTTTTCTAGAAAGATCTTCTCTGAGTCCCCAAAAGAAATGGTTGTGTGTGTGTGTGTGTGTGTGTGTGAGAAACAGTGAAAGAACAAAGCTTTTCCTGTAAGAAGCCACCAAGGCAAACGTTATTGCTCCAAAACTGCCCCTGCCAAGCCAGAGGCAAGGGAGAATCTTTTCTTTTTTTAATTCATTTTTTTAATTGAAGAAATGATTTTAAAATCCCCCCCACCTTCCCCCCCCCCATCTACCCGGGAGTATCCTTTTTTAATACTTCATTAGCTTTTGAATGTTCTTCTGTGTGTGCTTGTGTGTGTATTTACATATTTCAGATGTACCCTGTGGCTTCCCAGGGTGTTGTCATTCTATTGGCCAGTGGATGGGGAACCTGTAACTTAAGGTCCTTGATCCTCTCCACTGGGGAGGAGGCAGAAGGTGGGGTTGGTAATCACACCCTATGTGCTCCACGCCCCCATCATGCTCAGCAGTGGCTGGGACTGGATTGTGGCAATGCTCGTCAGTCTTTCATTTTTGAAAACAACTGAATCACAAGAAAGCTGAGACCCAGGGAAGTGGTCACTCACTGCTTTTAACATTAACGCTGCTTATTAACATTGTCCTGATCCTTGGTGAACTTCTTTGGTCTAAAAAGAGGCTTGACATTCATCGGCCCAGCAAACTGGAGGTCATTATCATGGGGAAATAAGACCAAGGTAGGGAGAGAGGCTCTCAAAATAATGTGGCTCTTCGAGGGCTTGGAGGCTGGGGGCAAATGGAAACCTGATACACAGGGGACCAATGCCAAAGGGAAGAGTGTGGGCATAGACAGAGAGGCTTGTGGTCGGGAAAGCAAAGACACCCAGAGGCAGTAAGAGAAGCTGAGCTGTTTAATCACCTCCTTGGCCAGACTCCAGGCTGTGGTTACCCCTGAACAGCTCACACCTGGAAGCCATTGAGAGTCACTGGCAATGGCCTGGCCGCTCGAGTCAGAGGGGGAGGAAGGATGGGAAGGGTGCACCTCTGACTCCCTCATTTGGCAGTCTTGCCCCCAGGTCCCACTTCAGCTCGGAGGGGTTCCTGGCTCGTCCCCAGGGGCAAGGAACCAGATGGCGTGCCCTGTCAGCGGTGGGAGAATGACCCTGAGGCAAGGGCAGCCACTCCCTCCACGGCCTATGTTGAGAGTGCCGCGCGTCACACTGGTGGGGATAGAGGCGTAAGGCTGGGGGAGAGGACAGGAGTCGGGGGAGTGGAGTTGGGGGTTGCCTGGATCCCACCACCAGTCTGGAATTAAATAGCAGAAGAGAAGAGCTGCCCTTGGGAACACTGACTTGTCCCTAGGGACAGTTCCTGGTGATGGGCTGACCTTGGCAACAGACCCTAGCAGCAGGCAGTTGTCCTGACAAGAGGGTGGTCCCTGTTGACAGTCCCTGGCAGTTTCCTGAACAGAGGGAGGGAGCTGGCTTGGGAGTCTTGCCCCCAACTACTTGCTCTTCTTGAAGAAGCTGAAGCGTTTTTCTCGCTCTCGTTCTCTGCCGTCTTTGCTGCGAAGTACCACTGGCCCCTCAGCCCCGACCGGCGATACTGGGGGCATGGTCATGGCCCGGGTCATGCCCCGGGTGGCAATGGGCACCGCTGGCTCTTCAGGCTCTCCAGAGGCAGAGGACGCAGCAGCGATGGCTGCATTCACCACCCGCAGCCACGAGCTCATCTCTGCCTACAGGGGGGATGGGGAGACACCTGGTCAGCTTCAAGGACGCTGTGCCGAGGCAGCCGCCCTTGGACAGTGGGGAAGCCTAAGAGGAGGAGGCAGGAGAGCGATCTGACTATTTCATCTCATTGGAGAAAGAGACTCCTTAAGGTAGGGAACATGTTTTCGTGTGGCCTTCACGGACATCGGGATGGCACATCGTGGGTTGTCTGATTACAAAGAACGAGACACTGAAGATAAGGAAAAGAGAGAGGAGAGGGAAGAAAGGCGACTGTACGGCTGAAGGGTTCTAAGAATGGCAATGCAATGACATGGGAGGAGAAGGGGGCAGCTCACCTCATCCTTGGCTTGGAATAAATATTCTTTTCCATCCTGTAAGCTGTGGGAGAAAGAATCACCTCAGGGCAGAGCTGAGAATCTGGACTGGCCCGACCTGGGCTGGGTGAGCTTGAGCTCGGTTATCACTCGGAGACCAGGCAGGAGAACCTGCCGGCTGGGCTGGGCCTTCGGCGGATTAGACACATCACGCGCATTCCTCAGATTCCCAGGACGGTGCAAAAGCAGATCCTTCCTGACTGGCTGCGGGGCCAGGCTGAGCTCACTTCCACCCCGGGCCCTGCCTCCTGCTCTGGCTCATCAGCCACCAGGCCTCCCCTTACTGTGGAACACAACCAGAACCTCCCCTTATCTCTGTCTCCAAATGCCTGGCCCTGTCACACTATCCCCCCCCCCCGCCCCAGACATGGCTGATGTCCCTTGCCATCCCGAGGGCACAGTTCCATTCCTACCCCAGCTTGAAGACGTGTTTGCGCTTTCGATAATCAAAGGCGACGCTGCCCTGGGCCCTGGCCAGGCTGACAGGCACTTCTCCGTGGTATGGCACTCCCGTGCTGGCGGCCTTCGCGTCCTTGTAAAAGCCAAGGCTCCCACGCCGCAGGACGCAGTACACGTTCTGCCATGACCTGGGAGGGACATGGTGCAGGTGACGAGGCACGACAGGCTGACTGACCCATTTTTGTGGGGCTCGTAAGCCTGGGCAGAGCTCGGGTGTTCTAGGACTCCTGGTGCCACCCCGCCTGTAGGCCTGTCACTTCTGCACCCTCCTGGCCCTGACCTGAGGCTCCACTCTGCTCCCGAGTCCTACCCCTTCCCCAGAGGACACTCCTGCAGGGCGCCCCTTCCCCCGCTGTCGAGGAAGAGGTTCCAGGCAAGCCTCTTCAGAAGGGGCTGGTGAGGCCACTGGCCCTGTGGGCCAGACTGGGTACCTGTTGGCGGCCTTCTTGCCGAAGGCCTCCATCTCCTGTTTGCGGCACAGCATCCCCTCCATCTGTTCCTGGGCAGAGAGCTCTGGGCCTCGAGCGGGCAAGGTGGCAACCCGGGCCGACTCGGATGACCTGCTCTGGGGCATGATAGGAGGGGCCGAGCCTTGTGTCCAGGCCTGCCTCTCTCCCTGTGGCCTGCTGGCCTCATCCCCTGCACCAGGCCCCTGTGGGGAAAACAGTGTCTGTGTCAAGGTATGATGTGGCAGATACTTGGCCTGGGTGTCAAGCAACTTGAAGACCAAGAGCTGGTCTTTCCGTTCCCAATTTCTTGGAGCCTCTGCCCTTTCCTGTCCCCAGTGTCCCCACCACTCAGCTCATATACCTCTCTGTCTCTCCAGATATCAACACCCACATCTCCAGAAGGAACTTACAAGCCCTTCTGGGAAGCTTCCCTGCTCTAGTGTCTGTTGTTCCAACAGGGGCTTTGAGGACAAGGAGCTATAAGAGGATGTGCATAGCGGGGCTAAGATTCTGACGGGGGCACAGGGGACAGTGGGGGTCACCTGCGGGGACTCTGCATCTGTGCAGACTCCGTTAATGCTGGTTGGCTGTGTGGATGCTGGTAGCCGGGGGTGGGTTCTGGAATGGCAGGAGGTGACACAGAATGATAAGTCTTTGGGTTGCTCAGGCTCAGCCTCGTCCTCCCTCAAGCGTCCCAGCTCTCACCCGTCCCAGGAAGCATCGGGAGCCGTCTGGCTGTCCACCAGGACCCCTTCGGGCAGACTGGCTGTGGGCTCTGGAGTTGGGGGCTGTTTCCTCCGTTCTTCCTCCTCCCTCTTCCTTCTCCGCTCCTTCTCCTGCTCCTCTAGCTGTCAAAAAATTCCAAGGTCAGAGCATAGAAGGTCTCATTTAAGAGGACCAGGGCGTGGGGGAAAGCTGAGATGTCTCAGCTCTACTATGATGAGACAGAATGGAAAATGCGATTCCAAAAGAAGGTGGGGGTTAGAAGCAATGGGGGAGATGGTGTCTCAGCGCCACCCAGGGGAACTGCGGACTCCTGGCGCTGCAGTGACAACACGGCACTCTGCTCGCACATCTGGGAGATGCGGGCGCAATGGTAAGAGAACTGTTTTCTTCAGGCAGGAGAGGGCGCGGGCTTGGGGCAGCGGGATGGGGGATTCCTGCGCCTGTGGCCCTCACCGCAGTGAGCTTCTCCAGCGCGCTGAAACGCTCCTCCCAGGCCACCGCTGCCTTCTGGAAGGCCTCGTGCCGCTTGATGAGGCTCTCGACTTCGTCGACTGTGCAGCCCAGCTCAGCGCTTCGCACCAATGGCTCCTGGCTGCAAAGCCAGGCCTCTGCCATACCTGCGTCTCTCCCAAACACGAGCACCTCCAAAACTGCAGGGACGGGGGCGTCGCAGGGAGATGGCAGGTCAGAGCGGGCACTGGCAGAGCACTGTAGCCATGGCACTTCCAGAACAGGGACACAGAGAAAGCTACTGTCCCAAAGCAGGCGCACAGGGCAGAGCCAGGCAGTGCCAAGGGTGGCCGCCTTGAATTCCGCGCCCAGAATGCCTGGTCTTACTCTGGAAACTACAGGCCACGAGACCCCCCGCCCTTCCTCCCAGGGCCTGGAGCCCTCAGCCAGCTCCTTGGTCCCACGGCAGCTCACCAAGCTGAAGCCAGTCCATCTTCTCCTGCCACTTGTCAGCTGTCTCCTGGCGCCGCGTCTGCAGCTGAGAGAGCTTCTCTGAGATCTGGGGGGCGGGGAGCAGAGATGTTAGAGCTGGGCCTTTTCAGGGTCCCTGGGGACCACATGGGGGAACTAGTGATTTCTGGTTTCAAGAGGCGGATAGTTCTGGGGGAGATGGAATGGGGAAATCCCTGAACCGCACTGAGGGGAGAGAGTGAAAGGTTTCCATAAAGAAAGAATGAGAGGAATTGGAAAGGCTCAGGGGAGAAATGAGCATTAAGGCCTGCCCCGTGAGGACGCCCTGGCTACTCCCAGGCTTCACCCACCTCCTCAGCTGCGTAGTGGCTCCTGGCCAGCAGCCCCTGCCCCATGTCGATGCACGAGGAAAAGCGGTCAGCCCTGGCCTCTATCTCTGCCTTGATGCCCTGGTGGTTCTTGATGACCAAGTCTGCAGAGGACACATCCCTGAGGGTACAGAGACCGCATCAGCCACTGCCCACGACCAGACCCCAGCACTAGCTCACACCCCCCGTAGGTCCCAGGCACCGTCGGCCTCACCGGGGCCGCTCCTGCGCATCCATCTGCAGGTTCACCCCGTCCATCCACAGCATCAGCTCCCGCACGGCCATGAAGAAGCGGAACTTGTCCGTGGTGTCCAGCAGCAGCTGGCGGCGGGCAGCAGAGCTCCCCTGGAGCTGGGCCCAGGCCTCGGCCACGGCCTGCATGTGGCGGCCGATCTCCTCGGCCTTGTCTCCGGCGTAGGCCTTCTGGAGCCGGTGGCCGTCATCCTGCACCTGCTGGACCTGCAGGGCCCCAGGTCAGAGTTGGGCAGAGCCGGAGACTTCGAGGAGCTGTGCCGC
The DNA here is from genome assembly GCA_028627145.1 of Eidolon dupreanum. Lineage (NCBI taxonomy): Eukaryota > Metazoa > Chordata > Mammalia > Chiroptera > Pteropodidae > Eidolon > Eidolon dupreanum. The sequence goes on along the minus strand of CM053510.1, from coordinate 2,677,189 downwards.
CCTCAGTCCTGACCTCTGCTCTCCACCACCTGCCCCTTTTACCAGCCAGAGGAGCGAGAGGAGGAGTAGAAGGTGGGGGGCTGGGAAAGATGATGGCTGGTGCCCAGAGTAGGACTTGTCATACTCTGCCCTCACGGGTCTCATCTGGGGGCCTGGGCTTAGCTTGGGAGTGAGGCAACCCTTTAAAATGGCTTTTAGCCACTTGGGCTTTCAGAGGCCTGTACAGGATTGAGAGACCACAAAGATTGCTAGAGTGAGATTTTCAGCCTGAAAAGGGATTTGGGTGGGGGCGCACGGGGCTTCAAGCATCACAGGAAGGCTCTATGCCTAATTCATGCGGGTCTAGCGCGCTAGCCAACGGGCATTTTTAGTACAACATGAAGAATCTTCTAGCCAGTGGGACCTTATGAAAATGTCCCGTGAATGCGGTGGCTCGACGTCTCCTGGCCAGAGATGTTTACCTGGAGCGATTCGACCTCAGCCCTAGGTGGCCCTCCAGAGGATGCCATGCCCCCAGCCCGTTTCCCACCAAGTCTCCTCCGAGCCGCCCTCTACCTCCCATGCTTGGGTCAGACCTGGGCGCTGAGGGCCTGGATGTCGTGCTCAAAGGCGCAGTGGCGGCGCTGCAGGGCCTCGGCGGCGTTGAGGTCCCGGCCGGTCCCGTCCGGCAGCTGCTGCTGCTTGTGCTGCACGCGCGCCAGGGCCTGGCGCGCCCCGTGCAGGAAGCGCTGCAGCTCGTGCGCAGCCGCCAGCACCTGAGCCCGTGTGTCCAGCAGCTCCAGCAGGTCGGCCCAGGCCTCGTTGAGACTGTCCTTCCACTCGGCCACGGTGGCCCGGGCGGCATGGCCCCCAGCGATGAGCCCATTGGCCAGTGCGTTGGCACTGTCCACACGCTCCTGACCGATGGTGCTCGTGTCCCGAGAGAACTCTCGGAATTTGTCCCGGAGCATCTGGTGGAGGGAACGGACCACACTGTGACACGTGGATACGGTCCCTGCCTAGTGGGGCGAGTCCTCTCACCCCAACCTGAGAGCCCACTTCCCTCCCCTGGGCCTCAGGGGCTGAAATGGGTTTCTCCAGCTGCCGAGTTCATGGGCAGATGCTCTGGTTCCCAGTGACTCCGGCCCCCAGCAAAGACAGTGGGGGCGCTTGGAACCTTTAGCCTTTAGACAGGGAGACCCTATACCTTCAAAAAGAGTGATTGGCAATTTCCTTTTTGCCTAAGTCTGTGTGCAGCCCCACGTCCTCCTTTTTGCATAATTTTTCAAATTAAATACCTCGAAACCCAGGAGAACGGTGCCTGCCCAGCCTGGCCTTGGCCCCTGCCCCTTGATGCTCGGCCCAGGCCCTAGTCTCCTAGGGGGTCCCCTTCTTCCAGGAGCTGGCCTGCAGCTGGTGTCCTTCCCGCACTCACCGTCACGTGCTCGTAGTCCTGGCCCAGCTCGTGGGAGGCCGCCACCACCTCGCGCTCCTGGATCCACTGCTCCAGGTCGTCCAGCTCGCGGCGGAGCTGGCACAGCCGCAGGTGCTCCTGCAGGCGCTCCCGCCGCTCCCCGGCCAGCTCCTTCAGGCTGGCGTACAGCTTGTCCACCTGCGCTTGGCGGATGGATATCCGCGTGCTGTGCGGGGTGGGGCAAGGGGGTCACCACGGGACTTAGGGCTCATGCTCTGATCCCCAGCCTGTTCCAGAGAGTCCGCCCCTCTTAGCCTCCCAACTGCTTGTCAAGTGCCTGCTTCTCCAGCTTTCTAGATGGTTCTATATGCACAGTATGGAAGGCTCTACAATCTCTGCTCCTTCCTGGGACCGGCTCCCCTCTCCCCCAGGGGCTGGACACCCTGCTGCCACTGTGCTCACTTCTCTGGGTGGTCGTGGTCAATCATGTCTTGGCTGCTGGCTGCTAGCTGGTGGATGGTCTGGGCATAGTCGGCCAGGGCTTGCTCCAATACCTGATGTTGCTTCACCTCGGCCTGGGCACTCAGCTCATCCTGGGGGACCGACCGGACAGTGGGCATCAGGCAGTGGGGGTCACGGGGAGGAAAGAAGCGGCCACATAGCCTGAGCTCTGCCCTGGCCCTCACCTTGGCTTTCTCCTGGCCCATCATGTGTAACTCCTGCTCGCCCATCCAGGCCTCTGCCTCGGCGGCGTCACGGTAGAACTGCTGGGCCCGCAGGGCCTCCTCCAGTCGCTTCCCTCGAAGCTCCAGCTCGTGGCTCAGGCGTTTCCACATTTCCTGCAGCTCAGCCAGCTCCGGGCCTGCTGCGGCCGCCCCCAGGGCACGCTGCCGCTCCCTTAGGTCCGCAATCCGAGGCTCATGGCCCTGGATCTCCTTCTGCAGGGTCTGTCCCCAGCAACAGAAAAGGAAACACTGTTAGGCTTGCTAAGGATTCCCCTCACCTGCCGTCTCCCCTTACACCTACTCAGATAAGGCCCCTCACTCTCTTGTTTCTCTTCCTTCCTGAATCCCCTTCACTTCTCCTCCTTTCTGGCCCCGGCTGGTGTGATGGAAAATCCCCTCTGATCCCTTTGATCCTGCTACCAAGGGTACCCGCCCACCCCCGGTGAGAAAAGGCCAAACCCACTGAAGTGTGGGATCCCACACGGCATCGAGGGGAGCCGGAGAAACTCCAGGTCTTAAGGAGGAACAAACTTCCGCGTCCGGGGAGGATCTTGGGATTTTTTCTTTGCTATTAGCCTCTGCCTCACCTGGTTTTTCTTCATGAGGAGCTGGACACTGGGCAGGTCCTTGCCGTGTTCCCTGGAGCTAGCCATGGGTAGCCGCTCCGTCACCCACAACTGGATGAGGAAGGTGGGGAGGTCAGTGGAGGTCCGGAGGACAGAGTAAGAGCTGGGGTTGGAGAGTGGGGATTCTTGAGGGGGAGGCTTTCTAGGGCTCCTGGTTTGCGTATAGGAAATGGTCATGTCTGGTTCTGGGGTAAAGGGACCTAGAGGGCATCCCTAAGTGTCTTGAGAGGGTTGATTTTCAATGCCAAAGGGAAGCACTGCTGGTGCCTTCCCAGCACAAGGCAGGGAGCAGTTTGCCATGGTGACGACTCTATCCCGTCCCCATCCTAGTGACTCACGATCTCATCCTCCACGTCCCGGTGGAACTGGTGCTGCTCACGAGAGGCCTGCAGGCGCTGGCAGCGCTCTTTCATGGGCTGGCACAGGGCCCTGAACTTCTCCTCCACAGCCCTCGAGGTCCTCTCCACTTCCCCTGCACCCTGGTCTTCCTGGGCCAGCGCTTTTGCCTGGGCCTGGATCGCCTCCACCTCCTTCTCCCGCACAGCCATCTCCCGTTCCAGCATCTGCCAACCCAGGAGAGGAAGGAGATGCTATCACGATGCTTCCACCATCCAACTCAGGAGACACTAGTTAGTATGAAGCCAATGTGATTTCTTGTCTTGGGGTGAGCCCAGGGAAAAGGATCTCTTCATGGCCTAGATGGGTGGATTTCAAACTCTAACACACATTTTAACATACTGAAGAGTCTGGGGGAGGGCGTGATGACTGTGCCAGTTCGCAATTTATTGCCTCTCAGTCCCGAATCCACCTCCATTCCAAATCCACCTTTCTCAGTTTTGAGACGTGGGAACTGGACCCTGTAAACATTTCTCCTTTGCGGGCTGGTGCGATGCTAGGCCCTGTTAGTAGAGGGCGCTGGAGGGACACCAGGATACATCGGAGAAGAAGGGTGATTTCTGGGTCCAGAGTGCTTTTCTTTTTGCTCCTGCAGCAAAACTGCCCATGGTGTGCAGGAGACCGAGTGGCTCTCCCCCTCCAGCAAGTTTTGCTGGCATCCCAGTGGCAACATCCTGCCGGCCAGCCTTGGCCTGCCAGCTTCAGCCCTGCTCTGGTCCGCAATATCCCAACAAATTTCTACCCCCTCAGCCGAAACTCAGCCTTGGCGTGGGGGAGGGCATCTTGTTCCTTCCATAGGCACTCCTCGCATTTGCTATTTCTATATTCTTTGGAGCAAAGATCGGGAAATGCAGGCTTTGCCTGTTTTTTGTAAATAAAGTTTTATTGGCACACAGCCATGCCGTTCTTTTATGTATTGTCTTACGGCTGTTTTTACCATACAAGGACAAAATGGAATAGCTGTGACAGAGACTGTCTGAACCCCACAAAGCCTAAAATATTTACTACCTGGTCCTTTACAGAAAAACATTTTCTGACTCCTGCTTTGGAGTTCTCTTTCCCCCTTTGGTAGTTAACCACCTTTTACTAATTAATACTTCTTTCTAGTGAAGTTTCCTTGTTGAAGTTAGTATGGTTTCTGTCTCCTGACTTGACGCCGACTGATAGACACTCCCAGATCTGATCTGGTGGCCCATGGAAATCGCTTTGAGAAATACCAGTGAAAATGTCATCTGCGAGGGCTGGAAAAGGCCTCCCCGCTCTCAAGAGCTACAGGCCCCCTCCTCCTTTCTTCTGCTGTTCACCATCCCCAGCCAAGGCTTGCGCACCTGCTGCTTCTTGAGCAGAATGTTGACACTGGTGAGGTCCTTGCCGTAGTCATCGGAGTGCAGCTGGGCCTGCAGGCTCAGCAGCCAGCTCTCCAGGGCAGAGCAGCTCTGGGCAAACAGCTCGGCCCGGTTGGCATCGAAGAGGCTGCGGGCCTTGGCCTGGGTGGTGGTCTCCAGCTCGTTCCAGCGCTTGTGCAGGTCCTCCAGTTTCTCCGACACCAGGGCTTTCAGCTCTGGCTTCTCGAGGCTCAGCTCCCGCCCTTCCTAGGTGGAGGCACAAAGAAGTGTGAATGTCAGAATTAGTCATCACTGAACTTCACAGGCCAGGGACCTAAAGGACAGTAGAGACCTGAAGTGTCGGCAAGACTTCCAAGTTGTGTATTTTCCTCGACATGGTCTTCTCAAAGGTTTTAACCTCCTCTAAACGTCCCTGCCTCACTGCTGACCGAACCCTACTCCTCCTTCGAGGTCCAGCTCCAACCTCATTCAATGCAGAAGCCATAGCGATCTTTCCTATTTTGAGTTCCCTCATGCTTCTGGTTTTTAGTGTTATGTGACATGTGGTCTCATGTTGTTTGCTATCATTTCATCTTTCTCAGCTTCCTCACCCCTCACCCGATCTATGGCAAGTGAGTCTTACCTGTCTTCCCACTCCCAGCTTTCTGTTGGCAGACTTTTTTTTTTTTCCTGGGAGGTGAGGGAAGCATGGTCTCCTGACTTGCTTGCAAGGCAGGCTGGGAGAGCCAGGAAATTACTTCCTTGAGAACCAGTGGCAGACAGGAAGTTGGTGGACAAATAAGTCGGCATCCTTGTGCTTTGGTCGAAATAACTCTGATGCATGCCCTAGGCCTCCCCGGGATACCCGTAAGGACAGAGCGCTGGCTGCCCACTGAGGTGGCCGACATGGTAGGGAACCCTTAACTGACCACCTTTCCTGCTCCGTCTCATCTTCCCACTCCCCTACTGGTGTTTCCTACGATCACCCCCCATTAAAATGGTCTTCTCTGAAAGCCTTGTTTCAGGGGCTGCTTCTGGGGGAACACAAAGCAAGACATTTGGCTGCCAGGACGAAGAGCGTCAGAGTCTAGCACTGTTCCGGTAACTTCACAAACGTTCAGCACAATCCACACTTTGATGCAGTCTTTACGTGGCAGTCGGCTTTCACGACCTGGCCCAGCAGGCTTTTTCCGCCTTTTTTCCCATGGGGCTCCTTCAAGCATTTTCTGTTCCTGTCAGACTGACTTATGCCCCCTCGCTCCCATACAGGCACCCCTCTACTTCCACGCTTCTCTGATTTCCTGCTCACAGTTTTCCCGTTCTAGAAACATCTTCCCTCCAGCATCTCTGCTTGTCCAAATTCTACTCGTCCTTCATGGTCTGCCCTGGAGGCTTCTGTTTCTAAGAGTCCCACATGTTGTCTCTCCTCAGTGCCTGGGTTTCATCCGGCCCTCTCTTATTGTACTGATCGTATTCTGCTCTGGATTTAATTTATTTATTTGTGTTTGTCTTATATCCTCACCACTGTGTCACTCCTTGAGGGCAGAGCTCATGTGGAATCACCTTTGATCCCTCTCAGTGCCTAACACAAGTAAATATTTGCTGAACAAGTGGAAAAACTAAACATACGCTGATCTCCTCTTCTCCCCACCCATTATGCCCTTGAGGGAGGAAAAGTGTCTTTTTATATACCTTGCAGCACCTAGCAAAATGCTGAGCACATATAATGTTGTTTAGGAATACTTGCTAAGTAGAAATGAAGTCTTACCCTTGCTCAGCTTTTGAGAAAGAGCTGAGTGGGAGACCAAATACTAGGAATTGCAAGACTCAAAAGCGAGGGTTGGCAAACTACAGCCCGTGGGCCAAATCTGGCCTACTGCCTGTTTTTATGAATAAAGTTTTGTTGGAACACAGCTACACTCATTTGTTTACATATTTTCTACAGCTACTTTTGTGCTGAAATGGCAGAGTTGAGCAGTTGCAGCAGAAACTGTATGGCTGGCACAGCCTATAATATTTACCCTCTGGTCCTTTATAGAAGTGTGCTGACCCTTGCTGAAGAGTGTCATCTTGCTCCAGATCCAGGAATAGTTATTGTGCTGACCCCAAACTGCAGTTTGGCTTCTTGCTTATTCAAATCTCCTCCTAGTTCTGGAGTCGCTGTCCCATAGACCTGCGACTTTGTTCCTCAGACCATAACTTTCCACCTTGGAAGTTTGGCACCGGAGGCCCCATGATCTCTAACCCTAAAACAGCCATCACTAGAAGCTAGGGCCTTCCCCTGCACTGTGTTTAGAGGAGGCTGCTCCTGTCACACTGCTCACCTTGTCCACCTTGTCCAGCCAGTCTTTGTTGGCAGCCAGCTCGGCCATGAACGCCTGGTGCTTCTGCCACTTGGTGTGCAGGTTGCGGGCCTCATCATAGGACACGTCCTGGGCTGTCAGCATCTTCTCGTCAATCCAGAGTTTCAGCTGGACCAAGCACAGAGCAGGGATGGACAAAGGCAGAGTAACATTTCAGAGGGAGGGGGGAGTGAGGCATAAAGCGGGGGAAGGTGAGGCAGGAGCAGTGGTGGGTGTGGGGAGAAGCCGTGTAGGGGTTCGCACGCTCAGGTGACACTGCGGTGGACTTATTCTAGGCTCAAAGAGCCAGAGTGCTGTGGGAAAGGGATGGCTAGGGAATGTCGAAGGGGACACAGGGGAGCTGAGAGTCTCACCTCGTGACAATCTTGTAAGAAATGTTGCTGCTCTCGGTTTTCCCGAAGACGGCCCAGGAGCTGCTGCACTGCTTCCTGATTCTTCCCGTGCCTGTAATGACGGCCCCCTGTGAAACTCTTAAACTTGCTGAGAAAAGGTTATGACCCTCTAACTAACCAGAAGACTTCGGTCCTCCTCGTGTAGGGACAGGGCCTTCAGGGAGCACTCTAAGACAATCCAGGAACCCTATGGCCAGTGCCCAGCTACCCTGGTAGACTTCATTTCACCCAGGTGGGGGAGGGTAGAATGTCCCAGCCCATGGCTAAGACCACTGGGCTCTTGCGCCTCTATTTTTTGTCAGCTCCCCACCCCCGTCTGCCAGTCTGACTGCCACTCTCCATCTTTGAGGCCATCCTGTTTCCACTTATTTCCCTCTCGGGCCTCTCATTTGCCTGCTGTCCTCATACCTCTTCTCAATGGAGTCTGCCTTCTCTCGGATCTTCTCGGCATGGATGTTGCCTTCAGACACCAGCTGGCGCCCAGCCTCCAGGAGCCCACGGATCCGCTCCCCGTTGGCGTCCATGGTGCTCATGAAGTCTTCCAGTTTCTTTATGGTGGCATCAGCAGCCTGGAGTGTCCCCGGCATCTCCGTGTGAGATAAAACATACTCCTGTGTGGAGGGGAGGGAGCGAGCTCACTTCTCAAAGCATAATTCAGCCTCTCAGAAGGGGTCTACCAAAAGGGCACATCCGAGACATGGAGGCCAACCAGGAAGGGATGAGGTGGACCAGCCAGCTCTGAAGACAGGGGCAGATGGTGCCTGATTATGTCGAGTGTCAGGAAGTTTTAAGGGAGCTGGGCTGGAGGATCTTTAACAGTTCCGATCCTGTTTCATCTTACTTCTAGCTAGTGATTTGATTTCTTTAATATTTCTCTGACAAGCCAGTTTAGTTATATCATTTTTTTTCACGTCCATATTTTCCTGACATGTTCTTTTGGCCCATCCTGTGGCCTTAACTGCTCCACCTGCTGCCTTTTTCTCCACATCCACCGCTTTCCTTCACATTCCCCCTGGTCCCTACTTCCCTCTTCTTCCAGGTTGGGACTTTGTCCTCTGGGTTCTCACCTGACTGCTGAGCACACCCTCGGCCTGGCGAGCATCCCGCAGGAACCCCTGGAAGCCATGGGCCTGGGCCAGGCGACCTTGCCGGCTCTCCCACATGCGGCCCAGCTCTTCCCAGCCGGTTCCCAAGGCTTCAAGTCGCTGTCGTAGAAAGAGGCACTGGGGATCGGCCTGGTCCCGCGTCACTTCCTCACCCAAGGCCCGCAGCCTGCTGTACTCGCTCTGGGCCCGCTCCACTTCTCCACGCAGGCCTGCGTGTTGGGCCAGAAGGGCCTCTGCCTCAGGCAGGGTGGCTGGCCCTTCTTCAGAGGCCACAGCGGTCTGTGTGCGACCTAGCCAAGCCTGGAAGTCATCCAAGCTGCGTAGGAAGTCCTGCAGCCGCCGTGCCTCACCCAGCGACTCCTCTCGACGTCGCATGGTGGCCCTGAGGTCCTCCCAGCCAGCTTGCACCTCTCCAAGCCGAGCCTTGATGGCAGGGGCTTGGGCAGGGTGGCCAGCAGCCAGGGCATTTGCCTCGCGAGTCAGTTCACCCACCCGGGCGGAGATGGCTTCCAGGTCCCGCTCGGTGCCAGCCAGTTTACGCTGCAGTGCTAGCACCCCAGCCAGGTCATTGCCCAGGTCCTGGGTGGACTCGATGACCTTGGTCTTTTCTCTCATCCAGGCCTGGGTCTCTGTGCACTCCAAGTGGTAGTTCTGGATGCTCAGGGCTGACGTCAGAGCTGCCTTCTTGCCATCCGCGAGGGACCGAAACTGCTGCCACCTGAGAGCAGAGGGAGGGTCTGGTATCCAGAGTCGCTTGGCTTCCCCACCCTCCCCAGGTATATCTAGAAGCTTCTTCCCCGCCTCACTCTCTAGGTATATTCTACCACCTGTCTCATCTTGTCTTCTTCTTGCTTGCTCCCTGTCCAGGCTCCAGCCTCTTTAGAAGACTTTTATCCGCTTCGTCCCTTTCATTATTCCCCTACCCCCAACCCATCCCAGACCACCTTCCCTCCTCAATTTTCCACCTCCATCCCGTGCCCTACAGAACTCTATTCCAGTTGCCATCCCCACCTGCCGCGCCCTTTCTCAGTTCCCCGCCCTCCCCAGCCCACCTGTGGTTGAGCTGCTTCTGGGTGTTGACAATGCTGTCCTTGCTCGGAGGGTTGGCCTTTAGCAACTGTTCCGCAATGTCATTTACGGCAGTAATTCGTGCCGCAAGGGCATTCATTTCAGGCTCCAGGGTCTCGAACCTGAGGGGGTGGAAGAGCTGGACGTGAGCAGGGGAGGCTGATGAACAGCCTGCCTGCCCAGATGCCCATGAGAACTCCTGTCTGTCACCGTGAGGCTTAGCTGCAGGAGCCTCTGCACCTCTCACTACAGGCTCACAGTACCTGTGAGTCAATGGGGAGCTCCCAACTCTCCCCAAACAAGTAGAAAAAGTGTCATCTCTAGATTTGCTCAAAAAGATGTGAAAGTTGAAGGTCAGGAACAGGTACACAATAAGTCAACTAATCCTGGCACAGGGCCCCACCCTTTATCAGAATCTCTCTTGTTCTTCTGGGGACTTACCCCTTAGCTGTCTCTCTGGGTCCCATCCTAATGTGTGTTAAAAATGAACTGAGTCTACGGCCATGCTACCTTGAACAAGCCCGATCCTGTCTGATCTTGGAAGCTAAGGAGGGTCGGGCCTGGTTAATACTTGGATGGGAGACCACCTAAGAAGATCAGGTGCATTAGGCATAAAAAAAAAAAAAAAAAAAAAAAAAAAAAGGATTGTAAGCTGATAAGGTCCTTGCAATCTGTGAGGTCAACCAACGGTTGCCTTGTCTAAAAAATTAAAATAAATAAATAAATAAATAAATAAATTTATGACCAAAAATATTTAAGTGAAGAGTAACTTCTCCCAGGGATATTTTACATTCTCATAGAGCAGAGTCTAATCTGTTTCTGTAAAGGGCCAGATAGTAGCTGTTTTAGACTTTGTGGGCCATACGGTCTTTGTCACAAGTATTCAGCTCTGTCGTCTTAGTGCAAAAGCAGCCACAGGAAATATGTAAATGAATGAGGGTGACACTGTGCCATTAAAGTTTTATTTACAAAAACAGGCTGCAGGCTGGATTTGGCCAAAGGGCTGTGGTTTACCAACCCCTGTCATTGATATTTTGACAACTAAAAAGTATTTTATTATAATTTTAAAACCACCAGGAAATTTGAATATAGATTAAGTAGTAGATGACAGTAAGGAACTGCTAATTTTGTTCCATGTGGTAATGGTATTGTGGTTCTGTAAGAAAAATTTGCTTTCTAAATGATTTTAAGATTTATTGTTCTGTAAAGAAAGCTACTTCATGAGAGGTCAATCGGTGTCTCTAAAAGGTTTACAGCTTTAAAACCTTAGCTATTTTAGGTCCACACACACAATTAAAAAATAATTTACTATATTTAAGAATACTTCCTTCTACCTCTTAAAGGACGCATCCTGGAGAATGTACAGATGAAATGATAATTTGGGGATGTGCTTTTGAAAAAAATTAATCAAATAGAGCAAGATACTGACAATTATTGAACCCGGGTGTTGGACTATAGGAGTTTGTTGCATAATGTATTCTACTTTTGAGTATATTTAGCACTTTTCATTAAAACAAAAAAATTATTCAAAGGGCCATAGCCAGAGCAGGCAGTTTAGGGCAGGATGCAGTCCCACAAGCTGGCCCCCAACTCCCAAGGCTGTCAGGGAGGGAGCCTGTAGGGGGCCTACCTCTGCTGCACGACTTCAAGGTCCTCCAGGCGCTCGGGCAGGGTGAGCCCGTTCAGCCACTGCTCCTTCTCCTCCACCCACAGCCCACAGGCCCCGGCCTCGCTGAGCATGGTATAAAGCGCCAGGGCCGCCTCCAGGGCCCGCGCTCGCTCGCCCGCCCGGGCCTGCAGCTCCTCGTAGTGCCGCTCCAGGGCGGGCACCCTGCCCTGCACCTCGGGTGTGCGGCCCAGCGCGGGAGGCAGGGCTGAGGACTGTTCCTTCAGGGCTTCCAGGGTGGGCCGGTGTCCTCGGATCTCCTCCTCCAGGGCCCGATGCTGCCGGGCCAGGGCCTGCGTGGAGAACTCGTCGTGCCCCAGCTCGGGACTGGACACCAGGCGCAGCGCGTCCACCAGCCAGGCCTCCATGTCGTTGGCGTCTGCCTGGAACTGGTAGAGGCTGGCGGCCTGGGCGAGCCGCTGGGCACGCTCCTCTGCCAGAGCCTCAAGCCGCTCCCACTGGGCTTGGAGCTCGGCTGCACGGGCAGCGGCCTGGCCTGCCCCGGGGTGGCCCTCGGCGACTAACTGCTGGCCCTGCTCCAGGGTGAGCTTCAAGGGCCCCAGCCGGCCACTCATCTCGCCTCGCAGGGCCGTGTGCTTGTTGAGCAGGCGGAGGACGCCGGTCAGGTCCCTGCCGCTTTCGGCTGAGGCCAACAGGTGCTGCTGCTCCCGCACCCAGGCCTCGGCCTCGCCCACCTCCCAGAGGAAGCGCCAGAGGCGCCGGGACTCCTCTAGGCGCGCCCGCCTCGCCGCTGCCAACTCGCACAGGGCCTCGTAGCTCCGCTCCAGGGTGGCTACCCGCTCTGACACCAGCTGCGGGTCGCATGGTTTGTACTCTGAAAAAGTCACGGTGGGGAGTCCAGCGCTGTCGCCCAGGCCTTCTGCTGTCCCCGCATCCATCCTTGGTTACGAACGGTCCCCACCCTCCTCTCTATGGCCTCCCTCCCTAGTTCTGTCGCCCGCTATCCTCCCGGCCACAAGTTTTCCCAGTCTTGCTGTTTCACCTTTCCCTGGGTCACGGAAGCGCAGGGCAGAGGCACTGACAGCGCGCACCCTCTCGGCCTGCACGGCGATGTCTGCTTCCACCAGCTCGTGCAGCTGCAGCAGGTCCTCCACTCCAGCCAGGTGCTTGCCTAGGTCCGGAGACTGCAGCCGGCCCTGCCAGGCACACGTGGCACGCCGATGCCCGTCTGAGAGCTGTGCCGTTCCCTCCCCACCAGGCCTTTTCGCCACCCCCCCCCACACACACACTCTCTACCCTCGCTCTGTTTTCCTGGGTCAGCTGTACCTCCTGACCTCTCTGGGTGGCTCCGGATGTCACACCCAGGTAAACACACCTGCTCCCATCTGCCAATCCTCACACACACAGTGACACTCCAGTTCTGTCTGTCCTGGCATCCCAGCCTCTTTATACTCAACTCCCCTGCTGTGAAACCACCCTCTTACTAAATCCTGGTCCTGGAATCTCTGCTCTGACTCATCTTCTCAGCCCCAGAATTATCGCCACCCTCCTATCATCATGGCTCGGTCCCCAGCACCCCAGCAATCTTCAGTGTCTCTCCAGACCTATCCTTGTCCCCATCTCTCGCCTAGATCACTTCTAACAGGTCTCTCAGTGGCTCCCACGCTGGCTGCCCACAGCCCTTCTTTATATAGTAGCCAAAATGACCTTTTGGAAAATGTAAGGCAGAATCATGTCTTTCCCCTTTCCAAACCCTTCTAATCACTTTTAATGCTCCATGTCACTTGAATAAAACCCAAACTCCTTGCCCAGGCCTGTAAGGCCCTAAGTGAGCTGGCCACTGTTCCCCCGACCCCATCTCATTCCCTTGCCCCTTTCCCTGTCCTTGCAACCCTCTGGCCTCCCTCCCATGCCAAACATGTCAGGCTGCGCCAGCCTGGGGCCTTTTGTCTAGCTGTTCCTTCTGCCTGGAATGTTCTCTCCTGTGGTCTCCCTGTGCTGGCTCCTTGTGTTAGTCTGCACTCAGCTTAAACGGCAGGTTCTCAGCGAGGCCTTCCAGACCACGCCATCGCACGGCCCTGCTCCCACTTCCTCACAGGTGTTATGCCACCTGCTATTTTGTTTGTCGAGAGGTTCATGGTTTCATCATCAGCCTCCTCCCACTAGGATGTGAGCCCCAGGAGGACAGGGCTGTCTGCTCTGCTCATCTGAACTGGGGACAGGGTTCTGCCCTGGAACACACTCTATGAAGATCGGCTGAGCAAGTGAGCGAACGTACCCCCAGTGGTACCCCCACGATCCTGATCATCTGAAGCCCACCGCATGTGCCCTGCTGGTACCTTCATCTCTTCCATCCAATCCATGAGGTAGAGCAGGTCCTGAAACACCTTCTGCAGCTCCAGGTTGATGAGGAGCCGCTCCCGCCGGGCGGCCACCATCTGCCGCAAGAAGTCCCAGAGCCGGGCCACGTTGTGCTGCCGCGCGGCAATGCGCTTGATGTCGTGGTAGTGCTCGGCGGCCAGCTCTGCAGCCACAGTGTCCACGGCCTGCACCCGGCCGCTGTAGGCCACGATGTCCGTCTCAATGGCTTCGTGTTTCCGCACCGCTGCCTCCACGGCTGCCAGCTCCAGCCCAAAGTTGTCCTGGGCAGGGGACAGGGAGGGGAGGTTTGGGAGCTCAGGGACACCATCTCTGCTCGCCCCTCTGCCCTCTGGAGCACTCCTGCTGCACGATGCCAGCCCCACGAGGCAATCTAAGCTTGCCCTCTATCTCACCCCGCCCCGTCTCGCTAACCCCTCCCTCCCGGTCAAGCCTCTGGCTCCTCAGTCTTCTCATCTGCGTGACGGGTTGTTCCATTAGCTCCCCACATTGCAGGGCTCCTTGCCCTCTGAGCTCTCTCCCCCCTTTTTCCCCACCAGCCTGGGAAGGCAAAGAGCCCCTCGCTCCATGTCTACCTGGGACACGAGGCGTTGGTTCTCGCTAAGCCAAGTCTCCCGCATGGCGGCCTTGCGGTCGAAGCGGGCGGCCAGCTGCTCCAGCTTCTCCTGGCGGATCAGCTCAGTGCGCAGGGCCAGCTCACGCTCGTGCTCGGCTTTCTCCAGCCGCTCCCAGGCCTGCGAGAAGGGGGCAGGGTTAGTGCAAAAGGGCCAGGGCTCAGGAAGTGAGGGTGTGGACAGGTCACCAGGGCTGGGGGCACATGGTGAGTCCCAGGGAAGCTCGGTCTAGTGGATCTGTGGAATGCGGCCAGTTAGATGCCTGTGCATGGAAGTGTGAGAAAGGGGGGGGGGGCGTGGGTGCTATGGAGCCATGTGAAAACTACGCCTTCTTATGGACAAGGACCCAAGGGGAACAGGGACGATGGACACCACTGGATTTATTTGGGGTGAGGGGGACTGTGGATGAACCCTATTATGTTTATTAATCATATAATGTCTGTGAAAAAAGTAAAAGTAGGGAGAGTGAGTCAGGGATGGGCTCAACAAGATAAGGGACTTGGGTAAAATTTGATTATGTGAACTCACGTGGAGAGGCAGACGGAGGAGGAAGGGGATGTGCAGGACGCACGAGAGGACATGTGAGTCACATCCGCACCAGGGAGGGGTGTTCAAGTTGGGGGAGTAGGGCTGGCGCCAAGAGTGGGCCGCCTGTGGGACAGGTAGGGGGGCCGTGGACCTTGTTGATGTCGGAGATGAGCCGGCCCTCTCGAGGCGTGTAGACCTTCTGGTTATTGGCCCGCAGCTTGCTCTGGACAGTGAAGAGCAGCACTTCCAAGTTCCCTTTCTCCGTGAACCTGGGGCAGGAGGCCAGGTCCGGGTCAGAGTCAAAGGCTGTGAGGGGCACAGGGACTCCGCCTTTCACAATGAAGTGACCTGTGTTGTTTCACTTCTCATAAAAGCAATACATGTTGTGTGCAAAGGCAGAAAATCCCAGCAAATCAAAAGAATGTAATTTTAAAACAACCGAAAAACACACACAAAGGAGCACTGTTGCCCTCTGGCATGAAGGTACTTCATTTTTTTTTTTTTTTTTTTACACAGATGGGATTGTATCATAACCATGGCTGACATTTGTCAAGGACTCACTCACAGTGACCCAGGCCCTCCTCTCGGGGCTTTACATGCCTTAACTCATTTAGTTCTTGCTGTTAGCTACATTCTCTTATTACCTCCATTTTCCAGATGAGGAAACTGAGGCACAGAGAAGCTAACGACAACCGTTAAATGGCAGAGCCAGGATTTGAACTCAGGCACTTTGAACCTGGATGCTTAGCCCTTGGCTCTGCTGCCCACAAATAACTGTTTTTGTAAACTGCGCCTTCGCTTATTTGTCATGAACACCTTTTCGTGTCAATAATGCATTTTTCACCATTACTGTCAGTGGCTGTCCCGTGGCTTATTTTTCTTTTACAAAGGTCACATTGGTGAGTATCCTTGAAGTTACATCTTTGGTCAATGTCCAGAAGGGGACTTTCTGGGTCATATCATTCCCTGAGACATATAGGAACAGATGTTTTCTGGATTAATATTAGTTTTGGAGCTGAAACATATTAACTCTAAAAGATCTCAATAATAGAAAAACAGGCGTTTTAACATGTACTGTACAGAACTGCCTAACAGCAATTCCACACTTGAAAAGAGTTAATGGCTAAAATATATAAAATAGATATAAAATATATAAACGCTAAGAACCTTTGCAATGCGCAAGTTCCCAGCCGCACCCATGTTGCCTGTAGGTCCAGTCTCCCCCACCCCGTCCCTAAGCTGGGACTGGGTTCCTGCGACCCTGACCAGTAACCTTATCTGAGTAGACCGCGCTGACACTACATATCACAGCAATCATCTCCACAGCACAGTTTTTTTAAAACAGATAATAATTTTAAAAATGTATTTGGGAACTGCTTCTGGCACTTTGCGCTGAGGATAATGAGCCTCCACTGCATTTACGTGCTGCCAATTTCCCTCCTGCAAGGCCGTCCTGACCTAGGCTTCCCCTCGTGTGAGCACAGCTCGGGGCAGGCCTGCTGCGGCCTGCGGCGGCCCAGGGGTTACCTACTTGGGCGGCTTCTCCACAGTGCGGTAGGAATTGAAGGATTGCAGCTGGTTCTGGACGCCACTCAGGGAATTGGCCAGCTGCCGGTCATTGAGGGTCACGATCGTTTGCTCGATCCACTGCAGCAGCTCTGAGGCCAGGGACTCGTACTTCTCCACCAGGCGTTCTGCCTCCATGGCGTGGTCCAGCACCTGCGAGACAGCGACGTGAGGTCCCGCCCATGGGCTCCCCCACTCAGTACCACAGCTCTCCCCTGGCTCAAGGGGAGTAAGGCCCCTAGGCTGGGCCCCCTCTGGCCTTCATGTCGACTGCCCACGGGGGTGAGTACCTTCCCGATTCTTTTGCCTTCCACAGCCAGTGCTTTCATCTTGGAGAAGTAGTGGTAGTAAGTAGCCACGTAGGTAATGATTGATTTCTCATCTGGTTGGTCCACATTCACATCTGAGAAAAAGGAGCACTCGGAAACCTGCCTCCCAGAAGTACCCCCGCAACCCGAATCACTTACCCCAACCCCCGGGCCCTTCCAGCCCTCTAAGGCTGACATCGTTCCAGTTCCCTGAGCAAAACCACAAATACACCATACAAACTAAAAGGGCATGAAAAGCTAACTTTCTCCCCCCTCCTAGAAACAAGCAGAGTACAAAACCCAGAAGCCCAAGGAGGCTTTTGCCAGCGTTCCCAATGGAGCCCAAAATTAGCTGTTTGGAGGAAGCAAGACAAGAAAAGAAACAGCATTGCCACTTGGGGGTGGATTGTGGATTTATGGGTTGGAAATATGTGTAAGAAGTCAGAAGATTCTGGGGCAGCAAGATGGAAGGTATGAACGAAGCCCCCTAAACCTGGGATGCTCAGATGGATGGGCCCAGTGAACCCTGGCAGCAGGGTAAGAGGCCAGTCCTCCCTGGGCATGGGCATGGCTATGTCTGACCTCAATCCCAAGTTCAGCTGTAGGCCCCAGGAAGTGAGTGTCCTTTAAGCCAAATCAGCTCCCACAAGGATCAAGGCTGATCATGACTTGAAATCCCTGGGTTCTCTTAATTAGGCCAGATCATATCCTACCTAACGGGAAGACTAGGGGACCGGAGGCCTTCCTGACCACCTCTAAAACCCACAGGCAAGGAGGGGCCACTGAAATCATCGCAGAAAGTTACACAGGATACTTAGATTTATTTAAATGTTCATTATCCTAGCTATGTTTCTCAAATGCTCTCCAAGGAACCTTGTATTTGGCCAGTTTCCACCACTAGTTCGCAGATGTTTGTCATTCTGGACTAAGAGGACATAGCGGTTGGGGCTACAGGTGGGATGGAAAACATGGAGAAAATAATTAAGACCCAAATCTGCCCAATGAGCTTAAGAGGGAGCGTTTTCAGCAGGGAAGGCACTTGACCCTCCCCTCCTTCCCTTTACTGGCACACCATGACTTGGGAGCTGGGCCGCCTGAATTTAAATCTCAGCTCCACCAGCTGTATGACCTTGGGAAAGTCACTTAACCTTTATGGGCCCCCCATCTTCTCTTCCATACACTGAGGATAATAATGACAATGATCTCAAAGGAGGGTGTTGTAAGGATTAAATTAAAGCACGTCAAGTGCAGTGGCTGGTACAAAATAAGAGCCCAGTAGCCGTTACCAGTCACATCATCAAGGCCAGCTGACCATAAGGGGAGTGCTAGGTGAGATCCTCAAGGTCATATAGCTTAATTTAGAACCCTAAAATTTTGAAATAATAAGGGCTCTTAGAGACCGTGTAGACCAATCTTCTCATTTCAGAGAAGAGGAAACTGAGCCACAGAGAGGCCATGCTACTCCATGGTGGGGCTGAGACAGAACCTCGCCCCAGGGTTATTTCTGCCACAGGGCTGCCTTTCTTCCTACAGTTTTAACACTTTTTAAATTGAGGTGTAATTTTTATACCATAAAATTCACCCTTTTAAAGTATACTTATCAGTGATTTTTAGTATATTCACAAGGTTGTGCAGGCATCACCACTAACTAATTCCAGAACATTTTCGTCACTCCCAACAGAAACCCCATCTGTCTCTATCCCACAGTCTCTTTTTTGCATATCTCTGCCCACCTTCAGGATCCAGCAGCTTCGTGAGTCCCAGCTCCTTCTCAGCCAGATTGAAAGCATTCTGCAGGTTGTAGTGCGCATTACACTTCTTCAGGGACTCGAAATCCAGCAGGTCTGGCCTGGGTGGGAGGGAACATGGAAGGTATCGAAAACACATAAGACCCTCAAGAGGAAAAGTAAAGCCACCTCTCTCTTTATCCCTAAGTCAGTCGGCAGCTCCATTTTGTCCAGAACCAGGCACCTCAACCTACACCCACTGCTCCAACTCCCTCACTTCCATCACAAGCCCTCTTTGCAGGGCGGCGCCCCCACATCCTGGCTCTTCTCTAAAGGTTTTTTCCCCAGAATTGCTGTGCAACTCGGCTCATAGCTTTGTCTACGTGAGCACGTGCCCAAGTCATTAAAAAACCCCACCCGCAGCTCCGATGGATGGGATCGCTAACCCCGTCCTCTCACCGGTGCTTGTGCACGATGGCGTTGAAGGCCAGCCCATCCCTCCAGCTGGTGGTGAAGTTGTGCACGTTGACATTGGGGTACCTGGCAACAGAGACCGGGAAAAGCAGTGAGTGAGTCCAAGCCCTGGTCTGCGGCTCGAGGATGGCCCCCCAGCCTGCGGTCCCAGGAGCCCATCCCGCACAGCCCCGGACATCCACCCCACCCGGGCCACGCTCACCCAGCCGTCTTCATCTGGCACCACAGCAGCAGGGCATCCTTGGCCGACTTCTTCTCTTTGTTGTCCTCTGTTTCCACACTGATGTCTTGGATCTAAGAGGGAAGAAAGGCTTTACCCCTGGGACGGGGGCTCTTTGAGTTACTGGAGGTGCTCAGGCATACACACAAGGAAGCTGCTCTTTGGACTCCTGTGATAGTGGTGCCAGGACAGAGCCTGGGGACCTTTCCACCTGGACTAGTGACCACAAAACATCAGGTCAAAGGGATTTGAGGCAACAGAGTGGGGGCAGAGTTATGAGAGTGGAAGCACCAAGAAGTGAAGGGTGCTGGTTCCTGCAGGTGGCGAGCTGCAGGTGGACCAGTGACCGTCTTCTGGGAGCTGGGTGTCAAAGGTGGGGCTGGCAGAACTCAGCTCGGGGCTGGAAGGAGCGGAGGAGGTTGCATGCGGGGTGATCAGGAGAGGTGTGAGGAAATCAGGACGCTGGACTGGCTATGCTCGGAGCATAAGGACTGGGGTGCTGTTCTTTTGAGGGAGGCAAGCAGTTTGTGGCAGAGGAGTGCGCCAGTGAGCAGACCCCAAATGTACTTCTAGAGCTGTCAGTGGTGAAGGGTCAGTCTGTGAAATTTCCAGTCCCTTGTGGGCCAACATGGGGTCCTACTGCATGTGACCAGGACACAGACCAGGCCGCAGGGAACTTGCCAGAGAAGTTTGACAACACCCACGCTGGTCTCTCCCCGTTTAATGAAAAGAGTCCCTCGTCTGGTGTAGCAGCCGCAGAATGCCATACATCAGTGGTCCCCAACCTTTTGGGCACCAGACCAGTGCTCCTATAAGAATCTAATGCCTGATGATCTGAGGTGGAGCTGAGGCAGTGATGCTAGCGCTGGGGAGCAGCTGCAAATACAGATGAGGCTTCACTAGCTTGCCCACTGCTCACCTTCTACTGTGCAGCCCGGTTCCTAACAGGCTACAGACTGGTACTGGTCCATGGCCTTGGGGACCCCTGCTATACACAGTTCTAGACCTTCCGTTTGTGTGTTGATTGCACCGTGGATGGGCAGTGACTGCTCGTGGTGCAGGGCTGAGGTGTGGTGTGCATGCTGCGTGACACTGGGCCGGGGTACCTGAAATCGAAGGATGATGGTCCAGACAAGCCCGAGGGTCAGACGGTGGTTTCCGTCCACAATGTCGTGGGAGCCCATGTTTTCCAAGTGCACTTTCTGCTCCTTCAGGAACTGCAGCGCTTTGTCCACATTCTCCAGGCAGTGGATCCGCATGCGGCCCTTTGTGGGCTTTGGCTGTTGAGGGACAGGGGACACGAAGGCATGGGACCGTGGGCCTCCTTCTCCTTCCCTCCTACCGTCCCAGGGCTCTGCTTCATATACCTTCCCCCTGACCTCCCTTGGGAACACAGGGACAGCCCCAGGGCTGGGCCCAAGTTCACAGAGCCAAAGCTGAGGTTACAGATGAGGCTTCGGCCAGATTAAGATTCCCTAGGGAATTACTTGCACCCAGAGTGGGTGGGAAAAAAAATGTTTTCAATGGGGCCACTGTTCCAGTCTCCATGAAGCGATGTTCCTATTTAATCCAGGCAGCAAAGCCTCTCAGAGCGACGCCATCCTCTGAGCGGGGGCAGCCCTGCTTCCCACTCTGGTGTCACTCTTCTCTCTGAGGACGACTCCTGTGGCTTGACCCCTCGACCACTGTTTCTCAGGCCCCCTCCTCGCTCATCACCAAAGCTCACCAGTGTCTCTCCCGAGAGCACCTCGAGGAGCCTCAGCAGGTTACGTCCATCCCGGAGGTCACTGTACAGGTCTCCCACGCGGCATGTCACCCGGGCCAGGTGCGAGTTCACCCACTTGGTGAAGGTTTTCTTTTGCACGGCTTCTCGCTCATCTGTGGTGGCAACATGGGGTCATTTCTGTCTGAGTACAGTGCGCCTTCTAAATGCCAGTTGGTAGGGTTGGGGGTTGGGGAGTTGCCTGAGAGGCCGGAAGTGAGGTCTGAGGAGGACGAGAGGGAAGAGGGCCAAGAGGAAAATCCCTAACTTAAGAAGCAGGGAAATACAGAGATTGAAATGAGCTCATAAGCAAGGTAAAGGACAAACATGAGGGTGAGAAACAGACCGTGAGAAGAAGGGATGGGAGAAAGTAGAAGCAGTGGGATGTGCGGGGAAGGGCTGGGATCTGGGGTGGGGCGCTGTCATCTAAGAGTGATGAAATGCTGTTACATCACCCACCAGAGCCTCACTTTCCTCTTCTGTAAAACAGGCATATGATTTTCTACTTCAACAGGTCATTGTATCATTTAGACGGGACAACATGTGCATGGCGCCTGGCACACAATGGCTCCTCAGTGAGTTTCCGTTCTACAGGTGTGGCCTAACCCCGAGGAGAGAGCGAAAGCTACTCGGGCTCAGCAGGCAGTTTGGCTGTTCCCTTTGGGCGGTGGACAAAGGGAGGGCGTGGACTTAAATCCCAGCAGTGGCTCTTCCAAGTGGCCATTGGAAGGATGTGATATAGAGGCGGTGGGTCGCCTGAGTCAGCTTGCTGTCCTGGGATAATTTAAAGAAAAGACGAGCTTTTCTGGGGCAGGTTCATTCAATGGGCTGCAAGGAATGTGGTCCCAGGACACCAATGTTCCAGTGCTGAGAAGGAAAACGAGATCTTGAAGCCGGGAACAGGAAAAAGGGTGAGCCAGGGAACATGGAGTGCGTGTGTTGGGCAGGGGGATGGAGGGCAGGCAGAGTTGGGTGCCAACCATCTCAAAAAACATGGGGCTCCGCCTGGTCCACAGGGGGAGCTACTGCTGAGGGGATGCTTTTAGGTTCCAGAGAAAAAGAAAAATGAAAAATGTTATCAACAACGAAGTGAGGGAAGAGGCTCAGGCCATTGGACGTTGCTTCAGTCACTAAGATTTCCACCAGTCCTCCCCAGGGGAGCCCAGTGCAAGGACCCAGTCCAAGTGGCCAGGGTCTGAAGAGTCATTTTCGTTTCCCTCACAGAACCAGCATCTCAGAAACCAAAAAGACTCATCCCTTAATCTCACATTCCTACGCACCTCACCCATAAAGCATAGCGACACACCCATGTCTGGTCCTGTCTTTCTTACCTCCAACCCCTGTACCTGGGCCAACAACTGCATGGGACGGCCCGATGCTCTGTAGCACCCGTGGACCCAAGGGTGCCCTTGAGCCTCCTTTCAGGGTCTATAGACCTAGCTGGGGATTTCCTGGATTATTGGCCATTACTGGATCCATGGGGACTGTCCGGATGCCAGGCACACGGGGTGGGGGCGGGGGGAGCCATTTTGGCACACAGGTAGAATGAAAGGGGAAGACATGGAAGCAGGGGCAGCTAGGAGAAAGATGCATAAAGCCAAGCACCAGAGGCGGTGTAACTTCACAAGGCATCCGCAACATCCATGGTACTCCCCCCTCCCTGCCAACACACAAAACACAGTGACTCCCAGAAACAGAGATACTGGTGCCAGGTGAACACACGCCTGCTCAGACATATACCTGGGCCTGTCTGCACCTTCTCCCTTTGACACACTCCTGGCTTCCCACACACATTACATTTAGACACCCACTCAGAAACCCAGGGCAGCACAAACAAGCCCTGGGTCCCTCCCCTTCTCTCCTTCCTCAACTATCCTAGCAGGCCGTCTCTCCAAACCCATGGAAAGTGCACTGTCTCAGTGAGACTGCACCCCTCTATTTGCTGACGAGGTACTGCTTTTCTCAGCCTCGCCCGCGGCCTCCATGCTCACTGCATTCACAGCGACACATGCTCCGCAGTCCCCAGTGGGGCGTTTGCGGTCACACCCACACACGCTTTCACACAGTCGCTTCCAGTGGGTCCAAGCCTTTCCCGGTGCTGTCAGCATCCATGTATTTTCTGGCCACTTGTAATTATTCCCCTGGCACATTGTCTCCCAAACGCCTGAGTCACAGCAAATGTTCCACTCTGTGTTCTTGGCTTGGGCTCCTCTCCCACGCCCCCAGGTCCCCTCTCTGCTCCCCTCTGCCCATGGAGCTCACCTTGAAGCTGTTTGAAGCGTCCTTCCAGCACGCTGGCGTACTGAGCGGGGTTGATGTAGGCAGCTGGCGAGAGCAGGAGGCCCCCGGGGTTCTGAGACCCTTCCACAGCCTCATAGTAAAACTCGCCAGCCCCGTTCAGGCTGTGCCCATGCACCCTGCTCACTCCGTTCCCATTCATGGTGCTTGCTGCCTCCTACACGGCCTGCGGCCCAGAGTCCATGCTCTGCCCACGCTGTTCCAGAGGCAGGCTCTGCTTCCCCTAGAGCCTGGGATGCCCAGAGGCTGGGGTCCCGGGTCGGGGGTGGTTCAAAGATGAGAGAAGTTTCGAGGAGTGGGAAAAAGGAGTTACCGGACGTCTGAGCTCCTGAGCTCCGGGACAAGTAACAGGGCACACCTAGCTGTGGTGAGAGGAGACAGAGGCAGCTCCAGACAAACAGGTTGGACAGTGCCGGGGGAGGGGTGGGAGGCGGAGCCGGCCAGCTGAGGCAGGGCCAGGCCTTGCCAGACGGAGGAGGGACCTGTAAGCACCTTAGTTGCCTAAGTGTACAGAGAAGCCAAGAGAGGGTTCCCCAAAGCAAAGTCCTGCTTCCCAAAGGTCTGCGGGTGTGACAAGGTTGGCCCTTCTCTGGGTGACTCTGGGAGAGGTCCCCCTTCTGGACATGGACTTTGATCCCCAGCTCAGAGAGCAGAGAAAGAGAAATTGCTTATATCCCCTTATATGTGAAATGGGTGTTTGTCATCATCACCTCCCCTTCCCTGCCACCGGACCCACCAGGCAGGCCCTCCCTAGCCAGGCCATCCCAGGCCCCCAGCACACCCACTGATGAGCACAGCTACCAGATTCCCTTCCTACCTCCCTTTGGGCTTCAGCTCCTGTCACTGACCGCCTACTCTTGCCTCTCTGCCATCTTCATTCATTCAGCATTTATTTGGCATCTACTGGTACGAGACCCAGCACAAGACAAAACCCATACAGCGATGCCTCTTCCAGAAGCCCAGCTAATGGGTGGAGATAAATACCTATCGACAGCATGGGATGGGTGCACAGACATTGCAACAGTCCTGGGTGTCACATGTTATGTGCACACAGACATCAAGACAGTTCTAGAGGCTACAATGCACTCAAAGTCAGCATGCCAGGGGAACTTCCTCCCAAACATTCTCTGGAGCTCACATCCTCTGTCTTCTCTCACCTATAGAAACACTGATACGAGTATTTCATGAACCAACCTGAACACACAACCAGAAGGACAGAGAAGTCCAGGAAAAAATGATAAGGGATCCCCACACTGGGGTCCTTAGACTGGTGCTGGGCTGGCTGGAAAGAATTACCTGGAGAACTTAAAAAGCCTGATTTCTGGACCATATACCAAAAGATTCTAATTCAATGTGTCTAAGAAGGGGCTTGGGAACCTGTATTTGTAAAAACGGCCCTGGATGATCTGGTAAAAGGGGTGGCCAATTTGGGAACCACCCCCTTCAGCGTCTCCCTTCTTTCAGGAGGCCACCCCACCCAGGCTGAAAGTACCACCTCTCAGGAGGAAGTAGCTGGGACCTTTTCCACTGTGCTGGTCTGGGAGGCCAGCAGGTCAGTGCAAAGGACGAAGGTGGCATGGAGGGTGGCCAGATCGGGTGGGTGGCCTTGGGGTGCGTGGGTGACTCAGCCCCACGCCAGCCGCTGGTGGTGTCAGGTGGCGGCACACTCTTGTTGCCATGACAACTCCACCCCGGAAAGCAGGGAGGCCCGTCAAACAGGTTTGTTTGTGCTCTGCGAAGCTGAAGGGGAGAGCCCAGGCCATAGGGGAGGGCAAGGGCTTGGCAGAGTGCAAACCCGGGAGAATGGGTGGCTGCGGAAACCGGTGGAGGGCGGAGGGCACCTGCTTCAGGGAACAGGTAGACAAAATAATGGGAGGAACAGGCGGCAGGTGGAAGGAACAGGTGGGGAGAGAGAGGAGAGGATAATGGACAGGGAGGGAGAACAGGTGTGAGAGATGACAGTGGAAATCAAGGGATGAAAGATAAAGGAGAGGTGGATGGAAACAGAATAGAAAGACTAAGAGTGCAAAAGAATGAAAGACGTGACTCAGAAACAGAGGCCTGGAAGTCAGCTGAGTGCAAAGGGAAACACAGCTGAGTCCCAGGGTCAGCACAGCTTCTCTATGCTTTGGGCAAGGAAGCTAAGGAACGTTCTAGATTGCATGCAGTCTGTCCTTGAGGTTGGAGTTGGGGACCAGGGGCTTGAGAGGGTGATCTGGATTTCCTACCCTAGTGCAGCAGCTTAGAAAGTTGGTCTTCCCATGAACTTAAAGGACTCCCCGTGACAAGCTTCTGTCCCCAGCATCCTCAGCATCTCCCCTGCCCGCCCTCTGAACTCACCTGCCAGGGCCTTAATTCGAGACCTCTCAAAGAGGCGGGCCGAGCTGCTGTCATTGTCCCAGTCCGAGTCAGGCAGGTCCCAGCGGTTGTTGATGTCACTGTACTGACCCTGGATCTCCAAGCTGTCGAAGTCTGTGGGTGACAGGGTGCTGCTCATGGTGGTGGGTGGCCTCCTGCTCCTGCAAGGGGGAACGGGGCTGGTGAGGGGCATCTCGGGGCCACTGAGCCGATCACTCACCGCATTCTTCTCTCCTCCTGCCCTCGATCTGCTCCGCTCCCGATGGCCAAAGAGTGGTTAGTTTTTCAGTCAATAGAAAACAACTGCCAATGGGAGAGGGGAAGCCATGATGGGGAAGCAGAGGGACTGGATGCACATGGACTGAGGCAGGAAGGCAGGGGTGTCTCAGAGCGACACAGCAGGGGGCGAGAGCTCCAGAGCCCCAAACCAGAGAGGGACAGTGAATAGAGCCAGGGCTGAAAGCAGCGACAGCCTTCAGTGTGGTTTAGGACATCATGAGTAAACCAGGGTCAAGCAGGACGCAGGCATGGGACCCCTTGGGCAATAATGAGTATAAACCAGAGTTCTTTTATTCCCAGGTTCCACAAACCGTTCTGAGCTCCTTCTCTACACAATGGCCTCCTACACCCTGTAGGCAATTTGAGATGAAAAGACTGAGATCCTGCTCTTGAGCTAAGATACATCTATGATACACCAGGAAGACTGAAGTGCTGCTAGGTAAGTAAGGATACGGTGTCCAGGAACTCAAAGGAGGACATAGTACGGTTCTCTCCCCTTTTGTTTCCTTTCGTTTGTGACAGGGAACACTTAATAGGTGCTCAATAAATGTCAGCTGTGATACGTGTCCTCATCATTTACATGCATCACCTCATCACAACCTATGGGGCAAGAATCCATTATCATCCTCGTTCACAGATGAAGCAGCTTCACTGTGAAAGTTAAGTCATGGTTCAAGGTCACACAGCTGGAACAGAGCAGGGTGCTGAAGTGAGGTTCTTCCTGACTTTGGGGGACAAGTTCTTAATCACAACATGTACACTTCCTTGAACTTCCTGGAACCCTTCCAAGCTCCCCAGGAGAGATCAGCTCCCACCGCTCCCTCCTCGGGCCCAGGTTGGGGAATGATGCACATGTATGCTTGTCAGTGCTTCTTATGACTCTACATTATGCAAACAAGCTCTGTCCTCAAAATTAACACATGAGCTTCAGCTTAGCTGCTAAGGATTAAAGATAACAACAACAACTTCTACTGTCCAAAGTTCTCATATAATTCAGCATTTAGCAGCCATCCAGGGAAGTGGAGGGGGCTGGATCTATAACTTCATCTGAACCCCAATTCTGCATTTCTCATTTTCCTAGTACCTCTCAAGTACAAGGGTATATTTTGATCCTTAGCACTACTTCTGAGGGCTGGAACTATGCTCTTGGAAACCTCTGGTTCTAGAAAGGAAGTATGGAGATCCTCTTGTGTGGTTTTGGGGGAGGAAGAAAGGACAGGTGGTAAGATGTGGGTGGGTAGGGGCACACGAAGGCAGAACTTGGCTTCTGTCATTAACTGGTTCCGTGAAGCTGAACCTGACCCACGTGAAGGCCAGGATTGTATGCCCCTCCCCTTTCTCCCAAAGAGAAAACATGTGAGGACTTCCGGGGAGTAGCACTAATGAGGTGTGAGGGAGCTAAGGTCCAGGGTTCCTAGAGCTGGGCTTTCATTCCTGCAATAGGAAAGAGAACGTAACTTCCACTAGGCCTAGGACTCCTTCCTCATTTAACATCCATCATTCCCCCAGTTCCCACAGATTCTTTGGATTTGCTCTGTCAATATTTATATAAAAATAAACTCTAGGTCAGAGTTGAGTCACCCTGAGCAAAGAGTGCGGTGGGCAGGGTGTGTGACCTGAGCTAGAGTCACCTAATACTCTCAGCTGCTGGACAGGGAAGCAGCCCAGGCCCCAGGGCCATTTCAATTCCATTCTTCTTGGCCCTTCGCCAGCAGCCTTGCTCACACTTAGCTCTGGGATGGACATTTCTAGCACTCATACTCTTCCTGCATAGATCTCCCCACAAAAATGCTTACATACATGACCCCTTTTCCTTCTTTCAGGAGTCACAAACCTACTAAAGCCAGACCCCAGGAGTGTGGTCAGTATGCTGTTGAAAAATAACTGATTTGCAATTCCTCTAGGTGGGCCTGTGCCTTCCATTTCTCTATAGGACCCACCTTTCCCTTTTGTCTCCTTGCCAGCCACGTCATGATTTTTGTTACCTGCCTGGCTCCTGCAGGCATGTGAGGTTGTCATACTTTGCTTTACATCTTTGTACTCCACAAAGAAGAGAAATTTAAAGCAAGACTGTTTGACCCTGTCTCCAAACTATGTGTGTCTCTGGGGCCCCTGTAAGCTAAACATGGACAGCTTTGGCTTCCCTTTGGTGATCCATCTTGGTTTTCCCAAGGGATCCTCTGGGGGCCCAGGCATGGGATCCAGACCTCCCAGTGAGGTCCAGCTGTTAGCTCCTCTCCGTGGAATCCTACCATCTTGGAGAGAAAGTATGGAGTTGGAAGCTACCCTTCTCCTAAATAAAATTCCAGCCACTTAAGTGCTCCTTTGGCCAAATCGGAATTTGAAACACGTGTTCTGTCATAAGTTTCCAGAGATGCTGTCATATAGAAAGGGAACCAAGATGACACACTGGTGTCCTTAGATCACAGATCTCCATCTGACCACCATGTTGGGACTCCAGGAGTTTATTCCCATAGACTTGCATGTGAATGGTGCTCTCTGGTGGTTCTGAGGCCCTGTCTCCGTGCCTCTGAGTTTTAGTTTTCAAGCATTTGGGCTCTGCAGCCTCCCAGCTTTTTGGAGAATATGCTGTGTTCTCTGTTGGTGTTCCCTGCTGCCATCTCCAGATTCCTACAGTTTTCTATTCCAGTGTCTTCTACACACACCCTGCTCTGTTTTTTCGCTCTGACTGTATTATTCCTCGCCTATGATCTGGGTTCCCATGCTCACATTTCCTTAGTCTGTCTGCCCCCCAGCCCATGACCCCCTGTCTCAACCTTTTCCTCTTCTCTGGATTCCTGAACTCTAATGAGAGGGCGGTGAGGCAGCTAATCCAGATTACAGTTTCACCCGCACCTTATTCTTAGCCACTGACCTCCAGGCCAGACCCAAGTAGCTTACATTGTTCATGCTAGAATAAAGCTGACTACTACCAGCTGCAGGCTGGGGGTCCTGCTAGATTCTAAGCCCAAACCCTACAGGATGCAGACTCTGCTCAGCAGCTTGCCCACTGACCCTCAAGGGCAGTTGCCTCCCTCCCCCTTTCTCCTTTTTCACTGCTGTGCAAAGCTAAAAATCCTATCCCGGGGACTAGAGCCTGTCTTGTTTCCTAATTCCTTCTCTCGCCACATCCTGCTCCTGATTAATTCTTTACCTCCCTCAGAGAGAGTCGATCATTCCCTCCTCTGTGATCATTCCCTCCTCTGCTCCCGCAGCACTTCAGCAGGCAGCTATTATTGCACTTATCACATTGTATTATAGTTAGTTGTTTATGTGTCTCTCTGCCAACTCCACTTTTAACCCACTGAGGACAAGGGATGTGTTTTCCAAGCCTAGTACATGGTTATTCAGAAAATATTGAATAAATGGACTATATACATACATACATATATATATACATACATATATATGTATGTATATAGTTGTTTTTTGTTTTGTTTTGTTTTTTTGTTTTTTTTTTGACATCGAACAAATGTCTTTCTTAGAGCTAGAGAAGGGCTTCGGGATAGAATGAATGTAGAATCTGAAGCCCCTCTCCTTCTCAGCTGGGAGTTCTCAGTGTTGGGCTCCATAGGTCAGGACCAGGGATTCTCGAATTTGCAGGAATCACAATTACCTGGGGTGGGAGTGGGGGGGGGTGCTATGAAAATACAGATCACTGGGCCTGCCCCCGGAGTTTCCGGTTCAGTAGGTCTGGGGTGGGCTTGGTGATCTGCATTTCTAATCTGGGAATAGCTACTGGTCTGGGATCACACTTTAAGGCCCACAGTTGCCCAAAGATGAAGAGTGGTTAGAACTAGTTGGAAGAGCTATGAGGACTGAGGAGACATAAAGTTTCAGGGGTGAGTGTGACCTCAGTTTAGCTTCTGGGTACCTAAGCCATGCTCAACTCAAATATATAACTTCTCCTCAGAAACCCCAAGACCCGCAAAGAGTCAGAAGCCTCAGGCGATGAGAGAAAAACGAAGTGGGTTCTAGACCTAATGAGACAAATAGAACTAATGTCCCAACACAGGGCAATCACAGGTGTGCGGAAGGAAGACAACACGACTAAGATGCTATGGTGAGGCAGAGGTGAACAAATAACAGCAGGGTGAATAATAGATTAGAAGAAATGGGGACTCTGGCAAAGTAAAAATCTTATTTGACTCAAAGTATGAGCAGACCGGCAAAGAGAGAAAAGGAGAAAGAAATCACAAACTCAATGCTCTCAGGGCAATTAGACACTGGCAGGAGAAATGGAACCCCAACCTGTTTCTCTCCAGGGTGTTTTCCTGATGAACAGAAATTCTCCTCCAAGAAACTTAGGAATTGAGCTGAAGAGGACTGCGTTTTTGTTTGGTCTCCTTTAGAATCCTCCACTGAGGGCCGAATTATTCAAACTAATTTTCACTCCCTTGCTGCTTCCCTCCTCTAAGCCTGTAACCCATGGGTTAAATCAGTATCTCTAAGAACAAATCTAAGATTCATATTAGCTTTTTCCTCCCTAATCTTTTGCTCTTCTGAACATGCCAAGAGGTTGCCCAGTACCTTCAGCTAAGGCACATGTTTGGAACTCACTCTGCCACACTTCCTCTTCAGGGAAAACTGGTTTGTGGCACCCCTGCCCATGCCTGAACGGACCGGCCCTCCAGCGCTGGAATTGTGGCTGTTCCTGGAGGGGAGGGCCGCTGAGAAACAACCCACGGAGACAACATGTAGCAGGTTAGGACAGGGGCAAGCCTGCCGCTCACACGAGCACGCAGTGCCACAGGGTTAAGGGGGAAAGTCGTTCCAAGCCAGAGGGGATGGGAAAGGCCAGCTGAGGTGCTGGAGTTGGAAGACCCCAACGACGAGGCCTTGCGGGGTAGTTCTGTACCGGGCGGACCCCAAGCCCTCTGGAAGTCTGGACCACAGAGACATCTTATACCGCAGCCTCCCCATCACCGAAAGGGCTTCATTCTCTCTCTCTGCCAGCGTTCTGGTCGCCACAGCCAACCAGCAGCCTTTCACACACACCGAGAAGATGTATAAAGGAGAACATGGAGCTAGCTACCAACGAGGCGGGGAGGAGCGCACCCAGCTCCAGCGGGAGCCCCGGCAAGCCCCCGCGAGGAGCCGGGCGCTCGCAGACGCCAGGCAGAGACGGTCGCGCTTGGCCGCAGCACCTGGACCGGCGCCGGCCGGTCGGCGGAGGAGCCTCAGCGACGCAAGCCGCTGGCGCTGTTAGAAACGCTCGGAGCCCAGCCGACCTGACCCTTTCACGCGTTTGTCAGCCCCCACTCTTCCAGACTCCTCTCTCACTCTGGACAGGGCCGGTCCCCCTAGCCTCGACCCCCACCGCCCGCACACCGGTGCGTGGGTAGCTGGCACATGACTCTCCATCCTGTACCCGGGACCCGGCGGGAGCGAGGGAGAGGCGCCGCATCCTCTCGCCCCCGCTGCCCTGGCCGGCCCGGACCCCGACCCTGTCCCCGCCGCCCGCACGCGGCTGCACAAAGCGCGCCGCCCCTCCGGCCCGGACAAAGCGGGCCCCGGCGCCGGCACCTACCTCCGTGCTGAGCGCCGGCCCCGCAGGCGGGAGCGCGGCGGGCGGGGGCGCACCGGTCGTCGCCGCGCCCGCAGCCCGGCCACGAGGGGCGGTTGCGGGCGGCGACGGGTGGCCGGGCGGCGGCGGGGCGCACGGCTGGCGGCGGGCGGGCGCTGTCACGGGGTGCGGGGGACGCGCGGGGCTGGCGGCGGCGGCGGGGCGCGTGGCGGCGCGCGGGCGCGAGCGGCGGGACTGCGGCGCCGCGGAAGCAGGACAATAGCCTCCCCCAGCCGCAGGCCGCCGGCTCCCGCGGGAGGCCCGGGACCATCTGGAACCGGCTACCTCGCGGGACTCCGGGCAGAGCCCGAGTCACCCCCTCCCCGCCCGGCGCCATGGTAACCGCGGCCCCTTTCTGTTCCCCGCACAGCTCCCCGGCTCGGGGTCGCTGACCTTCCCCAGGGCGAACGCGGCAGCGGCTCCGCGACCAGCTCCCAACCCCCTCCCTACCTTCCCTGCAGGTGGCCCCCATAACCCCGCCTGCAGGTCCTCACCAGCCCCGGTCAACCCCGGGCCATCTGCGTAACCCCCACAGCTTACCCGGCTTGATCTCCGCAGTTTGCACACCCCACCTTTGTCCCTACTCCGATCTTCGTCCAAAATCTGTATCCCCAGGACACGCAATCTTTCCTTTAACGGCACTCACCGCCCAGAAGGCTCCCCAGTATTCAGCCAATGTTTTCCTTTTCAAATTTTCCTCTTTGGGTACCTCCAGTTCATCTTCTTTTAAGCATTTCTTTTATCAATCCCTTCTCTCTCCCGTCCTCCTTCAGGCAGGTAGGCCGGCTCTCTTTCCCCAAGCATCTCCATGGTAAATGGAGTGGAGATTCGCCTCCTCGCAGATCAGATTCTCCGAACAGTCATCGCTGCAGCTTCTCTCAGCTCCTTCTCAGCTCCTCTCATTTATCAACCAGAATTCCGGCCTACTCACTGTCTTAAGAGGGGGTGGGGGTGGGGATGGACATTTCTAGGCCTGGCCCAGCTGGCTTTCTCCTTGGTTTGTAGTGTCTGAGTGGTCTAAGGTTATTAACTAAGGTGAACTACTACCTGCTTAGGAGAGAAAAGAATTATGCCCCAATAATAACAAAGTTACAAAGTGCCAGGTTGGTGTTAAAAGGACATTATCTCATGTGACCCCCACCCCCACTCTGGCTCAAAGAAGTAGGTACTGTTCTTCCAGACCAGAAATCTAAGCTCAGAGATGAACTAGTAATAATAGATTAGGCTTTCTACAGAGTAGTCTTAACTTAACCTTAAGGCTACACTGCCTCTGAAGATGTGGGCCTGTTTCTACCAGGGAAACACCTGAAATGGCTAAATAACGGAAACGTGAAAAATGGGCTTTGCTTAAATTACTGAGTTTAAGGTGTTATTTATGAGTAATGGAATTTTAGGATTTTGTTCCCTTCTGAAAAGGGATGCATACTGAAACAAATACATAACTGAAGTATTTTCCAGATTTTGGCAAGGCGAAACCATTTGTGTTAAACACCTTGAAAACATTTTCAGAAAAGTCCTGCTACCAATCCTAACTAGTTGTGTCATCTCACCTACCTGGACTTGGTTTTCCTAGAATGCGTTGGGAGGAGGGTCAGGGAGTTGCACTAAAAGATGACCTTGAAGTTCTCTTCTAGTTCTGATAGTCTGATTCTACCACCAAATCAGAACTTGGCCTTCTAAGGAGCACCTCACTATTAGCTGTAATCAGGCTATTTATTACTTATTTTAACAGTCACTCCTTCAGTTCACAGAATCAAATAAGTGAGGGCATAAACTGTAACTGTTCCCAGAGGTAGGAGTAGATGTTCTCAGGGGGAAGGGGACACTGAGGTGTGTTTTTGGTTATCAGAGAGACTTGGTCAGGATGTCAAAACATATGGGATGACAATCAGCTGATTTACTCAAGGAGCCAGGAACCCCAACCTTTGCTGCTATATTGGTTATGAAAACTTGGGGTCTTGACAACAGCCTATTAGATTGTGATCCAATTAGAAGACAAGGATATTAGATCTTCTGATTAGCATAATAATAATATATTTTGTATAGTGATTTCCCATTTTCAGCATTTCATAATCCTTTAAAAAATCTCATAAACATTGTCATTCTCATTTCATTGATGAGCAAACTGATGTTTAGACACCTAAGTGAATGCCCAGGTTTATGGAGTTAGTTCATGGCAGAGACACCAGGTTTTCTGATCCCTAATTTATTCTTTCCCCTCTGCTAGAGAGGGAGTTTAGCAGAGTGGTTAAAAGATTCCACTTTGGTGTCCAACCCTCTGGTTTAAAGCCTAGTTTTGCCACGTACTAGCTGTTGACTTAGGCAGGTTACCTAACCTCCCTGGGATTCAGTTTCTTTACCTGCAAAATGGAGGTATACTGTGGGGATCAGATGAGTTATTGCAGGTAATGTTCTAGAACAGTGTCTGGCACATAGTAAGCACTCAACCAGTGTCAGCCATTACTATTTTACCATATCATCATTTTCCCATACTCTTTCCCAATTCTGGAAGCATGATCCATAAAGAGAACACTGAGATCGCTCGTCAGCTGTTACCGAGTTGCTTTGGAAACTTGTTATTTTGCTCTGTAGTGCGTCAGTACATTCAAGGAAGAAGAAAACGTCTGCTTCCTTTTTACATAAGTTGCAAAAATGAATGAAATGATGCCCACCAAGTATATTGAGTCAGAGAATCCAGATTTGCCGCTTACGTTACCAAGACTGATGGAAAGGTCTTGAGAAGATGCTATCAAACCTACAGATGAAGCTGAATTCTCAGCTCTTGTTCCTTTACCATGGAAGAGATGTCCCTCCTGTTTGACACTATTCTTCTGGCTCCTGCCCTAAGTCCCATCGCCTCCCACAGCCTCATGGCTCTCACTCCTGGTGAGCCCCCTCTCTCCTGGTTCCTTCCCATCAGCATTTAAACACTCAAGACCTGCCAGCTTAAAAAATAAGTGAGACCCTAATCCTCCTCCACATCTTGCCCTTACTCTTTATGATCACTATTTTCTTGAGTCATTTGAACTCATTGGCTCCACTTCCTCACCTCCCATTCAATCAAACATTCTTTCAAAAACTATCTGGCTTATGCTACAGGCCCTCTGCTGGGATCTGGGGATCTACTGATGAGTGAAATGGCCACTGCCTCTGTCCTATTGAAACTTAACAGTCTGGTGGGGTTGACAGACATTAATAAAATATTAATCACAAAGTATATAAGCTCAGATATATAATCACAAAGTATAATGAGTATTGTGAATGAAAAGTTCAGGATGCTATGTGAAGATATGAGAGTCATAACCTGGTTAGGGAGCGCAGATCATTTGAACTAGATCTGAAATATGAGAGCGTTAACCAAGCAGAAAATGGAAAAGAATAATAGCCATTATGAACATTAATCAAGAATTATTTTTCTGGCACTTTACATATATTATTTCATTCGATTTTGGTAACGACTCTGGGAGGTAACCCCATAACCAGGCCTCATGCTGCAGGATGCGTGGTGCATGTGAGAAACAGAGAGAAGGGCAGTGGGAGGGAAGAGAGAGAGCAAGAGGGAATGTGTGGTGAATTCTGGCTAGGGAGATAGGGTTTTTTTTTTTTCTTTTCCTGCAGAAGCTTCCCTTTAAATATCAAGAGAATCAACTGTTATATTGGGAAGAACATGTAAGTTTCCCTTCCACACAGAAAATACAGTCTTTTTCAAGCTTGCAGCAGAATTGAAGAGGATGGAGAAAGGAGAACAAGAGAGTTTAGATGAAACTGTGGGGCTTTGTTTGCTGTCCTCATCACCAAACAATAGGGCTTGTGCTTCATTTCATTTGTGGAACTCTGAGAAAACACAGCCTTTCAAAGTACCCTGTCCTAATAGGCAATCACCACACAGTACAAATGGCACTGCCACCTGTTTAGGTATAGCAGGTCTGAGATAAATTCCATCTCCTCATCACCTCCAGTCTTTTCACCCCTTAAGCCTGAGTCTTCATGGCTCCTTGATGTTTGGAGAAAATCTGAAATTTTCCTTGGTGACCCACCCAAAGGAGTGTGAGAGTGAACCAAAACCCAAAAGTCAGGGTGTCTGTGGGGATTGCTGTGGAGTAGGGGGTGAGAACCCACAGAAGGAGCTGAGGGGGTGCCTGGCCAAGCTGGGGATAGATGGAGGTTTGGAAGTACCAGTAATTGCTGAGGTGGGAGCCACTAAGCTCCCCAAGAAGCAACCGCTGTGCTTTGTCTATATCAAGACCACAGGTTCCACCTGCTGGGGAACTCTGACACAGATGCAATGGTCACAGAGCCCAGTGGCCAAGACCAAGTGAAGGAAGCTACACTTTATCAGTTAAGCAAGAGAGACGGAAGATGGCACTTGACCTTTATGTCCCTTTCCTGATATCAGAATGATACATAAACCCCAAACTAGGACATCATGAAAGAATGGGACAGGGCAGAAAGCAGAGACTCCTAAGAGACTGCGTATAACACTTGAAATGACTGAGTTGTCTTGAGTAGGTCAAGTTTATTATATTTCTGCCATTAGTATAAATGAGGGCTGAAGAGGTAAGTTGAGAAATAAAGAAAATTACATATTTCCTCACCTGAGTCTACAATTGAGACTATAAACAAGCCTGCTATACAAGTAAAGTTCAGAAAGGTGGGCTTGCAAGGGGAGTACTGGTGCCTCACAAGGATGGACCTTACTTCCTGTGACTACTATGGACCAGCAGGCCAGTGTAATGCCATCTTGGGACATGATTTGCAAAGAATGATCACATATTTGAAAGCAAAAGTCTGCAGATGAGCCAAGGTAAAGTCTCAAGTCCAATGGGGCATTCTGATGGTGGAGTGGAGGGAGGTGGGCCCTGGAAGACGGAAGAAAGTCCTATCTGGAACTCCCCTACACAGTGTAGAAAAGTCTGGGGCTGTAGGGATATATTCTGAGCTGAGAAATGTTGTGAGTACAAGCTGTGGTTTACAAAACTGGAGAAAATGAAACTGCTTTGAGGACATAGAAGTATTACATCCATTTATCTTTGTCCAGCTTGTATTCAAAGCATTTATTTATGGACCATCCCTTCCAAACTATTTTTACTTTACAAATCTAAACACCATTAAAAACTGGGCCTAAAACCCATTTGAATGGTTCCAACCCATCTAGGAGAAAGCTAGAATCAACCATGATTCTCCATACTTTTGATTTTAACCTGTCAATAATTAATGACTTCTTTTTTTCTAAGAAGATACTTATGCCACAAACTCCTGGGAATACACAGACCCTTTGAAAAAGTGTCTGATCATACCCACATACATGAAATAAACTTAGGCAGCATCTGTTTACTACTAATAGCTGAAGAGAAATCTTTAGGTTTCTTGATCAAATTGCACCA
Organism: Eidolon dupreanum; assembly: GCA_028627145.1. Classification (NCBI taxonomy): domain Eukaryota; kingdom Metazoa; phylum Chordata; class Mammalia; order Chiroptera; family Pteropodidae; genus Eidolon; species Eidolon dupreanum. Next base: position 2,640,705 of record CM053510.1, on the reverse strand, counting down.
GAAAATGTGAGTTGTGCTGGGAAACTGCAATGCCAGAGCCCAAAAAGAGTAGATTTTGTGTACACCTTTGAAGTTATAGAACTTTTAGGTCAGTTTTCTGTATTGTAGCCTAATCTACCTGTGCCGTAATACTATTATTGTCCAACTATTACTGGCATCTGGAACTCCCTGGTAGTCAGCACACAAGACTCTGGAGTCTTATGGCCTTGTTGGAATGTTGGCCCATCATATTCTAATTGTGTGACCTTTCTCGGAGCCTCTCTTTTCTCATCTGTAAATAGGGGATAATTTTAAAGAAGTTGTGGTGAGAAATTAAATAATGCATGTCACGTGCATGATGCCTAGTGCCTGTTAAGGGCTCAATAAATGTTAGCTATTGCTAATATCATTATTTTATTTGTTTTGTATGTAGGCAAATCTTGCCTTAAGAAAAACATACAGGCGTACTTAAAGAGACATTGCAGGTTCGATTCCAGACCACTGCAATAAAGCGAGTATCGCAATAAAGAGAGCTGTAATCTTTTTGCTGTTGGAGGATCTTGCCTTCAATTTGTAAAAAAATGCAACATCCCTGAAGTGCAATAAGGTGAAGTGCAATAAAATGAGGTATGCCCGTAATGATCCATAGAAATCTAGATTCGCATAAATGATCAATGGGGGAAGCTTCTGTATTATAAAAGGATTCTTCAGTTGATGAAAGAACTTAAAACAGGGTTTCTTTTTAAACAGTCAGCTTCCCAGTATGTCTAAAATGATCTGATTCACACAAAATTGGGTTTATACACTGTTTTAGGGACACAGTATACAAAGCACAGGGCATTTGTAATATATCACTCAGGCCAGATCTGAACCACAGTGACAAGTTAACAATAAAAATCCTGGGTATTCCCTACTCCCCTTTATAAAGGGATTGGATGAATTCTCTGTGGTTTCAAAGGGGAGAGCTGGAATCAATGGGTTGAAGATACAGTGGGGCATATTTCAGTTCAATATAATGAAAAACTCTCCACCAAACCACTGCTGTCCAAAACTGGAATGGGTTGACTCTGAGGTGGCAAATTTCCCAACACTAGATATTTAACTAAAAGCTAGATATCAACTTGTCAGGACTGCTGGAATAACTATTGCATAAAATAGGGAGATGAATTAGGGCAGTATCTCCCAATCTAAATGCACTACATATATTATGCAAACTAGATCAATTCTCTATCTTGTATACCAGGATGACACAAGGAAGTAGGTAGAGAGAGGCTATTCAGGAATAGGGGTGAGGACGAAGAAAATGAATTGGAAAACATGGCTCCTCTGGTTAGGAAATACTAGATTAAATGAATTGTAAGATTCTAAAACTCTCAAATTATTTCACAGATGTTATTTTAACTATATTCCTGAGAGAATTTTCCTATTTTAGTTGTGGAAAACTAGAACATAACATCTAAAGTAACTGGTAAAATGCGAAAAGAATTCAAGCACCCTGACCCTTTTAGACTTTCTTTCTCAGCTAGTGAGAATGTAAGATGGGGAAACAGAAGAAAAAAGTGGCCTAAAGCTAGAACAGATGAAGCTCGGGTCAACTTCAGAGATCAATAAAAAATCAGCTCAACTGAGGCTCCATATTACTAGCTTTAAAGACTTTGTATCTCAGCATTCCTGCTAAAGCACTTCAGAGCACTGTAATCATACAAAGACTGAACCACAGCTAAACACATAGCCAGTATTTTCTTTAATGGCGCTCCTAGATGACAAAGCTTTGTCCCAGCTAGCCTACTTCTCTTCCAAATAAAGTTGATTGTCTGGCCTTTGGATCAATAGGTTTACTTGGCCATACATGACCAGATTACACTGCTGTTTCTATTTCCAAGGCTTCTATGCCACAAAAAAACACTACCGTTCCCGTGGACATAAGTTGGCAGGACAAATCCAGACCTGACTAGAGAGGAGGTAAAAGGCCAATTACAGAGGGCAGAACCACTTTAAGATAAAGATTTTATTGGTTATCTAGGAAGAGGAGAATTGGACACTAATAAGAAAGGAATAAAATCTCCTGGGCTGACCCTAGAACTGGCTACTGGTAGATGAGAAATCAGAGACTCTGTGCAAAGGATGATAGTCGGAAAAACAGGAAGCTACCTAGTATCTTCATCAGTCATTTTAAGAAGAAGAAGAAAATAGGGAATGGGAGTGAAGAAGAAAACACTTTAGTTACACAAATGTTGATAGTGTCTTGGTTGTAGGGGATCTTTCCTTTGCCCATAAGCCTTAGAATGAGGAAGAACAAATGCTGGGCAGGATTGGTAGAAAATTCAGCACCACTATGGCCTCTAGTGCTCCCCCTAACCTAACATTCCTCTGCAAGAACATCCCTGTCTGACCCCTGATAGGAAAGCAGAGGGAGGTGAGCAGTGCAGCTGCCCCAGATTCTGTGCTCCAGGTGGAGAAGGCCTCAAGAAGGTGAAGGGATGAGCTAATCTGAGCTCCATGGCCCCATTTCCAAGGATGTGATTAGTGGAGAGGCACCTGGGACTTGCTCCATTTCAAGAAACCCGGTTATGGGAACTGGTGGGGGACAGACTTTGTTCAGGACCTGAGAGAAGCAGTTAACCCTTTCCTATTGTCTGTATGGGAAACAGCTTCTTCTAATAGTTTCCCAGGGGGAAAGGAACTCCTAAAATGGACTTAGTTTTGCATCAGCCTGATAAGGGGGACTTCAGGGATATTTTCTACCTAAGTTCCTGGGGTCAGTCTCTTCAGGGTCTTTGAATGCTCTAAGGGAGCCTGAGGACAAGGTAGGACCTAAGAAGTATCTAAGAATAATATACGTGGAGAGGGCACATTCAAAAGGGAAAGCAAGCTCAGCAGTTTCTAAAATGTTACTGTCTACCTGACAGCATTCCTCAGGATGTTCTGGTTCCACTCAAACCCTCGGGTTTGGGTCAGAATCAATCTGGAGCTCTACTGGTAGACTCTCTTCTGGCCAGACAGGGGATTTCTTCTCAGAATAAACAGGATATCCAAAGTGGACATGAAACACTAATCCAAATCCTCAGATGAGTGGAGGAATACAAGCAGAATCAACATGCCACTAAATCTAAGGACTAGGGAGAACTGGTCCCCTGCAGACACTGCTAGGACCTGAACATCAGGGCTGAAAATATCGCGGCAGCATCCAAAAGCATCTTGGTTGACCTGATTGACTAAGGTGACCTTAACCCTGGAAAGATTGCTTAACTTCTTTGGGGCTCAAATTCCTTCATCTAGTGAAGATCATTGCTAACCTCTATAGTTCTTTCTGGTTCTAACATTTTCTTGCTCTGAAGTTGAGGTTTAAGGAAAAAGAGTTTTAATAATGTGGAGTCACTCCAATTTAATAATGTGTTAGCATACTCCAAACAGGTTGGGGGCAAAAACTGATGGGTGAGAGAAGGGCTGGATGCGGTGGCTCACTCAAGCCTTAGTTTGTAGAAGCTGAGGAAATCTGAGTTCATTGGCTCCATAGCTTTTACACAGAGGGTATGGCTTCTTATGGTAATATTCATGTTCCCATACCACAGAACTCTGACACAAGCAGTTAGGCAGGTCATAGTCAGGTGGGAGATGCACTAGGTAGATATGGGTGAGAGGAAAGAGATTTTTTCTTTCAGATTCTGGCTCTGCCATTTACAAACTCATTGTCATACAACCTCTCCTTGGAACCTCATCTTCATCCTTTACAAAATGATGATAACACCTTTCATACAAGGTTGGATTCCTTAACATAAACAAGACCACTTAGCACGGAGCAGATGCTCACCAAATGTCAAGCCTGCATCAAACCTTGCCTGACTACAGGGATATATGCTGTGGAAGTCATGATGGCAGGCCCTCTATATCAAAGGCTCACTTCCTTGCTTTTGCTTACTTTCAGTATGGAGGGGGTGAAGATTCTCCGTCCCTGGCTACCTCTGTTAGGCCTCCCCTGCCTCTAGGATGGTGTTAGGTGTTCCACTGCATATTCATCCCCAAGGCTTACTCCAAGGCCAAGAGCTGAAAGCCAGCATGACCAACTTATCTGAAGAACTTCTATGCTAGCAACTGTTCTTCCACCCTTCATTCACAATGCCATTCTCAAGGTGGGGCATTTTCTGCTGAGCCAACACTCTCCATGGGAAATATTTTAAAGAGCCATCCTCATCACCCTGGTTTCTCACCCATCGAATAGTGAAATTGTCTCACAAGATACCTGTGAGTTAAAATTTATATAAAGAGCCATTAGTGTCCAACAACAAGCAGTCATTCAAACAATGTTAGCTCCCTTCCCCTTGCAACTTCCCTTCCTAATGGGGACACCTGAGAGAGAAGAGAGTGAAAGGGAGAGAAAGCCTCTAATGATTCCCCAAATGCCAGCTCTCTTTTATGGAGGCTGATATAGTATTATGATGAATTTTACAGAAATAAAAGCCACCTTTCTCCAATAGGTTTACCTGTGAGCAACTGAGATGGGGAGGGTTGTCAACAGCGCTGAACACCGACTTGAAAAGACTACAGGTCTCAGTAGACATGTTCTTTGGAGTATCACCAAGGCTGTACACTGAATAGGCACTCTGCCAACTCTCCTACCTGTTCAGTCCAATCTTGGCTTCTTGGAGCTGGGGTGGAAGAATTTTCCCGAAAGGAAAGCAGCCAACACCCGGCCCCACCCTTCTCTTTGGGCAACTCTCTGCCAGGCAGGAATCTCTCTCACCAGTTTTCTCTTGGCTGCCTGAAGAAACAGCTGCCAGATCATCCGTTTGGGCTCGACCTCCCTCGCCACGCCCCTCCCTGAACTCGCCGGGAGCCGGGCAGCTGGAGTCTGCAGAACTACCTTCGCGTCAGCTGGGAACACTCTTGGAAAACCCGAGCTTCTCCTGTCAGCCGGATCCTAGGACAGCTGGCTCTCCTACCCTTGGCATATTTAGTGGAGTCAAGGGGGGAAGGGGCCTTTTATCTAGGGGCGTGGGTCTCCTTCCAGGTCCTGCCTGGGCACAGTAAAATTAGGCTGGGGACAGGTTGCCAGAGAAAATATAGGCCGCCCAATTTTGAATTTCAGATGAATAAATAATTTGTTAAGTATACATATGTCCCAAATATTATTACATGGGACATACGTATGCTTTTTTTCTTTTTAAACTGTATTTCAAATTCAGCTGTCTGTCCTGCATTTTCAACTGCTAAATCTGGGAACTAGAGGTTGGCCTGGGGGATTAAGGGCAGTCCCCGCAGGAGGTGAGGCTGCTTGGGGGTCAATAACTGGCTTGGGGGTCCTGCAGCAGCTGCTTCTTCCGGCTGAGGGCGGCCGAAGCATTTTGAAAAGGGCTGAGGGCTGCACCTCGGCGGGACCGTGGGAAAATCTCTTTCAGGAGGAAGGAGGAGTCGCGGCCTTGCCTCATCCCTGCTCGCCTCCAGCCTCACTCACCGCCCGCTAGCTCTCCCCGGCCCTGCAGCCCGCCCAACCGTCCACCCACTGGCCAAGGCTGCTCCCGGAGGCTCCGCAGGCGCCTCAGGCAGGTCCGGGGACTCCCGGCCAGGGGGCGGGGCGGCGCCGAGTGCGCAGGCGTGGCGGGCCGGGGGGCGGGGCGCACGCGCGCACGGGCGGGAAGCGAGGCGTCGCGCGGCGGGGCGCAAACGCGGGTCGAAGCCGCGGCTGCCATCGAGTGTGCGGGCGTCGCTGCCGCCCCTCGCGCGGAATGGAGGGGACGGCCGTGGCGGTTTGTGAGGTGATATAGGGAAGGGAGAGAATAGCAGGGAAGGATAGTTTATGGGGAGACAGGCTTTGTGAGGAGACTGTGAAGTGTAGGCAGAGGGGCCTGGCGCTGCCTGAGGTGGCGAAGGAATGTTCGGGAATGATATGATTCCGTACAAGTCAGCCTACCCCAACGCGGGGTTCTGAGGAGCAGATGAGACCCGGGGTTGGGAGCGCTTGGGCAGTAAAGCCGGGGGGGAGGGGAGGCGGGGCGGTGGTACAAGGGAGGAATAGTTGGTTACTCAGTTGGGGGAGAATGGCCGAACCCTGTGGCCCACACGGGCGGAGATAGCGCCACCCCCACTTCACAGTCGAGAAAACCGAGGCTCAGGAAGCGGCATTGTTTGCCAAACATCAGCGGACACTCAGCTTAGATCCGGGTTGCCAGCCTAGGGCGCCCCACCGGTGCCGGGAGGGCTGCAGAAAGAAGGGGTGGGCAACACGGGTGGCGTCGGGATCAATCTGAGCAAAATGGGAGTGGGGGAAAGTTGTTTTAGGCCCTCGGGCCAACCAGGGTGTGGGACGGCTTCCTGGGTCCTGGCCCAGAGCAGCTGGATGATGAAAGGCTTCACCCAGCTCTGACCACACCAGGTACTAGAGTAGAGATCTTTTCTGCTCTGGAAGGTGGGACTGAACACCTGGCACCGACTCGCTACGTTTGTTCATCCTTTACAGCACTTTTCACAGCCATTACCTGGTTGAATTCTTAGCTCCTGGCCTTGAAAGGGATACTAGACAGATAAAATAGAACCATAAGCCACATGGGGTTGACCTGATGACACTTTAGAGTTCTCCCAGTCGTCCTGCCTTCTTTGTTCTCAAAGAAAGTTGAAAGATTAGGTTTTACAGATGACAACCTAGGATAGAATCAGCTTCTCACTCACACTGTCATTATAGGTAAAGAAACTGCGGGAAAATCTTAACAGTGGGAGCACAGTAAGTCAGGATCCTAATTTGTGAAAGAAAGTATTAGACTGTAGAAATGCCTGGAAACCAAAGTTACAAACTCTGGTACAAATTAGGATCTTAATTCTCAAATTCTCTTATTGAGATCTCCCTGCCTTTAAAAAAAAGGGTAATAATTTTCCAGTAGTAGCTTAGTGTGGAAATGAGAGTACTTTCACAATAATGGGAATTGAATCCAGTACATTTTATTTTAAATTTGTCTCATCAGATTGAATATTTTATCTAGACATCTTGAAGACCTGTTCAACTTAAAATATTGTACAGTCTTTACTGAAGATGAATTTATTAGATATAATGGCTAATATTTTTTAAGCATTTGCTATATGTTAGGCACTGTGTTAAGCATTTTGCAAATATTTTGATTATGTTTAGCACCAGCCATATGTGGTGTATTCGTTCTCACTTTTATAAATGAAGAAGCTAAAGTACAGAGAAGTAGCTTGCCCAAGGTCATGTAAAATTTGGCATCAAGGATTAAAAGATAGGCATCTGCCTCCAGAGCCAGTGCTCTTAGCTAGTATTCTGACCCTCAGAAATGTTGATTTAATGAAAGGTAAAGATGATTCATAACTTAATATTGGCTCTTATTTGGGAAGAAAAAAAGACATGGGAAAAACAAACTCCCACTTAATTTTTTCAAATTATTATTTCCAGATGAACTTGTCCTTTAAATAAAACAATTTAGTGTTTCCATTTCCTGTTTTGTTGGGCATTGTGTTGAATTTCACTGTCTCTTTTCTTATGTCACTCCCTTAGCTATTTCTTCTGTTTAGATGCAAGGCTTTGTTCTGAACAAATGTAAATCTGACATTTTGCAAGCAAGAATATTGTTTGTTAGAAATTAGAATTATTAACTGTATCATGCAAACTTATTACCATGATTTCTAAAGAAGATTATGTTTTCTTTGAATTGTGCCCTTTTCAGATTTTGAAATATTTAATAATTCACTGGAGGTGTGAAACAGCAGGAGTGTCAATTGGAGCATTGCTAGACGGACAGCTAGTGATTTCCATAGAAGCGTTAAATTCTAAGCACCAGGCAAATACTCTTCGTTGTGTAACAACTAGTAAGTGGAGGAAGAAAAAAATACTGATTTCTATCTGTTTTGTCGTGATTGATGTTAGAGTTTATTTAAAATTTTCAATTAGTCATAATCTTTTATCATGTTATCACTTAAGGGTTATTCCATAGTTTAAAAACTTAAATGATTATGTAATAAGTATCTGGTGATAGATTTACAAATGTGTCATACAGGAAAGGTGAGTTGAATGACTTATCACAGGATTATTTATTTTAGTGCTTAAGATAAAATTGCTCAGGAACAATATCGCTCTTGTTCTTGGTTTTAACCTCTTCTTTTACAGCAAAATTATATTACATTGAATTTTATCTCCTTTTTCTTTTATGTCCAGCCTTTGGTAGTTGGAAAAGAGCCAAAGAGTAAAGGAAAAGGAAAATAAAAATAATGACTTGTGCATACTTTACAGTTATATTGAAAATATCTCTTTTCCATTTGGCTCTTATGCTTTTCTCATTTTTGCCTATACTCTTCAGTGAAAACTGATGCATTGAGGGGCTCTGAAATGAATTTTCTTGAACTTATAAAGTGATAACTTTTTTGTTTGTCTGGGTTTTTGGAGAGTATGTGTAGGTTTATTGAAGAATACTTTTGAATGAAATTGTCCCATTATCCTTAGAGGAGTCACCCTGAGTCCCAGTTGAGACTGGATAGTACTTTAGGCCCTATAAGACATTTTTTCAACTGAACTGGAATGATCTGTCTTCTCTGTGTACCTAGCAGTAAACATCCTCAAGAGAGATATGGTAGAATGGTTTGCTTCTACTCTGCAAGAACTCCATTCTAACTGGACAGAATTTTCATCATTCGTGAGAGAGATGGTTAGCTACATGACTAGGGCAGTGTTGGTCCGTATATGGTGGTTTTAGCTTGTGCATTGATTCTAATCCAGTAAACTGTTACTAAGGTAGCAGAGTTGATTTCACTCAAAGCAGAGGACTTGAGCCACAACAGCCTTTGGCAAGAAACCCAATTCCAATGACATTTTGAGCCTAATAGATTTCTCCAGCCCATCTAGTTATAGGGGGCATTTCTCTTTACTGTATCTGACCTTTCATTATTTTCATATATATATTTTTTTTTGTTAGGAAAGATGATATATGCTTGTTATAAAACAATACATTACAAAAAACATGTATTATGGGAAGTGAGACTTTCTGGTAATCTCACCATTTGTGATAATTATAACAATATCTTCTAGATTTTTCTATGCCAGTGGTCAGTAGTCTCTCACCAGGCGGACAGGAAGCCAGATTGCCAGCTGGGATTGAGGGATAAAAGGGGTTTTGGGTAGCTTAGCATTCAGTATATGTGTTCACTCAGTGCATTTCTTTTTAGTACAATTTGGTTCTCAGCCTAGAGACCCATGTTCTGCCTTTTCAAAGAATAACCTCTCACTCACCCCCCACCAAGGATAGGGAGGGCGAGTCCCTAGAATGCTGAGTGGAAGAGGGAATATAAAGATCTGACTACTTCTTAAATTCATTTTTTCAGTCCACTCTCTTATTTTAGTCCTACCCCACCCCTACTTCCAGAATTTGGGTTGTTTCCTGGCCTTCTTTTCTGGCTTATAATTCAATTTCTTAGGTCTTCTAAATCCATTCCCACTAGTCCTGCTTTTCAGTTCCTAGAATTTTATTACACTCTTTGTGTCTTATTCTCTATCTTGTAGATTTATTCTTTTTTTAAAGCATCCCTTTTCTATTGTTTTATTCAGATTTCAGGAGGGAATAAAAAGAGATGTATATGTTCAATCTGCCATATTTACCTGAAAGTTTGAAGTGGTGTCTTTAGTCCAAACTCTTTGATGATGAAGAACTATGTATAAGTTATCCAGGGTTGCTGTAATAAAGTACCATACCCTGTGTTTATCTGTGTCTTGTCTTCACATGGTCTTCTTATCAGGACATCAATGGGATTTAGGGCCACCCTAATCTTGTATGACCTCATCCTAACGTGATATCATTCGTGAAGACCTATTTCCAAATAAGGCCATATTCACAAGTAGTGGGGCTTAGTTCTTCAAATCTTTTTTAGTGGTACAAATTTCCATTCAGAACAAACTAACAAGTTTTATTACTGGAATTATCCATCCATGAGAAGCTGAAAGATAACTGCATGTTTTTTTCTATAGGTAGTTGTTGAGAGCTTTAACAAGTATTTGTTGCAGTGTTTCTCAAAAATGTGTGCTATAAGATGTTTATATGAGTTATGGGAAAGGAGTTACGTAGTCATCTAAATTTGGGGAATGTTTGTTAAAATCAGTGAGTTTCATTACGTTAGATCTCAGAATCTTTAATATGCCAGTGTGAACTGTGAATCTTTAAAAATGGGCTGTATATAGCATTTCCCAAACATATTTGACCTCATAATTCTTTTATTTTTTTAAAGATCATCTATTCTGTAGACTGAATTTTGGGGAATGCTGTTGCTTTAAAAATGTGTTCTATAGATTTGTCTCTATTATCCATCATCTTTGCAACTGAAGGATAGCGCTTTATTTAATACAGAAACCTTAGCAGTATAGCTGAAAATTGGAGGCTGGATAGGGTTTGGAGCAGTTGGGATGATTGCTCTCCTTGAGCACATTCACCAAAAATGACCCATTTTCATCAATTGTTAACATGGTACTTGTTGAAACTAAGAAAGAGTGTTGGGGAAATAGTGTAACGTATGCAAGACATACAGATTTTGTTTTCTTGTTTATGTTCTAGCTCCTCACATCACTAGTGTAGGCCTGCCACCACCAGCTGTCCCTATCCTGAGGACCCACTCTTCTTTAAGTTAGAACTAGTATATGCCTATAAGGAGCACTAAGAATAAAAAGATGATTCTTGTTTATTAAATGATCTATGCTATTTATGCTTAAGCCTTTTGAAGTATGTATCATTTATCCAGAATCATTCAAAATCTGGAATCTAGGGCACTGCTATTTAATAGAACTTTCTGCGTTGATGGAAATGTTCTGTATCAGTGCTATTCAGTACAGTAGCCATTAGCCACACTTGGCTATTGAGCAGTTAAAATGTGGCTCATGTGATTGAGGAACGAAATTTTCATTTAATTTAGCTAATATTAACTAGCCATAGCTAGTGGCTACTGTATTGGAAAGTGCACATTTAGAGAATGATATTGCCTCTCACTATTTCAGTGATCTTAACCTTTTTTCCCTGCCTGAAAAATACACATTGCTTGATGGATCGACACATTTTCATTGGTTCCTATGACAGTGATACTTAGTCTTAACTATTGGGGGTCACATCTCTAGGGGAAAGGCATGTTTAATTTGGAAAAAGGCCTCCAAGTGGTTCTGAACTTTTTTCCCTTAGATACCTGCTCCTCCTTTACCCTTTTCCCCTGAGGAATTACTGTGCTAAATGTTGTACTGTTTAGATTTAGAACTCTAGGTACAGAGAATTCTTACCTGATAGTCTAGTATTTTCTACTAAATAGTAAATTGGTTAAAAGAAGGGCCAAATTTTTAAATTTTATACTGGAATATGGGTTATTGGCATTGTATACTCTGGTTACTAGCTACATTTTGAAATCTTCCTATAACCCTTTTCTATCAGTGATAGTAATATCTAAAGAGGTAGTTCTGGGGTTGAATATAGGTCAAAAGACCTGGGCTATTTGATCTTATCTCCAAGAAGTTATTCTGCCCCCAAAAAGTTGATGTGGCCTAGACATTTTTTTGGTGCCTCCATTTTTACTGAACTCATTAGTAGTGGTCACCTTTTTTATGCTTTATATCTATAAGCTGTGTTTTCAGGCACCCATTTGATTCTTTAGATAAAATCCATTTAATTGCTTTATTTGTGATATTTCTTTGTATTTTGTTTCTTTCAGTTTCTTCTGCAGGAAGCATTTGTGGAGGTCTGGTCTGCAAGAAGTTCCTAAAAGGTAAAGAATTACCTAACTTTCATGAGTCTAAATCTCTTCCTGGCAGTGAATTTGGTATTTTCTGAAACAGACTTACACTGAAAGGTAGGGTTGCCAGAGTTAGGGGAGAATAACAGAACACCCACTTAAACTGAATTTCAGACAATCAATGAATAATTTTTTAGTATAAGTATGTTCCATGCAATATTTTATCTGGCAATCCTACTGAAAGATGATCTTTAAGATGGTGTAGATACAGGAATGGACAAGATACCTAGGTCACTATTGCTACTCTGAATACTCTCTACAACCTCAGGCAAAATTTACTTAGATGTAAAACAAACTTTTTAATAAAGTATTTTTTCGCATCTACTTCAAAGAAATGTGTGGATAACACTTTTATCATAAATGATTTTGGCTGGTGTTAATACTATTTCCAACATGCCAAAGTTGGTATAATTTAGGAGCTTTCAGCGATCTTGGTTTTAGTTCTTTTTTCCTTTGACCTGAGAATGATTTAAAGCTGAAGGACATGCATTTATTTTAAGGAGACTAAAATGATCTGAGAACTGTTGTGCTTTCATTTTTACCTTCTACGGTTGTATGGTTTGTAAACATCCAATGGGGCTATCTTTTCCTAATGAGTGATTAATTTACAAACTTTACAAAATAGTTTTTTTTTTAGCATTTTATTTTATTAGTTTCAAGTATATAGAACATTGGTTAGATGTTTATATAGTTTATGAATTGATCCCCCTGATTACTCTATCTTCCTTCTGGCTCTGCACATAGCTATTACATTACTGCTGACTGCATTCCCTATGCTGTGCTCCCCATCCCCCTGACCATCTTTCAACTACTAATTTGTACTTCTTTAACCCTTCACTTCTTTCAAAATAAGTTTTAAAATAAACTTTCCCCAACTAAATCTGGAACATAAGTAAATTGTGGTAGATTCTTTTTAAACTTATATTTGTTATTGTTTTAAGATAATATGGTATATATTAAATATGGAAACAATCACAAAACTACATTAGAAAGGTATAATGTTATAAAATAGATGTTATGGAACATATTACCATTGGACTTTTTTAAATAGTAAGGTTTCTTAGTGCTTTTTAAAGTGCAACCAATTAAAATTTAATTTGTACCCAATTTTTCATCAACTTAGTTACTGCATAAACCAAATTACCTTCCTTTATCTTGGTCATGTGAAAGGAAAAGAAAAAACTTTATAACTCACAAGATGAATGGCTCTAAAGACATAAACATATAGAAAATAGTTCTACCATTTGAAATTTCTTTTTTGAAGTAATCTTTAAGCATGGGGATTTAAAAGTGCTTGCTGAATTAAGGGTCATCAAGTGTATCCCCCTTTGGCTCTGAAATTGTCTTGGCCCTTGGAATCTATCTTCCAGCTGTTTATAGCTTGGATTCTTAATAGACCTCAGCTTTTTGTTCTGTAATCCTAATTTTGTTTAGATTCTGCTTGGTGTGCACACATTTAAAAGCAGTAATTGTGAAGGAAAAGTAATAAAATCAAAAATAAATTGAGATTTTGTTTTTAGCTCCATAATAGAAATTCTGTGGGAGCTTGGGTAGAATGTTCTTATAAAAATAATCACATGGTTTATTGAACATTTACTATCTGTTGAAACTTATGCTTGGTACAAAGGAGTTAAATTGGTGAACAAGATATATTTGGTTTCTCCCCTTATGCCTATATGTAAGAATTAATTACTTAATTCTTCCTCCCAGAGCTTATGCCTGGAAGGGAGAATCAGCTTATTGTCCTAGAAAGTTTGCTCTGATTGTGAGACTTTTGAGAAGTCTGAATCCAGCTTCAAGAATCATGAGTTTACTGCCTCAAAATCTAGTGTATTTATCAATATTTAGTTTTTTTCTTTTTTGAACTTTGCCCTTGCCATGATGCAGAGAATGGAAAAATCATTCCTAATGCCACGGCTTCAGTTAATTTGTGTGAAGGTGCTTTGAAAGAACGAGAGTATGTTGTTAGCACTAGGAAAGAGATGGGAATATTTCTTGCAACATAAACTTATATTTAACATGCCTGTATAATCAGTGGTCAGATCAAACATAATGCTACTTCTTTGATTAATATTTGTGAAAGTGCTCTGAAAAAAGCGAAAAGCCATGCAAATACAAGGGAATAGTTTGATTATCATTGTTAATACTAGAGAGAAGGTATTGAATATAGTTTATGAAATAACCACCTATTTATTATGCTAATACAGACTATATATTATGTATCATGGTGACTTGGTTTTAACTTATTTTAAAAGCTCAGAGCATTTTTTTTCATATTTAATCTATTTTTATAGTCTTATGATAAAGGAGAGCTGGCTTTTGTACAGAAGGAAGTGCTGCACATTAAGTACACAATAAAAATTAAGTCATTTGCTCATAGTTACATTTAGTAGCCAACTTTAGCTGTTTCCTCCCCAGCTGTTAGGACTCTTAATACTACCAGCCTCCACTCAATAAGGCTATTTATTCCTACTAGTTAGTAACAAAATTACTGTGACGCTCACAAAGGAAATTGTCCAAAACTAATATTTGAATTCCTTAGTTTTCTGGTTTATGCATCATATTATGCCTTTATTATTATTGTTATTTATAGCATTCCTATAACATTATTAGCAGACTGCTTTAAATCGATCCATTCACAAATCTTTACACTCTTTAATTAGCTTCCTCAGGAAGTCTCTGGTGGCTGATCATGAACGATCAGATTTTCAGATGTTAAAGAATTACATATCTATACAAAATAGTATGCCTCTGAATTCAGTTTGTTAACTATGTTGTCTCCTTCATTGCTCAGTTGATTTCTCTTAGGGCATAAAGTAAATTCTGACAGCTCTTAAGGGGGCCTGTACTGTTGTAGAGCCATCCAACTTCAGTTTTCTTTAGTCTTCAATCTATTTCATCAGGGTTGTCTCAAGGTTCTTTTTCTCTGGATCTGGAATACTTCAGAGCAATTCCTATACAAACAAGCTCATATTTCTGGGTGTTTTATTTATGCTGGACTAATAATAAACAAGATAACCTTCCTATTTTCCTACCTAATGGTTTATATTCTCTTTTTGTTTTCTTTTTTCTCTGGTCCCTAACTGTTTATACTTTTATCTAGTATACCTTTATTGAACATCTACCTTGTTACAAGGCAGTCATAGGGAGAAGTAGCTTTGAAAATAAAATACAATGTGGTAAGTACTATAATGGAGGCATGTATGTTCAAGGTGCTTATTTGGTAACTTCAAAGATATTCCCTAAGTTCAGTCACCAATATGCCTTTCTTTCCTGCATTATTCTGTATCATTATTCTACATTTACTTTGAATACTTTTTAACTTTTAAAGCTTTAACTATCATTTTAATGCTGATGAGCCTTTTTTTCCTTTTATCACTAACATGTTTCTGGCTTTGATTGTCAATTATCATCCCATATTTGGTCAGTGGAAATCCCTTCAAGCTCCTGTCTTCTATTCTCATCATCTTTAATAACATCTTTAATTTCTAGGATATTCTAAACTCATCTTGTGTTTTTCTTACCCAACTCCAGTCTGTTCTCTGTATTTTTTTAAGATTCCACATATAAGTGAAATCATATGGTATTTGTTTTTCTCTAATTTTTTTTTTAACATATTGCCCCCAAGGTCCATCTGTGTTGCTGCAAATGCAAGATTTTGTTCTGTTTTTATGGCTGAATAATATTTCATTGTGTATGCCACGTTTTCTTTATCCATTCATCTGTTAGTGGACACTTAGGACACTTAGACATGTTTCCATGTCTTGGTTATTGTAAATAATGCAGCAGTAAACATGGGGGTACATATATCTTTTCAAATTAGTGTTTTTGTTTTCTTTGGTTAAATACCCAGGAGTAGAATTGTTTTCTCCATTCTACACTGTATACTACTTAAAAGAGAAGTAGGATTCAGGAACAGTTTTTTCTTCACAGAAAGGAATCGAATCACAGAAAAAGGGGGTCACCTAAGGTCAGAAAGTCAGTCAATGATAAAACTGAAGATTGACGCAAGGCATCCTGGTTCAGTGCCAAATTCATTAAACTTCAGTGTTGCAGAACCTTGCTGCCCTATTATCCTCGGCTTTGTGACTGAATTGTATTTGAAAAACAAACTAATAGCAAGAAAAATATCACCCATTTAGATTAACAGAGCTTGATCTTGGTACTGTCTATACTTTTTGAGATAAAAGTTTTATTAGATATGTAGTATGAATGCTTTAGAAAAAAAGTTGTGCTATTATTTGGGGTTCTATTTTATTGTTATTACACCTTTAAAGTTGGGTTCTTATATAATACCAACATTGTTAACCTCATTTACAAGGTAGAACTTGCAGAGACTGAGATCTCTTTCTTTATTCGTAAGTAGTTCTCCATTATAATACTACTGTAGAGGGGGAATAGAGATGGCATTTTACAAAATGGGAATTTTTTTTTCTATATGATATGAGTTCTAGGTTATAGAAAGGAAAAAGGATGGTGCATACCTTGAGGTTATCCTTGTTGATGATGATCTAGGGCGCACTGATACTTTATGGAAAGGTAGTTGAGTCAACACATGTGAATATACCAAGTGGTTACTTTACAAATTAAATTAACAAGTTTGCTTTTCTTTATTAAAGATTATTTTATTAAAGACATACTATATTAGGTAAATGCCTGAGAAGGTTATTCTTGAATTTTTCTGCTTTTGGTTCTAAATGAGCTTGCTTACTGGGTTTGTGTTTATTTAATAATGAATTGATTTACTGAAAAATACAAGAATATCAGCTAGAGCAATGAGCTCTGAAGATTTCTGGCACTGGATATGACCTTGTGGAAATTAACTGAAGATACAAATTGATTTAGCAAATGTGAAAAATTGAAACCATGAGGTTAAATATCTTACTCCCATAATGTAATTCTAAATGTTCAAGCAATTTGCGGATACATAGCCATTTCCAGTCATGTTTTAAATTTTGCAGATAATCTTTTCATCAAGGAAAAGCTTCTTGGCTCATCAGTTTAATAAACAATTCCACAAACTCTGGTGCTTATCCAAACTGTTTATTCTATTTTGTCACCATTTCTTCTTGCACAGAAATGCAGTCTGTACTGCCCGGATTCTCTATAAAGCTGAATGGGACATCAAAGGAAGCCAGCTGTTCTCAGGACGTATCAGGGGTAACACCTTTCCAGATGATTTTTGAGGCAGGTTTTGTTGTGGTTCTATAAATTACTGATGTTTTGATTCTGATTTTTGTACAAATATAACAAGAAAGAAAAGCCTAGGTGCGTGACAGTTTCAAGTTGAAATGAAATAAGGCATTGATTCCCAAACTTCCTTGTGCAGTTTTTAAATCACCTGGGAGCTTCCAAAATAGTGATGTTTGTGTCCCATTTCAAGAGGTTGTGATTTAATTGGTCCAATATGTTGGATTAGTCTGCTCAGGCTGCCATAAAAAAATACCACAGATTTGGTGCCTCAAACAACAAATGTATTTTCTCATACTTATGGAGGCTAGAAGTCCCAAGATCCATGTGCCTTGTCACTGTTTCCTCAGATGGCCTTTCCTCTGTACATATGTGGAGAGACCTTTTTGGTATCTCTTCCTCTTAAAAGGACACCAGCTCTATCAAATTGGGGCCTTACTGTTCTGATCTCGTTTACCCATAATTACATCCTAAATGCCCTATCTCCAAATGTAGTCACCTGGGGGACTAGGGCTTTAACATATGAATTTTGCATGGCACAATTCAGTTCATAATAAGTGTGGCCTGGGCTTTGGAATACTTTTAAAATTGCAGATGATTCCTAATGTGCAAATAAGTTTGAGAACCACTGAAACAAGCTATTATTTAAATTTGGACTACCTAAAAAAATAAAAGTGGATTCCCAATGCCATATTTGGTTATATTTCTGTTACCTTGGTTTAAAGATTTTTATTGATTTATTTGTAGCCCCGATTTATCAGAGTAACAATTGAGTTTTCCATACCTTTAACAATTCTCTGTCTTTCCTTTGAGTTGGTAGAGACATGAAAAATTAGAGTACTTTAAACATTTTCTCAGGAAGCATTTGGGAGGCCTTTCACCATATTTGAACATTTATGTGCTCCTTCTGAAAGAATGAAAGGAATGGGTACAGTATCAGGACAGCAGATATCCCTGGCCGTGCCTTATCTTCCTTAGGAGAAGTGAAGGGTCAACAATCTGGAGCCATTAATGCTTAGTCAGCTCTGAAACTTAATGTCACATAGCAATAAAAAGCTGATTTCAGTGAACCAAGGAAAGCCATTTTAGAAAAGGAGATCATGTGTTTTAGCCAGTGTGAACAAACAACCATAATTCTTATGCCTAACATTTCTATATATTATTTAAGCCTGACAACTCTATAAAGTGGATAGGACAAGGATTAACACCCCCATTTTACAGTTAAGAAAACTGAGATTCAGAGAATTTGGCTGCCTCTCTGAAGGTCATACAAAAGTTAACTGACAGAATTAGAATTTGAACCTAAGTCGTACTCATTGATCAGTGCTGTTTCAGTAGTCATTCATTCATTCATTCATATGCCTGTGTTTGTTCAAGTTGGCCTTACTGTGCTAGATATTGAAGGTACAGAGTTCCAAAACATGTTGACTTGATCCCAAGGAACTTAGAATCTAAAGATAGACAAATAATTACAATACAGTGTAATATGTATTGTGATAGAGGTAAGTGCTGAATGCTATAGTAGCACAGAGGAAGGATCCTTAACCCAGTAGGAAGGGGTCAAAATCTAGAGGTCTTGATGAGGCTGAAAACCAGATTTTCTGTGCATAAAAGATCCAGAGACTCGAAAGAATATGAGGTGGCATTAGAGTGATAAAGTTTCTCTTATTTTTTTTCCCCTTATAGCAAAAGCAGGTTTCCTTCAGGAAAATCAAAGTGAGCATTGAGACAATTTGACTTAAGGTAGCCACTACTAACATCTTGGTATATACATCTTTTCACAAAAGAGTGGGACATGTCAGTTTAAGGTTTCCAGAGTTGTACAGTTCTAGGCTATGGCCATGGAAATAGGTGGCTGGAAATGAGTAGAGGTCAAGCTCATTGGAGTTGAAGAGGTCAGGGAATTGTGAGACTAAGTTGTTACTTAGACTGGTCACCTGTTTGGATATAGAAGTCAGCCAAGGTGATGTCTGCACTCAAAGTGCAGAGGAAACCTGTGATCTTAGTACCCCGTGGTTGGCTAGTGATGGATGGAAAGAGGTAAAAGAATAATAAAACCGCAAAGGGACAAGGATTTCCTGAAAGCATTTGTTCCATTACATTTCATTGTCTCTGGTACAGCTATGTAAAAGATATTCGAATGAAGAGGGTGAGAAGAGAAAAAGATTGTGAAAGATTTATTATATATACCTCAGTTGGGGAGAAGGGTCAAGTAGCAAGGTTCATAGCAAAGGCTAGTAAATGAGACATCATGAAAAAGCTGTAATAAATGATGCATTGCTTTGGGCATGTGAGGAGAGCTAATCCCTGAGAAGACTGCAGAAGGCATGTAGGAGAGAGACAAAGTTTTGTGTGTATGCGCTGAGTCAGTCCGTCACTTTGGGGTCCATTAGGCTGAGTAACATGTCCTTCCAATAACAGTTTGATTTTACAAGATTTTGATAGCTTTATCCATTTTTATATTTATATTTTTGCCATAATACTAAATGATAAAATGGATAGAATGTCATATAAGGTCCATGACTGCATAAGTTCATGTTTCAAATTATAAAATATCTCCCACATCTTATATAATTAGACTTGTATTTAAAGGTCAGAGCTGAAACATACAATTCAATAGTGGTTTCTGCTGCCCATTGCTGGCACCTGGCACCACTATTCTTTCCTAACAACACTTAAGTAAATTCACTGCTTCTGTAGGTATGTCAGGCTGGTGGGTTTCTATCACCCAATTATAAAACACTGTAAAAGACTTTGTAGTCAGTATCTGTTACTGTGACTCTGTTTCTTTCTCTTTTGCTCTCAATAATTTCTGAGTAGATCTTAAGCTACTTGCTTTGTGTTAACTATCTGCTGACCTGACATTATTAGATCTCTATCTTCTCAGTCTGGATTAGGTGCCAATCCTTCTTGTATTTCTTTAGTATCTCATATATCTAAATCATAAAACTTTTCACATTGTCATACAAATTGTTTATTTGTATTTCTCTTGTACTTAACTGTGAACTCTTCATATTCAGAGATTGGTTTATCTCTGTAGGCCCAGGTACATAATAAGCCACGTTAAGTGTTTTATAAGTGAATAAATACTGTATTCAGTAGTTATACATAACCATTGCCTGTCAGGATCCATAAAAAATAGTGATAGATTATATAATATTTGATTCAGTTAGCTATATATAGCATAAGAAGAAAATGAACTTTCTTTGGAGAGGCAACATTGCATAGTGGAATGTGGCCTTTGGAGTTAGATCTACGTTTGAATCCCAGTTCTGCCACTTAACTAGCTATATGTGACCTTGGGCAAATTAATTACCGTACTTGGTCTCACTATCCTCATCAATAAAATAGAGATATTTCTTGCTTGCTGATAAACTGCTTGTTATGTAGCAGGTGTTCAGTAAATGGTAGCTCTCATTATTAATTGTAGCCCCTCTCTGGTAGCTGTTTAAGGAGCTTTCACTTATTTGGTTGCCTTATTGCTAGATGTAATTAGCCCTTTCTATGATATACCCTATAATCACCAAGGTTACAGAAGTTTGAAACTGTTCCAAGAAGTTGTTTTGAAAGTGTTAAGTACAGGAAATGCTTTTAAGAGACCATTGCTTTTCTACTATTTGAATATATTAATATAAAAATTTTTAAATGAAGGATGTGACTATGATATGTGTGTTGCAATTACCATTTAATTAACACTATTTACATGTATGAATAATCCTAGATTGGTTTCCAGAATTTTCTAATAATTAAAAAATATTTTTTCATATTTTTTCTAATTATCCCCACCCATTATACAGTTCTTGATCTCTTTTTCAGTGTACTTATAAAAAGTATTATAATTTATTTATTAGATATTTGCATGTTTTTCTTTATTATAAGATTTTGAAGTTGGATTTTTTTTTTCTCTAATATGAACTTAGGACATGGCTCTGTATTCTCTGAGCCACCAGTAAGGACTTACTGATTTCTGACTCTATTTCTTCTCTTTCCCCTGAACTTCTCCATTTTCTGGGAGACTCCTAACTTTGGTTTTAGGGACACTTTATTAAATAAAGTGAGTCAGTGTAGGAAAGTGGTTAATATTAAAGCTTGGGAACTAAATAAGGTGACCTTGGGTAAGTTGTTTAACCTCTTTGAGAACCCTTTTTTTCATCCAGAAAATGTGGGTTATATGTACCCAGTAGGATTTTTGTGAAGGGTCTATGAGGTAATATAAGTAAGATACTTTAGCGCCATTCCTGGAATAGAGAAAGCCCTCACTGGATGGTAAATCTTATAGTTGTAGAGAGGTATCAGGGTATGTTGGAAACAGCACGGCTAATTGGTTTTAGATAGACTTAGGGTCAAATTCAGACTCTCACTGAACAGCTTAGTGGCCTTAGACAAGTTGCTTAACTTCCCTAAGCCTTTTGTGTTTTTGTTTGTTTATTTTTTAAATCTACAAAGAGTGGGTAGTAATACCTACCTCCAGGATTGTTATGAGGCAATGTATATATAGCACCTATACAATGCTTGCCACATAGTAGGCATTCAACAAGTGGTATCTACTATTGTTACCATGTGTAGCATATACTTCTAGATTATTATTTGATCCTTAAAACAGTTCTATGAGGTAAAAAGAGTAAGTTTTATTCTTTTTTTGTATATTAGGAAATAAGGTCCAGAGCAGTTAAGTGCTTTTTGTTCCAAGGTGACTTAAGTAATTTTTATAGAGCCAATGCTAGAATAATGTTAGGCCTTTTGGCTTTTGAGCTTTTTGCTTTACAGTTTTTCCTTTAAATATAAATATTTGGAAGAAGGAATTGACATTCAAAAATAGGTTCCTTTTAGTGTCTGCTCCTTTGACTCCATCATATTCTTGATACAGATTGACTCCCATTAGGATGGTAGAGTTAAGATAGAGTTACTCTTCTCGGCTCCAGTCTGAGTTATTTTTAAATTTGTTCCAAAAGGTGGTTTTGAGATTGTGGGTTTTACTCTGATCGTTATTCATGTGTCTGCAGAAGTTCCACAAAACAGGTATTTTAACCTAAGAAGTGTGGCTTTTAGAGTCCCTTTTGTGTCCAATTCTCAGACCCAAAGATGTTTCCCCCTTGGATGTCTGAAAAGCTTTCTAAGGTATAGTTACTTTTATAGGAAGAGATACTGTAATTTAATTAATTTGTGCTCTTGGGTTTGTGTGTATGTGTTTGTGTGTGGTGGATGTTTTGTATTGTTACAGGTCAATGAAAAGCCCAGAACTTTGATGACAGATAGTCTGGTTATAAAAAATTTTTTACGAAAAATTGTCATGGTACACCCTAAGGTAAGCTGTTCTTGTGCACAATAATGATTTGCTTGTTTAAATCATTTTTTTTTAGAAGATCTCTGTAAAATATGGAAAAATCTGGTCGATTCTCTTTCTTTTAATGACAATGATTACAACTTTTAATATTGAATTGATTTGGTTTCTGTGACCCTAAGGTAGTCTTGGTGTTGGTCATGTGACATAGTTGAGAGCCCTTAGATATAGAGAGTTTTCTTTTGGGTTCTTATTTTCACTTATTTATAATTAGAACAGTGAAGTAAATTGGAGGGAGAACATAAAGTCAGATGGGGGCAAGGGAGGAAGAAACCATGAAATGTTCCATGTATGAAAAAAATGGAAAGAATAGAAGAAAAATGGATAGGTCCTTTAACAAGGGAGAAAAGAGATACATTGTAAGAACAGCAGAGGACAAAAGAATAGGTTTTCCTGATAATTTGTGACTACTTAGAATTGTAGTGTAAGACTCAATATAGTTAAGATGCAGAATTTGAATACAGACAAGTGTTACTTATGTTTAGAAACAGTGCAAGTAAAAAAAGGGCATTATAAAAAGGTGACTTAGGAATCAGTATGGAAGTTTTTAATCTCTATCCTGGTTCATGTTGAATCTCACACACCCATTTATTTTGCAGATTAGATTTAATTTCAGTGTAAAGGTGAATGGAATCCTTTCTACAGAAATCTTTGGGTAAGGCTTTAAACCCATGGCTTAAGTTTATGCCATGGCTCTACAGCTTTTCTCAGTCATTATTGTCAATAAACCAGGTTCAGTCTGGTTTATTGACCCAAAGTCACTTTGAAATTAATATTGTGAGATCCCCTCATTTTCTTCTACGTTAACTTTTAATGAGTAAATAGATTCAGCTAAACCTTTCATGTCTTTCCCTTTCACTAAAGTGGGTGAACTTAAAAATTGCCATTTTCCCGTGGATAACTGGTTACTGAATTTCAGTAAGCTCGGGGGGTGGTAGTAATCATATACCAAAATTTATATCAGGCAGAAATTGGTTTTAGAATCTCTGAGATGCAGCTTAGCTTTTCTTTGCTTTGCAGGACAGAGAATGAACCCACTTTGAACCTGTCGAATGGAATTGCTCTTGTCGTGAACTATCAACATTATGTGAGGTGAAGGGGAAAAGTGTTGTTGTCTCTATGTTTTACGCTATTATTATGAATGTGGGTAGAAATTGAAAATGGTCTCACTTGTCATTTCTTAATGCCAGATTTCTGATTCTCTGTAAGAAAGTAGAAGTCAAACTTGTAAGCTGTTTTATTGAAAACTATTATTATTCCTAGCTCCTTGAATATATTCTGATTGATCTAAGGATGTGTTCCTTCTCCTCTCCATGCCTTATTTTCTTCTGTAAATGAAACAAAACATGCCCTACTAATTCCAGTCCCATGTAGACATGAAGAGAGGACTGAATTTAAAAGGTTACATGAACTTGGCTAGAGAAATACTGTGAATACAAAGGAATTCTTTGTGTATTATTGTTTGTACATCAGCATTTTGCATAGGTTTGAAAATCATCTCCCTATCTCCACTTTCTTCAGGCTACAAAAAAAAAAAAAAAATCCATGGAAGAGGTGCTGTATAATATGGAATAAACAGAACACTCTGCCTTGCCTTCCTGTACTATCCAACTACCACAGAATCCAAAGTGAACATGAATTATAGCAAGAAAAAAAACTAACTTATGTTTAAGTCCAACTAATTTATTCTTTATTCAGTAGTTCCTGCCTTCATTTATATGTTCTGAATCAGCACTGGTATTCATAGGATCTTAAGGCTTGTAGAGACTGCCATGGTTTTTTAGTCTGTTTTGTTACTCTTGCCCAAAATTACACCTCAGATTAGAATATTTTTTTTTCTTTAATATGTGCAGGGAACAAAATCCTCACCTCGTATCATTCTTCAGTATTCTTCTAGTGTCATACATTCCTTTCAGGTGGACAGCTCGTTATCATAGATTTACTGAAAGAGTTTAAGCCTCTGAGCCAATGTTTGTGGACACATCTCCCTCGGTGACCTGATTAGTTTAGAAAGAGAGGAAAAGATCCATTAATATTTCTTTTGTGTTTAGAAAAGAGCCGTTGGAAAGTAAGCAAATACCAAACTTCACTAGATTCTTTCTAGGAGAGAAAGATGTCCTAATTTTTCCTCATTACTCTTATCAAACAGTAATTTCAGACCTCTTCAGGGGACAGTATAGCATGTCTGAGAGCATGAATATCATGAGGCGAGTTTTAGGCCATTAGTGCTTTAGAACCCCCCCACCCCACGCATTCCCACCATGCTGATCTTTGAATGGTTTTAGAAACTTCTCAGAACCATAGAGTAATTTAGTAGATGAAATACATTTTTGAGAATATAAACTGCCATTAGTGGCAGCAAAAGCAGGAGCCGTGATACTATTCCAGAAATGCCAATTTGTCCACTGTTTCTATTGCTTGCAATTCCCTGAGTGGGACACAAATTGCTTATTCCAACAAAACTGATATGGTGGGTTATATGATTATACATATGCTAGAGATTATAGAAGGAATTTTGAATACCCTTTTAAATAATTTCTTCAGAGGAAAAAAAGGTAAATTTGTCATACCTGTTTTTTAACAGTAGACCAAAATTTGGTACATCTGAGTTACTCTGCATCAGAATCCATCCTGTGCTAGGACAACCAGTAGTGCTTTTCATCCCTGATGACGTGGCTGGCATGGGCTTGTTGGGAGAGCTGATACTGACTCCAGCTGCCGCGCTGTGTCCCTGCCCGAAGGTCTTTTCCAACCAGCTGAATAGGATTTCTTCAGTTTCCATATCCTTTTGATGATAAAATCCATACAATTGTCTTTGAAAATTAATTTTTTTATATCCCAATTTTAGAAAAGCTTTTAGTATATAAATTCTCTGTTTAGAAGCCAGTATGATTTGTATAAAAACAAAAATCCAATATGAAAGCCAAGCTTGAGAAATTTTCCAGGAAACAAAACTATAAAATGTGACACTTGTGCATCACTCTTTTCATGTAATCCAGTGTGACTGAAGCATGGAACAAATGTGCGAGAGGGAGAGATGAGGCTGGGAAAGTGGTTTGGATGGAGTTGAATATGGTGGATCTTGAGTACCACACTAAGAAGTGTGAACTTTATTCTCTGTATAGTGGAAAATCATTGAATGTTTTAGGAGTTTCTAACAGCATTGTACCTGATGAATCAGAAAGAGATGTCAGTAATCCCTAAGTAAATAAGTAAGTGAACTGGGTAAGAGAGTTAATTAAAAGTGTGATGAGCATGGAAAGGAGAGACCTGTTGCTGTAAGGAAGCAACGTAATGAGGTAACCGATTTATTGTTGGAGTAGGGAGAGATTAGGGGCAGGAATTACTGAAGTTAATACCAAGATTTCTATATCCAGAATAGGCAAATCTGTAGAGATAGAAAGTAAATGGGGAGGAATTCTTTTTGGGGAGATAAACATGCCCTACAATTGATGGTGGTGATGGTTTCACAACTCTCAGTATACTAAAACCCATTTCATTGTACAGTTTAAATGCATGAAGTGTATGATATATGAATTAAATCTCAAAGCTGTTAAAAAAAGATTTCCATGGATGACTGACAGAATAATGAAGCTGTCAACAAGATGCAAATCATAAGTAACAGATTTGGTGGGAGGAGGGTAAGATTAGTTTGGCTTTAAACGTGTTGAGCTTATGTGCCTGCAGGACATCCTTGAAAATGGCAAGCAGCTGTATAGAAATTTTGGTCTGGAACTTGAAAGTGGTCATATTTAGAAATACAGATTTTAGAGCCTCAGAGTTTTCTCTGTAGGTAAGTAGAATATAGTGCTTTGGTTAGCATGGCACAGGACTGTAAATGCTGGATTCCCCACTAATTAGCTCTGTGACTTTAGGCAATTAATCAACCAGCCTAAACCTTTATTTTCTCAGCTTTAAAGTGGGGATAATAATACTTACCTTATAGTTATAGTTCTTTTCCCTTGCCAGGTTTGTTTTCTGGGGTTTTTGTTTGTTTAGGATTAACAATATAATAATCGATGTGATGCTCCTAGTATACTGCCTGACACATAATAAGTATTCAATAAATGTTAGGTATTATTGTTATATGATGGAAGATATAGGAGTAAATGAAGGTTTAGTAGAATATAAAGAATAAAAAAGGGCCAAGGTCATGATAATGATAAATGTTAGCTGAGAATAATTTTTAGAGAGAAAGAAGGAGCAGGAGAGTGATAAAAACTATGCATGGACATTTTGTATTTTAAAACATTCTTTTTCTTGCTATCTAGATCATACAGAAGAGTATCAAGTAAAATAATAAAAGTTTCTTTTCCCTCCTTATCCCATTCCTTAAAGGGAATAAGACAAATGTTCTGTCCTCTTGGAATTTACATTTTGGTGAGAAATTTTAACAAACAGATGTCAGATAGTTACAAGTGCAGTAAAAAAATAAAGCAGGTAAAGAGAAGATGATGGGGGTGTTATTTTAAATATTATTGTCAGTGAAGACTCGAGGGAGGTGATGTTTTAGTGAATAGAGAGCTATGAAAACTCTGGTGGGATTTCAGTTACTGAAAATGGCAGACTAGGTAATTAAGACCCCCCCCTTCCCACTGAAGATAAAGGCTAGATAAAATATTAAAACATCCTAAAAGTATTCAAGAGCTAGTGAATAGGGAAGAATTTCTGGGTTGTGATTTTGAAGAGAACAGAATTACAGAAAGCTGAGCCCTGCATTGGGGGCTGCTTTTACCCTGGGGTCGTTTGCCATTTAGAGCAAGCAGCCAAGAGGCTAAGATGCTTCTGAATCAATGCAGGGCAAGAAGGCCAAAGAGTTCATGGCTTCTGATCTTGGGGTTGCTATTAAAAACATCTCTTGTTTTGGGCAGGGTTAACTAAAAGGCTACACTTCAAGGAGTAAGGTGAACCTAAAATAAACTGTCCTTCACATGAACTACATTTGTTTTTTGGGTCATCTAGGCAAGCCAAAAAACCTTAAACTTTGAAATTGGAATAAGATGATTACAGATTGCTAATTCTCACAAATGACTTTTAGAAACAAACAAAACTTCTTTCTAGAGGAAGATAAGTGCATCTATACTTCAAATTATTTAACTAATACTTTCTCAGATGCATGCATACATACATAACCAGGTGCAAGAGAGAACAAGGTAACATGAACAAGAGCTAGCAAAAACAGTCAAAAGAAATGAGTGGGACTCTAGATATTGGTAATATCAGACATTAATTTTTAAAATAAAAATCTATGTTTACTATGTTTATGAAAAATGAAAGCCATTTTTGCCACAGAACTGAAAATGATAAAATATGATATAATTTTTTAAATAACTGAACAGAAATTGTTGAACTTGAAAAATCAATAACCAGTATTGAAATCCAACAGGCAGGTTTAACAGCAAATAGAAACAGTATAAATGAATTTGTGAACTGAAAAATAAGGATAGCAAAAACTTAGCAAAATAAGGCAAAGAGACAGAAGAATGGAAAACAGTAACAGTTAACAGTGAGACAGACTAATATACATTTCATTCATGTCCCAAAGGAGAGAAGAGAGAAAATGGAGCAAAAACAACATTTGAAGAGTTAATGGCTGAAGCAATTAAAACATTTAAAAGCTCTGACAATCAAACGGGACAAATAAAAAGACATCTGTATACCTGTACAAGATCAATGACAGAAAAATCTTAAAATCAGCCAGGAAAAGAAAGATCATCTTCAAAAGAGAAACAAATCGACACGTAACTTCCTCATACCATTAGGAAGCAGTGTTAATATTTTGAAATAAAATAATTGCCAGCCTAGAATTCCATACCCAGTAAAAGCATCCTTCAAAGCAAAAGGTAATGAACCATAAGTTATATTAGTGGCATAATCCATACAGTAAGAAGAATTAATTCATCTAACTTTAGAGCATAGTGTTTTGACTGTACATTCTTGGTAGGACATATTCTAAGGATGTAATGAATTGCAAAGAACTCTTAATACTCATTCACTGGTCTGGATTCTTGTAATATTAGTATTATTTAAATTACTGTATGCATACTTATGAAACAAACAAGTGTTAACATTGTTAGGAATCAAAAATTTTAGCATAAGATAGAAGATATGTGAGTATAAATTCAGAGAAACAACTTTTTAAAAATTTAATTTTTATTTAGTTTCAAGTACACAGTGTATTGGTAAGACATCTATATAGTTCATAAAACAATCCCCCCAATTGCACCCTCCCTCCCTTGCCCTGCCACCTAAGGAACATATTAATGCTAACTATATTCTTTATGTTGTGCTCCCCATTCCCGTGACCATCCATCAGCTACATCATGTAGTATTTATCTTTCTCTGTGTGCCTTAAATACCTTCTAGGTCCATCAAAGCAGTATCTTTTCATATGTACAGGTCTTGTTTCCTTATCCTTTCAGCTACTCTTTCTTTTGGTTGGAGCACTTAATTCTTTTCCATTTAAAGTACTTATCGATAGGAATGTAGTTGTTACCATTCTTTATTCCTGTTTTTGATACATGTTTTTTTCTTCTTAAAGAAGTCCCTCCAACATTTCCTGTAATACTGGCTTGGTGGTGATAAATTCCTTCAGCTTATTTTTGTCTGGGAAGCTCTTTATCTGCCCTTCAACTCTAAATGATAGTTTTGCTGGATAAATTATTCTTGGTTGTAGATCCTGGGTCTACATTCTGTCGAATATTTTTTGCCAAGCCCTTCTGTCCTGCATAGTTTCTTTCAAGAAACCAGCTGCCAGTCTTATGGGTGTTCCCTTATAAGTAACTATCTGTTTTTCTCTTGCTGCTTTTAATATTCTTTCTTTTTATTTAAGCTTTGGCATTGTAATTATGATGTGTCTTGGTGTGGGCCTCTTTGGATCCCTGATTTTTGGAATTCTCTGAGGTTCCAGGGGTTTTATGTCCATTTCCTTCAGCAGGTTAGGGAAGTTTTCCCATCATTGTTTCTTCAAACAGCTGTTTAACATCTTGATTTTCTTTAGTTACACTGATCAGACAAGTATTTGGAGCCTTAATAGTGTCCCATATCCTCTTTAAATTATTTTTATAGTCTTGGCATCTTTTTTCTTGCCATTCTGATTGAGTGTCCTGGTTTGCTTTCCTGTCCTCTAGATAGGGCATTTGATCCTCTTTATTTATTTGTTTATTCCATTTAATATACTTCTCATCTCAGATAACATGCTCTTCATTTCAGACTGGTTCCCTTTTATAATTTCCATTTCCATTTTTAATTTTTTTATCTCTTTGTTAAAGTTTTCACTGAATTGATGTACACTTCCCAAAAGTTCATTGAGCATCTTTACAACCAGTGTTTTGAACTCTGCATCTGTTAGTTTACTTGACTCCATTATATCTAGATCTCTGTTCTGTTCTTTCATATGGTTTCTGCTTCTTTGTCTTCCCATTTTGACTGCCTTTCCATGTCTGTTTCTGTGTACTAAGCAAAGCTCCTAAGTCTCCTGGTCTTCTTAGTGTGGATTTGTGAAGTAGGTGTCAGTGGCACAGTCCTGAGAGAGGTTCACCTACAGGCCAAATTTAGCCCTAGCTTGTGCCCCTCTGGGGCCACCTGTTAAGATTGAGCAAGCGATCCACAGATGCTGTGCTATAAGCTATAGTTGCCTTAAAAGGCCACACCAGAAATCGAGGCCAGCTGCTACCAGTGTGAGTCCAGGCACTGCTCAGCAAGGGTTCCCTGACTAAGTAAGGACACACCTGGATGTGGCTTGGGTGGAGCCATGATTTGGGGGCGGCAGGGTTTCCAGGAATCCTCTGGGCGGAGTGACCTCTGCTATCCAGTTTGATGACACCTCGGCTATGGTGGCGCTGTATCCAGCGCACTGATAGTAGGGGAGGGCTCAACAGGGAACAATGGATACTGCCAGCACTTCTGTACAGAGTGAATCTCCCCTTAGCTCTCACTCTGACAGTGTGTCCCTGTAAGTCCCTGGTGCCCCGTGCACGCAGCCGAATGGGCACTGGTACTCAGAGTGAGCAGGTCCATCACTGTGAAAATCCACTCATGGATGTGGCCCTTTTAAGAGGCATCTGCTGCTGCTGCAGCTTCCATCTCAGCCGCTGTTGCCTGGGCAGACCCGCGTCCTCGCCCGTCCTACCTTCTGCCTTTGCAGAGTGCTTTCTTGGACTTCTTTCTAGCTGTATGGCTTGTTCTTCTAGATCCCAAGTGGTTTTTCCTTGCTGCTGCTCCTTATTTCTGTCACAACTTTGATTTGGTCGCCAGAGGGATGAACAGAGCCTCTATCATCTATGCCATTTTTTTTCTGTTTCTAAACAACTTTTAAAAGTTCTCTTAAAGTGGAATTCAAAATACCAGTGTGGAGCAGGGAAAAAATAAAATGTTAAAATAAAGAAAGAAAGAAAGATAAAAAATACCAGTGCGAATCACCAATTTTTCTGACTTTTACATATTTCTTAGCTCTGTCCACTTAAGAAACCATGAGCACGCACAGTACCCAAAATGTGTTCTCTAAATATCATTGTTCACTAAAAAAAGAGAAATGGCTGATTCTAGGCTTAAAGTAGAAATGTAGAAGACAAGCTGGGTATATTCTTGGGCCAAAAAGCAAGGATGCTATTAAAGGCCAATGAGATTATGTCAAAATGATTTGGGAACTTTCACTTGCAGCCATGATAGGATAACAGGGACTGAATTTAATCTCACACGTGAACAACTGAAAAAATGGACAAATTATATTAAACAATTTTCATATATTAAACAGGTAGTACAGGATAGTGGTTCCAGAAAAAGGCTACACAAACAAGTGAACCCTATGATTGCCCCACTGTACTTCCTAGAGAACTTTCTAGGCTGTGACACAGGGAGGGGATACCCAACTAGAGTCTGGTGAATTTCTTGAATTTAGGAGGCAAAGTTCAAAGTTTGGGAGGTCCAGGCAGGTAGGATTTATAGAAACGAGTACTTAAGAGGAGAGAAATGCACAGACACAGAACTCTAGATACGAAACTGGAGTGTGCACAGAGCTAGAAATATTTTCTGTTCTTAGTAGGCAGGGAAAATGGAAAGCCTGACATTTCACAAAGCATCAAGGTATCAGGTGGAATCCTAAGAAGGGTTTTCCTGAGTAGTGAGGAAAATTAGTCCTAGTTTTCAGGCCTCTCTGATCCCACCTAACAAAGCTTAAAAGTAAGACCTACGTGGCTCAAACTGTTTCCAAGGAACTCTGTAATATCCCAGGGGAAAAAATAAGAATATTTATTACACCTAATAAGGTAAACTTCACAATGCAGGGCATCCAATAAAAAAATTACTTGGCATGCAGAGAAGCAGGAAAATAGGACCTGTAATGAAAGGGGGACAATCAATCAAAATAAAAATCTACCCCAAAATGGCACAGATGATAGAATTAGTAAATAAGGACATTAAAACAGGTATAACTTTATTCCATATGTTCAAGATGAGAGAAGATTGACCATATTAAGTAAAGACACAGAAGATATGTTAAAAAAGCCCCAAGTTTTACTTTTATAGATAAAAATTATTATAATTTATAGGACAAAAATACAATGGATGAGATTTATACATTGCAAAAGAAGAGATTAGTGAATTTGAAGACAGCAATAGAAACTACCTAAAAATGAAACAAAGAAAAGACTTTAAAAAAAGAACAGCGTCAGTGAACTGTGGGATAATTTGAAATGGCCTAACTCAGAGATGTGTAATTTTAATTCTAAAGGAGGGAGAGAGAACAGATAAAATATTTGAGGAAATAATGTTCCCAAATCTTCCAGATTTAATGAAAACTGTAAACCTGCAGATCCAAGAAAATAACAAACCCTAAGCACAAGAAACATGAAAATTATACCAAGACACACCATAATCAAATTGCTTAAAGCCACTAATAAATCTGAAAAGCAGCTGGAGATAAAAAAAAAAAAAGATACATTTACATATAGAGGAACAAAGAGGAATTACAGCAGATTTCTTGTTGGTGAGCTAGAAGAAAGTAGAGCAACATCTTTAATGAAAGAAAAAAGAAAACTTGGAAATCTATACCCATAGAAAATATTTTTCAAAAATGAAGGCAAAATAATTTTTCAGACATCCAAAAGACCAAATACTTCATCACCAGCACACCTGTATCATAGTAAATGTTAAAGGAAATCCTTTAGGCAGAAGGAAAATGATAACAGATGGAATTCTGGATCCACACAAATGAAGAGCACTAGAAATGGTAACTATCTGGGTAGATATGAAAGATTTTTGCCTAATTTAAAAAATCTTCTTTAGAGATAATAGGCCATTTATAGCAAAAATAACAGCAGTGTATAAGGCTTCTAACGTGGAAGTAAAATGTGTGACAATAGCATAATGGCCAGGAGGGGAGAAATGGAAGTATA
Source organism: Eidolon dupreanum (assembly GCA_028627145.1). Lineage (NCBI taxonomy): Eukaryota > Metazoa > Chordata > Mammalia > Chiroptera > Pteropodidae > Eidolon > Eidolon dupreanum. Next base: position 2,608,047 of record CM053510.1, on the reverse strand, counting down.
TTGTTGAGAGTCTCACACTGTGTGTATGAACTGTTATAATATCACTTGAAGATAGACTATGATAAGTTACAGTTGTATATCATAAAGCTTAAAGCAATCCCAAAGTTAATACAACAGATAGTTTTAACTAATGAGCAAAAAGGGGAATAAATGAAATTATAAAAAATAATCCAGAAGAATCCAAAAAATAGGAAAGAAGAAAAAGAAAACAATGCTAGGAACAAATGGAAGACAGATAACAAGATGGTAGATTTAAACCCAACTATAGCAGTATTCATATTAAATGTAAATGGTTAAACAACCCAATTAAAAGGCAACCACACATTTTGCAGTCAAATGCTCTACCACTGAGCCATACCCCCGCAACCACACATTTTGACTCTTCAGATACTCCACTCATATTTTGAGTGTGCCGCATCTCAGAGCTCCCCTGGCTCTAAAGAGTGAATGTGTTGGCCTTAGCTCATGTTCTTGGGTTTGTGATGGAGACTTCATTTATGGAAACTGTCAACCTTTGTTCTGTTGTGACTTTCCATAATTCTCCAGTGCCTACTGGGTAAGAATTGTAATTTTCACACTTAATGCCTTGTGTTTATTAAAAAGAAGATGAAAAAAAAATAAAAAGGAAAAATAAATTTTGGTCTCTTTAGCTTTGGTTCAGGGGACAAGAAGTTAGGCAGTGGTTCTTAACTGGGTAACTGTACCTTCAGATGACATTTGGCAATGTCTGGAGACATTGTTGATTGTCATGAATGGAGGCAGGGGTGCACTACTGGCAACTAGTAGTTGCCAGGGTAGAGGCCAGCGATGCTGCTAAACACCCCACCCCACTCCAGCAAACAATAGAGAAGTGCATCTGGCTTAAAGTGTGGATAGTGGCGAGACTGAGAAACCCTCTGTTAGAGGGAGGTTGAGAGTGGAAGTGGGAAGTCAGGGAAGCAATTTAAGGGGCTTGACCTTTGTCTTGCTTAGAGAATAGGGTTAGAGAAAGTGAGAAGTTTTCTTCTCAATATTCTCAAATACACTGGAAAAAATTCCTTTGTATATACTTCTAGTGTATATCACATTGTATCACAGTTTTTTGGTTTTTGTGTCTCCTATACCATAAATATAACTTAAAGGAAGGTATTAAATCTGGATATTTGTCTTTGTATCCCCAGAACTTAGTACAGTGTTTAATATGGGGTGCCACTCAAATTTATGATGAAATAAGTAGGATGAATAAATAACTAGTTGTTCTAATACTATACCTGTAGCTCACTCATTAAAGCCACAATAAATTTCTCAGGATTCTAGTGGATCTACCTCAATTACCTGACACCTATATTCAATATATAAAGGCTTAATACATAATCTAGCACACTAGTTTATTTATGGGAGTGTGAACCAGGTTAGTGTTATGCCTGTTTTATGCCAATGAATACTTATTCATAAAAAAAAAACCCTAAAATTTGGCAGTTTTCTTTAGCACCTATATACATATTTCTGTATGGACCTTCAGGTCTGCCTCTGACATTGCCAAGCCAGGAGGAGCCAAATACTGCTATCTTCAAAGATACTTCTTATTTCATAGACTGGAAGAAATACCACTTGCGTATGGTGCCCAATTTGGATCTCAATTTGGATAGAGGTATATCTTCCTCTCTTTGTACAGGGGTAAAGAAAACTGGAGAATATGAGAGAAATGCAAAGAAATGTGAAAAACAGGTGTATATAAAAATAGGACCCAGTGATCTGATGGTTTAGGTTGGAGGTTGCAGGTGGGGGTCTAGCCACATTTGAGAGTCCAGTTGGAGTAAGGCCAACAGCTGTCAAGAGGTAAAGGCCCTTCAGAGCCTAACTCTTTTTGCATTACATGTTGATGGTGTTTCTCTCACTTTCTCTTTTGTCTTCTCTATTCCTAGTCCTCTTGAAGTAGTGGGCCTTCATCTTCTAGGGACCTGTTCAGAGGGTTTCTATTGTACCTTAACCTGTCAACTCTGGGGCTTTAGAAAGGTCAGTAAGGGAGCAGTTACACTTTTGAACTATTGTGGAAGAGAAATGCTTCCTAATGAAATGAGAATCTACATAAAATTACTTAGAAAAAAATGAAAACACCTCAAATTCAAAGCCGGAGTATGAACCATATAATAATAAACCTAGGGGACTGGCTATAATATTCATGTAGAGTAACCACATTAGCTTTGGGTAAATCACGGTGAAAGTTGGATGCTTGAAAACGACTGACAAAACTGGGAAATAGGAATATGCAACTATGAGCTGATATCTAGGAGGTTTACAGTCTTGAGCTTGACTGTTTTTAGCTAGAGTTCTTTGAAATTTAGAAGGTAGTCTGGTCAATTGGATCCTGAAGAAATGACCAGTAAGGAAGAAACATTCTAGAGTTGTGACTGACATGAGAAGTTTGAAGCCTCCTGGGATGGGACAGTATCTCAGGGAATGATAGAATCCTTATCTAGGAAGTAAGCCTTGGGGTAAGGCTCTTTTTCTTAAGTAGGCAGGTATTCCAGAGGGTGGAATGAAAGGAGGGTGTCCTTGGACAGGGTCTCTGGAAGAAAGTAGTTTTGTGAAGGATGTCATGCCATCAGTATTTTTTAATCTCTAGGGCTCTCCATATCTCCTTTACTCATTCATTTTTGTTTTCATGTTTTGTTTCCTTCATTTTTTGCCAATTCATTTTGATGCTTGGAATTTCTCAGTTACTTTGGAAATGAATAATGTAGAAAATGTTTCCTCATCTCACTCCCTCATTACGCTAAAGGACAGAACTTCTCTATATGGATCTGGATGGTCCTAAAGGATCAAGGTGCTAGAAAGTGACCATAGGACATCAGATTACTTGGGAATACAAATATCGTATTGTGGTTAAAAGAAGATTTTGGAATTGTTCTAAAACAGTTTCACCACTTACTCTCTCATGTTGGGCAACGTATGTAACATGTCTGTGCCTCTTATCTGTAAAAGGAGATAAGACTAGGTCCTATGCCATAGTTGAAGTCTAAATGTTGAGAGAGTACATGCAAAGTATTTAACATGGTACGTGGCAGGTAGTAAGCATTTGATACAACTTAGCTGTTACCATTATCAGGTTTGACTCTGATTTCTGCCTCTTACTAGCGATACCTACCTTAGAAAGTTGTACAAGGGATGCATAAGTTTATTTCATAATGCTTCCCAGTAAATGTTAACAAGTACTGTTTGGTTTGAATTTTGCATACCTAGTTATTTTGATGTTCTTGAGAATAACTTATTTGCTTCCACCCTCTGGATAGAGAAACAGATTCAAAAGGAGAAGGGAGTGTTCAAATTTAGATCTATCTCAGGTTCTTTGTTTGAGGTATAGATTCTTTATTCAGTTAGCATTTTGAGAACTTATCTTAGAATACTATTCAATAACTTATTCTCTAGATTTGGTGCTTCCAGATGTGAGTTATCATGTGGAACCTAGTGAGGGTGATCAGTCTCAAAATATGGACCCTCAAGGACAAACTCTGCTGCTCATTCTCTTTGTCGATTTCCACAGGGGATTTCCAGTCCAGCAAAAGGAACTGTGGGGTAGGTATAGGAGAATGACGCTGCCAGCTTGGGTGTGTTTAAATGTTACTATAGAAAAGGTGACTTTATATGATGCACATACCTGAATTAGATGTATTTCTGTAGAATAATGAATTTTGATTTAAAAAACCTTACCTAAATAAGTTAAACAAATTATATGCTCTTTGGAAAAGATTTGTATCTTGAAGCATCACTCAAATGATGACATTGTCAGATTTGGTTGACCACAAATCAGAAACCAGAAAACCTATAATGCTCCCTACAGAGTATATTACCTTAGATGGGGGGTTCTCAACCTCAGCTGCACAATATATTACCTGGGTAGCTTCTTAAAAATGTGTAAACCTCATCCTCAAAGATTATGATTTCCTTGGACTGAGGTAGGGTTCAGTAATCAGTCTTTTTTAAAGATTCTCAGGCTTGAGAACTGTTCACTGTCCTACCGCTTTTCTAAGTGGAATCAAGAGATGTTATCAGCCTTTCTTGGCTTGGATGCAGCATCTCAAATACAACACGAGGAGGTCTGGGACTGTATTGATATGAATGGTTTTATGTGATTGCCACATAGACCTCTGAAAAGGGAGAAATTGTCCTTGTTTAGGCATGCAAGGGGGAGCCTTTGGTGTTTATCTAACAAATGGGTGATAACCTGTTATCAGAAAGAGTCTCTCTGTTAGAGGCAAAGCAGTGATTTCACTGTTTTGTGTTCCATGAAACACATGCATCAGAATCACCTGGAATATTTGAAAGTGTTCAGCTTCCTGGGCCAAGGATTAACTCGTTATTTTTCTATTATGTAAAAATCTGGTATAACTCAAGAATCTGTATTTTTAACAAGATTCTCAGGTGATTCTTAAATATAGTAAAGTTTGAAAATCACTTGAGTATGTTTGGGAGTTGGCATATGCATTTTAATTTAATAAACCCTGGGACGTAAATTTAAATATTTCTCAGTGCCCTCCTAAACTTCAAGGGAAGTGTCAAGAAATAGAGCATATAAACTTGTGGGGAAAGGTTCATAGCCTCCCTTTTGGTGCTCATGGCATGTTTCTGTGTTCTCCTTTCTCTGTGGGCCAGTGCTTTTTCTTGGGACTCTGCTCTCCAGGCATAGCAGTGCTATTTGATGTGGCCCTGCTCCCACTGAGTCATAAGAGAAATGAGACAACTTACAACCCCAGATCAGAAGAGCTCATGTTGACTGCTGCCAACTATCTGTCAAATAAACCATTGTCAGCTGTGGGATTCTTCCTGCTGCCTGCCTTCCATGCCACTCCTATCTTTCCCCAACACATATAATTCTTTAGGAGAGAAGCACTGTTTTCCTGGGCTCTGGCTTGCAACTCTAATGAGGAACTGGTGTTCTCTGGTGCCCCACTGTTCCATTCCTTAAGGCCTTAGAATGGGAGCATAGAAGAGACCCAAACTAATGAGGCTTCCAGCAAGGAAGTCAAAGGTGAGGATGCCTAGGGCTGTTACCTGACCTGTGCTTATATGGTAGTGGCTGATTAAGAGGAGCAGCTTAGTATTTTGGAAAGGGCTTCAGGGTAGAATCAAGAGACTTGGGTTTAATCTTAGTTCTATCAAATTCCTCAATGATTTTAGGGAAGCAAGTCACATAAATCATCTGATCCTTTCATATATTTAACATAAGTTTGTTAAACTAGCTCATATTCAAAGGCCCTTCCAAGTCTAAAGACCTTCTGAAGACTTAAGATCTGCTATCTTCTGGCTTTTTTTTTTTTCAGGTCTGCTAAAGAGAATACCATATTCAGTTTTCCGTAGGATAACTAAAGTCTGATACCATGTTCTGAATCCTATTGAACATAACTTAAGTACTCAGATTCCTCAGAAACCTGTATTATCATTCTTGTAGTACTGTGATAAACATCTCTGTTTAGCTTGATTCTAAAGGCCTGCAGCACCTCAAGTAGTTGTATTCAGCATTGGATTAAATAGAAATATATTACAGCATTAACAAAAATAGTAGGTATGTTTTTAAATTTCCTTATGCATCTTGTAGGTTAGGACTAGCCTTTGAAGAAGATGCTCCATTGAGGGTAGGTAGATATACATAATGGCTCTAAATATAGCAATTTTATCTTCTTTTCCCCCTCATCTTTCTCATCTCCTTGAAAGCTTTTTTAGAGATCCTGTTAGGAAACAGATTGTGCAGAACTACAATCTGTTTCCATGTGTCTTTAAAAAATCACTTAACTGGCATTCTGCCGACCTTGTCATGGTAACTTTTCTATGATTAACTCGTTATTTTGCCACAGTGTTCAAGGCATCTGGTGGTATCTGCAGTTTTAGGAACAGACTTATAGCTTTTTAATTAAATGTCTGCTTTTAAAATGGTTCTAACTGATTTCTTGAGGCTATTCTTAGAACCAAACTATAAAAAACAGTAATCCAGATATTATCATAGCAATAGTGACATTTTTCCTTTGAATCTTGCAACATACATTTCAAAACACTTCGTATATATTATCTCAGTTTATTTGCATAACACACCTGTGAGAGTTTGTGATATAAAGTCATTTTCTGTACTAAAGTGAAAAAAATGAAGTGACTTGGTCACCACTAGTTGGTGATAGAATTGATCCTAGAATCTAAGTTCTCCTGACTCTAGTTCCAGACCCCTTTTGAGCAGACCAAATATTACCTTCCTTTCCAGGAAAGCATCATGGTGTCTCGTGGAAGAAAACGTTCTTCTGCCTTGATTTTTAACGCAGCCCTGAGAAAAGCCAGCCAGCCTCAGGCTGCTTCACCATTGTACCTTTGAACAGACTGTCCAGGGAAGACTAGAAAAACACTGAAAAAAGAAAGATTAAGAGGCATTTTCTCCATGTACCCTGTAAAGTGAACTTGTCTTCCTGTTACATCAGGATCCTCAATGCTAGCCTATTGTTTGATGACATTTAGCTCATCACTCTCACATGTTAGCTTTTCTGAATGATGCTGAGCAGTGATGACTATGGTTACTTATCAGAGATAGGCCCCCATTTAAAAAGACCTTATACCAGGGGTTATTATAGTCATCTATGTGAGTTTTAACTTTCTACCACAGCATATCTGGAAGGATTGACACTGACAATAACAGTAGCTTACCACAACAGTGTTGCTCAAATAGGAATGGAGTAGGGTTATCTCTCCTTTGGGAGTCACCAGTATCATTGTTTATAGTATGTGGTGTATATTTCTGTTTCTTATACGAATTAAACAGGATCCCTCACATTTGTTTCTTCAAAAATAATGTCATTCTTCACTTTAATTTTCCTGAGATTTCTTTCATTTGCAAGTGGGAGTTGGGTGGATTTATAAGATGCTAGGGGTTTTATCTAAAGTAATTATTTGTGGATAGGCAGAAGTGAGCTAGCACAGGAACAACAGTCTTAAAGTGGTCATGCTCACTCAGTTACCAAAATTCTCCTTCCCCTTAGGAGTCCACACTTTGTTCACGACTCATCTAAGTGCCATCCTCAGGGAGAACCATAGCGTGGTACAAGATTCCATCCAGGTTGCTGTGGACCAGGCCTTGGAGCAGCATCACCAGGCTGCCAAGGTAATAAATTCACAATTTCCTTTCCCTACTCCCTCTAAGAAAAAGATAGCCAGAATATATGGCAGACGGGGCCTGAGACCCCTTCCTTCTGTAATGCCTCTTCCTCTGGTTTTGTCATTTGGGCTGATCTTATACACTGTGTTTAGCCTAGGAACTCAAGCTTTAACGTAGATGGATCACTGTAACCAGCTTGCTTAGTTTTACCTTGCAGTAGGTGAATTTGAGTAAATAGGGACAAATAGAGAAAAATGGCTCATAAAGCACCTCTTCCTTATCTATACATCTCCCTTTTCCACATATATTTCTGGAGCTACTGCTTCACCAAATCTTACATTCTTCCCCCATTTCCTAACCCTTACAACACCACTTTCTCTTACGTGACTTTCTGAATTCCTTCATCCTGTGTATTTTTGGTAACACATTTCCCTTTTCAGGGAAAAACCACACTGAGAGACAAAAGCTTATAGCGTTTTGTTTTTAAATAGTAAGTGTATCTGTTTTATGGCCCAGTGTCTCATTACTTGTATTTTTTTAATGTGTCTGTGTCAGTAAGTTATCCCTATGAAAGGAGATAACATTTTTTACTTATTTCAATCCCTAAGTGTCCTTTACATGTCATAATCTCAGTAACTATTATTTTTGGAAGGAGAAGAATTGTTGAAATCTTTGGTCCTTTTAGGATTCTCTGAACCAGCAGCTTGGGATTATTACAAATTGCAGTCTCCCCCTTGCTTATTATGTTTCCTAGGCTCATCAGAAACTACAGGCCTCACTCTCAGTGGCTGTGAATTCCATCATGAGTATCGTGACTGGCAGCACCAGCAGCAGCTTCCGAAAGATCTGCTTCCAGGCCCTTCAAGTTAGTAGGATGCTTTAAAATGCCAGGGTTTTAATGACATCCTACTGCCTGTCTTAGTACTATGTACAGTACTTTTAGAAACATTATTTCATTGATCCTGCTGTGATCCTACATAGTACCAGGCCTCTGGTGTTTTAAGAAATATTTGTTGAATGGATAGTGGTGTGTATACTATTTTATAAATGAGAAAACAAGTTTTTTAAAATTTCTGCTTCCTTTAGGTCACATAGTAGTTAATGAGAAGAGCTCAGATTAGATCGGTGATTCCCAATTCCTTGTTGAAGAATGTTCTGTTACCTTATGGTGACAGAATACATTGGAAATATTGGAGCAGCCATAGGTGTTACTTGTATTTGGTGGTATGGAACAGTAATAACAAGTTTTGGAAACAGGCCTGAGTTTAAATCTTGGCTTATTTACTTAGCTGAGTGCATTTAGGGCTGTACTTTACTTCTCTGAGCGTCATCTATAAGTTGGAAAAAAAATAGTATCTCAGAGTTATTATGAGGGTGAGGGCTAAATATGAAAGTGCATAGCATGTGGTAAGTTCTCAATGTTAGTTTCTTTCCTTTTTTTAGGAATGTGTGCTGACCAATCAGTATTATCAGTGGGGTAATACATTAATTCCCTATCTGTGGCTTCATTTTTTATACTTTTTTTCCTTGAAAAGATAGTATAATACACACAAAATTTTAAGTATTAATAAACTATAACTAAAATTTTGCAAAATATCTCATATATATTTTGTACTATGTAGTTGTAACCAAAGTATTCTATATTCATATGTAATTTGACATTTCCCTGTTTCAACAGTCTTAGAATTTGTATTGGTTACCCAATATTCCACTGTGCTGGTTTAATCTAATTTAATAAATTAGATTAATTAATTCCCCTAATGATAGACATTTAAGTTGTTTACATTCTTTATGCCAATACCTTTTACTTTCTGAATTCCTTCATCTTGTATATTTCTGGTAACCAGTTTCTTACTTCATGTGGCCCCTTTTAAGGGAAAAAACAGCCACACTAAGAGACAAAAGCTTAAAGCTATTTGTTTTCAAATAGTAAGGGTATCTGTTTCATGGCCCATTGTCTTATTGATTGTAACTTCAGATGTCTTGCTTCTTTTGAATTATTTTCTAGAATAAATTTCTATAAGTGGAGCTGCTGGTCAAAGACTGTAACATTTTTATAATCTAGTGCACATCTTATCATAGCTTCAACTTTCTGGGTCATGTGGATAGTACAGGGCAGTGAGAAGAACATGATATTAGCAGTCGTGCGGTCTTCCCTAACTTTTGTACCAACTAGCTGTGAGATCTAGGGTTGGTCATTTTTTTTAGAATTGTAGTTTTCTCATCTGTGAAATTAGTATGTTGTTTTAAGGTAATTACTCTGGTACCCTAATATTCTACACTTCTATACTAAAAAGTAGAGGCTGTTACCCATTCTTTATGGATGCAAACTGTATTATTTTGTTCCTTTCCTCCGTAAAAGACTTATGTGGGGAAAAGTTCTTATGTCAGCCTAGTTGTTTAGTGGAACCTCTGTTCCCTTTGAACTTACTTAAGAGGAAAGCTGTTTACATTACCCCTTCACAAAGAGATGGATCTCTGGGATATTTATCTCCTGTGGGGATAGAAGAACAAAGACCTTGTTTGAAAGATCTTGCCTCGGTCACAGAAATTGGAAGAAATATAGAAATCACAGCTACCCGTCTCATGCCTTCTTTCTACTTCTCCTGTGTCCATAGGAACTAATGAAACTCCTGACGTGATGTGAGCAATGTCAGTGGTTTGCCTTCTTATTTGTCTTGTCTTCTTCTCATATCAACTTCCTGTGGGTACTTCCCCTTTGGTTGCTAGTACTGGATTTCAGCACATTCTCTCTGGCCCATTTTAGGCAGCTGATACACAGGAGTTTGGGATCAAACTGCACAAATCATTCCATGAGATCACCCAGCACCGATTTCTCCACCACTGCTCATGTGAGGTGAAGCAGGTAAATATAAAGTAATAAAAATAGTATTTTGGTGGAAATGTTCCATATTGATATATGTAACTGAATAGAGGGTGGGTTGGTATAGGCACTTTAGACTATACATTTTGAGGTTAGCCTTTCAGCAAGGAAGACTGTGGTTTAGAAAAACTTTATAGAATGTAGTATTACATACAGGTTAATAGCATGCTTAGATGGCGCTTGGATTCCATTTCTGTCACTATCTAGTTGTGTGGTATTATTGTGAAAGCTATTTAACCTTTCCAAGCCTCTGTTTCTTTATCACTAAAATTTCTGATGTATACCTAAATGTTTGTTGTGAAGTTTGAATAAAATTATGTATGTATGTAAAGTGCTAACACATAGCTACTCTTTTAATGGTGATGATATGATGGAATTTTTATGTTTAGTTTGGCCTAATCAAACCCATACTTTTATCCACTTTTTTGAATGCTGGAGATGTAAAGTTGCATTGGGGTCTTTACTCTCAAGGAGGTCAAATAGTTCTGGTTTTGTGACAAATTCCTCTAATGAGTGAGAGAAATCATAGCTGGGAAATTCTGTATCTCAATTCCAGGTATAACTGGAAGTAGTGTTCCAGCTGAAGCCCATCCTTCTGGCTCTTTAGGCTCCAATCAGTAGGATTGACTTTTTTATTTAACTGAAGTATAAGATGAGTAAATAAAAAAAATGAAGGGTGTAATTATTATACAGTAGCTTCTGACCAAGATGGAATAACAGGGACGGGATTTACCCTTCTGCCTGAAATAACAAATCTGGACACAACATCTGAAATAATGGTTCTCAAGACATCGAGCATCAGACAATAAATGGGAGAGTCCTTCCTGAGAGATGGCAAACAAATGAAATTAGGCCATGGAACAGGGAGAAAGGATCTAGGCAAAGCCTAGTGGTCTCCCTGAGTTGAATAGATGAAGCTGGGAATCCAAGGAGGCCAAGGCAGCTAGAGTTTTCAGGGCAGAGTACCAGAGAAGAGAGGGCTGCACAGAGAGAGAATTCTGGAGATCTGCAGAGGTTCTCCCTCTGGTATTCATTTAAATACTGATCAGCTCATTCATGTGAAGAAACTATCCAGGTAAAGAACTATCCAGAAAGATTAAAGGGAACAATATGCAGATCTCATACAGGGCTAGGAATAGTGACTATTCTTATGAATCAGAAAGAAAAGCTCTGTAATTTATGGAGCATCAGGCAGAATACTAAGGAGGATCTTGCTTTGAGAATGGAGAAAAATTAAACCTACAGTGAGCACTCTTCTGGTCCTGCCTAACAAAGCCTAAAAGCAGAAGCAAGACCTAAAAAGATTAAGTGTTTCCAGGTAATTCAATGGCATCACAGAACTAAGTTTAAGTATATTTATAGGAATACAAAAATATCCAGTACCTATCAGGGTAATATTCACAGTGCTTTACATCCAAAGAAAACATTAGCAGACATACCAAGAAACAAGACAGCATGACCCACAGTGGGGAAAAAACTCAGTCAGTTGATCAGTTAATTCAATGAAACCTGATCCAGAATTGACACAGAAGATAGAATTAGTAGACAAAGACATAAAAACCGTTATTATTATAATTGCATTCCATATGCTCAGGAAGCTAGAGGAAAGATTGACCATATTAAGCAGAGATGTGGAAGGTATTAAAAAAAAAAAACCCTAAACAAACTTTGAAGCTAAAAACTATGATCTCTGAGCTAAAAATTACACTGAATAGTATCAACGGCACAGTAGACACTTAAGGAAAAACACACAGCAATGAAACTATCTGAAATATAGAGATTTTAAAATACAAAACCAAAAATAATAGAGCATCAAGCATCTGTGGGTTATGGGACAACATCAGATAGCCTAATATATGTGTAATTGGAGAATCTGAAGAAGTGGAAGCAGCAAATATATTTGAAGAAAAATGGCTGAAAATTTTTCAAATTTGATAAAACCTATAAACCTCACAGATCAAGAATCTTAACAAACCTAAGCCCAAGAAACATAAAACTACACCAAGGAACATCACAATTAAACTAATTAAAATTGGTGGTAAAGATAAAAATCTTAAAAGCAAAAAGAAAAAAACCTATTGTGTACAAGGAAACAAAGATAAGGATTATAACAAATTTCTCATCAGAAAAACAGTATAAACTAGAAGAGTGGAGCAACATCTTTATAATACTGAAAAAAAAGTCAACCTAGAATTTTTACCCAACAAAAATATCTTTAAAATAAAGACGAAATAAGGACTTTTTCTGACATACAAGAGATGAAAGAATTTATTATCAGCAGATGAGAAAGTGAAAGAAGTCCTTCAAGTAAAAGAAAAATGACACCAGATGGAAACCTGAGTCTACACAAAGTAATGAGTAATGAAAATGGTAACTATGTGGGTAAATATAAAGACTTTTTTCTTATTTAAATTTCTTTAAAACAATTAACTTTTCAAGCAAAAAAATAGTAATTTATTGTGAGGTTTATAACCTTTGTAGATGTAAAATGTATGACAACAATAACACAAAGGCCAGGAGAATAGAAATGGAAATATACTCTTGTAAGGACTTATACTGTATGTAGAGTGGTATAATATTACTTGAAGGTAAACTGATAAGTTAAATGTGAAAGGAATCATTGGAATAACACAAGGCTTTTAATAAGCCAAGAAAGGATAGAAAATGAAATCATAAAAAATATTCAACCCTCAAGAGAATGAGAGGATAAGCCACAAAATGGGTGTAAATATTTATAAAAGACATGTCCAATTAAAGGACTGTTATCCAAAATATACAAAGAATTCTTAAAACTCAACAATTAAAAATAGGCCCAAGACCTTAACAGACACCTCACCAAAGAAGACGTACAGATGGCAAATAAGCACATGAAAAGATACTCCACATTATATATCATTGGGAAAATGCAAATTAAAACAAGATGCCACACACCTGTTAGAATGGCCAAAATCCAGAACACTGAATAATACCAAATGCTGGTAAGGATATGGAACAACAGGAATTCTCATTAGTTGCTGGTGAGAATGCAGAATTGTACAGCTACTTTGGAAGACAGTGTGGCAGTTTCTTACAAAACTAAACATACTCTTACCACGTTATCTGTTAATCATGCTCCTTGGTACTTACCCAAAGGAATTAAAACTTAGGTCCACACAAAAACCTGCACATGGATGTTTATAGCAGCTTTCTCCATATTGCCCAGAATTGGAAGCAGCGAAGATGTCTTTCAGTTGGTGAATGGATAAATAAACTGTGGTTCATCTGGATCCTGGAATATTATTTAGCACTAAAAAAGAAATGAGTTATCAAGTCATAAAGAGACATGGAAGAAACTTAAATAATGCCAAGTAAAAGAAGCCAATTTTAAAGGGCTACATACTATATGATTCCAAGTATATGACATTCTGGAAAAGGCAAAACTATGGAGACAATAAAAAGATCAGTGGTTGCCAGGGGTTATAGAGGAAGGAGAAATGAAGAGGTGGAGCACAGAGAACTTTTAGGGCAGTGAAAGTACTCTGTATAAAATTATAATGGTGGATGCGTGTCATTATACATCTGTCCAAATTCATAGAATATATAACACCAAGAGTGAACCCTAATGTAAACTATGGACTTTGGATGATTATGATTTGTATTCAATGTAGGTTCATCATTTGTAACAAATGTACCACTGTGGTGGGGGATATTGATAATGAGAGAGGCTATGCATGTGTAGGGGGCAGCAGGTATATGGGAAATCTCTGTCCCTTCTGCTCAATTTGCTATAGATTAAAAGTAAAAGGATGGAAAAAAGATATACCATATTTACACTAATAAAAAGAGCTGAAGAGGATATAATAATATCAGGCAAAGTGGATTTTGGAGCAAAGAGTATTACCATGGATAAAGAGGGTCATTTCATAATGCTGAATACAAATAAATGCAATGAGTGAAGTACAATGAAGACAGTAGCCCCAAACATTTATGAAACTTTTTAGAGAGCTTTAGAATACATGAAACAAAACTAATAGAATGGTAAGGAGAAATAAATCCACAATTATATTTGGAGATTTCAGCATACATCTCTCAGTAAGTGATAGAACAGGTAATTGACAGAAAATCAGTAGTGTATAGAAGAATAACACTAGGTATTAACTTGACCAAACTGATATTTGTAAACACTGCCCAACCACAGCAGAATATACATCTCTTTTAAGTACACAAGGGACACTTAGCAAGATAGACCATAGTCTGAGCCATTAAATTTATCTCAAATTTTAAAAGATCCAAGTCATACAAAATATGTTTTTGACCACAGTAAAGTTAAAATAAAACAAATAACAGAAAAATGCCTAGAAAATGCCAAATACTTGGAAAACCAAATGAAACACTTATAAATCTACGGGTCAAGCACAAAATCAAGGGAAATTATAAAACATTTTAATGTAATTAACATAAAAATGCAAATTATCAAAATTTGTGAGATGTAGCAAATGCAATACTTAGAGGAAAAAATGTTTTTGTTAGAAAAGGAAAAAATGTCTTTGTTAGAAAACAGAAAGTTCTCAAATCAATGATCTCAGCTTCCAACTTAAACTAGAACAAGAAGAGCAAATTAAAACAGAAGAAATAAAGATCTGAGTGAAAGTCAATAAATTAGACAACAGAAAAACAATAGAGAAAATTCAGTGAAACTTAAATTAAACTGAAAAGATTGATAAACATTTAGCCAGACTATTAAGGATAAAAAGAAGATATACATTGCCACTATCAGAAATTAGATGGCATCAGATATTAAAAGTATTATGAAGGACCTTTCCTTTCACTGCTGTGGTTGCACTTATGAGTATGCTCAGGCTTCAGAAGAGGCTTGCCTCCAATGTTATGTGCTGTGGCAAAAAGAAGGTCTGGTTGGACCCCAGAGAGACCAATGAAATCGCCAATGCCAACTCTTGTCAGCAGATTCAGAAGCTGATCAAAGATGGACTGATCATCTGGAAGCCTGTGACTGTCCATTCCCAAGTGTGATGCCAGAAAAACACGTTGGTCCGTGGAAAGGGCAAGCATACAGGCAAAGGTAAGCAAAAGGGTACTGCCAATGATTGAATGCCTGAGAAGGTAACCTGGATGAGGAGGATGAGAGTGCTTCGCTGAGTGCTCAGAAGATACCATAAATCTAAGAAGATTGACCACCACATGTATCATAGCTTGTACCTAAAAGTGAAGGGTAACGTGTTCAAAAACAAGTGGATTCTCATGGAACACATCCACAAGCTGAAGGCAACAAGGCTCGCAAGAAACTTCTAGCTGACCAAGCTGAGGCCCGCAGGTCTAAGACCAAGGAAGCAAGCAAGCACTGTGAAGAGCGGCTCCAGGCCAAAAAGGAGGAAATCATTAAGACTCTGTCCAAGGAAGAAGAGACCGAGAAATAAGCACCACCTTTCTTAACTGTAAATAGTGGCCTTGGCGATTATATAGATCAATCATTCAATAAAATAGCCTTCATCTGCCTTAAAAAAGTATTATGAAGGAATATTAAAAACTTTACTGCAGTAAATTTGATAAGATTAAATGGACAAATTCCTTGAAGGACATAAATTACCAAAGTTCACTCATGAAGAGTACTGCTATTATTCTATGTACCTGGTAGCTCTATGTCTGTTAAAGAAATTGAATTTTAGTTAAAAACATTACCACGCTATTCAGAATATTTAAAAATTCTCAAAACTTAATAAAACAAGTTTGCTTTTTTTTAACGGGCAAAAGATCTGAATACACATTTCACAAAAGAGATAGAAACAGTGAATAAACATATAAGAAAGATGCTCAACTTCATTAGTCATTAAGGAAATGCAAATCAAAACCACAATAAGATACTATTTCACACCCACTTGGAATAAAAAGACTGACCATACCAGGTGTTGGCAAGGATGTGGAGGAGCTCTTATACCCTATTTGTAAGAATGAAAAATGTTATAACCACTTTGGAGGAGAGTTTAATAGTTTCTTAAAAAGCTAAATATGCAGTCATCATCTGACCCAGCCATTCTACTCCTAGGTATCTACCCAAGAGAAATGAAAGCATATGTCCACACAAAAACTCATATGCTATTCATGGTATCTCTGCCAAATTTTAATAGCTAAAACCTGAGAACAACCCATGTCAACAGGTTAATGGATAAACAATGGTAGTACGTCCATTCAAGGGAAAACTGCTCAGTAATAAAAGGAATGAACTATTAATACAATAATATGGATGAATCTCTAAATAGCTATGCTGAATAAAAAAACCTGGAAATACGAGAGTTCATACTGTGCATTTATGTAAAATTCTATAAAATGTCAGCTAAACTGTAGTTACAGATCAATGGTTGCTTGAAGATGGAAGATACAGGAGTTGGGAAGAGTGATTATTAAGGACAGAGGATTCTTTTGAGGGTGATAGACACATTCATTATCTTGATTGTGGTGATGATTTCACAAGTATGAACATATGTTAAAATTTAATCAAATTGTACATTTTATATGTATGCAGTTTATATGCAAGTTATATCTCAAACTTGTTATAAAAAAATTATAGACACTGTTTAGAAGAAAATAACAGGGCCTTTAGCACTTCTGCTTTTCTCTCCCTCTCCTACTTTTGCTTGCCTAATTGCATGGAAAAGTTTAGATGCACAGGCACCAAAGGATCACAGCATCTCATTGATTTGCCCATCCTCCTCTGCTTTGTAGTTAAAAGGCAGAGGGCAGCAGTGAAACTCCTGTAAATGCTCCCTTTGCCACATTTTCCAGCTCTGGCAGCTCGAGATATTCCTTGGTTTGTGGCCATATCACTCTAATCTTTATCTCTATCTTCATTAAGCCTTTCCCTTTTGTCTCTCAAATTTTCCTCTGCCTTTTTCTAAATGACACCTGTCACTGCTTTAGGGCCTACTTTAAAGTCACGATGATCTTCTCTTGACATCCTTAATTACATCTGCAAAGACTCCTTTTCCAAATAAGGTCACATTCACAGGTTTTGGGGGTTAAGACTTGGAGATATCTCTGAGGGGGGCACTATTCAATTCACACAGCCATCAGCATCTTTAGATTTCTAGGGATAGGTTCAGGGTATGGCGTATGCCATTATCATGGGACCTGGGATCTATAGGATCTAGAGGGATCTAGAAGTATTTCAGCCAGTGAAGTCCTTTGGCCTGGGTCTGCTTGATATCCCAATGAGATCTCAAAAGGATATAACTTCTTTTGCCCCATTCTGTTGCTGTAGTGATCACTCATAGCCCATTCGTAGCCCAATAAACTGAGCAGATGGCTAGTGAACCTAAGGTCTTGTCATAGGTCTTAGAAGGAACACTTATTGAGTCCCTGATCTGTATCAAGATTTCCACTTTACTCTTTATCAATATCCTATAAGGTAGATTGTAGTTTTCCCATTTTATAGATGAAGAAACCGGTTAGGAAACTTTTCTAATTTGCTCAGAATCACATAGTCAGCAAATGACAAGGCTAAGATGTGTACTGAGGTCTCCTGGCTCCATAGCCTAAAAACAATGTTGCCATATAGGACTGGATCACAAGTGCAGAGAAGATGAGAGATCCAAGGCCACTCAAGATCATTACTGTTTCTCTCTGAAAATGGCCAGTTAGTGATAAATAACTTGTTAGTGGCACAAGAGTGGCACCCAGTGGCTTCGGCTAAAAACTGCAAGATCAATGATGATAGGTCAAATTCTTTTACCTCTAGACCAACCAGTCCCTCAATTTCCATTTTTCAACAGGTAAAGTAGAATAGCTGACCTCTTGAGTAATACAGAATAAAACCATCTATGGCTATTACAGAGTTTATGGAGAACATAAGAAATGAGAGAATATGTTTTTAGAGCATTATAGAATAAGTTCAGGGAACAGTCATGCCAGGAGTAGAGATTTTCAGCCTGGGTGTTGGAGCCATGGGCCATGAAACAGCAGACAAGATACTGTTCCAGGGCTTAGTGTCATAGATGTGCGCAGGGACTGGAAACTTAAACCCAGAGTAAGCAGGAGCAGTAACAGGGAGGCACTTTTTAAGGAAAAGTATTGTTCCCCAGGGGCAGTGAGGAAGACCAGAACTAAATGTCCTCTGTCTCATCAAGGGGACCTGTTGAGCGGTGTGCAGGGCTCCTCTAGGGCTCAGAGCTTTATTTCTGAATGTGGTATTTCCTTGGTGAGACCAATTTCAAGGTAGGAGAAAAGTTTGTCTATTACATGAGATTTTCCAGGCTAGAATGAAGTAAAAGAATAAACTTTCTCTCAGGAAAAAAAATGTTTGGAAATTTTTGTAATACTCTATTTCATTCCTTTAGGGCCATCTTTACAACCTTTCTGTTCCTTGGAATGTAATTACTAAGAAATTGAAACTTACTTTAGTAAACAAATTATATGATAGAATATTTTTTGAGTTATAACTCATGTTCCATAAAATTTACCATTTTAAATTGTACAATTCAGTGGTTTTAAGTATATTTACTGTGTTGTGCAGTCATCA
This sequence comes from Eidolon dupreanum, assembly GCA_028627145.1. Classification (NCBI taxonomy): domain Eukaryota; kingdom Metazoa; phylum Chordata; class Mammalia; order Chiroptera; family Pteropodidae; genus Eidolon; species Eidolon dupreanum. The sequence continues at coordinate 2,589,543 of CM053510.1, read as the reverse complement.
TCAGTAAATTCTAGAATATCTCCATCATGCCAAAAAGAAAATCTAATTTGCAGTCAGTGCCAATTCTCCCACCTCCCATTCCCTGCCAACCACTAATCTACTTTTCATCTCTATGGATCTGCCCATACTGGGTATTTCATATAAATAGAATTATACAATAAATGACCTTTTGTGTCTGACTTCATTTAGCATATTTTCAAGGTTCATCCATGTTGTAACATGTAACAATACTACATTCTTTTTTTATAGTTGGACAATATTCCATTTTATAGATATACAGCAATTCCCTCTTATTCTTGCGGGATACTTTCCAAGACCCCCATTGGATACCTGAAACCACGGGTCGTACTGAACCCTATATATGCTATGTTTTTCCCTATACATGCATTCCTTGTCATGTAAAGGAATTAACTTATTGATTTACTAAGTAGAATAAGGGCTACTTGAACACAGGCACCATGATACTATGACATTCAATCTGATAGCTGAGGTGGCTACTGTGACTAATGGGCAAGTAGCACCTACAGCCTGGCGACACGGACAAAAGGATGATGCATGTCCCAGTGGAACGGAGAGGCAGCATGAGATTTCATCAGGCTACTCAGAATGGTGTGCAATTTAAAACTTAATAAATTGCCTATTTCTTGAATTTTCCATGTAATTTTTTGGACTGCAGTTGACCTTGGGTAACTGAAACTATATGAAAGTGAAACCATGGATAAGGCGGGATTACTGTACCACATTTTTTTCCTCCATCAGTTGATGGACATTTGTGTTATTTCCGTTTTTTGGCTATTATGAATAATGTTAATATTGTGAATGTTAATAATGTTAATAATGTGAATATTTTTGTGTGGACATGTTTGTATCTTTTTGGGTATATACCTAGGAGAGTTGCTGGGTCATATAACTGAGGAACTTCTAAACAGTTTTCCAAACTAGCTGTACCATTTTACTTTCCCACTAGTACTGTACAAAGGTTTCAGATTTTCTGTATCCTCACCAACAGTTATTGCCTATTATTGTTACCATCATAGTGGGGGCAAACCATCTAATAGTGGTTTTGATTTGCATTTCTCTAATGACTAGTGATGTCGAGCATCTTTTCATGTGCATATTGGCCATTTGTATCTCTTCTTTGGAGAAATGTCTATTCAAATCCTTTGGCAACCCAATTTTGAATTGGGTTATTTATTGTTGAATTATAAAATCTTTATTTTGGATATAAGTTCCTTATCAGATATGATTTGCAAATATTTTTTTCCCATTCCTGTGCTGACTTTGCACTTTCTCTATAGTGTCCACTGAAGCACAAAAATTTTTAATTTTGATAAAGAGGGTATCTATTTTTATACACTTATATTCTTAAAAAAACAAGGAGCTAAGAGGATTGGGTTCTGATCTTAGTACCTTTGTTTCTCTGTACAAATTGAACTGTTGCAAGGTTTTGAAAGGCTACTGAGACTATAAAAGGTGACTTGTGGCTTCCCAGGTTTGACTTAGTCATTTGTTGAGCATTTACCCTGTGCAAGCTGTAAAGAGATGTAGGCATGATGAACCTTACCTTTCAAGGAATTTAAGATGTAGAAAATGGACATCTACACATAAAAATGTTAAACAGCGGCATGCAGTGCATACTGCAGAGCCCGAGAAATGGGGCCAACGGTAGGGGACAGGAGTCAAGAGGAGGTAGGAAATGCTGGAGTGAGCTTCATAAGCTACAGTGGAAGGAAGCCTTGAAAGTTGGGGGCTGGGTTAGGGGGATTCATGTGAGCCAGGAATTAAGCGCGTAAGGACAGATAGCCCTGTGAGATAAACAAAGCCACCAGGCACACTCATCTCACTGCGGCCCACTCATGCTTCTGCAAAACTGACAGGACTTCTAATTTTTTAAGCAGCTGCTCCCAGAGAAAAATGATGCAGAAGAAAACACAGAAGATACACATGAGAACAGCAGCCTGGAGCTCCTTGCAGGTAAGGGTTTAGCTTTTCAGGTGAGCTCTGGATCCAAGTTGGGGAAGTAAAAAAGCATGACTTCAAGCTTTCAAACTGTACTTTCCAGGACAGTGTCCTGGGATTTGGCTGGCTCCCAACACTGGTGTGGGTGTTCTGGGGCAGCAGGAGGCATTCCATCCCAAAAGCTTG
>CM053510.1:2549922-2586898 GCA_028627145.1 Eidolon dupreanum | reverse complement strand
GCGGCAGTGGGCCCCCTGAACTTTCTGCGTTCTTGGTAGGGACCACCCGGCGGTCATCAAGCGGCGCTTCACCAGTGTGCTGGTGGTGTCCAGCCTCTCGCCCCTCTGCGTGCTTCTCTGGAGGGAACTCACAGGCATCCAGGTGCGGAGGAGGCGGGGCAGAGGGCAACGGGAGAGATCTCAGCGGGTTTGGGGGAGGAAGCAAGACTGATGCCCCCTTTCCTGTGGCTCAGCCAGGCACATCCCTGCTCAGCCTGATGGGCTTCAGACTGGAAGGCATTTTCCCAGCCGCACTGCTGCCCCTGCTGCTGACCATGGTGAGCCCCTCTCTCCTTCCTTATCTGTTCTTTGTTGGCAGCATGATGCTCCTTTCTGTGACCCATTTTCTTATTTTGATTGTGTCCAGTTTTTGAGTGATGGGAGATAGGAACTGTAAGATGGCTCGAGGCCCTTGGATATGCATGGGTGGGGAATTGAGGATGAGAACCGGAAGCTTGAAGTCTCATGAAGCCTTGTCTGGGTAAGGGCAGTGGATTATGGTTTAAGCCTTTCCTTTGATTGCTGTCGTTTTTCTGCCTCCAGATTCTTTTTCTGGGCCCACTTATGCAGCTCTCTATGGATTGCCCCTGTGACCTGGCAGATGGATTGAAGGTTGTCTTAGGTGAGTCTTCAAGGCTGAGGGTAAAAGTAGGCACAGGCAGTCCAGAACAAAGGCATTCCGCGGGCTGATGGTGGGACTTGAACATGTGAAGTGAGATGTTGTGTTTCCTCATCAGTAAAATGGGGACATGTAGTGACAGGCCTCAAAGAGTTGGCCCCTGATATCCAAGGAGCCTTCTAGGGATCCCCAGCAGTTCTTGGTGTGAACTAGAGAGCATTGGCTGCTGCTTCCCCCAAGTTTTGGCCACCCCAAACTAGAGCTGGTCTTGGGCCCATTTTGATATTTCCAGAGTTTACTGCCAGGATATCCTGCTTCAGCTGCTAATGCCTTTCTGTTCATTTCTCTTGAAACATTGTCTTAAGGTGGGCTTGATAAACAAAGCTCTACTCTTACCTGTTCTCAGGAGTATTAATGCCTAACCTGAGTTTGCCCAGGAAAAGGGTATGGGAGAGAGGCCCTTGGGGCCTCTAAGGATGGTCTTTCTGTTCAGTAACTCATCTCTCACTGCTTGTCCTGAATCCCCTCTCTAGCCCCTCGCTCCTGGGCCCGCTGCCTCACGGACATGCGTTGGCTGCGGAACCAGGTGATTGCACCCCTGACAGAGGAGCTGGTGTTCCGGGCCTGCATGCTGCCCATGTTAGCACCGTGTACAGGCCTGGGCCCTGCTGTGTTCACCTGCCCACTTTTCTTTGGAGTTGGTGAGTCTGTCCAGCCTGGTCCTGTTGAGATGTTCCCAGCATGAGAGCTGAGAATGGGGATTAGGGACACGGGTAGGTTCTGTAGGGCAGGCTGGGAGCAATGCAACATGGTTCTTGCCTTCCTTCCAGCCCATTTTCACCACATTTTTGAGCAGCTTCGTTTCCGCCAAAGCAGTATGGGGAGCATCTTCTTGTCTGCCGGTGAGTCCTAGAGAGCATGCCTGGGGCAGTCCTGGGTTAGGGTGTGTGAGGGTGTCCCTGATGGCCACTCTGGAGGGATAGTTGGGAACAGTACTATAGTATTTGGAGGGGCTTCTGACCATGGGAGTTGGGGTGTAGAGGACAGCCATAGGTGCTGGGGCAGGCAGCCACTGCCCCCAGGGGGAAGGGGATGTCTCTGGCTGATGGGTGTGCAGTGCTGGGACAGGAAGGGCATACAGGTGTGGTCACTCGCGGCCTCCCCGTCTCCAGCGTTCCAGTTCTCCTACACAGCTGTCTTCGGTGCCTACACTGCTTTCCTCTTCATCCGCACAGGTTGGTCCTCAGTCTGTCATGGGTCCCCGGGGGCTCAGGGGCTCAGAGTGGGTGGGAGAACGGGAAGACTGTGTTTATTCTAGGAGTGACAAGTTTGTTTTTTTTAACCACAGTCCTGGGGCCCTCAGTGTGGTGAGGTCTGAGAGGTGGAAGGAAGCAGAGGCCATGGTGTGTGGGTGGATGCGTGGGGCATTGGTCCCTTTTCAGGCGATGAGGATCATTAGCCCTGCAAGGGCCTGCAGAGGTGGTGGGGCTGCTCTGTGAGCTGCTGTCTCCCCTCCCCAGGACACCTGATTGGGCCAGTTCTCTGCCACTCCTTCTGCAATTATATGGGCTTTCCTGCTGTGTGCGCAGCCCTGGAGCATCCACAGAGGCGGCCCCTGCTGGCTGGCTATGCCTTGGGTGTAGGACTCTTCCTGCTTCTGCTCCAGCCCCTCACGGACCCCAAGCTCTACGGCAGTCTTCCCCTTTGTGTGCTTTTGGAGCGGGCAGGGGACTCAGAGGCTCCCCTGTGCTCCTGACGCATGCTTCTTTACACACTTGTGTGAACTCTCATGGGGCTCCCCAGCCCCTCCCCGTCCAGGGGTACTGCAGGGGAGGAGTTGGCCAGGGTCCCCGAGATCTCAGGAATTTTTGTAGGGGATTGAAGCCAGAGCTAGTTGAATCCCAGGGACCAAGAGAAAGGAGCAGCTACCCAAGGGTGCGGCCCCTCTCTAGAGGGGGTTGAGGAGCAGCTGAGAGTTAGGGGACAAGGAGCAGGTCCCAGGAGCCATGTACTCCCTTCCTCATTTTGGACTACTGCTTCTCTGAGCTCCTCTGTCCCTGAAAAGCTGCTGGGGGTGGGATTTACAGAACCCCTGCCCTCAACTTCCCAGGGTTTTCTCACTGTCTTTTTGCATCAGGACTTTGTATTGGGATATTAAAGAGATTTAACTTGGGTAACACGGCCTCGGACCTTCGGGAATTTAGTCTATTTGGGGTCTTGGGAGTATGCCCACCACCTCTGCCAGCTACCTTGGACACTAACCTCTGGGCAGGTCAGTCTGATAAGGATAGTTACCTGGTAGGGGGCAGGATGAGGTGGCCTCTGGCTGCCTTGGGTCTTGTAGCTTCCTTCCTTCCTGAGCCAGGACCCAAGTTCTATCTAGCACAGGTGAGCCTAGGACTATAGGTACCAGGTGTGAGCCCACCGCATCCTAGGGCCTGTAACTTGGCTACCAGTGTCAGGAAGTGGGACCCAGGGCCCTGACCCCAGCAATGGAGCCTCCAGCCTGTGCCCTGAGTGGAAAGTCCACTGTGGGGCCTTCACCAGGATCTCCCCAAGCCTACCAGTGTACATTACACAAGAAATAGGTCCAAATGGAAGAGGAACCAGCTCAGAGTCACCTGGGAGTAGAGGCTTTCCTGGCTCTTTCTACATTGGATCTCTGCCACCGTGCTGCTTGTGTGGTCTCTGGAGGAACCTGGAACAGAGGCTGCAGCCCTGGGAGCAGCCGCAACCCTGCTGAGCAACGCTGACTCAAGGTTCCTTCTTAGAACCTGCTGTCCTGTCTACTCTTCTCTTGTGTTGAGAATGGTTTTCAGATCCCATTCCAGACTCAAGGGAGGGTATTGAGTCCCCTTCCCTCGGGCTGGTGGTTGGAGGAAAGGAAACAAATGCGCAGTCACTTCCCTGGCACCCCCAGGTTGGCCATGACTAACTGTATTCACTTGGATCTAAAAGGGCATCGTGACAGTCACACACATACTTTGCTTACAGGTTCTGTGCAGCAGCTATCAGAGAGCCAGAGGGGGTGAGCACGGGCCCATTTAGAGGGTATCTGTGGGATCTTGGAGTCCAAGGAGGAGGGAGCCCAGGCCCAACCCAGGAGCACTGGCTGGTGGGGGGCTGGGATGGTTCCCTGGAGTGTTGGGGTATCTAGGCCCTACCTCTCCCCTTTCTCATGCTCCTGCTCCACCTTTCACCTCACTCACCATCCTCGCCTTTGCAGTGGGCAGCAATACAGTGGTGCAGGCAGGGTGAGGGGACTAGGACTCAAGATTAGAATTCTGCGAGTGCTTGTGGGGAATGGGCAGAATTAGATCCGGGGACTCTGAATCCAGTGCACCTCACCTCTCCCCAGAATCCTCACACCGAAAAGTTCCCACATCCAAGGTCTCAGCCACCTCCCAGAAGGTTGTGCCTGTGTGTGTCCAGACCTGAACAAATGGGGTGGGAGGTAGGCCCTGGGTTTAGAAGGTCAAGCAGTGTTGTTGGAAAGCAAGTCCACAGATAGCCTGGGTTTGAACCCTCTTTTACTAGCTATGGGGTCCTGGACAAGTCATTTAACCTTCCTTTGGCTCCATTTCTGTGTCCATAAAATGGGTGAAGTTTGATTCCCTGAGTTAAATACGTGTCAGGTGCTTAGAACAGTCCCTCTGCCCCACCTCGCCCTTAAGCTCTCAGTAACAACTAGCTAATCCTGTTTGGGGTGTGTATACAGGAGGCATTCTAGCAGCTTAAACCAAGGCCACTCATCCTCGCTACCCTCCAAGGAGGAAGATCCAACTAGCCTGGGGAGTCAAGAAGCAGCCCTGCCCCTCTGCCAAATGGCATACAGGTGGGCTGCAAAGGACCCGGCATGGAAGGCAGGGAAAGCCAGTTTTATTGAGCGAAGTTCTCAGGATCTGGGGCTTAGGTCTCCCCAAAGGAGGTCAGACCCCTGAACCTGCTCCCGCGGATCCTAGGCCCGCCGTGGCCCGTAGTCTCCAGCAAGGATAGGACCCTCATTTGGCAAGAGGTGAATATGTGAGTGTCCACCAGCAGGGAAGAGAGAGCTGGCTGGAGAAAGGAAATGGCCACCACAGGCAGTGTCTCTTGCCACAAGCAGCTGAGGACAGGAACTCCAGGGTCAGGCACTGGCTAGCCTGGGCCTGCCCTGGCAGCACAGCATCTCTAGAAGGCTTAGGGTGGGGATGGCCAGCCTGCGAGTCTGGGGCAAGGTCACTCAATTTCCAGGATGAGGTCATCACCCTCCAGTATCATGTCCTTGGTTACGTGGATCTTGCGGACAGTGCCCTCCATGGGTGAAGTGACCACAGTCTCCATCTTCATGGCACTGAGCACACACAGGGGCTGACCTTTGGCCACCTTGGCCCCTGCCGCCACCTTGATGTCTATCACCTTTCCAGGCATGGGTGCCCCAATCTGGCCCTTCACATCCTTTAGGGCCTTGGGGTGGAAGTGCATCTCCTGAACAGGGCAGAGGGGACATGAGACACCAGGCCCCTCCTGTCCCACCACCTATCCAGTGTAGGGGGAACTGTACCTTCATGGCCTGAGTGTCCTTGACCAGAATGGACCGCAGCTGTCCATTGAGCTCGAAGAAGACCTGCCTCTGTCCAGTCCGGTTCAGGTCAGTTATGGCCAGGGCTTTGATGTGCAGCGTCTTGCCCCTCTCCAGCTCCACCTGCAGGAGAAAGTGGAAGCGCAGAGCTGGGAGCCAGGTGGGAGGGGAGTAGCCCCTGACCAAGTCCCAGGCAAGTCCTTCCACCTTGGGTCTCAGCTCCTCAACTTACAAAGGCCTAACTCCCCAGTTTCCCAAGGGTACTTTGTGCACCCATAGCTTTGGGGGCTGGTGACAGCCAAGCCAAATTCCGGAGCGCTAGATGTGCTGGGGTCCTTAGGGTGGTGGGGGCAGGGGTCTTGCGGTGGAGTGTATGTAGGTGCCAGAGCCACTGACCTCAAACTCCTCTGCAATTTTGGGTCCCTGCAGGAAGAGGCGGGTATTGAGGCTATCCAGGGGACCAAAGGTAGCAGTGAAGTCCTTGAAGCTGGAAAAGACGTCAGGGTAGATGGCTGCTGAGAGCACGTCCTCTGGGGTTATCTCCTCTCCGTGCCGCTCTATCAGCTCCTTCTCTAGCGCCTGTAGATCCAGGGGAGGGAGGGAGGCTCCGGGCCGCCCCTCCACCCTTGGCAGGTCCTTTAGCACCTGGGGGCAGAGCAGAGGGTCAGGCATGATTCCCGCCCTCACCCCCGCCTCACACTGGGCCGGGCTGTCCCCACCTTGGTCCCTACCTTGGAGCGAAAGGGCTCAGGGAATCCCCCGTGGGGGATGCCGATGTAGCCCTGCAGGAACTCCACCACGGAGCGGGGGAAGGACAGCTCTTCTGCCTGGGCCTCAGCCACTGCCCTGGTCAACCCATTCTGCACCATGAACTGGGCTAGGTCCCCCACGATCTTGGAGGAGGGTGTCACCTAAGGAGAAGAGCCCCTGGGTTACAGTGCCAGGTACCTTATGGAGGCACCAAAGCCGGGTAAGGGCACTTGGCCTGGCTTACCTTGATGAGATCGCCAAGCATCTGGTTGGCTTCCACGTAGGCCTTCTTGACCTCCTTGAACCTGGAGCCGAGCCCCATGCTGTGTGCCTGGAAGTGCAGGTTGGTGTACTGGCCCCCTGGGATCTCATTCTCATACACGTCCGAGTTGCCAGACTTCATGGTGGCCGTGCAGTCAAAGGCCGCATACAGTCCCCGGGTCCCCTCCCAGTACTCACTATAGTCAAACACGCGCTCCAGGGGCACCCCTGCAGGGAGACCAGAGGCAGGGGAGAGCTTGGGAATGTGCCGAACTCCTGGCTGCTCCTCCCAAGACCCTAGGGCCAGCCCTGGTCCCATCTCAGCTTGGGTGACAGGAGGCAGGGCCTGGATTCTAGGATATGCCAGACTGCTGGGACCGATGGGGGCTGTGGCTTTGAAAGGGGTAAGGACACGGGGTGCTGTTCTTCCTACCTGTTTCTAGGGGAGTGCCTTGGGTACAGGCCACCAAGGCCCCCATACTGGGCTGTGAAGTCATCCCAGACATGGCATCAGCTGCCACATCCACCACATCGGCCCCGGCCTGGGCACAGGCCAGCATGGCTGCCACGCCTGCCCCTGACGTGTCGTGGGTGTGGATGTGCAGTGGGAGGTCGGGGAAGCGGTCCCGGAGAGAGCTGACCAGCATGGTGCAGGCTGTGGGCTTCAGCAGCCCTGCCATGTCCTGGGGGAAGAGGAGAGACAAAGGTGGTAAGAAGAGGACTTGATGTGTGCGTGGTGGGGAGATGAGGGGCAAAGGTGGTAGGGAGGCAGAGAGGGGGAGATGGGAAAGTGGGATTGCTGGAGGTGGGCTGGGCCCGGGCACCTTGATGCATAGGATGTGGGTGCCAGCTCGCACCAGCTCTTCTGCCAAGCCCATGTAGTACTGCAGTGAGTATTTGGTGCGGCTGGGGTCGGCCACGTCACCCGTGTAGGAGATGGCAGCCTCCACCACGCCTCCAGCACTGCCCACTGCCTCCATGCCCAGCAGTAAATTGGGCAGGTAGTTGAGGGAGTCAAAGACCCGGAAGACATCCATGCCATTTTCCTTGGCCACCTCACAGAACCTAAGTGGGTAGGAGAGCCCAGGGGTTAGCCCCATCCTTACTCCCCCCTGCACCTCCATCTCAAGCTCCTGGCCCACCTACGCTCCCTGGGGGATGAGTTCTGAGGGTCTGGCCTGGCAGGAATCGTGGTACCCACAGGATCAGTGGGAGGGGGCAGCACAGTGTGGGCAAGGCCTTTTCCATAGCAGCTGGGCTGGGCAGGGCCTCCCCAGAGGCATCTGGCACAGAGCAGAGCTGTCCTATGCTGGTTGTGCCCAGGTCAGAAGGATTAGATTAGCCGGGGATTCTTTGCAAAGGACTGGCAGGCTGAGGGAGAAAGAACACTGAACAGGAAGTCCTGATGCTGGGTTCCGCCCCAGCTCTACACCACGTGGCCTGGGACAAGTCACCTGCCTTTGTGGGGCCTCTCTGCCCCATGACCTAGAAGCCCTTCCACTTCTCTGACTATAGTTCTACACTTCATAACATTTCTCATAGCAGCCCTTACTGAGTGCAGCTACTGGAAGGCTTGGTTTTGAGCCTGCTGTGGGGAGCACGGGCCACTGCAATGTGGCCTGGCACCTGCTGGCCCATGCTGTGTGGTGTCTACCCACCCAGCCCCATGCTCACTTGAAGACCACATTGTCGGGGTAGTTGGTGTAGCCCACGGCATTGGCCCCCCGCAACAGCATCTGGAACGGGATGTTGGGGATGAGCTCCCGGAGCTCCTGCAGACGCCGCCAAGGGCACTCGTACAGGAAGCGCATTGCAACATCAAATGTGGCTCCTGTACAGGGACCAAGAGGCCCAGGTCAGCCCCAAATGCCCAGAGGACCCCACCACACCCTGCAGCTTGGTGGCCTGAGGCTGTGGCCCTAATGCCAGGTCCTGCTTATCTTCAGGGTCCCTCACATTCCCATGCAGCCCCCCATAGGCTTTTTCCTTTGCTGACCTCGGCAGCTCAGCTCACTGTTCTCTCTCTGTGCTGTAAGTCAACGGTCCCCAACCTTTGTGGCACCAGGGACCAGTGCTCCTATGAGACTCTAATGCCTGAGGATCTGAGGCAGAGCTGAGGCGGTGATGCTGGCGCTGGGGGGGCGGCTGCAAATACAGATGAAGCTTCGCTCGCTCACCCGCTGCTCACCTCTCCAGTTCCTAACAGGCCACGGACCGGTCCGTGGTCCAGGGTTTGAGGACCCCTGCTATAGTTAGTTAACAGACTGACCCTGAGCTGCCTGGGTCTCAGCTCCGGTCTTGTGCCTGGTACCAGGCCTGAGCAGAGTGGGCACCAGTCACTTTGCTGAACAAATGCACACTGCACCGCTTCCAGTTCTCACTGGTTCCCTCAATGTCAACATCTCTAGCTTCTACAGTCTCCGGTGGCCTGACCACACTGTGGGTGCCCAGTTCGTCCAAGCGCAGCCCCACATGCCAGCCCTCCTCCAGCCTACCTCCCCAGTTCTCTATGCTGAAGAGCTTGCTGAAGTTGTGGGCAACATAGGGGGCGATCTTTTTGAGGTCGTGGGTTCGCACACGAGTGGCCAGCAGTGACTGGTGGGCGTCCCTGAAGGTCGTGTCCATCAGCAGCAGCCCCTGGTGGTTCCTCACTGCTCGAGCAAAGCCCTCGGGCCCCTCCTGCAGCAGGATGTCTCTGAAGCCAGCCGGGGGCGGGCCTAGGGAAGACCAGGCCTTAGCACTCACTCCCGCAGGCGGCAACCTCCTGTCTCCCCCGTGAGTTGGCAGAGTGGGTCTCACCTACCTATGGGCACTGCAGGGATAATGGGGTCTGTGGGGCTGGGATTGGTCTTAACAGGGATTGGGGTGGTCGGGCCATTCACCATGACATGTCCTGTGGAGAGAGTGGGCAGCAGGTCAGGGCAGGCCGGGCAGAGTCTGAGTTGAGGGCAGGAGAGTAGGTGGGCTCAGGGATGAGGGGACTCCTCCAGAATCCCTAATCCTCCAGCTGATCCCTGTCCTCCCCAAAGCTAGGCAGTGGGGACCTTTTGAGGGCCACATATATAGAAAAGGGGGGTCTCTAAGATCAGGAGCAAGGAAGGTGGGAGGGCAAAGCGAAGGAGGAGGACCAGATCGAGGGTGCGGGGTGCTAGGAAGCTCTCTGGGCAGGGGAGGAGCAAGGCATCTGCGGGGGAGGGCGGGGCAGTCTCGGGGCTGGACCGAGGTAGTGTAGCAGCTTCTGGGCCCGGTTCTGTGCGGGCCGCAGCTGGAACAGATCCGGGTTCTCGTCGATGAACTGGGTGTCCACGATGCCTGCCAGGAACTGCTGGTTGTTGAGCACATTCTGCAGGAAGGGGATGTTGGTCTGCGGGACAGAGGTGGGTGGGAGGGTGTCACCGTGCAGCAAGGACAGGAAAGGAGAAGCAGCTGAAGGTGTCACCTGGCCAGCACAGCTTCCCAAATTCCCCAGGACGCCATGCTCCCCATGGAGTGGCATTTCCCCATTTCCTCACCACCGCCTCCCCCTTCTGGCAGAGTCCCCTAAGCTGTCAGGGGGCTGAGCCTGCTTCCTCCTTGCTCACCCCAGATCATGTGCTGACTCCCACCTCCTCTTTCCTCGGGGATCTGAAAACAAGCACCTCCACACCTCCCACAGCAAAGAAAACGGATGAGGGCTTCCCACAGCACAGTGGCATGTAGCCGCCACCCCCCCCCCCACACACACACAGAACACACAGCCACACCCTGGCAGTCTAAGGCCCCTCCTCATGGCACTTTCCCACCCTTCTAACAGTTCCACCTGACATTCCCTCCCTGGGCTTCCAAGACATCTTGTCCTCCTCCTTCTCCCTGGTCACCAATGGGGACTCCTTTTACCCCTGAAGGATGGAGTCATCAGGGCTGTCACTGGGCTGCTTCTCATACAGTACACTCTCCCCAGTTGGCCTCGCCCCTGGCCTCCAGCTCCAGAATCAGGACCCCAAAGTGGAAATGCCTCCTGGGCATCTCTCCATGTGTGTCCCTCACATAAGCTCAAGTCTAAAGACAGCTTCCCTCGCCCTGTTCTCCTCTGCCTTCCGAGGTGCCTCACTAGGGGTCCACCTAGTTATCAAAACCTACGGTCCATCATCCTCACCACCCACTCCTCCCATGTCACTGGTCAAGCCGGGTGGTTCTGCTGTAGCCATCTCTAGCCACTGCAAACTTGCCTTGTGCTCTCACACCTCCACACCTTTGCACCTGCCTGGTACGCTTTTCCTGGAAATCAGGTTAAAGGCCTCACCACCTGCCCTAAACACAGAGCTGGCACCCCTTTCTAGTTAGGCCTCCATGGGGCCAGCCTCAGAAAACTCCTCCTTCAGCTTCACCATCTTTTGTCTACATTCCTTATACACCTGCAAGTGTTTTAAGGGGCAGGGGTGCTGTCTGAGATACCTCTGTCCATATGTTTCATGCACACAGACCCTGAGTTCTGCTTATTCAATGGCAAGGTGATGGCATGGAGCTGGGGCAGAGCGAGTCCAACCCAGAGGCTGTGTGGGGGCCTGGGAACCAGTGCTAAAAGAGATGGCCCATGACATGAGGCCATGTGGCTGGGATTCCTGTTTGTACCTGTGACCACATAGCTATAACCCTGGCTATCACTTCAGAGAAGTCGTCTCCATGTGTCACCCATTCATGATCTCTGTTGGTACCTTCAGTAGGGGGTTTCCAGGCCCAGCATGGGCTGCTGGGCCCTGTGGCTGCTCCAAGAGATTCTACCTGTCCCCCTAGGGTTCCCTATCGCCTGAAGGCCTAGGTGGAAGGCCGCCTCCCCCATCAGCATCCCACAGGTGGTCGCTGCAGAGTGAGACCCAGCTAACACTGCCTCATGCCTGTCTGGAGTGACAGGTGAGCCTGTCCCTGAGATTAGTCCCTGCCCCTCCTAAAGACACAGGGACATTTCAACTGGGCCAAGGCATGGTATTTGAGAACAGAAAACTAGTTAAACCATCTAAAGAACGCAGAAGCGCACAGGAGTGAGAAAGATCCTCAGAGGCCTCCCCTGTCAGACTCTGCTTTTCCCTTCTGTAGCCCCCTCCCCCTTTGCTCTGTGGGGGCAGGAGCCAGGCCCATCTGGTTCCTGATGTGCCCCAACTCCCAGCACAGGGCAGTGCATGGAAGATGCTAGCAACATGTATGTTTAGTGAATGAAAACATTTTTGATGGGCAGAATAGGAACAAAGAACTAGCAGATGCCACTGAGCATCACAGTTGACCCCGTGCTAGGATCCAGTGCCTTCATTTTACAAATTCCACAGCTGAGGTCCTGGGAGTGGCAACAGTGAGAGAGGCTTCCAGCTGCCAGGTGACTAAGCCCCTCACAGGCTGCATCGTTTCCTCTCCTCTCACGATGCGTAGTAGATAAGTACGTACGATTTATACCCCTTGGTCTAGATGAGGAAATTGTTTCAGTGGTGAAATAATTTGCCCAAGGTTACCTGCTGTGCCAGGCACGATTACAGTTCAGTTTGTTTCCGAGTTCCCACCCACCAAGCCCCTAGGAATCAGGCCACGTAGCCTGCGGAGTAGGAGATACCCCGGGGGGTTGGCGACTTCCCTTGCTTCAAAACTGGGCGAACCACTACGAAGAGCCAGGGTGTCCCACCTGGTTCTGAGTCCTCAGCGCTCGCACCCCAGCCCTGGCTCTCGGAGGCAGGAAGCTGGGGCCTCCCCACCTACCAGGACCCCTTCCTCCGCTGAGCCTAGCTAATCCCAGGCGGCCCTCCCAGGGAAAGGGCCCGGCAGTGCCAAAGCGGGAGGGAGGGGCTGCAGGCAGGCGAAGACCACTGACGCACAGCTTCAAACGGCGTGCCTCCGCCGGCCTGCTGGGAAACCACGCTGCGCAGACCAATCGGGCCGGAGGCGGAGACCGGTTGGCTCCCGAGCTCGCGGGGCGGGCAGGGAGCCTGGGAAGGGGGAGGGAGAGGCGGGCAGCGGGGCGCGGCGCCAGCCGGGAGGCCGAGCCCTCTCGGCCCCACCCCGCAGCAGCCCTGACGGGGGCGTCGCCCAAGCCCCCCCCTCCAGGGCCCCATGCGTGTTAGGGACCCTCCACGTGACTCGGTGATGCAGAACGGTTATGACCTTCAGAGTGTGTCTGTGAATGCGAGGGTCCCAGCAACAGCGTGGGTTTGCGCCTGGCCCTGCCTGTGGGTGCGGGGACGTGTGGGAGTGTGGGTATGTGTGGGTGTGTTGGGGAGGGTGCCCAGCGACATGTGACAAAGACTCCCGTCTCTGGGAGATGGTGAAGGGGCCCGCGAGCTGCCGCTTTGTCTGGCTGTCTGCAGAGTGACGGTTCGCGCCGCGGCGGCGGGCGCCCGTGCGGTGCAGGATGCCGGGGCGCCGGGGTGTCCGGGGGCGCGCGCGCCTGTGCCAGGGTGAGTGCGCTGCGGCAGCGCTGGGGGGCTGTGCGGCTGGCCCGCGCCGGCCCGGGCCTCGGGCGTGAGCCGGAGCCACCCGTGGGCGCTGCAGTGGCTGCGTGTCCCGGTGACCTAGGGAGCCGACCCGGGTGGGTCTCCGCGCGCCCCTCCCCGTCCGCTCTCCACGTGCGTGTCCGCGGCGCGCGTGCTCGCTGGCGCGCACCCGCCTGCTTGTCGCTGCCGCCACGAGCCGCGCCGGGAAAAGGTGCCGGGAACCAAGTGAGCCGGGGCCGCGGGCCCGAGCGCCATGGGCCGGAGAGCGCGCAGCAGGCGGCCGGTCAGCCCCAGGCCTCGCCCCCGCGGGACAGCCGCCTGGAGTCGGTGGGGGCCGGCCAGGTCCGCGGGGAGGCCGGCCCGCGCCCCCTGAACTACGGATACCAGGTGAGGCTCCTTCCCTTCCCCCCTTCCCCCCACCCCGCGGTGCACAGCGTGAGGGCTGGCCCAGGACAGGCGAGGGGCCAAGTGAAGAGTTTGGGGGGATGCCTTCCCTGGTGAGGAAGGGAATGGCACGGAGGTGAGGAGGTTCTGGTGATTAGGGGGACACTAGGGAAAGGAAGTTCCGGGATCCTCCCTGCTCTCATGCCCACCTCGGCTTCCTGCCTCAGGCCTCACCTTGTCCCCCAGAGCCTGGACACCCCCTAATCGCTTGGTTGATACCACCTTTAATCTGGGGGGCTGGCCCTGCATGCCCCAGCCCTCTCAGAGCCCTGGGGAGCCCCTCGGGCCTCTGCCCGACCCCCAGGCCAGGCTCTGGAAGCTGGCCTCTGGGACTGGGCCCCAGGCACAGTGGGCACCAGCCCCAGCCCCACCTGGGCTTTGGCCCTTCCCTGCAGGGCACTCACCATGGCCCCGCCGCTCCTGCTGCTGCTGCTGGCCAGTGGAGCGGCCGCCTGCCCACTGCCCTGTGTCTGCCAGAACCTGTCCGAGTCGCTCAGCACCCTCTGTGCCCACCGGGGCCTGCTGTTCGTGCCGCCCAACGTGGACCGGCGCACTGTGGAGCTGCGGCTGGCTGACAACTTCATCCAGGCTCTGGGGCCACCGGACTTCCGCAACATGACGGGGCTGGTGGACCTGACGCTGTCGCGCAACGCCATCACCCGCATCGGGGCCCGCGCCTTCGGGGACCTGGAGAGCCTGCGCTCGCTGCACCTGGATGGCAACAGGCTGGCGGAGCTGGGCGCCGGCAGCCTGCGGGGCCCCGTCAACCTGCAGCACCTCATCCTGAGCGGCAACCAGCTGGGCCGCATCGCACCAGGGGCCTTCGACGACTTCCTGGGCAGCCTGGAGGACCTGGACCTGTCCTACAACAACCTGCGGCAAGTGCCCTGGGCGGGCATCGGTGCCATGCCTGCCCTGCACACCCTCAACCTGGACCACAACCTCATCGACGCGCTGCCCCCCGGCGCCTTCGCCCAGCTCAGCCAGCTCTCGCGCCTGGACCTCACCTCCAACCGCCTGGCCACCCTGGCGCCCGACCCGCTCTTCTCCAGGGGGCGCGACGCCGAGGCCTCGCCCGCCCCGCTGGCGCTGAGCTTCAGCGGGAACCCCCTGCACTGCAACTGCGAGCTGCTGTGGCTGCGGCGCCTGGGCCGGCCCGACGACCTGGAGACGTGCGCCTCGCCGCCGGGCCTGGCCGGCCGCTACTTCTGGGCGGTGCCCGAGGGCGAGTTCTCCTGCGAGCCGCCCCTCATCGCCCGCCACACGCAGCGCCTCTGGGTGCTGGAGGGCCAGCGGGCCACGCTGCGGTGCCGGGCCCTCGGCGACCCTGCGCCCACCATGCACTGGGTTGGCCCTGATGACCGGCTGGTTGGCAACTCCTCCCGAGCCCGGGCTTTCCCCAATGGGACCCTGGAGATTGGGGTGACAGGTGCCGGGGATGCGGGGGTCTACACCTGCATTGCTACCAACCCTGCAGGTGAGGCTACAGCCCGTGTAGAGCTGCGGGTCCTGGCCTTGCCCCATGGTGCAAATGGCAGCGCTGAGGGGGGCCGCCCGGGGCCATCGGACATCGCTGCCTCAGCCCGCACTGCTGCCGAGGGCGAGGGCATGCTAGAGTCTGAGCCAGCCGTGCAGGTGACGGAGGTGACTGCCACCTCGGGGCTGGTGAGCTGGGGGCCCGGGCGGCCAGCGGACCCCGTGTGGATGTTCCAAATCCAGTACAACAGCAGCGAGGACGAGACCCTCATCTACCGGTGAGGATGCACCGAGCAGCCCCTCGGCCCCACCCCTCCAGGCTGGGCCCGGCTCCCGCTCCTGCTCCTTCTCTCTCCTTGGCCTTCCAGGCACCCCCTCCTCAGCTTCTGAGCTGCAGGGGAGGGGGGATCAGGCACCTGGGAGGACGTGGGTGCTGCCCCACCCGGTCTCCCATGTGGCTGAGCTGACTGAGGCCTCCTGGCATGGGGTGGCCGGCCACAAATGCATGTTGACTTCTGTCTCTGCTGACGTGATTCTCCACCCTGCCTCGGCTTGCCCTGGGCCTCTGTCAGGGCACACACCTGTCCGTCCCCCTGCACTGTCTCCAAGGCTACACATGCATGCTTGTCTTGGTTTCCCTACCTTGTCGAATGAACACACACAGCCAGTGTGGTCCTAGGGGAAGAGGGTGTTCAGAGCTGGGACCTGGGAGTGTGCGGTGAGGGTGGTGGGGGTGGGCTGTGAAGGGGGCTTCGAGGCCATGGGGGGTGGGCCTGGGGGCTGGACCCCGACACCTGGGCCCTGACCACCAGACCTTGTCTGCAGGATTGTCCCAGCCTCCAGCCACCACTTCCTGCTGAAGCACCTGGTCCCTGGTGCCGACTATGACCTCTGCCTGCTGGCTCTGTCTCCTGCCGCTGGGCCTTCCGACCTCACGGCCACCAAGCTGCTGGGCTGTGCCCACTTCTCCACGCTGCCAGCCACGCCCCTGTGCCACGCCCTGCAGGCCCACGTGCTGGGCGGGACTCTGACTGTGGCTGTGGGGGGTGTGCTGGTGGCTGCCTTACTGGTCTTCACTGTGGCCTTGCTGGTTCGGGGCCGAGGGGCCGGGAACGGCCGCCTCCCCCTCAAGCTTAGCCACGTCCAATCCCAGACCAATGGAGGCCCCAGCCCCACGCCCAAGTCCCACCCGCCGCGGAGCCCCCCGCCTCGCCCCCAGCGCAGCTGCTCCCTGGACCTGGGAGACAGCGGCGGGTGCTACGGTTATGCCAGGCGCCTTGGAGGGGCCTGGGCCCGGCGGAGCCACTCTGTGCATGGGGGGCTGCTCGGGGCGGGGTGCCGAGGGCTGGGCAGCAGTGCGGAGAGGCTGGAAGAGAGTGTGGTGTGATGGGAAGGGAGTCGGCCCAGGGCAGAGGGCACGGGGCAGGCGGCTACCTGGCCTGGGTGGGTCAGCGCTGCCTGGGAGGCCCTCCCAAATTACCCTCGGTACCTCAGGCCCCCTTGTGCTTGGCAGGACAGGGGGCCCTTTCCCTGGTTCTGGCCTACAGATGAGCATAAGGGGACAGGTCCCTCTGACAGGTGCTTAAAGCCATCAAGGCAGGGGCTGCAGCCACCAAGTGGGATTCTTGTTTTTCTTTATAATAAAATTGTTGGGGACACCTCAGTGCTAGTCTCTGGTCGCTAAGAGGGGGTCTGGTGGAGGCACACCGGACTGGGTCAGGGCTGGGGCTGCCAGTCCCGTGGAGGTGGCCCAAGCAGCCTGGGGTGCCCTTGGCCTCATCCATCTGGCGCCTTCTAATCTGGGTGAGCCCAGGCTTGGCCCCCAGAGGACTGTGGTGCCTGAGCCCTCTGCTGTGCCTGGATCTGTAAATGCACAGGACACCCCTTCCAGCAGGCCAGGGTCAGGATGTGACATCCTCGTGGTGGCGTGTATGTCATGGTGCACACAGTGGCCACAGGAGCAGGTGGGAGGTGGCACAGCCCTTCGGGGCAGAGGGATCTAGGCTGGGGATATTCTTAATGCAACTCAGAAAGGCCCCTGTTGATGGCCTTAATTCATCACCCCCCCAGGGCATCTTCTGGGCTTAGAATCACTGCCCCGGACCTTCTGGAAGGTTCCTGTTGGAGCTGAGAGATCTCAGCTCCCAGGTGCTGCGCTGACACCCCTGTGGCTTAGCCCTGGGTTTGTCTTGAAAGACTGAGTCAAACCCCCTTCGCTGGACGCGGGAGGGGCGAAGGCCAGGGGACGCCCACGCCCGCTCGGCCACTGCCCTGCTCGAGCCCCGCCCTGAGGAGCCGCACTCCAGGCGGCCACCCTGCCCTGCTCACTCTGACCCCGGGCACGGCCCCGCCAGCCACCCAGTCACCTCCCCTGGGCATCGGCTGGGAGAAATCAGCGTTCTGGACACACGTACTTGAGGGCACGGGCGGCCCACCCTGCGCCAGGCGCAACCAGGTGCTTCAGGGACATGCAGGCGCCTGGGCCCCACCGTGGGGCAGACGCTGGCACCCCAGGGCCTGCGACGGTGCCTGGGCCGCGGCAGCCACGGCACACGTGCCGAGGGGTACGTGGCCGTTTCTGCGTTAGGCCCACTTGGTTCTGATGGGCGGCCCGGTGAGAGCGGGCACAACGAGGTGTGAGTGCACGCGTGCGCAGGCCAAGCTCACCCACTGCGATCTGCCCAGTGTCGACACCCCGAGGTTCTGCCGCCCCAGCCCCAGGACACAATCCTGATGTGGCCCGAGAGAACTCCTGCTTTAAGTAAATGAAACAAGGTTCTCAGCAGAAAGCAGGGGTGCGTGAGCCGTCCAGGGCGTGAAGAGAGGGCAGGGCGGCACAGGAGAGGAGGCAGGCAGGGACGTGTGGGGCGGGAGGGGACGAGGAGCCACAGGGCTGCCAGGGCAGGGTTGACAGAGGCTCCTGGCGTGGCAAGAGCCGGTGGCCTGGTCTGGGGCCCCCGGAACCGGAAGTCTGTGTCCATGTCCCGCCCGTGGCCCCGGTCCCCCTGCTGCACCTCCAGGGCCCTCAGGCACCAGGCGCGTGAACACTCTCCAGGCTGTAGAACAGGTGGAAGGGCCTACGGCCAGGGACATCAACCAGGACCACACAGCAACGGGTGGGCAGGCGAGGGGTGGGGTGGCTGGGTCCCCCAGTGCACTCATGGTACACACTGGCCATCAGCCTCAGCCCCAGGCCCAGCCCCAGCCCCAGCCTGGGAAAACCAAGCCCTTTAGTGAGAACGCGGGTGAGCACATGAGGTCCTGACACGTTCCAACACGTGCGCAGGGAACAGCCCCTGACCAGCCACCAAGAGAGGAGCAGAGAGGCCCCCAGCACCTGGGGAACCCCGTCCCCTGAGGTGGGCTGACGGCCTGAGGGGAGACGTGGGCGGCGCGGGCCCCACGGACTCCCTCCCTCCCACATGCTTTTCTCAAAAGGCTTCTGTGCCCACCGGGACACCTGCCAGGACACACCACAGAGCCTGTCAGCAGGTGGGAGGCATGGCGCGGGGCGCTGAGAGGACCGTGCTGCCCACGTGCCCGAGCCCCGCCGGCCGAGCCCGGACCACAGGCAGGGCTGGAAGCGGCTGAGAGAAGGTGACGTGGAGGGGCCACCAGCCAGCACCCCGCACACCTCGTGAGCGGCAGGCAAGGGAGGGCGTCCTCTGCTATGGGTGACCATCCTTTGGGACCTCCCAGAAGAGGTCAAGGAGTGGGTCTGCCTGGCGGCCACCCCTCACACGAGGCTGGGCAGCACGATGCGCTTAGGACAGAGCCCTGTCCTGTTGCTCTTCTTGTCCTGCAGAGTGTCTGGTGGCAGCGTCTGCCCAGGGGATGCCCAAAGATACGTGGGCAGTGCAGGCCTCAAGGACAAGACGGTATGCGACTGTGGTTTCATCCCTAGCTACAGACTTGGGTAATGGAAACTGACCAATTGGCCAATGGGCATTCGGGTCCTCGCCCGGCCACCAGGCTGGGAGCTCCTGAGGGCGGGCCCCTGGCCTCCCACTGGCCTGTGCTCACGCCTCCGGGCTGCAGCCTGCCCCTGTGGCTGTCCCTTAAGCACCCAGCGTCATGCACATGCCAGGCCAAGTGAAGGGGGCAGTGGGGGGGGGTGGTGTCTGACTTTATGCAAAGTGACCTCTTCCACAGGGCCTTGTGCCAAGGGATCTGCATTTCCTGGAATCGAGAATGACTTGGAGAGCTTGTTCAAAACGCAGGCTCTGGGGCCCCTGCCTAAATCTGTGGGATCAGAACTTCCAGGAGGGAGACCTGGTAACGTGGATTTAACACGTTCCAGGAGATCTCACCCAAGTGGGGCAGGGGAGGCGTGCAGTCCCCAGAGTAAGACCCGACTCTGGCCGAGGGCTGGGGCCCAGGCTGACCCTGGGGACAGTAAGGGGCCTGGTGGCAGCAGTGACCAAACACCACCAGGAGAACTCACGAGCAGGGAAGAGCCGGGCCGAGGCCGGGATGTGAACGACCTCTCACCTTCACGCCGCGGACTCGGAATTCGGCCAGGGCTCTGCTCATCTTGGTAGCGGCTGTGGGGTGGTCTTTGCTGTGGGCGATGACTTTGACCAGCAGGGAGTCGTAGTGGGGGGAGATGACGGCTCCTTGGAAGGCGGAAGCATTGTCCAGGCGGATGCCCATGCCCTCCCCACTGCGGAACACCTGCGGGGACAGGCGGGCGGGCTCAGGACCTGGGTCGGAAGCCTGTCGAAATTTGGCCCCCAGCCCAGACTGGACAAGTGGGGACCCAGCATGAGGGTACCCACAGGTCAACCCCAGCCCTGGCCCATGACATTCTTCATTTCTGCCAGTGCCCAGAGAGGGAGGGAGGGAGGAGGAACAGCGGGTCAGAGAGACAGACTCGGGGGCACGGAGGGTCGGGGTGTCTGGGGTGGGGGTGAGCTGCAGCAGGGGAGCCTGCACCGGGCGGGGGGCCCTGTGAGGTGCAGGTAAGGAACATGAGAGTAGGGGGACAGCCTGGGGGCCTGAGCCACCGAGTGTGCCATGTCTCCTCCGCTTCTAAGGCACACAGGCCTGTGTTCGATAAAAAGGAACTTAATAAAATATTTAAGGGTGAACACTCAGCTGTGAGCAGAAACTGTCAGCTAAAAATATTCTGTGGTAAACCAGGCTCGGAGGAGCGGGCCTTGGACAGGGCGCGGGGAGGCAGGGTCGTGTCGCAAGGCTGTCCCTTCCTGGCTGAGGGCAGAGAAGTGAGGGGCCCACCCGCTGGACAGCACTCTGGCCTTGGGGCTGGCCGCCACTTATAGACTCGATTGTTCCAGAAAGAGGTCCTGCTGGCAGATCTCCGCCTCGAGCCTATCGGCTCTACGCGACTTCCAGAAGCCAGATATCTCCCCTTCCCTCCCGTCACTTGTTTTTCAGAAGCCTAGTATCTGTCCCAAAATCGCCCTTGCCCTCCTCCCTGGACTTGGAGCAGAACCTGAGCTCATGTCCAGCCTCCTGGGAGGCTCAGGCCAGATGGGGACACGGCAAAGCGGCAGAGCCGGTGGCCGCACTGCTGACACACAAGATCTGGGGGGATTCTTAGCCGGCACGACGTGGGGCTGGGGAACGGGCACCGGACAGGCCAGGGGGCTCCTGGCTTCAGCATGGGAAGGGGGCAGGGACGGGAGGGGAGACAGATGGCTTTGAGGACAGAGGAGGCGCAGGTGCTGGGACGCGGGGAAGCCTGCCCCGGCCCACCTCCATCTCCGGCCAGGAGCCTGCCTCTCAGGCTCCCCGCCCCCCGCTGTCCCCCAACTCTGGGACTCCCGTATCCATCCTGACGGTCCCCTTGCTTGGTTGGGCCCCTCCGCTGGGACATCAGCGCCCCAGTCCTTTGCTGCACCCCATGGGTGCTGCCTTCAGACTGAAGGCAGCCCCCAAAATCCTCCTCCCCTCTTCTGCAGAGGCCAACAGCGCCGCTCTGCCTTTCGGCTCCCATGAGAGCAGTCGAGGGCCTGGGCTTCGTTCCCAGTGACCCTGCCTTTGGTTCCACCAGCCACTCCCCCTGGGATTCGCCAGCCCCCCGCTTGCTAGCCTTTGCCTGAGGCAGCCCCTCCCCAGGGAGTGCTCCTCCCTCACCCTTGGACTGTGCTTGGCTCCCGCGTTCTCTAAGCCAGAGCCAGAGCAGCCAAGCCGGGGTTCCTGCACACTGCTGGGCCCCCGGCTGCTTCGTGCCCCTGGGAAAGGCGGGCTAGCCGGGGACTCTTCCCACGGGCCAAGGCCCGCAGCGCGCTCCGTGCGCACGTGGGGGCGCGGGCCTACCTCGATGCGGCCGGTGTCCGGCTGGAAGCTGCGCGCGGGGTCCTCGGTGGTCACCCGGCACTGGATGGCACAGCCGTTGATGCGGATGTTCTCCTGCCGCAGGCCCAGGTCGGGCAGGCTGCGGCCCTCCGCCACATGGATCTGGGCGTGGACCAGGTCCACACTGCAGGTGCGGGAAGAAGATGGGACCAGGAGAGAGCGTGAGGCAAGGGATGGAGGAGGTGGTGGTCCACGCCCTGCCCTGCAGCCCCGGCCTGGGGACTCTCCATCTGAATAAGGAGACCAGGGCGGCTGGAGAGGGGCAGCTGGGGAGGGGCACCTACCTGTTCTTGCAGCCCCCCAACTCCCCCTCCCCTGGTCTGCCCTTCTTTCTCCCTGGGGTCTCTCTGTCCTTCTGCCCCAACCCCAACCCCTCCCTCGATCAAGCCTGGATCTGAAGCCTCAGACACCCCGTTTTAGAGCCGTCTGTGCTGTTCTTTGTGGCGGGGGCGGGGGGTGCAAGAGAACGGGGTTGTGAAGGCCGGGCTCCCTGAAAGGAGGACGCTAGCTGTGGGAGGGACCACAGCGGCGTCCGCCGTGGTCAGGACGTCGTCCTCCCAGGACCCTGATGCAGCTGGACTTGTGCCCAAGGCTCGCCCAGCCCAGAGGGCGCAAGGCTCTCCAAAAGTGCAGGTTTCGTGAGCTCGGCCTCACTGACTGCCACGCTACTAAGGACAGCAACAAATCTAAGTGCAACAGCTGTTACAGAAAACCCTCAGTGTTTTAAATTTACTGTCACTGAGGCTTGTGGTAAGGACAGCCTGGGAACTACCCTGGCAGATTTTCCTCCGTGTCTGGCATTTCTTCCTGAACCGCTTCAGAGCAGACGCGATGGACACCGTGTATGGCCACGTCTACGCGCCACGGACCGTGGCTGTGCCCTTTCCAAGCTTTATCTCCACGATAATGCTCTGAGAGTCACTGTCATTCTCATCAGAGGAGAAGCCAGAAGGTCAGAGCGGCCTGCAGTTCACTCAAGCTCCAGGCAGCTAGTGACCTGGAAGGAATCTGCATTTCAGCCTGTGTTTGTCTGACACAAACCCCCACTCTCAAGTGAGCAGGCTTCTACCATTAGCAGAGCAGGCTCACGGCAGGCTCAAGGTCAACAACTTTACGGCAGCTCAATGGGAAAAGTCACGTGGGGCCAGAGGTGAGGCTGGACCATCTCCCTCAATTCACCCTTGACCTCAAGAGAGCAAGGAGTCTGGGGGCCTCTGTGCACCTGCTGGGCAAAGGAAGGTCCCCCCACAGCACCCTTGCTCTCACCTGGAGGTCTGGGTCGGGGAAGGAACTGTCAGGAAGGCTCCGTGTGAGACAGACTGGCCCCAAGCTGGGTCTTAACACTTAAATGGCTCAAAATACGTATCTTGAAACAATGAAAGGCCATTTTAATTGTTTATAAAATGGGTAAGTTTTCTAAAATGTCTATATTCAGTGTTTGTGGGAGAACAAATTAGTACAAGCAATCTTGAAAGCTAATTAGGCGAGATGTTGCTTAACCTTTGCTCAGGTAATCCCACTCAAGGTATTGATCCTCAGCCCTCTTGAGAGAGGCAGGTGAAGATTTAGGCGCAAAGGTGTTAAGTGACACACCCTTAACGCCCACCAAAGCGGCCTGAGGACCGTGTGAATGAGACGTGACACACACAGGTGGCAGAAGAGTGCAGCCATCAAAACGATTTAGAAAGTACAGTGACCCGAAGGAAATGCCTTCGACAAATATTAAATTTAAAAAGAATAAAAATTACGTACAAAACATTGCAATTGTGTCATACTATTTGCATAGAAAATAAAGATAAAAAGAAACCAAAGATTCCGAGGGGGCTAAGGCAAAACAGCAGAGGGATGGAGAGAGGCTTGGGTTCTAGTCCCAGCTGTGTGACCTTGGGCAACTCTCTTAACGACTCTGAGCTTTGGTTTCCTCATCTAAAAAGTGGTGACCGGCACCAGTGTGGCTGTGACCTACAGCACAGGGCAGGGCTGGGAGCCTCCTCGGCACCCAGTTATGAGGGAGGGGCCCTGGGTCGTTTTTATTTGCTCCTTTGGACTAATACTTACGATATCCATATAATGCTTTCATAATAATTTTTATGAAAAGCAACTGGATCCCTAACTGCTTTCTACCACATGTTCGGAGAGTGAGCCGACCTCCCCAGGAGCCACTAAGATATTTCCACGCAAAGCCAGGAGGACACCCCTTGCCATCGCGTGCTCACTCGGTGATCTCCTCGGTGACGGTGTGCTCCACCTGCAGACGGGAGTTGACCTCGATGAAGTAGTGCTTGCCGTGCTTGTCCACCAGGAACTCCACGGTGCCCGCGTTCTCGTAGCCCACCTGCGGGCGGCCCCATAAGCAGGACGTAGTGACGATGAGAGCCTGACAGGGACAGCCTTACCCACCGGTTGGTTCCATAAAAGAACAGACGCCAGGAAGCTCACCGGCTCCGCCCACTGGGGGGCAAAGCCCCCCGAACGCACGGCTCCCCAGGACCCCGCCAGGAGCCTCATACGGCTGCGCCCAGCGCGTCTGGGCAAGCTGTCAGACCCTCCGCGCTCCCGAGCCTCCTCGTGTCTGGCACGGGCCCCACCCACACAGACCCGGGCCTCTTCTGGATGTTTATTCTCAGAGGGTCTTCAGAAAGTCACCTCTTCCCTTCTGCATCATCACCTCTGGTCACTAACAAAAGACATGCCATTTGAGAGGAGCCAACAGATGATGATTCTAACTCAAAATTCAGCCCTAATTCCAGTTTCGCTCTAGTCCAACCAAAACCACGAGCTAGACTTCAGTCCGCTCCCTCACATCTGTTCTGGAATGAGACAATAAACAATAAGCTAACAAATAAGGCCAAACTCAAGGTAAGAACATCCCTCATATGAAATAACCAAAATCTCAACTCTAAATGAGACCCTGACCAATGCCTCATATTAAATGTCGCTGAAGCCTCAATGCAGAGCCCCAACCATGGCTTTCGGGTTGAGGAAGGTGACAGGGCCATCTGCTGTCATCTCTTCTATGCCCCACTACCTCAGAGGTCTGGGGGAGCACAGCCCTGAAAGGAGAGCAGGACCAAGGGCCAACCTGGGGGCTGGGGACAGATCTGAAAAGACGCCTCACTCGGGGTGCTGGGGGGGCGGGGCAAGATGCCTGGACTCTCAGGGGGGCATGGGGTCAGGAGGGCCCAGAAGAACAGTGAGCAGGCCCCCTGTGGGAGGCCTGTCCACACCAGGTGCTCTCCCGAGCCCGGTCAGGGGCAGGTCACTGCTGGGGAGCCGGCGGCCATCTCCCGCCTCCATGCACACTGGCAGAAGGCAGATCTTAGAAGGGAAGGGTTGCAATAAATGAGATGTAGGGGACAGGTAAGAATGAGAAAGAAATGCCTCAAAATGTTTCTTAATCTTGATAGAATCCACCGCATCTCATTCCTTTGGTTCTGATTAGATGGTGCCATGCCGAAGCTCGCCCCATGCAGAGGGTGCTCAGGGACTGGCCAGCGGTCTCTTTCCCATCCTCTTCCCGGCCTTTCTGGACTCCGGGCTCAGCCACTGGACCTGGCGCCTCTGCTATCTCATGGCAAGGATCCCAAGGACACCTCATCAGCCCTCTGTCCTCCAAGATGTCCCTTCTCCTCCCCTGGCAGAGCTAGTCCCCTGGGCCTCCCTACGGCCCAGATGACATCCACATCTGGGCCCCAGCATCCACCGGCTCTGAGGCCACACCGGCAGGAGCTTGGAGCAAGCCTGCACAACAGGCTCCTCGTCTCTGCATGGGAGACTCTGTCCCCGAGGGCCCTGCCCTTCACCTGCTTAGCAAGTTTGACAGAGTCGCTGGTGAGCCGGGTCCGAAGGTGGGGGTCCAGGTGGAAAGCGGGGGCAATCTCAACCACTTTCTGGTGCCGCCGCTGGATGGAACAGTCTCGCTCATACAGGTGCAGAACGTTCCCGTACTGGTCCCCTGGGGTGGAAGGTAAACTGAGCTTAGTTTCTCCTGGAATCTAAACACTTCCTAAACACCTGACAACCACCACACAGCCGCGTGTCCAGCCGTGCCTGCTCCCAGCAGTGGGGGAGTGACGGGGACAAACGGCCCACCCGAGGAGGTCGTGGGGCCCTGACCAGCCCAGCTCCCACAGCCCACCTTCCTGGGGAGGATCTTCTTGAGGGACAGCTCCTGGAACTGTCCCAAAGGCCAGCCACTGCGAGAAAGGTCGGAGCCTGTTGGGTCCTGCCTCGTGCTGTGGCCGGGAAGCACCCCACTCACCCAGAATCTGCACCTCGATGTGACGCGGCTTCTCAATGAACTTCTCCACAAACAGCGCCCCATTCCCAAAGGCGGCCAGGGCCTCCGAGTAGGCCCGGGTGTAGTTCTCCTCCAGCTCCTGGGGGCAGGTAAAGGCCAAGCAGACAATGGACCCCTCGGCGTGACCCCCCCGCCACTCCCAGACCTCAGGGTCTGCTCTGCGGTGGCCTCGCAGCCCTGGCTCCCGCTTACCTCGTAGCTGTGCACGACCCTCATGCCACGCCCCCCGCCCCCATAGGCGGCCTTGAAGATGATGGGGAAGCCGTAGGTGTTGGAGAACTCGTGGGCCTCCTGCAGGGAAGTGATGGGGGCATCTGTGCCAGGGACCACGGGAACACCTGGTGGCAGGCAGGCATGTGGGGCCTTTGTCACGGGCTGGAATCCCCACCCAAACCTTTCAGCCCCTCCCCTGGACGGCCCCTTGAGGAGCGGCGCGTGCCCGAGGCCAGCCTGCCACGTTCACCTGCGGCGATGGCGATGGCGCGGGCCTCCACCTTATCGCCCATCTTGCGGACCACCTCCGGGCTCGGCCCGATGAACCGGACGCCGGCGTCCTGGCAGGCTTGGGCGAAGTCTGCGCGCTCCGACAGGAACCCGTAGCCGGGGTGCACCGCATCCACGCCGTTCTCCTGGGGGCGGGAGAGGCTGTCACACGGGCCTCGACCAAACCCTGTGGCTCTTGTGTCTCCCCTACCTCACTCGCTTCGTCCGTCTGTCCGTCCGTCCATCATCTGTCCATCTGTCCATCCACCCATCCCTCGCAGACACTGTGGCTGTGGGGGCCGGACACAGCACGGGAAGGCCTGGCACCCAACCCCAGTCCTCCGGAGGCCCCTGGCCTGGCCTGGCTCACCGTGGCCACCTTGATGATGTCTGGGATGTGGAGGTAGGCCTGCACCGGGGCGAGGCCGCGGCCGATGAGGTAGGCTTCGTCTGCCTTCTGCCGGTGCATCTGGCCCGTGTCCTGCTCCGAGTAGACAGCCACCGTGCGGATGCCCAGCTCCGTGCAGGCGCGGAACACGCGGATGGCGATCTCGCCTGGGGGTGGGGCCAGCGGGATGAGAAGTTAGACTCCTGGGTCCTCCGAGCAGATGGCACGGCGGGAGCCGGGACGGAGGAGGAAAGCTAGGGCTGGGGCTGGACGCGCGGCTCCTGTCGCTGGCCCCGGGGTGCTCACCTCGGTTGGCCACCATGACTTTCTTGATGGGCTTGTACTCCAGGCGCCGGACATTTGGGGAGGTGGCGGGGGCAGCGGAGCTTCGGCGGATGCCCAGGAGCTTCAGGCCCCCAGAGACTGTTCGAAACTTCAGCATCTAGGGAGGGAAGTCAGAGTCAGGCTAGAGCAGCCTCAGCACAGGGGGTCCCGCCCCAGCCCCCCGGGGGGGCCCCCCATGAAAGCCTGAAGCATCGCCCTTCTCATTCCGTGCGGGGCTGACTGGCCATATGGAGGGGTGCGAATTCAGAGCCAATGGAGCCCAAGCTCACCTTAACACTCTAACACCCACCGTAATGCAGACAACGTTCCAGGTTCTCAGAGCATTTCTGAGGCCAGCCAAAGGCCCTGTGTGACCAGGGTGTGCCATTGTCAGTGTCCCCTGTGATGCCCTCTGCCGGCCACAGCAGCCCAGGCTTCAGAACTCCCCATACCACACTGACCCGTGTGCGTCCCTCCCTCAAGGTTCCATCTGGCTGGACAGTGAGGGTGGCGATGGGCCAGCGAACCCACCTCCCGTGTGCTCTCTCAGGGAGAAGCCCCCCTCAGTTCAAACACACATTTCTTCAAACGGCAGCAGAAACCTTCCTGCCTACTGAATAAATTAGGATGAAAGTCGACTGAGGGCCGGTGAAGCAGGCCAGTCACAGAAGGACAAATACTGCATGATTCCACTCACAGGACGGCCCTCAAGCCCTCAGACTCAGAGAGACGACAGCAGGTGGTAGTGCCAGGGGCTGGGGAAGGCGGGAGGCGGGGGTGGGGGGGAGTGTTAAATGGAGACAGAGTTTCAGTTTGGGAAGATGAAGTTTTGAAGATGGTTGTGGTGATAATTGCCTAACAATGTGAATGTACTTAAGGCCACAGAAATGTACACTTAAAAATGGTTAAGATGGCAAATTCTGTTGTATAGACTTTACCACAATAAAAAGGATTAAAAAGAAAACAAAACAACCAAGAGCAACTTATACCCTAGAATGTAGCATCTTCAGGGGCCAACCACCCCCTCGTTTTACAAATGAAGAAAACCAAGGCCCAGGAGTTTACAAAGAGTCATTCAAAGTCGCACAGCTGTCTACAGCAGCCGTGGCATCAGCCCCTCCCCAGTGCCTTGCTCTAGCGAACCACGTGATTTAGTTCTTAACGTTTAAAATGCTTGACTCAATCATTTAAGGAACATAAGAAGGTAGTCAATAAATAAAATGGATATTGCAAAAACCCCAGTGTCATATCATGGCCAACAGATGAAGGAGGGGACATGAAGACCAAATAGAAAGAAAAGAGGAGAAATTAGGAAAGAAACAGAAGAAACGGAAAGAGCGGGAAGGCCAGACCAGGGGGAGGCGAAGGCCCGCTGAGCGTCAGCCCCCAGGTGCAATCGGAGGCCAGGACAGCAGGAGCAAGGCAGAAAAGGCCTCCCTCTCCCGCCAAGTGTGCCAGAGAAAGGAGAGGAGAAAAGGAAAAACACAAGGCGGAAACAAGGTCCTTCCTGATCACATCAGTGCCTCGAAGGTAAGAGAAAAATGGCTCGTGAACAGGTGCCATTTTGTGAATCACCTGGCCGGGGCTGGGGACGCTCGCTGGGGCTGGGTATGAACGCAGCTTGGGCAGCACAGGCGCTAAGTCGGAAGCGGGCCTCTCTGAGGAGGGGCGCGAGAGCGAGAGCGGGCAGCTAAGCTAAGCGGGAGCTCCAGGTGCGGGAGCCACGCACAGGTCCGAGGGAAGGTGTCCAGGTAGAAGGAGCCGCCGCCGTGAGGGAAGCGCAGTCTGGGTGTGTTCCAGATCCAGGGCCCAGGACCGGGGCAGGGCCTCCACTCGTTCTCCTCTAAGCACGGTGGGGTGAGAGAGGTGGGCGTAACCTGCTGCAGGTCTGGAAAGATCTCTGGATTGAAGAGCAGGGAGGGCAGAAAGAGGGGGTGTGTTTGGGGCTATGGGCAGGCTGAGACAAGAGACACGATGCCTCTGACCTGGGTGGGTGCAATGGGGGACAGGCAAAACTGGGGAGGTTTTTGGGTTACGACAGGCAGGTTTGCCGAGGGACCAGTGTCATGAGGGGAAAGGAAGAATCCAGGATGGGAGGGTGGGGTGACCTTCCCTGTGGCAGCAGAGATGAGAAAACCAGTCCCCACTGGGAGTGGGACGGAGCCCCTAGAAGAGGTCAGAGCTGGCAGAAACCCTGGGGATGGCTGGCAAACAGATGGTGCGTGAGGCCATGGCCTGCAGCAGGTCAGACAGGAGAGAAGACTCGAGAGGTGGGTGGGCACCTTCGGGCCACCAGCGCTGGGTCTGGACCAGGAGCGCGAGCCAACAAAGGGGAATGAGGGGCCGCCCCAGAAAAGGGGGGCAGCCAGGAAGCACCACGTCCAGAGGGGCAAAAGCGAGTGCTCAGGGGAGGGCCGTGAGCCACTGAGAAGCAGAGTGGGACGAGGACTGAGCTGGCGCCACTGCCTGAGACGAGCCGAGCCCCGGACGCAGAGCCAGCGCCCGGTCACGCCAGCTGCCCCGGCGCGGGGTCCGCCTTGCTGAGTGTGGGGTCATCTTCTCAAATGAGGGACGTTGCCCTGACCCGTTACAAAGTGGACAGACCTGGCAGGCACCACAGTAACCCAGGGATCCCGGTTATCACCCCTCGCATGGACATCACGTGCCCCCCGACGGGAGGCCAAGCAAAACAACTGGCCCGTACTTTTCAAACATGTCAAAGGTCATGAGAAACAAAACTGTCTCAGGTTAAAGGAGACTGAAGAGACGTATGAGGGACTGCGTGGGCGACCCTGGATTGGGCCGTCAGTTTCTGCTGAGGTAAAGGGCATCAGGGGGACAACCGACAAGTGTCCATGAGGTCTGTCGAAGCCAGTGTCTGATTCCTACTGCTATGCTGCTGCTGCGTTAGAGGATACCCTCGTTCTTAGGAAAAATACTTAAGTGTTTAGGGGTTTAGGGATCTCATGTCTGCAACTCAGATGGTTCTGGGAAAATGGAATAATGAAACAGATATGGTAAACAGCACTGCGGGAATTTGGGTAAGGGAATTCTTTGTACTACTTTTGCAACTTTCCTGTAAGTCTGAAATTATTTCCGAATAAAAAGTGAAGAAAGCCATCCCGCTCTCCAGACACTGATGGAAGAGCAGTCCCTGCTCACGACGGGTGCCAGGGCTCTGCTGGGCGCCCAGGATGGCAAACAGCCAACCCTCGCCCCTTCGAGTCCACGGAACTGCGGCTGTCACCCTGATACCACCCTTCCACAGATCAACCGGCAGCGTCTAACCCTCTGAGCTCTGCTCAGGATGACCAGGATGCCCTGCCCGCTGGGAGGGGAAGCCCGTCCCTGCGGAGCAGCTGGGAGCTGGCCGGCCCCGGCGGTCAACGGCACACACACCACGGAGCAGGTGTGGGCGCAGATCTCGTCCTCGTCCTGGGCGCCCAGTGCCTCCTCCGCTCAGGGCGGCAGGCGGGATCTGCAGCTGGATGGGGCCGAGCAGAAAGAGCCCAAACTACCACACAGGATCAAGACGAGAAGCGGCGAAGAGCTCCTCCAGGACGACACAGCAACAGAACGATAAATACGAGAGGCCAAAAAACCATTCACAGGTTAACCGCACCAGGAATCGTCACGGCCAAGAGAGAACGGCCAAGTGCCACCTTTGCCTGTTAGATTAGCAGCAGTGTTGTAAACGATCAAACTCAGGGCTGGAAAGGCCGACCAGGGACAGACCCGGGGGCGCTTTCTGGACGTCGGCAGCTCTCTGGAAAGCTTCTGCAAAACCTAAGAAGAGCCTTTGGAATATTTCTACCCCTTGGCCTAGTTCACCATTCTAAGACTCCAACCCCAGAACGGATTCTAAAATGGGACCCTGTACCCTGTGCGGAGGAAAGAAAGCGGGTCTGACTTGCGACCTGAGCAGTCCAGACCTGGGGTGCAGGAGCGGCTGGGCAGAGGTGAGAGAAGGGGCAAGGGCACGGCTTCCAGGCCGAAGTCAGAGCGCAGGGACCGTGGGGCGAAGGGCAGCCGCCCGCAGCTAGAGTCGGTAGGCCTGGGTCGGCCCCCAGCTCCCCCTCCCCCAGCTGTGGGCTCTGGGCACCTGAGGCCTCACCTCATCTGTAAAATAGGGTACCAGCGCCCCCAACCTCGGAGGGTCATTCGGGGGTCACCGAGCCATGTACCCCGAGCTGCTCTCACTATCCTCCCACCAACCTGCCCTCCCAGATGGGTGCAGGGAACAAGAGGGGAGCCCCACTCTGACATAGCTGTGCCCCTCCATACGTGAACCCACCCCCACCCTCACTGGCCAGAGCCGGGCACTCAGTGGGCCTCGTGGGACCAGCAGTCAGCATGAAGCACGGACCCTGCTCACAGAAGATCCACAACTGACTCGAGCAAATGGGAGATGGAGGCTGCACCCTCCCCGAGACTCACCCTGCACCAGCCAAGCACCCAGTGCTGCTTCCTCCAAGGGAGACTTCAGGCAGCTGGCTGCTCCTCCTAAAGCCACTGGCCCCAGAATGCAAAGTTCTCGGGCATCAAGCTGCCGGAGACCTGGGCGGCGGCCAAGGTTGAAATCAGGGGAAGGGGTGGCCTCGTCCCGCTTGGGGCCCAGGGGCCAGGCAGGGAGGTTGGCCATGCAGGCAGCAGATGATTCACAGCCCTGTACTGTGAAAGAAGTGTCTGAGGCAGGGCACCAGTAGGAGGCAAGGGACAGTAGATGTCCTGCTGCCACTGAGGTTAAAGGCACAGAAACATCAGCCAGCAGGCAGAGTGGGGCCCGGAGAGGCTGGTCAGGAGGGGCTCTAGTGGGTGACAGAGGACACAGGCCACACTGCCCCTCAGAGCCTAAACACACCCCTGCAGTTCAGTTCACAGCTGTCACACACAAACCTCCTCCCCCATGCCAAGCTTGGGACCTGGGGACACAAAGACGAATAAAAATACTACCTCATCCCCAGACGTCCCCACCCTTCTCGGAAGTTAAGTAACCCAGCCCGGTCAAACCCCACTGCCCTCCCAGACCTGAAACCGGAGGGTTCAGCTGCCTGATGCCTCTTTGGGGCTTTCCAGAATCAGCTTCAGTTGGGACAAAACCTGTAGGACAGATGTGGACCTCTTCACAGAACCCTCTCCTACCGGAAGCAGGACCTTTGCGAGGGGCGTGTGTGTGTGTGTTGAGTTTAGGGGTCTGGATGGGCCAAAGAAAGGAAAGTCCCACCGCTCCCTAAATCTTGTCCCATTCCCCAAAGCTGGAGGGATGAGGGGCCCCTGAGCAGCACTCGGGGTGGCAGAGGCGGGAAGCCGTGCGGTTGGAGGCACCTGGAGAGACCTGCCAGGAGAAGCAGGACACCTGAGGGGGGAGCAGAGGGCACCAGAGCCCCTTCCCGAAACCCTGCTGGAGGGGCTGTCTCTGGCATGAAACAGGAGCCCTGCCCAAGTGACCTGAGTGACAGCTCCTCCTCAGTGGCACTTTCCCAAAAACAGCCTCTATAGTGCTGGCCTGCCCCTGGACACTGTTCTAGGTGACATGCTTGTCCCCCTCACACTGAGGCTGAGAACAGTAGATGAGGTTGAGAACTGGAGAGAGAGGTGTGGGCAGGGGCCGGGCTGCCACATGGGGCCACCCTGTGCCCTGCTTTTTGGGTTTTTAGTCGGTGGGTGGTAACCAAGAGGCCCTCAAGGTCACTGACGGTTTGGCTGAGAATCTTCCTTAAAAACTCCGACGGCCTCGTTAACCAAACTGGGCATCTAGGACACCCTCGTGTCCTGTCGCGTCAGCTGTCCGGGGGAATGGCAGCCGCTGAGCAAGGACAGCTGCTCTCCAGCCAGGACGCGCTTGCCGTGTCTGCATCTTGCCGGTGGGAAGGGCCCCTCGATTCCCCCAGACACAGCGGGCCTCAGCTTACCCGACTCGGGCACCACAGTGCCTGGCTCGGTGCTGGTGGTGCGCATGAGCAAAAGTGTCCCTTTCTGACCCCTGCGTGGTGGTGGGGACAATGACGAGTAAGGGAAGAGCAACCACCGTCGCCCAAAGATTCTTACCCCGGTTTCCTTTCTGACAGAGAGCTGACAGTCCCGGAGACGCCCATTTGCTATTTTTTGCAAATGCCAGCTGACAGATCTCTTCCCTTGGCCTCAGGTTGTGCATTAGAGACAGGGAATAAGATGGCTTTGCCTCTCACTTGGGACGTGTAAACAACGCCTTGCCAGCAGGAGCGAAACAGGAAGCAGGGAGTGCGTGGGCCGCCTGCCCCCACCTCTGGGCACGACCGCACACACAGTGTCTACTTGTCTTCGGTGTCAATTTTCAACTCCGGCAGTGGATCGATGCGCACAGGGTTCTCCTTCCAGAAGGGAAGATGACAGTGTAGTC
Source organism: Eidolon dupreanum (assembly GCA_028627145.1). Taxonomy (NCBI): domain Eukaryota; kingdom Metazoa; phylum Chordata; class Mammalia; order Chiroptera; family Pteropodidae; genus Eidolon; species Eidolon dupreanum. The sequence goes on along the minus strand of CM053510.1, from coordinate 2,554,101 downwards.
GGGAGGGAGGGTGCCTGCAACGCCCTGGGGAGCGAGGATGAGGTCTCGGTATCACCCGCCCTGGTCCTGATGATCGGCTCAGGCTGCTTCTACAGCATCCAGCACGCCCCGAGCTCCTCCGACAGGCCTGGCGGTGCCAGCAGGTGGGGACAGCGGTGACTGGCACACCTGGCAGAGCCTCTACTCTTTACCAGGCACACAGCTACTCGTAGAATGTTCTACAGGTACTAACTCAGGTAACCCTCATACTTTGTCATACGGATAAGGAAGCAGGCATGGTGAGATTAAGTGACACCCAAGGTCACCTAGCAAGGCCAGATTTGAGCCCAGTTGTATTCCTCCGTCCACAGCAGAAGCTCTGGCCCATTAAGGCATATGGCGCCATCACCCAACTAAAGGAATAAGCTGTGGCTTTCATCAGAAGCACCGCGTGACAGGCAATTGGAAACCAAAAAACAAAAACCCCACTCCTGCTAAAAACTGTGTCACTGGCCTGAACTCCAGCAGGGCCCCCGGAGGCGGCCGGCACCTCCCACAGAGAGCAGGCTGACAGTGCCTGCAATCGTGTGGCCTGATAAGCTAGGGCAGTTTCAATTTGTCCAATAACTCATCGAAATGGCACTAGAGATCCTGCTACTTCAGATCTAAACTACATCTCCAGTTGGCATCTTGTAACCAGGAGCAACACAAAATTCCACTGTCAGGACAGCACCGTCTGAGCTTTGGTCCAGAGAATACGGCCACTGTGTTCATGGTAGACGTACTCTCGGCCAGAGCAGCCTGGCTGGGGTCAGGGTGGGGTCGGGCCCTGGAATGTTCCTTTGAGCACTTGTATTACTTCCACCCTGACTGTCCCTGCTCTTCACACGGCATGCCCCGAGCCTAGGAGGGCAGCTCTGGGCAGCAGGCACAGGGAAGGGTATAAGCCGGCGCCCTGGTTTGAGGAGGCTGGCCCGTACGCCCACTTTGGAGGCCCGCAGTCCGGACCGAGCCCCTCGGCAGGTCGCCTCAGGTGTGCTGGAGAGCCAGAGGGGGAGAAAGGAGAGCGGGTCAGAAGCGGGCCCCAGGAGTCTCCAAAATAACGAACGAGGCTCCTATTCATCTACCTCCTGCATCTCCTCGCCACCACCCCCACCAGGCCCAGCCCCCGCCCCTAGCCGGCCTCAGCAGCCGCCAGCAAAAACAGGTCAGAACCAGAAAGAAAGAGTTTTTGGCAGAGGACGTCACGCTGTGGCAGGAGTGAGCCTCTGATGGACGGGGCTGCTCGGCCTCTCCCTCCAGGGGCAGTCCGAACGTGCCCGGTGGGGCCCCGGGCTGGCAGCCGGTGGGGCAGACAAAAGGGAAAGACCGCCTGGCTTTCAGGGCGGCACCGGTGGGTACCAAAGTGCCCAGAGAGGACAGACTGAGGCGGACACTTCTGGGTGGGGGAGATGAAGGGAGGACACAAGAAACAAGGTGACAGAAGTAGGAAGAAAGGCGCGAGAGAAACCAAAGACAGGGAGAGACGCTCGGTGGAAACAGCATGCGGGCCTGGGGCAGCGCAGCCCAGTGGCTTCTCCCCTGACCGACTGGTTGAGAGCCACGCCAGCGTGGCTCCACATCGCCCCTGGCAACCGGGATTTAAGACAGCAGGGAGAGTGGGACAGCGACAACTGTGACGATTGGCACTGCGTGGGCTGAGGACGGGGGGATGGAGGCGGCTCAGACCAGGGCCTGCAGGGGAGTGGCAGGGAAGCACAGGGACAAGGAGAGGGCTGGCTGTCATCCCAGGTGCTGCCCAGTCCCAGCCTCATTTGGGGGCAGGAAGACTTTCAGGGCGAACACTGCCCCCTGGTGCAAAAGGAGCGCTACTGCCGACCCACACACGCCTGTCCAGGTACCTGACCATCTGGCAAGGCTCACGGTGTTTGGAAGGCCACGTGCCCTAACTTCTCCACATCCTTTCAGACTCACGAAGGCCTTTCTGGACACCCCCACCTCCACAGCTGGCTCGGATACCCTCCCTGGGGCAGCCATCTGCCATCAACACAACTCGGTCTTTGTCCTTGCCTCATCCCACTGTCCTCTTGCTTATGAGGGCGCTCCTTGAGGTAATGTCTGTGTCCTTGGGAAGGAGCATTTAATGTTTATCACCTGTCTCAATGGGACACTGTGGACCTTGAGGACAGAATACTTTAATTTGTTCCCTGATGTCTTCCTAGCACTCTGCACAGTTCCTGACCCTGAATTAAATATCTGGGGTATGAATGAACAAATGGATGGATGGGTGGATGTATGGATGGGTGGATGGATGGATGCTCCAGATTACATGATGATTCTTCAGAGCAGTGTGAGTCCAGAGGATTAGGGGTGCTGAGACAAAGATTAGTAAGGAATGGCCTCTCCTAGGAGCAGCACATACAAGCTAGTGGGACACACAACTGTCACTTTTACACAGATTAGAGCACAAACTTACACCAAGTGTTGACAAGAAAGGTACAAAAAAGCAAGATCAGCAAAAAGCACCTCCCAGACTGCGCCTGAGAACTCAGGAAAGCATTTCAGGGCTAAGTGAGGTGACAGGCATTAAAGACTCACTTCTATACATGGTTGGACGATGCTTTACGGGAAGAGGGACAGGAGCACAGGAGGCTCCCTGGCCCCTCACAAGCCCACCTCCCCAGCTGGAGAGTTGCGTGGGGTCCCCTCCCCACTTGCTCACTCTGTTCGCCCCAGTTCCGAGGCTGCAGGAAGGTGGATGCCAGTGTGTGCACTGAATCGTGTTCCCCAAACAGGCATGTGGAAGTCCTGCCCAGGACCTCAGAATGGGACCGTAGTTGGAAACAGGGTGTTTATAGAGGTAAACAATGGAAATGAGGCCACTAGGTTGGGCCCTAGGCCAATATGCTTGGTGTCCTTATACAAAGGGAATAATAAACAGAGACAGATACGCACAGAGGGAAGGAGACGTGAAGACACACAGGGAGAAGATGCCCACGTGCTTGGAGAAACGCAGCGACAAGTCAAGGAACACCGAGGATTGCTGGAAAACACCAGAAGTTAGAAGAGACAAGGAAGGATCTTCCCTTACAGCTGTCCGAGGGAGCATGGCCCTGCCAGCACCTTGAATTTGGGCTTCTGGCCTCCAGACTGTGAAACAATAAAGCTCTGTTCCCATCAGCCACCCAGTTCTGGTGCTTTGCTATGGCAGCCTCAGGAATCTAACAGACCCAGGTTTCCCACAAATGACCAGAACCCACAGGGCCCCTGACACAGGGGGTGGGGAGCACAGGGTAGTAAAATGTCCCCTTCTCTCTTCTGCTCATCCTGATGCAGGCCACACAGCAGGGCCCTTCAAAGCACCGTGCGTCTATTTGGGACTGTGATCGGCGCCCCCTCCAGGCTGAGTGGCTGGCAGCAAACACGAGCCGGTGTACGGTGCCAGCGCTGGCGGGGCTGCACAGAGGAAACCTCATGAGGAGGAGGGAGGGAGGTGGCCCAGGCCTGGGGACAGCTGGGGCAAAGGCAAAGGAACAAACAGCCTGGTGAAGTCCACTGAGGCCAGAGGCATGGAGTGACCCAGGCAGACACCTAGCCTTTGGGGCGGGGCCCGCATGCACAGCAAGGGGCATGGACTGTCCCCAATGTCAGGGGATGGAACGAAAGGAAACCAGGCAGGGAGGAGAGGTTTGATTTGAGAGGGGCCACCCTGGCCGCTGTGAGGAAGCTGGTTCTGAGGAGGAAAGGCTAGAGGTGGAAGATGAACGAGGAAGGTGTCCTAATGTAGGCAGGGGATAATGAGGACCGAGTAAAGGAACACGCCAGGGGTCATAGCGCCAGCCCTGCTAGATGAGGGGTAACGGCGCTACCGGTAAGGGTGACTCTTGGCTCTGTTTTAAGGGAAGGGGTGAACGCCAAGTTAAAGAACATGGAAGCGGAAGTAGATAGAGACGGGCGAGCTCAGCTTTGACCCTGATGAGTGTGAGTTGCCCGCAAGCCACCCACCTGGAGAGGGCAACCTGGCGGGTAAATTGTGGTCTGACGTTGAGGAAGAGCTCAGAGCAGGAGAGGGGGACAGAAGAGACTCACCTCCAGCCTGCTCAGGACAGAAGGGCAGGAGGGGAGGGTGAGACAGCTGAAACACCCACCGACACACGATGAGCAGGGGGACCCCCAGGGACCGGCCAGGGAGTGTTGTCA
>CM053510.1:2525036-2549422 GCA_028627145.1 Eidolon dupreanum | reverse complement strand
ATTGCCACCTGTATTTCTGAGTGACCAGCCATAAATAGGGGATTCCCCCAACCCCTCCTTAAGTTGATAATTTGCTTGAATGGCTCACAGAACTCAGGGAAACACGTTTACTGGTTTATTATAAAGAATACAAATGAACAGACAGATGAAGGGGTACTTGAGGTGAGATCTGGAAGGATTCCAAGCACAGGATCTTCTCTGTCCCCATTGGAACTGGGGCCTGTCACCCTCCCTGCACCCGAATGTATTCACCAAGACGGAAGCTCTGTGAAGCCTGATGTTTAGGGTATTTATGGAGGTTGCGTCACGTAGGCAGGATTGGCCTTCTCCCCTCCCCGGGTTCCAGGGCTGGTGCTGAAATTCCAACCTCTGATCACAAGGTTGGGCCCTCTGGCAGCCGGCCGCCATTCTGAAGCTCCATCTAGGTGACCCCAGGAGTCACCACATTAGCACAAACTCAGGTGTGATTGGAAGGGGCTCGTTACGAATAACAAAAGGCGCTCCTCTGACCCCTATTACTCAGAAAGTTCCAAGGATTTTAAAAACTCTTGTGCCAGGAACCTGGGACAAAGATCAGAAATATATTTCATATTATATCACAGTTTCACAGGGTCTTTGTGGGATTCGGGGCTTGGAGGGGCTGGAGATCTACCATTGCCATGAAATCATATGAGATGATGGGGCGCCTTCCACCCTGCAAACTGAGGCCGGTGAAACAGTTACTGATGAAGCAAAGGAAGCCCAGGTGTGACCCAGGTGACTTCCTTAGAGGCCCCGCACTTAAACCTAATAGAGACTTATAACAGGTTTCCAGTGATAACCCAAAGGATCAGGGCTTGACTTAAAAAAAAAAAAAAAAAAAAAAAGTTGTGTCTTTTAGCTAAATAACACTTGTACCTGGTACGAACATTTAATTGTTTAAAAGTCTCCTTTTGTTCTTCTCTCCCTTGCAACCCACTTCCTCTCCCTAGAGGTCAGCTCTCCTTAGATTATCTTTTCTATCCTTTTAGAGTCGATGTGTCCATTTAAAATATAAGTATATTTCTGTTCTTTTTTTCCTCCTATGTCCTCTCTCTGCTCCATGACCTTTTCATTTATTGATGTATCTTAGAGATCCTTCCATAAAGGGGCCGGTGTCCGCCTCACTCTTTAACAGCTGTGTAGCATTCCGTAGTTTTTTTTCTTTTCCCCATATGTTTATTGCAAAATATATCACACTTGCAGAAAGGCCTTTCAAACACGCACACCCCTCCCCCCAAATAATAAAGTGAATGTCTCTGTTCCCATTCTCCAGGTGAAGGAATAAGGGCTAGGACCGTGCAAGCCCCTACGCGCTCCCCCACCCCCCAGTTGAAACCCCTGGCTCCCACAGCTGTTCTGACTTTTGTGATAATCCTTCTTTTGGTTTTCTTGATAGTTTTACCACCCATGAACAACCTCTAAATGACTTCCTGTTTAGTTTCGCCTGCTTTTGAACACCATAGACTCGGAGTCATACTGTAGACGTGTGGGACTCGCTCAACGTGACACTTGGGGTCACCCATGTGGATGCGTGTAGCTCTGTTCATCTTCACCGCTCCGTAGCTTTCCAACGTGCAGATGTGCTGCCGGGTCTTCATCCTTTCCCTGCCAAGAAGCCTTCGGGCCGCTTCCATGGTTTTGCTCTTGGGAACAACAGAGCTGTGAACATTCTCGTTCGTGGCTCCTGGTGTAGGTGAACAAGGGTTTCTCCAGGGCGCAGGCCAGGAGTGGGGTCGCTGGCACGGTCAGCTCTTCTAGGTTATCTGAGAGCCTCTTCCCAGAGGCAGTGTGGAGCATCGAGTGTTTTCTGGTCACCCACGCAGTGACAATTTGGACTGCACACCTGTGACGGCTGCCTTGCGATTACGACTTCTTAGATGAGTTTTTTTTGTTTTGTTCTGTTTTGTTTCCCTAACTTCTCAGTGACAAGGATTAAGGCAACTCGATATTTCTTGCAGGTAGCTCTTGGGGACGAGGAGAGGTAGATCAGGTTCATTCCCGCTTTGCTCTGAGGGAGTACAGGCTTATATTGTTCAATTGTGCTTCACAAATAATTGCTTTTTGTTTACTTATTTTTTCCAAATTGAAGGTTTGTGTCAACCATGCGTGAAGCAAGTCCGTGGCGCCATTTTGCCAACAGCGTTTACTCACTTCACGTCTCTGAGTCGCATTTTGGTAATTCTTACGATATTTCACCCCTTTTCATTATTATTACATTTGTCATGGTGATCTGTGATTAGTGATCTTTGATGACACTGTTGTAATCACCACAAACCGTGTCCATATAGGACAGTGAACTTAACAGATAAATGTTATATGTTTTCTGACCACTCTCCTGACCAACCATTCCCCTGTCTCCCTCCCTCTCCTCGAGCCTCCGTATTCCTTCAGACACAATATTGAAATTAGGCCAGTTAAAAACCCTACGACGGCCTCTAAGTGTTCAAGTGGAAGGAAGAGTCGCACATCTCTCACTTGAAATCGAAAGCTAGAAAAGATCAAGGTCAGTGAGGAAGGCACGTCAGAAGCTGGGACAGGCCAAAGGCTAGGCCCCTCGTGCCTGAGTTAGCTGAGCCATGAATGCAAAGGAAAAGTCCTTGAAGGAAATTAAAAGTGCTAGCTCAGTGAACACACAAATGATAAGAAAGTGAAATAGCCTGTTGCTTAGATGGAGCAAGTTTTAGTGGCCTGGATAGATGATCAAACCAGCTGCAACAGTCCCTTAAGCCAAAGGACTTTCATAGAAGCCAGTGGCCAGCTTCAAAGCTTCAAAACACAGGATGACTCTCTTGTTAGGGCCTAATGAAGCCAGTGAGTTTTAGTTGAAGTCCATGCTCGTTTGCCATTCTTAAAATTCTAAAGCCCTTAATGTATTATGCTAAATCTACTTGCCCGTCCTCTATAAATGGAACGACAAAGCCTGGATGACAGCACATCTGTTTGCAACATGGTTTACTGAAGATTTTAAGTCCACCGTCGAAATCTACTGCTCAGAAAAAAAGAGTCCTTTCAAAATATGACTGCTCATTGGCAAAGCACCTAGTCACCCAAGAGCCCGGATGAAGATGCACGATGAAATTAATGTTATTTTTATGCCTGCTAACACAACATCAATTCTGTAGCCCATGGATCGAGGAGAAATTTTGACTCTCAAGTCTTATTACTTAAGAAATATATTTTGTAAGGCTATAGCTGCCATAGGTAGTGATTCCTCTGATGGATCTGGGCAAAGTAAATTGAAAACCTTCTGGAAGGGCTAGCCATTCTAAATGCCGTCAAGAAAATTTGTGATTCATAGGAAGAGGTCAAAATATCAACATTAGCAGGAGTTTGGAGGAAATTGATTTTGACCCTCATGGATGACTTTAAGGGATTCAAGACTTCAGTGGAGGAAGAAACTGCAGATGTAGAAAGAACAAGAGAAGCAGAAATGGAGCCTGAAGATCTGACTGAGTTGCCACCATCTCATGGTAAAACTTTAACAGATAAGGAGTTGCTTCTTACGGATGAGCAAAGGACGTGGTTTCTTGAGATGGAATTTACTCCCGGCGAAGACACTGTGAAGATTGTTAAAATGACAACAAAGGATTTAGAATATTACATAACCTTGTGGATAAAGCAGCTGCAGGGTTTGAGAGGATCGCCTCCAATTTTGAAGTTCTACTGTGGGTAAAATGTTATCAAACAGCATCGCGAGCTACAGAGAAATCATTTGTGAAAAGAAGAATCAGTTGATGCGGCAAACTTCATTGTTGTCTCATTTTATGAAATTGCCACTGACCCCAACCTTCAGCACCCACCACCCTGATTAGTCAGTAGCCATCAACATGGAGCCAAGATCCTCCACCAGCAAAAAGGTTAATACTTCCTGAAATCAGATGATAGAGTTTTTTAGCAATAAAGTATTTTTTAAATAAGGTACGTGCATTGTGTGTTTTTTAAAAGAGGTAATGCTATCCCACAGTTAATAGACTACAGCACAGTGTAAGCATAACATATGCATTGGGAAACAAAGAAATTCATGTCACTTGCTATTACAATATTCACTTTATCGCAATGGTCTGCAACCAAACCCACAATATCTCCAAGATATGCCTGTACCCTTTGGAAGCCCCAGCTTCAGTTGGGGTAAAGTCTCCTTAGACATCTCACCTTGGCTGGGCTTTGGGCTATGCACCTGTGCCCTTTGCTGGCTTATGCAAATACCTTCATGACAAACGCTTGTGTTTACTTGTCTCTCTGGGTTTCTGCCTCTGCTTAGGTTTCGGCCTCTGCTTATTTTCTTGCCAACTTGTCTATGCTTTTAAGAAAATTAAAATATATGTATATATATACATACGCACATGTATTTTATTGAGCATTTTAGTTGTTTTCAATAGAAGGGATGGATGGATACCTAGCCCAGCTAGGAAAAACTCTTGTATAACTTCAGTGTTTTTGAGTCATGGTCCTTGCATCCCTAGGTATATAGCTTCCATTCTCACTGGTCTTCGACTTTTACCCTTGAGAGTAAGACCACCAGCATCACAGTGCTGTAATTGGGGTGGTCTGGCCTCTCCTCCAGAATTGTACTTTGATGCTTTGGTTGGACCTGGAAATCTGACTCATTCATTTCAAACTTGCATGATGCTGATTTGTCCCAGAAGGCCACTTCGTGAATGTATAATGGAAGACGGAATCCCTGGGGTCTGCCCCTTCTGGTTTTAAAGACCTGTGGTCGGCCCATCTGTACCAAGTAGGTCTTCCCATCTGCTAGGTGTACTCTAGCATTCACTGTAGAGAGTGGCTTTTGAGAGCAGGAAAAGCATGCAGGCAATTATGAATATGTGTCTTAAGGAATTTAAAAGCTGATATTATTGTATTTCAGACTCTGGCTCCCCCCACCCCCTCACCTCTGGTTGCAGAGTCCTACTTTCATGTTCTTTTTCCAAATGTTTTGCCCTTTTGATTTCTTGAATTCCTTGTAATTCTCACATTTTTTGCATTCCTGGGGAGACTCCGTGAATACCCCATTGTTATTCTGCTACCGCCAAGCTGATCTTTGTAGGTGTTAATTTCAGGTTGGCCTGATTCTTGTTTGTTTTTGTGTTCTCTCAAAAACGCTTTAATATTGTCCTTTTATTGTGTGGATACCAAAAAGCACTCTTTATTTTAATTTATTTCTTATTTCTTTTTATTGCGGTAAAAGACACATCACCTAAAATTTACAGTCTTAACCCTTTTTGCGTGTAAAGTTTAGTGGTATTAAGTATATTCACGTTGTTGTCCAGCTGTTACCACCACTTAATCCCTGTAACTCTTTCATCCTATAAAACTGAAAGTCTGTCCCCATTAATCAATAACTTCCATTCTCCCTCCCCCATCACTGCCCCAGTCCCTGGCAACCACCATTATACTTTCTGTCTTTTCATGTGCTTATTGGCCATTCTTGTATCTTCTTTAAAGAAATATCCGTTCAAGTCCTTTGCCCATTTTTGAATTAGCTCGGAGTTGTTGAGCTTTAGGAGTTCTCTATATATTCTGGATATTAATCCCTTATCAGATATATGATTTGCAAATATTTTCTCCCCTTCTGTGGGTTGCCATTTTACTCTGTGAATAATGTATTTCAGTCCACAAAACTTTTTAATTTTCAGGAAGCTCAATTTGTCAAAATTTTTTGTTACCTGTGCCTTTTATGTCATATCTAAGAAATCATTGCCAAGCCCAGTGTTGTGAAGATTTTGTCCTATGTTTTCTTCTAAGAGTTTTATTGTTTTAGGCCTTATATTTAGGTCCTTGATTTATTTTGAGTTAATTTTTATATATGGTGTTGGGTAGAGGTCCATCTTTATTCTTTTGCGTGTGGATGTCCAGTTTTCATAGCGCAATTTGTTGAAAAGATCATCCTTTTCCTGTTGAATGGTCTTGGCAGCCTTGTCAAAAATCATTTGATCACATAGGTGAGAGTTTGTCTCTGGGCTCTGTATTGTATTCCATTGGTCTATAGTCTATTCCATTCTATTCTGTTGGTCTATATGTCTGTCTTTATGCCAGTATCATACTGTTTTGATGACTGTAGTTTTGTAGTAGATTTTGAAATTAGGAGGTGTGAGTTCTCCAGTTTTGTTCTTCTTTTCCAACATTTTCTTGGACATTTGAGTTCCTTGAGAATTCACATGAATTTTTAAGGTAGATTTTTCTATTTCTGCCAAAAATGATCATTAGGATTTTAATAGAGATTGCATTGGACATGTAAGATTGTTTTGGGTACTATTGACCTTCTAATCCATGAACATAGGGTATGTTTCCATTTATTTATTATTTAATTTCTTTCAGCAATGTTTTGTAGTTTTCATTATACAGGTCTTCTCCTTGGTTAATTCTTAAATATTTTATTCTTTTTGATGCTATTATAAATGAAATTGTTTTTTGTCATTTTCTTTTTTATATTGTTCATTGTTCATGTATAAAAATGCAACTGATTTTTGTAGGTTGACTTTTTATCCTAGTTTGCTGAATTCATTTATTAGTTCTAACAGTTTTGTAGAACTTTTCAGGTTCTCTACATATAAGATCATATTATGTACAAACAGAGATAATTTTTCTTCTTCCTTTCCAATTTGGTTTCTTTGATTTTTTTCTTGCCTAATTGCTCTGGCTAGATAGCCCAGTTCTCTGTGAACAGAAGTGGTAAAATCAGGCATACTTGCTTCGTTCCTGATCTTAGAGGAAAAGTTTCAATCTTTTGTCATTGGTGTGTAAACCTTTTTATATGATAGTATTTTTCGAGGATCAGTGTTCATAAGGGATATTGATCTGTAGATTTCCTTTCTTGCAGTGTCTTTGGCTTTGGTATCAGGGTAGTGCTGGCCTCATAGAATAAGTTAGGAAGTGTTCCCTCGTCTTCAATTTTGGGGAAAATTTTGAGAGGGATTGGTACTAGATCTTTAAATGTTTGGTAGAATTCACCAGTAAAGCCATCAGGTCCAGGGCTTTTCTTTGTTGGAAGATTTTTGATTACTGATTCAATCTCTTTACTAGTTATAGGCCTATTAGTTTTTCTATTTCTTCATAATTTAGTCTTGGTAAGTTTTGTGTTTCTAGGAATTTGTCCATTTCATCTAGATTATCCAATTTATTGGTATGTAATTGTGCATAGTTATCTAATAATCTTTTTTATTTCTGTAGAATCTGTAGTAATGCTCTCACTTTCATTTATCATTTTAATAATTTGGGCCTTCCCTCTCTTTCTCTTAGTCCATTTAGCTAAAGATTTGTCAATTTTGTTGATCTCTTCTAAGAACCAATGTTTGGTTATATTGATTTTTCTCTTGTTTTTTTCTGTTCTCTATCTTTGCTGTTAATCTTTATTATTTACTTTTTTTCTGCAAGCTTTAGGTTTAGTTTGTTCTACCTTTTCTAGTTCCTTAAGTTGTAATGTGAAGTTGTCGACTTGATATCTTTCTTGTTTTTTAATGTAAGCATTTATAGCTATGAATTTCCCCTCAGCACTTACACTGTGTCCCATAAGTTTTGGAATGATGTATTTTCCTTTTCATTCATCTCTAAGTATTTTCCTATTTCTCTTGTAATTTCGTCTTTAATCCATGGGTTGTTTAAAAATGTGTTGTTTAATTTATACCAATTTAGGAATTTTCCAGTTTTCCTTTTGTTACTAATTTTAACTTCATCATGTTGTCGTCAGAGAAGCTACTTTGTATGATATCTTTTTAAATCTGCTGAGACTTAATTTATGGCCTAACATATGGTCTGTCCTGAAAAATATTCCATGTGCACTTGAGAAGAATGTGTATTCGGTTTTTGGCAGGTGGAGTGTCCTGTGTACGTCCGTTGTTTTATGGTGTTGTGTGTGTCCTCTATTTGCTTTCTTATCTTCTGATTGTAGCCATTATTATGAGTGGGGTATTGAAGTCTCCCAACTATTATTGTAGATCTATTTCTCTCTTCAATTTTGTCTGTTTTTGCCTCATATATTTTGATGATGTCATTAGGTATGTAAATATTTATAATTGTTATATTTTCTTGCTGTATTGAACTTTTGATTAATAATATATAATGTCCCTCTTTGTCTCTGGTAACTTTTAAAGTCTATTTTGTCTGATACTAGTATAACCGTTTCTGCTCTCTTTTGGATACTATTTGCATGGACTCTTTTACCGTGCTGTCATTTTCAACCTGTTGTGTCTTTAGATCTCAAGTGAGTGTTATGTGGACAGCGTACAGTTGGATCATATTTTTTTATCCGTTCTGCAAATCTCTGTCTTCAGATTGGAGAGTTTAAACCATTTACATTTAAAGTAATTACAGATAAGGAGGAACTTCTTTCTCGTGCTTTTTGTTTTCTATATGCCTTACAGCTTTTGTGTCCCTCATTTCCTGCATTACTGTTTTCTTTTGTATTGGTTTTTTTATTTGGTAGTGGAATGTTTAGATTCTTTTCTCATTTCCTTTTGTGTGTGTATGTGTATGTGTGTGTGTATTTACTGCGTGAACAAATGAACCTTTACGAAAAGCCCGTTGTGTCCCGGGGGCTAAGTGCTGGCCCACCTGTCATCTATCTGCCTTGTCTCATTTAGCCTCACAGCAGCGTGGATGCACTTAACAGCATCCCTGTCTCACTAAAGGATTGAAAAGGTCAGCCAGTGGCGTTGACCATTGATTGTATGTAATCTCCTCCTATCGGGCTGTGGGGACACGAAGAGGTACAAATAACCAGGTAGTTTTCTGTCCACACAGCTAGAGCTTCGTGTATATAAATTGTTAACAATGACATTTATGTTTCGGCTGCTCCCACCTGCCGTCTGGCACATTTCAGGGCTGCTGTGCACCGTGTAGATCTGAGAAAGAAAATGAGGAGGAACGCAGTGGTGTGACCGGGAGTCAAGCTCCGGAGTCAGACTGTTGGGTTCAAGTGCCCGACTAATTAAAACATAACTAGGGAGGCCAGACCGAATGGTTAAAAACGTCACGTGTGCACGGATGTTCAAAGCAGCATCATTCACATAGCCAAAAAGTGAAAACAATCCAAATGTTTTCACTTTTATTAGCCAATGGATGGATAAGCAAAATGTGGTATATCTATACAATGGAATTTTACTCAGCCATAAAAAGAAATGACGTACTGGCATGTGCTACAATATGAACCTTGAAATCATGCTGAGTGAAAGAAGCCACACACGAGGCTTTATTTATTTATTGTATTTTCTTTATTATATGAACGTTATATGAAACATCCACAATAGGCAAATGGATGGAGAGAGAAAGTAGATTGTTGGTTGCCAAGCGCTGGAGAGGGAGAAGGAGATGGGAGTGACTGTTAATGGTACCGAGTTTCTTTTGGGGTGTTTGAAAATGTCCTGGAATTAGTTAGTGGTGAGATTTGCACAACATTTTTAATATACTAAAAACTACTGACTTTGTACTTGAAAATGGTTAAAATGGTAAAACCTAAAAAAAAAATTAAGTAGCAAACTGAATGCTTAATCATTTCATATTAGACTTGTTTTTCCTCTTTGTCACATATACATTTTGTACTTATTTGTAACCTGAGTATGTGCATTATTAGGTTCATGTGCCAAACAATTCTAATTGGTCATGTACCTAGTCCCTGGCTATATCAATTTACCATGATTTGATACAGTTTAAAAAAAATTATACTTCCTACATTATGCCAGGCACTTAAGAAGTACTCTATAAATATTTATTGAGTTACCTATTCTTGCTATTTCCGTTTCATTAGTGTGGACAATTGCAGGTTAGCTATAATTACCTATTGTTTCAGATTGTTTCAAAAAAGATAATCTCCCTTAAATTATGTGCCTTTCAACAAGAGCTCTACATTTTCCATTTGTAAGCTGTGTATATATATTTTTTCAGATAGAAAATAGCTTGCTTTCCTTTTCAGATCACAAAAGGTAAAATCTGCTCATTTTAAGAGATTCCAGTAATGGTCTCGCCTGGACTGTGGCCTTTAGCTTTTAGAGGCTTCTGAACAATTCCACATCTGCAGGGGAGCTGCTGCTTTTTAATTTTTAAAAATCTATCTGCCCTATCATTCTTTTCATTAACTTCTTTTCATCCTGAGTTTGCTTGGCTTTCATTCTCCCCTTCCAAATAGCTTCTTAGACACCTTCTCCGAAATGCCTAGGATGCCATTGTCCTCTTGCCCAGAAATCACGTCTATCTTATTTGCAAATAAGAAGGAAGAATAGAGTGTTTGCCATTTGTTCTGCCAAATCAACACCCTTAATTCCTAACTTTTCTCCCCACCGCCACTTCTCTGTATTGTGATTTTCTGAATCCCAAAGCTATGTGCTTCTGTGACTCATTTAAAACCCTCGTCTATGACATAGCTCTTTTGGGGAAAGGAAGCAGTGGACTTCTAAGACCTCCTCGTTTCCCTTGATGTGTGGCAGAGATGTGCACAGCCTGCCGCCTTGCTGCTCTGTGGTATCCAGTCCCCTTTCCCTGCTGCACTCATGGCTCAGCAACCTCAGGGTGAGATGTGGCGGCAGTGACAGACTGTTCTCTATTTATACTATGACTGGCCTGTGCCTTGCCTTTTTCTTAGGAGTTATTTCCCAGGAATAAGGATGCTCTCATACCCTTCGCGTCTTTGCCCAAATCCCCCTTTTTTACCTAACAGCAAACTTTGCCAACACAGCTCATCAGAGTGAAGGTAGAGTCCAGGACCTGGAGTGAAACTAACAGGCCTTCTAAGTGATGGAGAGGCCAATGGCTCGCTGCCTCCTGTGGGTGGTACATGACTCATGCCCCTGGCCCCCACAGCCACGTAGGGATATGGGCCAGAGACAGGAAATGAAAGGGTAGAGCAGAGGAAGACCAGACTTCCCGCAGGAGTTGTAGAGTCACGTCCAGCAGAGCTGATGGCCATTGCTTTTTCTTACTGATGATGATGACAGAAATAATGATTTAATCTTAGACTGGGGCAGTTATTTGTTGGACAGAAGTACATTTATCTATAGCTATCTCTTTATCCTTCTTGTCATTATTCTGTTCGTTTGGATTTCAAGCCCCAAAGCCTATTTCCCACCTTCTTCCCTCTGATTTAAACTAAGACTGTCTGAAATCCCTTCACTTCTTCCGAAAGTCTATTCTGGGACTGGAAAGTCTATCCTGGGATTGTAGATGCGGGGTGGGCTTTACGCAGATAAAGGGACCCTCAGCCTCATTCACAAGCACAGGGGAATTGTAATTAGGAAGATGACGAGTCTCCTTTTTCCTGTTTAACTGAGCCGCGGGTTAGGGAAGGAACCCCTCTGTGAACAATTTAGGGGGTAGGCAGAGCCTTGTCAGTCTAAAATTCTCAGGAGAATTCCGAAGTGTGGAGAAAATGATATCAGACATCTTGGGCGGTCTTGTATCTGCTTTTCTCTTTCTCATTCAGAACTAAATTCATATAAAAGAATACAACAGTAAAATCATAATGGCAGCTATGTTTGTTCTGCACTGCTGTGGTCTCTTCTGGAGGTGAAAGCCTTGAGAAACAGGCTCTGGGGTGGGGGTTGAACTACTTGCCCAAAGTCATCCAACTGTGAGCGGTAGAGCTCAGGTTCACGGTCCTGAGCCCTCTGCAGAGCCCTGCCAGTGCCAGGGCCAACAGTACAAAACACCCCCCATGGCCACAAGGGTGTATGTTTGTGTGTTTATTGCTCTGAATGGCTCCAGGTTTTCTCACTGTGATTTCTTTGCTTGCGTTCTTCACAAAGCCTTTTAGTGTCCTTTTATTCTTCTTTCCCCAGTAGCATCTGACATGATGCCTGGGGCCTAGGAGTGGGGTTCTTTGCTCAGAAAAATCTTGTTTCTCATGGGTAATTTCTCAAAATCATCCTTGGCCTTTATTCTCTTTTTGCTTTTATTTCCTCTCTAGAATGTGTCTTCTTTAAGGCTGTAGCGAAGATAAAGATAATCCTGCCTAAGGCTCTGAAGAAATATAAAGAAGTTTATTTTAGCTCACAGCTGAGGTTTTTAGCAAGGTTTTGCCACATTCCTGGTTGCTCTAATGAAAGTGGGCAGTCTTCGCAGAGGAAACAAGGGTATAAGTGGATGCAGTTGGGGGCGGTCGATCCATGGCCTCAGTAAGGCACCTCGTCCTCGGCCACAGTTCCTCTGTCAATGTGTGTATTTCTCTGCATTGAACAAATTAAATGTGAGCCCAGGCCCAGCACCATTCCTAGTGGAGGTCAGAGTTCAGTGGAAGGGAGAAAGCCGAAGCGCGAGGCTGCTTAGAGGAGGGTACGGTGGAGACGGAGGGGTGGGGGGAGTTGATAGGAAACCGTTGTTTAGACTTGGCCCTTCCCGATGCTGCAGACAAGTTCCCAGGAGACAGGCCTCCTGCTGCTGTGGCTGCCACATATGCACCTGGTTTTAAGTCCATGCCATTTCTTCTGTCCCCCTACACTTGTCCCAGCCCTATATTCTGAGATCTGGGGCTGATGGCCCTGCTGACGAATAGGCTGGCACCTTTCTGCAGGGCGTCTTCTGAGCCAGGTGGGGTTTATCTCGTTGGCACGTGCAACCTGAGAACACATGTCTTTCTTGCTTCTCCCCCTCCTCCCTTCCCCTTCCCTCTGTGCCCTAGCTAGAGGCATGGTATATTCTGGGTCCTTGGTAAACAAGCTCACTTGTCCCTCATTATGTACATGCACCTCTGTCTGCTAGTCTGATTTCTCCAGAGCTAAACAGCTTCATTCTGAATTCATTCATCCATATATTATTCATCCAGGTGTTTTGTGCCAGGCACCGTGGTAACCTACATGCTCATCTGTTACCTGATATTATCTAACTAGAATCACTTGTAGAAGTTTGGGTCACTGATGTGCCTTTGATCTGATGCCTGTTTTATAAACTCAGATATTCCTCCTAGGTAATACAGTATCTCTTCTACAAAGAGTCCAGGCGGAGATTTTAATTCTGACCTCACTCCGAGGGGCAGCCTGGGGCAGGCCCCTCACCCCAGGCCTCATGCTCTGTGATGGGAGTTAGCCCCGCCCCGTCCCCACCCCTTTGTATCGTGTGCTAGTCCTGCACAGATTCTCAGGGTTGGCCTGGAGCCCGTTCAACTGTTGTCACTACCATGTCTCCCCGCCTCCTTCCCAGCCAAGGGCTTCTCATTCCTTCCCAGTTGAAGCTCCTGGGCCTCTCGGGAGCATCTCTATCATCAGCACCCCGGAAGCCACCCCCGGGGTTCCACAAAGCCACTCTTTAAGGGTGCGAGTGAAGGGGGAATTTGAAAATAGGAACATTTTCTCCATGTACTTTACACTTTGAGACTAACCCGATGGCTTGAGACAGTCCACTCGGGTTCGTGGTGTCAGGATTTTTCTGAGTCTTTTTTAGGGACTCTCTTGAAACCCTCTGATTTGTATGGGCGCTGGAGGCTTGTGGGCTTGGCCTAGCTCCCCTCTGAGCAGCGATGTAAAGGAAGAGATCTTCGGGGAGGAGACCTGAGGGGTGCTGTCCTCCCCTCCAGGGCCCTCTCCACGTGGTGGGACTCTGTCCGCCTTGAGGCCAGGGTGAGTAGAGCATCTGGGGGCGGGGGGAGGGGGGAGCCTTTAGTTCATTCTCTTATCTATTTATTCTATTGCATCTCGTCCTCCCGCCCGCCTCCCCACCCACACCTCCCAGAAGAGAATGTTAGAAGCAGAAATGTGAAGAGCAGCGTAGACTGTGGACGGGAGGGCTGCTTGCTGTTTCCTCCCTTCTACAGGAGCTGCGGGTGCAAGCGAGAATTCTAATTGCCTTCACATGGACTTTTCTTTAATGCAGAATTCTTCAGGAGAAGGGAAAGATTTCACTTGCTGCTTGCCTTACCACCTGGAGAGCTCACGGGTTGCTGTTAGGGAAGGGACCTGGGCATTTCGACTCAAGATTTTGCAGTGGATGGTGGCTGCTCCATAAGGGCTAAGGACGTGTGGTAACCTAGGGGCGAGCTGGCAAGCTTCCGGTCTCCCCACCCCTCCCTGTAGCAGGATGTCCTCCTGGACCATGCCGGGCTCCAGGCACCCCTTCTGGGCCCTTCCCTGCACTTGCCCGTGGCTGTGAGTGCTGCTGTCCCAGAAGGCTGAGGCTGGGTGCTGAGGCGCCTCTTGCCCCAGGTCACCCAAGTTCGGGCCAAGAAACAATCCCCCCCTGATGATACAGAACACCAGCGGTTCTTCAGTAGCTTCCTTACACCTATCAGAGCAGCCGACATGCATTCATTTAGGTGTTACATGACCCTGAAGCTTAGGTCTGGCTAAGGCAAAACACACACAGACCAGACAAAGTCTGTGAACAAAGTACAAAGCAACAAACACACCAACCACTATGACCCCTCCTCTAGATCCGGTTTCACTTTTCCTTAGAGTTTAGTTCTGGAATTTCAGACCTGACCTCTTTTCTTAGCTTATCAGTTCTCCATACCCTTGAACTCCTTTCTCCTAGATAGGAAAAGGTGAGGGGCCATCCCTGGGAGTGTATACCTACCGGTTGGCATAGACCTTTACCATAAGCAAAGTACTTTCACATACATTTCCTGAGGACGTGAGGGGTCTCGTTTTTTTACAGATGATTGCCCGGGGTCACAGAGAACCCAGCCTGGGATCCAGGTGTTCCTGGCCATTCTGTGATGCCATGTTTATCTCCCTTCAGAGTTTGTTAGTTCCGTAAACATTGGCGCAGTGCCTACTTGGTTCCCTGCTCTGCTAGGTTTGGGATGTCAAGATGAATAAGCCGTGGCCTTGGGCCTGGCAATGGGGTGAGCTACTGCTGCCTCTGGCCAGCTGTGTCACTTGGGAGGTAAGGCTCTCCTTAGTCCTGTTAGGAGCCCAGGCCGCATACATAAAGCTGCTTGGCAAGAGGCAGATAGGCATTCTGTCCACGGCCTTGAACCTGGCCCGCCCATTGCCAAGGGAAGACAGTGGGCTGGGCCAAATGGTGGCGCCCCTCAGTAAGGGTTTGGAGAATGAGAACGGAGTGCCCTCCCTGGAAAGCTGGGCACACACACACAAAGCCTGGGGTTGAGAGGAGAGTGAGGGAGGAGGCCTGGGCCGCTTTGTTCTTGCCAGTCTCACCAGTAGTAGAGCAAGCTCTAGCAGAATCCATTGGTGGCTAAAAGAAATTCGGTCGGTGTGTTTGTTTTAGGGGGTGAGGAGGGGGGACCCACGGTGGGGGGGTAGTGGCATGAAGAGCATTGAGGGAGAGACTGGGCCAGTGTGGGGAGAAAGGGTAGTTGCTCTGAGCTTGAAACGCCGAAAGGTGCAAGTGCAGCAGCTGGTGCTTAGGCGAGGACCCAGAAGGAAGGGGGACTGAGCCGAATCTGGGGCCTCAGAGGGTCGGAACACCCTCCCCTCCCCCGTGCTTGCTCCTGGACCAGGACTTCTGTCTGACTGCTCTTGGGAGGGTTCCCAGACCCAGTTCCAGCATGGGGATGATGGTGGGGAGATGAGAGTTCCCCTCCACTAACAAACCCAGTACCACTGCTGTCTACTGAGAGGCAGCCTCAGATCCTGCAGGCTGAAGGCTCAGTCCCACGGCGCTGCCCCGCCCCCAACCCACTATGTATGAGAAATGTATATGGGTCAGCTGAAGACCAAATATATATTTCTTACAAATTGCAATATCGCACCCTCTCTGTTCCTTTAGTGTGAGGCTGTTTGTCATGGAGGTCTCTGCTGCTGGCATGCTGCCTCCCCAGAAACTGCTTCCGGCGAGGGTCGCTGAGACTTGTTGCCCCTCTCCCAGTCGCTCCCACCAAGGGGAGGGCCCTGGTACAACCCTCCGTGGATGTTGCCGAATCACCCCTGGAGCCCTCGGTTCCTGCATGGTCGCCGGTCACGGAGTGGTCTGCAGCTGGCCCTCAGCTTCATGGGGCCACTGGGTATGGCTGAGAGGGACTTGCATTTGCTCCACAGCTATGAGAGCACTTCTGAGTTCTGGGCCCCATGCTGAGCGCTGGAGATACAGCAGGGAACCAGAACGACGAGCCCGATCTCCCATCGTCGGGAGACGGGCAGCAGGCCAGCGACATTTTAATTACGCAGCGATAAGTGCTGCAAAGGAAAGCATGGAGGGTATGTCCTGTGTCTCAGCCGGGCAGCAGCCAGTAGGCCTGCCCCCGGGGCAGTTATCTGCCTCCCCAGCTGGCTGTGTCTGGGTGTGGATCTTGGCAGAATACAGGGAACCTTAGGCAGGTTTCAGTGACTCAAACTAACTGTGGACCTGAGTAGAGGGTGGGAGGAGCTATGGCGGCCCAGTCCCTGGCCGGGGTCAGGCTGACCTGGTGAGCCCCTTCCCCCTGGCACACCCTAGGACCCCCGGTGGCACTGCTCTTAACCTGCCCCTGTGGGGTCATTGAGGTGATGGCAGAAAGGCCCTGAGGGGACAGGGCCACCTTCATGTTTAATTAAGTGCTTCGCGGCTGGTAGTGGATCATCAGACTGTGCATTACGGCTCGTTCTTCCCTCACGTTTGGTGAGCGCGTACGGCCAGGCTCGGTCCTGCTCTCAAAAAACTCCCAGCAAAGCCTTGTGTTTTTCTTCATGGCCTCTTACCTGTTGACCTTACTGAGAGAGACTGGGCAGGGGTGAGGTATGAAATTCAAGACAAACTGCCTTGGGGCCCCGTAGGAGGCAGGCGGAGGATACAGTGGCTTTCGGGTTGCCCAGGTGCCTGGTGACCTGGAGACAAGAAGTGTTTGGGCCGTGAGTTCCTCGGTTTCTTTTTCAAGGACAGCCCTCTTGACCCTTCAAGCCCACCGTGGTGGCCATGTCAGCCGGGCCAGTACCCACCTTAGGCTGGGCATGTGTGGCCCTAGTCCAGGGCCCCACGCTCTGGCATACCTCTCTCTAATTCTCCAGTGCATTCTGGCTGGGCATTTCAAACACGAATGGGGATCCACATCGGCCCCTTTGGGGTGCTCTCCACCGGATGTCCTATGGCGTTGTTCCAGGCCACAGTTCTAGGAGGCAGCGCCCACTGGCGACTGCAGCGTTTCTCTGTTAGGAGCATGTGATCGGCCACCAAAATGGCGCTAGCATACTAACTTTGAATGACTCAAGTTTTTTTATATAGAGAGCATCTCCCCAAAAGATTTGCCTAGGGCCGCACACATCTGAGGGGCAGCCCTGCCCAGAGGCACCCGTTCGCCCTCCAGCTCTGCTTAACAGCTCCTGGCTTGGCCCAGAAAAGAGGATAAGGGCCCATTGTTTGTCCCTGGGGCCTGAATGGCACGTTGTTTTCTGCATCGGCTGCCAGGCCAGCGGCTTTCCTCTGCTGCAGTTGTGAGGCTCGTCTCCCATGAGAAGTCCGTTCCCCACTGGAGTTGCATTGTCTTACTGAATATCCCGGGAGGAAGGGCTTTGAGCCAACTTGGGCTCTTGTGTTGGTTGCTGCCGGGTGGGAACGAATAATTGAGGTGCTAGGAGAAGGGGCCGTCCCTACGGAGAGACCTCAGCTGCGGGAGGAGAAGAGGGAAAAGCCCTTTTGTTAACATTGAACTAAGGGGCTAGTTGTCAGGAATCTAGGGCAGCTATGAGTTGGCGGGGAGGGAATATGGTAGGAATGCAGAGAACTGGTGGGAAAGCCCCCCTCCCACTGCTCCCCCCGGGGAACTGAGGCTGGGGGCCATCGGGCAAAGGCAAGACGATGGTATGTGCTATCTCTTCCTTTTTTGCCTTCTTGCTCCCCTTTGCCAACCACGCAGGCTGAACGCTTAGTCCTCTCTGGTGTGGAAGCAGGAAAACAATACCAAGAATTGAAGGTGCCTCTTTTACATTGAGGCCAGCGGAATGGTGTGGGGGCAGAGAGGAAGCAAGCAGAGAGCCCGGTTGATTGAAACCACAGGGGCAATCCGTCGAGCTGAAACTCCCAGGCCCTGTAAGGCTGTCGACTACAGGACGCCGACGGCAGCCCGCCTGTCCGGGCTCTACAGGAGTCGCGTCCATTCTCTGCTCACCTTCGCTACCTCTGCTTATGTCACAAAGTGGAGAAGGCTGTTTGTTTCATTTTCAAGTTGGTTTCCCCTTCTCTCAGTCTGCAGGGAGTAGCCTCCCAGACTGGTGGGTTTCAGGTGGGGTACCCAGGCCCACGCGGGTCTTTCAAACCATTTCAAGGGGGTCCCTAAGTCAGGGCGGTTTTCATAACACCAAGAGGTTGCCCACCTTTTCCACTGTGTTGGCATTTGCACCGACGGTGCGAAAACGGTGGTGGGCAAAATGCTGGCACCTCTGGGGAAACCCGGCCAGTGCCCCCAGACTGCCCTGTGGTCACTGAGCCCTTCACCTCCACCCACGCGCAGTCGAAATGAGCAGCTTCACTCAAGACTGGCCTTGAAGAGGTAAAAATGGCTCCTTCGGCTGACTCTCTGCTCACGTGCACGCCGTTAGCCTCCTGGAGACGAGGTGGGGAGCCAGCACGCCCCGCGCCCCGCTCCCGCGCCGGCTGCAGGAAGAGCACCTCTGCAGCTGGGTGCCAGCCGGACGAGCCAGGTTTTCGGGGAACAGTTTTCACTTGAAAGAACAACTGACAGGCAGCTGTGGTTATTCCGACCTGGGTGCCAGACAGACTTTTCCTTGAAAACGAATGGAGTGAGTCCGTTGCTTCAAGGAAAACAACTAATAAATAGTATTTGTTGCCAACGGTAAAATCAGAGCTCTCAAGCAAACACTAGAATTTTGGCAAGCTCATATCCATCGTCACGAGCTCCATGGCTTCTCAGTACCCGAAGACTTTTCCGATGAGCTCGGTGGTGATACTTCACGTGTGCCATCTTGGCGTTTTACTGTACAGTGTGTCCGCATCTTGAGGAGCAGCGTAACTCAGTGAATCCATGTTTTCCATATGATCAGTACACGAGGTGACAAAATCATGTGTGTGGGGTGGGGGAGGAAAGGCCCATTTACAACTCAAGAGAGGCCAATGGATTTTAGCATAGAATATTCATGTTCATAGGGTTTCCTATTCCACATTATAATTAACTACTATTGTTACCTGAGAGTGGGGGTCCTCTCCCTGTGCTTGTCCAGGTTCTTGATGCCTTAGGGCAGGGTCTTGGGTTTCCTGCTGAAGTCCCTAGACAAGGAAAAGAAGACACAAACTTGTTATTTAAACCATATGTCTATTAATTTCTGTTATTGATTTGCCTATTAAGCAAGTAAAAGGAAACAGGCTTAGTTAATATATTTCTTAAAGAGTAAAAAAAACCTTTGGCTTAAAGTCCCCTCCCCTCTCAGACTCTAAGGGCCCTGTCTTGCCTAGCACCATTTCTGCTAACAATGAGTCCATGACCCTTATCGATAGCTATAGGATCTGAGTCACCAGTTTGGGGCAATTATCAGGATTTGAGGGAGCGGGCCTTTTTCCTAAGGAGAGGGGAGAAAACAACTAGGTTAACTAAAAAGATTAAGAACTCTGCAAGAGATGTCCCACATCATTTCCTGCTAAAAGATTGAGAATTTTACAAGTGACGACCTGTGTATCACTATGTGTCAAGTTTTAGTGTAGTATCAAACAGGAGTATCCACAGTTGTCTGAAAAGGCTATTAAAATATTTTTCCTTTTCACAACTAGGTGTCTGGGAGAGTCCAGAGTGTCTTCATAAACATTACTTATCAGAACAGGTTGACTGAAGAAGCACAGATATGAGAATCCAGTGTCTTTAGTTGGACATTGAAAAGGTTTGCAAAAATGTAAAACAATACCCTTCTTCTCACCAAGTTTAAAAAAATATATTGTTTTATTTTAAATATATATGTTAACCTGTAATGTATTTATTATTGTTAAATGAATTAGTAACTGTGAATGATGGTATTACATCCCCAAATAACCCAGCACTGAATTTGCTGGGCCTGCAGAGAGCCCTACTCCCCTTGCTAGAAGACTGAGGTCAAGGAGCATATAGATTTCTGCCTGGTTAAAAAGCAAACACAAAAACTTATATTTCTACAAGAATTTTAACTTTTCAAGAAGTTTTAACATGCATTACTTTTTAAAATTTATTTTTATAGCAGCTTTATTGAGATATAATTCACCTAGTATAAAATCTGCCCTTCTTAAAGTATATAACCCGGTGATTTTAGTATATTCACAATGTTGTACAACCCACACCACTGTGATTCCAGAACATTCTCATCACCCCGGAAGGAAACCCTGTGCCCATTAGTAGTCACTATTACCCTTCCAGCCCAGCCCCTGGAAACCACGAATCCACTCTCTGTCTTTATGGGTTTGCCTATTCTGGGCATTTCGTATAAATGGAATCACACAGTATGTGGTCTTTTGTGTAAGCTTTTTAAAATTAGGATGTTTTGAAGGTTTATCTACTTTGTAGCGAGTGATCTTCATTTTTCATGCCTGAATAACCGTGCGGATGCACCGCATTCTGCTTATCCATTCATCGCTTGGACACCTGGGTTGTTTCCACTTTCTGGTTATTGTGAACAATGCTGCTATGATCACTTATACAAACATGTTTTCATGTGGACATACGTTTTCATTTATCTTGTGTGTATATCTAGGAGCTGAATCATATAGTTACTCTATGTTTAATCGTTTGAAGAACTTCACACAGTTTTCGAAAGCACCGCGCCAGTTTATTTCCCACCAGTAGTGTAGGAGGGTCCGGTTTCTCTACATCCTCACCAATACTTGTTGTCTGTCTTTCTGATTTTTTATTTTGTTGAAGCCAGTATATGTTTTCTGAGTTGCTTGTGCTTTTGCTGGCATAGCTAAGAATCCATTGCATGATCCAAGGCCACAAAGACTTATATTTTGTTCTAAGGGTATAGTTTTAGCCTTTACTTTTAAGTCTTTGATCCATTTCGTGTGAATTTCTATAAATGGTGTGAGGTAGGGGCCCATCTTTATTCTTTTGCTTGTGGATATCCAGTTGTTCCAGCACCATTTGTTGAATGGTCTTGGCCCACTGTTGAAGATCAATGGACTGCAGATGTGAGGGTTTCCCAGGCTCTCAGTTCTATTCCATTGATTGGATGTCTCTCCATACCCCAGTACCACGCTGTCTTGATTACAGTAGCTTTGCGGTAAGTTTTGAAATTGGCAACTATAAGTCCTCCAGCTGTGTTCCTCTTTTTTAAGATTCTTTGGCTGTTTTGGTACCTTCACATTTCCATGTGAAATTGGATTATCTTGTCAATTTCTTCAAGTAAGCTGCAATTTTTATAGGGATTGCATTGAGTCTATAGATCAATTTGAGAAGCGTTGCCATCCTAACAATATTCAGTCTCTAATCTATGAACATGAAGCATTTTTGGTTAGGTCTTTAAATTTTTTCAATGGTATTTTGTGGTTTTCAGTGTACCAGTCTTTTGTTAAATTTGTTCCTCTGTGTTTTATTCTCGTTGATACTTGTCTCGCTGTAGATTATTTTAACTTTTTGTTGTTTAACCCCTCCTCCCCACTCTCCTCACTAGGCTGAGTCTCCTTAGGGCCTGGCACAGGCCCTATGGTTGTTGTTTTGCTCACACTGCCTTTGCTGAGAAGGTATGGCCCTTATCATCCCCGGCCTAATGGTTGAAGACAGGGATCTAATTCACGGCCCCTGCTCCTTCCTGTCATCTGGCCCAGGACTGGCTCTCCTGGGGCTTGTGTCTTTGTCTACACCTCTCTTACGTGGAGCCCCAGGGCATGATGAGAAGAGAGAGGATTAAAGGCTGATATCACAAGGGCTGGCCATGGGGGTCACTTTTGTGTTTCTCTCTAATGTGCCAGACCCGTAGGTATTTCAGAAGTACATGACCTCATTAAGTTCTCAGAGCAGCGCCACAAGATCGCTCAGGTCATTCTGTATTTTATGGATCAGGAAACTGAGGTTCAGACGTTACGTGAACTTCCAAGTCAAAGACTGACTTACGTGTTGGGGCTGCACATCAACGCAGTTTCCAGAGCTCAAGCTGTGGTGTCGAGAGAGGGGAGTCGTGGGGCTGAGGAAGGGAATGGGGTCCTTCTTGTAAACTGAGGTTTGTCAACAGCAAGGCTGGGTTGGATCAATCTGGAAGCGTTTGCTCATTGGCCTGGAGCTGATATCTCAAAGTGGTTGGCTTGTGGCATCTTTGTGGGGGTGGCGAAGAGACAGTGGAGGGCTGAAAACATCCCCTGTGACCCCATGCTCTGCGGCATTATTCTGTGGCGAGAACTCTGGTGGTGGAAGCAAACCTGCCACATGTAGGTCTTGCCGCCACCATCTATGTGGTGAATTTTTAAAGCGTCGGGGCCATCACCCTCTACCTGTGTTTGTCCGTGGCACCTAGCATTGTTTCTGTTACTCAGCGGACATTCTTTATAAGCTTTTTCATTAAACGAAAGACGTTCTACCTGACTGTTTTGTTCCATAGAAGTCATAGAACCTCAGTGCCTCTGTGGCTGGACTTGGGAGGATGGAAGAGAATGGGGGACCAAGGCCATTCGAGGGGTCCCGCTGCCCTGGTGGTGTGAGATAAGAGGCAGAGACAGATGCAAGGTCGGCCTCTTGTTGGCCACGACTCCCCATCCTCAGAGCCGAGCGCAGACTGATGTAATCCCTGCGCTTGGAGTCGCTGCCGGGAAGTCCGGTCTGTCTGTCACACCCAATGTCAATAGTGTTGTGTCCATATCTGAGCAACCTATGAACCAGAGTAGCAGTGAATAACTGCTGTTGGTTTAACTGAGCCAGGCCCTTACTCCCTCCCCCATTTCTGTTTTCCTAAAATAATGAGAACGACTATAAAATAGTAGCAATCGGTGGCCTTGTAGTTCGCAACTGCGTAGAAAGTTAATAGCTGCATTTTTCAATGCTGGTCGTTCTGCTTAGAGTGAAAACAGTGAGACTGCTGATTACATTTCTCTATGGTGTGGGGAGGGGGCGGGGGGAAACTCGCTTTTGTCCCCAGCCTTGTTCTGGTACCTGGTGCCCCAGCCTCACCAAGCTACGCACGGCTTGTAAACACATAAAGCTCGGTGGCAACCCCATCACACCTCTCCCTCTTCCTGGAATACTTCCCCTTCCTCCTTCCCTGCCAGTCCACCTGGCAGACTCCTCCTCACCTTTCAGCCTCATCTCTGATGCTTTTCCTGGTACCTGATTCCCCCTTCTCCTGCCATTAGCTTAGGGCTGACAGCTGCTTCTTAGGCCCTCACCCTCCCTGTTTATTTCTTTATGATAGTACTCACTGCACTTCATTTCACTTCTTTTTTTTTTTTTTTAAATTGAGATATGATTGACATATAACATTATTTTAGTTTCAGGTGTACAACATAATGATTTGCTGTTTGTATATATTGCAAAATGATGACCTCAATAAGTCTAGTTAACATCTATCATAGTTTCAGTTTTTTTTCTTGTGATGAGAATTTTTCAGATCTGGTCTCTTAGCAACTTTAAAATATACAGTGCAGCATTGTTAACTATGGTCGCCATGCTGTGCGGTTCATTTTACTTCTTTGTTTACACGTCCAGAGCCTTCCCTGACTGGGAGTGCCTGGAGGGCAGGGCCCTGCCTCAGTCGCTCTGGGTCCCCACTGCTGACAGAGACACAGGCGGACTGCACAGGGCTAAACAGAGCACATGGCGCTTCTGCTGCTGGTGATGATGCTTCTGGTCCAGTCCGGTAACAATGTGAAATTCCCACGACAGGCAGAGCTGAGCGAGCTCTCCAGCAGCTGCTAACCCGGAGAGGAGCAGAGACCCTGTTCCGGAGGTTACTGTTCTGCCTGGTCCCCACGTGCTAGAAATGAAGCAGGAGCTGAGGTGGCTGGGGCCCACAAGACATGTCCCATGAAGAGTGGCATCAGTGCCACTAGAAGTTGTCCCTAGTCCCTTCTGGCTCTAGGAGGCCCAAGTAAAGACCTGTGTCCTCTCAAATCTGCTCTCCCCTCAGAATTCAGGACTCTGTGTGTCCTGAGACTCTTTCTGCCCAAAGCTAGGTGACTTGCTTCCTTGATGTTGTCGCAGAGACCAGCTACCACGGGGATAAGGTACCAAATTTCACAGCATCTCTGGGCTGCTCCGGGGTGTCCAGGAAAAGGTCATGGGGAAAGGCGTGTATGCACCCAGCCATCCACCAGTCTCTCCCCTTCACTCATCCACCTTTCGCCGAGTTCCTCAGTGTTGGGAGATGAGCGAAAGTTGGAGAAACAGTTGGATGTTAGGATATGTTTCTCCTTCCTGTCTGCCCACCTCTCTCATGAGGAAGGTTCCACTTTTATGAGATAAACTGTGAACAATTAGAAATAGAAACTGGCTATTCATAATAATTGGATCCACTGAACCGTCACAAACAAGCCTGCAAGGTATGTGTTGTTCATGCCCGTTTTACACATGATGAAATTGAGGCTTGGAGGTTAAATGACTTGCCCGTAGACCCGGA
>CM053510.1:2496594-2524536 GCA_028627145.1 Eidolon dupreanum | reverse complement strand
CTGCTACACAAGAACAAGACATTCTAGAAACATTGTTTTATCTGAAGGGCTTTCTCGTCCAGTCCCAGGCCTGCTTTCTCCGCAGACCTATTTCCCCGATGACTTCCTCAGGTCCTGTCCTGCACATGTAAGAGCACACACCTCATGATTAGACCCCATGGGGGGCCCCAGTTGGTGGTTCGTGACCACTCTGGGGAGTTTACAGACCATTTGTTTTGGAAAGGCCACACCTGTCAGTCAGCTCTAGCCACCGGTCAGAAAAGAACAAAATGGAGACACAGGCCAGCAAACCATCAAAGGGCCTGAATCCATGTTCCAAGAAAACCAGATGGCTTGGTAGATTATTTCGAGGCTGAAAATAAATGTCTGGGACATTCAAGTCAATAAAATATTTATTGGGCATATACCTTGCATAAGGCACCACGCCAGGAAGCACAGGCTCTGCTCCCAGAGTATCAAAAAGCAAGTTGTTAGGGGCTAGTTAATGGAGGGCAAACACAGGATGGTACATGAGAGGGGCCCACACAAGGACTCTGAGCCCGACAGCCAGGGGCAGAGCCCAGCCAGACTGTTTCCTAGCTGTGTGACTCTGGGGGAGTCAGTTCACTCATGGTTCCTCACCTGTACATGAGAAGCTAATGGTACCTTTGTTGTAGGGTTGTCGTGACAATCAAATAATGCATGTGAAGGACTTAGTAAGGTTCCTGCCACTACACAGTAAGAGCTCAATAAAGTCTGGTTTTTATTATTAATAACAATAAATCATTACTTATTATTATTATTAAGAGAGAAGCCACGTCCAACTGAATAGATTTGTCAAGGCTTAAAGCAAGAAAGCCTGAAGAATAATTTTGACCGGAAGAGATAAGAGGAAAAGTCTTGCAGAGAACAAAATCACTAGGGACAAGAGCAGAAGAGGGACACTAAGAAGCGAGTTTGGGGCAACGATGAATAGTCTCATATGAGAACTGAGAAGAGGGTACCTGTGGGGTCACATGGAAGAAAAAGCCTAGTGGGTGGAATCACATCTTCTCATTCAATACGTAAGAGGAAATGGTTTATTCTTTGCGTCATTTTCCACCTCCCACTATCAGACCCTACTCCTTTGGAATTTTGGCCAAGTATCCACAGCTGAGACTAGAAACAGCTAAGACAAGGAGGTGAAGGGACCGTCAGTCAGGCCCAGGTGAGGTTGCAGAGTGAGCAGGCAAAATGCCCACTTCTGCCAAGGATGCTCCTGATGACAAACTAGCTCCCAAATAGCAAGCTTCTTGAATATGGGGCCCATTCAGAAGAGGGTAAGATGCTGCTGGGAGGCGGCCAGGGGCCACGCTAATCCTCAGCGGAAATGTTTACCTGAGTGAGGGACCCAGGTCCTGTGGAAGAGCCCTAAGGCATCTGGACAGTCTGGGCCTGCCCAGGCCTTCCTCCCAGACTCACTGGCATGCGACAATCATCCCTGCAGCCTCCAAATGCAACGCCCCTTCCTGGCTCCCCAACTTCCACCCTTCCCTCCTTTCCTCCTTCCAATTTGAGCCATTTTCTACTAATTTGTTCAAAACATCTGTCAGGCACCTACTTGTTCCGGCACTGTGTTAGGGGCTGTGATGACACAGGGAAAAGGAACGCAGAGAATGGCAACTTGGAATGAGACCTGAACCTAAGTTCCAGCCCAGCCATGGTCCTGGAGCCTCCGGGAGCAGTGCTGGAAGGACAGGCACCTAGCACAGCACACAGGAAACTGGGGTAACTGGAAGTGAGACAAGGAGAAAGCAAAAAGCAGGATAAAAGGGCACACAGCCTACATCGGCACATCGAAGGCAGGAGGGATCCACTGAGGCTGCCAGGGCAAACCTCCCTGAGGGGTGAGCCTAGAGGTGAGAACTGGCACAGACAGGGTCATCAAACTGGAGCAGGCTTCAGAAGAGAGAGATAAGGTGCAGAGGGGAATGTGGGGTAAATTGTGGAAACTTTGGATGACAGCCTCATTCAACAAATCAATGTTGAGCAACTATAGTTAACAAAGCTCCTTCGGGCAGGGCAGGGCAGCCACAAAGAAACACAAGAGGCCTCAGGAGTAGCTTACTAGAACACAGACAGACACAATCTGTAGTTCAGACCTGCTGCTGGGCCCTCGGAGCCCAACCAAGCGCCCTGGCACCTTTGGCCCCAATCTCACCTCTGCGTTGCCTTATGAGCACCTTAGCAAGTGCCCTTGTCTTGTTACACCTCCTGTGGAGGCGTCTTTGCAGTAATCAGGCAAACTTCTCACACTCAACTGGGAAGTGCTGTTCCCTTCACCCCAGCCCCATTTCCATTCCCATTCTCCTCCCACCTTCCTTGGCCTTCCTCCTGCAGGTTCTAGTTGCTTAAAGCTCACCTCTCCTCCATAATAAAACCTCGGATGCTCAAATCCAATCACTACCAGCTCCAGCAGAATCAAAAGAGGCTCAGATTCACCCTGATCCACAGAGCCTTCCTCAAACCATCCCCATCCAGCCCCCAGCCAGTCCATTTCTCCTCTCCCTGGCCCTAACTGTGTGGTGTAACCTGATTTACGGGTCCCTACTGAACTCCCTCTTCCACGTCCTCCTTGTCCTCTTTGGGGCCATACCTCACCCACTTGGGCTCTCTACAAACATCTGTGGCATGCTGACTTGCTGCTTAAGTTCTATTTCTTCTTCTTTCCCCCAGTTTGTCAGCAGTTCTAGGACAAGGATTAATTTCATCTCCCCTGTCTTCTCAGCACCCAATCTAAGGATCTGAACATGATCGATGTGCAAAAGAAGATGATTAACTGTTCAAGAGTTAAGTTGGAGAGTGGGCAGACAGAAAAGCTATAGCTCTAATACAAAGGTTGAGCACATTCACCTCTGACACAATTATTCGCATCACAGGCAGGAGAAGGGTGACATGGGGATGCCAGGGGTACTGATAGAGGGTAAGGGAGCAACCTTATCCTCTAAGGCAAAGACTTCTTGGTAGACTTCGGGAGCTCTAGGTGTGATCTGGCCGATACTGGCACCTCTTTGAGCCTTGGTTTTCTCAGCTGCAGAATGGGGATAATTGAGCCCTGACCTAGTTTCTCACAGAATGAACATTCAGATTTTTAAGAATTTCAAAGCTGTCGGGGATGTAAAAACCTGGCTTAACCCCAGTATTTGTGAGGAAAGAGCTTACCAGACTGAGACAACTCACTCAAAGTACATAAAGCAAGTCGCGCTGGGAGGAACCTGCATGGCAGGTCCTGGAAGCCAAGGCATCTGACTCCTCCTACCCAGGAGCGCCCTTCCGGGGCCACCAGCTACTCCTCACTGGCCCTAGCCCAATGCCCATTGTAAACTGCTAAACGCTGTGTAAATAACGGGCTGAGCCCAGCTCCATCTCCTCCTAACTTAACAGCCTTGGGAGAATCACTGCTTCTGGGCACCTCAAGCTTCTTCGCCGCAAACTACTAAGTGGAGCCGAGAATACCCCAGCGAGTAACCAGGAGCGTCCTGCTGAGGCTGTCGGAACACGGAAACCCCTCGCCTTTCACGCCACGGCCTCCTTCAGAACTGAGCAACTTGCAGTAAGATGAGGAAAACCTTGGGCTCCCGATTTTGACACATCTGGGTTCGAACCCTCGGGGACCTACAGCAAGGCATTTTAGGGCTCCTGCGTCAGTTTCTACATCTGCAAAATGGGCCCGAGAGCAGGAATCGGGCCGCCGGCTGCCGCCAGGAGCGCGGAATATACAAGGCCCGGCTGCGCCCGCGCTGAAAGAATGCTCGCAGGGCAGCCAGCGCGGGGCGCAGCGGCGAGGGGGTCTCCGGAGCAAAGGAGCCCGCGCACCGGCCCGCGCCGGGTTGTCCCCGGAGGGAGGGGGAGGGGAGGGGCGGCGCAAGTCGCGTCGCGCACCTCCCGCTGCTGTCTCCTCCAGCCGTCACTCGTGGAGCTCACGCCGCCTTGGCGCGCGCGACCCTTACATAAGCGTCCTCCACGGTGGCGCCGGCGCACGCCCACCCGCTCCGACCCGCCGCGTGAAGAGGAAAGTGCGCAGCGCCACGGGTACTCACCTCCTCGCCGCCGCCGCCAGTCGTCGCCACCGCCTCTACCGACGCTACCTCCACTGACAGGGAACAGCTGCGGTCTCCGCGCAACCAAACTTGCTGCAGTCCCGGCCCCGCCTTGGGACTTCCTATTGGTTCAGTCAGCCCAACCCCTCCTGTTATTGGACAATGGCCTCCGTCACTCACCACTCCCCCGCTTAGGACTCCTCCCCACGCCGGTCTGCCCATCACGTTTAAGCCTTGGCGCCTCACGTCAGCCCCGCCCCTCGCGTCCCCGGCGGGTCCCTGGATTGGTGGCGAGGCTGAAAGAGCCCGCCCCTGGCGCACCACCGCCTCCTCCCTTGTCTACAGAGCCCCACGTGGGCCGCACGGCCGCAGCCGCGGCCCGCAATAGGCGGAAGTGGCCAGGCTCCGCCGTGCTATGATTGGTTGTCGGCGGGGGTGGGGACGTACGATTCATTCACCCGAGTAGCACGTGTCTCCCAAAGCCGCAAGCATAACAGATCGCCTGGGGCCTCAGGGATCCGGGCTGCACACAAATACTTGCAAGCGAATGGAGAAGAGGTTGGAGGAAAGGGGTTTGCGAAGGGCAAGAGGAAGGAGATGGCGCTTGTGCCACACGGTTTACGTGATTGTGTCCTTTAACAGCTGGGGGTGAGGGGTGATGGGCAGGAGTCTGCCTCCATGTGACCTTGGACAAGCAACCTCACCTCTCTGAGCCTCAGTTTCCTACTCTGCAAGTTGAGGCCACTCGGGACCTAAAGGGTTTCAAAGGCTTGGTTGAATGGAAAGTTTCATAAGCTGGGCTCTGTGCCAACCAGGGAATAGGGGAGTGACCAAAACAAACCAAAATCTCTGCCTTCCAATGAGAGACAACAGATGATATATACTGCACATCAGATGGTAATAAAAACATGGAGAAAAAATAACCTCCTTCCAGACAGTTGGGAGGATCAAGGACTATGAGAACATCTTGTTAACTAAAAATTTCTTATTGAGCATGGGGAGGTATTGCAAATCCATGCTCTTCTCTGACTATGTTGTGTCTGCTGTGTTTGTCTCTCAACTCCTTTCCTTCCTTCCACTTATCTAGCTGAACTCCAACCTTAGTCAGTCCAATATAGCTATTTTAGTAGCAGAAAAAGGATTAAAATCCCAAGTCTCCAGATTCACATATTCATTTGATTAACAAACACCTCTTGCGCACCTGCTATGGGCCCAGTGCTGGGCCCGGTGCTACACCCGGACACAGTGGTGAAGAAGACACAGCTCCTACCATCATGCCATAGAGCTCACATTCTGTTAGATGTTCAAGTCCAAGGATTCTTTTACCTCACAACTTTATGCAGGCAAGAGTTAAAGCTGTGTGACCTTGGCCAGGTCCCTTCCCTCTCTTGGCCAAATTTCCTCATAAAAGAATTTGGATTTTATAGACATTAAGTCTGTTATTTACTTGTCCCTATTAGTCTTCTAGTGAGTGCCTACATTGTGACTTAAACACTTCCTGCCTGTATTTTATCTCCTCTGCTGGTACTTGGACGACATGGGTCCCTGTGTCCCTCAGAACTGCTCTAGAACGGGCCATGCTACAAGGGCTATGACGTGTTGGGTCAGCCTTGGCTGGTCCATGTGAACTGGGTCTGGAGCAGTGGACAGGTGGCTGGCTCCACACAGATTCAGGTGGCTCCCACGTCAACACCACCAGGTGGGGATCTGAACAAAGAAGTTAACTGAGAACTATGAACAAAGGAAATATTTTAAAAAGTTAACTCAGGCACACAAATTATCTAGTTCATATTAAATTAGGAAACAAGACACCTCTCCATCCAGGCTCTCCCCTACCTCTAGGCTGAGTTCCCCAGGAGGACAAAGTTGAAAGGGGTATTCCATCCCAGACAGAGGAACCTGCCTGGGCAAAAGCCTGGGGGTGGGGAGATCTCACATGGCTAGAAAAAGCATTTCTCAATGTGATCTTCTGTACTACTAGTGACAGGATCTCTTTGGGTCCGGGTGCTAGTGAGAAGCACAGGTTCCTGAGCCCCACCGCTTGGTTCTTATGCATAGTAACTACCGCCTCAGAGATCTTAGAATCACCAGCAGAATGTACTACTCGAGTTTATGTCTGAGGAATGGGATCCCCTGCATTGCATTGCTCATTTTAGAAGCTCTTCAAATGGTTCTAATGTGGGTCAATATTGAGACCTTCTAAGAGGCCTAGAGAAGTTAGTACCCAGATTTCCCTCTGGGGCTCTTTTAAAACAAAACAAATTCCTAGACTCCCAACTCCTATCAATTCTGATTCAGAAAGTCTGGGGTGGGGCCCAGGAATCTTTTTATCTATCTATCTATCTATCTATCTATCTATCTATCTATCTATCTATCTATTATAAGTCCCAACAAATTCTTGGGATCTTGGAAAACTTGGCTGAGTTCCTAGGAGGGTGCAGGGGAAGATGAGGCTGAATAGATAGGCTGACACCAGTCTATGGAGGGCTGGCCAGGAATCTAGCTCTGAACTTGTTCCCCCAAATTGTACTGTATTACAAGAGCTACTCAGGCAAAGAGATAGAACTATCAGTTTGAACATACACAAACAACTTTAAACATGTATATATCTGCACAGCCCAAGGTCACCTCATTTCTGGTCATCATATTTTCAAGGAAAATTCTAGTAGTTTTAACCATTAGATTTATAGTTCTGTGTGATCACCCTGTAGGGAGTGTAAAGACCCAGGCCTTACCCATGACGGGTGGAACACACATTTGCTGAGGACTGTTTGCTGGCCTGACTCGGCCGGGCTGGATTCAAGGCACAATACTCACTGTGTGTTCTTTGGCAAGTTGCTTCACCTCTCTGAGCTTCTGTTGAATCATCTGAAAAATGAGGCTAAGCTCCTGAGTGTCATGAGGGTGAAATGCAATAGTAGAAGTAAGGCTCCTAGAGCAGAGGCCACATCCCACCCCTATTGACTCCCAAATTTAGTCAATTCCTCTTCCTGGCTCTGGAACCCCCATAGAGTGGGCTTCAGTCTGTCTTTCCAGATTCTTCCCCTACTCAAGGGCAACCCTGTGTGTTCCCAGGCTCTAGTTACCCACAGGATCCTGCCCTCATTCTACCACACCTGTTCTTCCTGCCCTTATGGCTGATCTCCAACACCACCCTCTCCAGGGAGGCTGCCCGGATTCTCCCACCCCCAAGCTAGATGTAGTCTCCCGTTCTCTGCTGTGCACCCTCAGCACTGGTGTCTGTTTTAAGGCAACTTCCTTTATGTAAGTGAGAATTTCGTCTTTTCTGGGGATGGAGAGTCTACCCAGCTCCACTGGGCCTCACTCCTAAGCATCATCCAAACAAGGTCTTAACAGGAAGCACGTAGATGTGAATTAATTTCAATGGCTCACTAATAAGAAGGTACATCTGGGCAGCCTGCCCCAGTTTGCAGCCTCCCATAAATCTAAGGGTCACTACAACCTTAAATGACACCAGCCATATGTCTCAGAACCACCTTAGGAAAGAGATATTGTGTGTTTCATTAATTTTAAGGCACACATTTATTTTTCTCACATTTTAACCCCTCTGAAATCACACTGCATCTTCCAATGAACGGGCAGTGGGTATTCGTTCTTAACAGTGTATAAAATAATGCTGCC
Organism: Eidolon dupreanum; assembly: GCA_028627145.1. Lineage (NCBI taxonomy): Eukaryota > Metazoa > Chordata > Mammalia > Chiroptera > Pteropodidae > Eidolon > Eidolon dupreanum. The sequence goes on along the minus strand of CM053510.1, from coordinate 2,516,836 downwards.
TCTCCATCTCGACCATCTTAGAATTGATGTATTACTCCCATTTTATAGCTGAGAAACTGTAGGCACATGAAGTTAAGCCACTCGCTCAAGGCACACGGCTGTATGTGAGATTCCAAGACTTTCAACTCGGACAGTATGATGGGTTTGGAACCCAGGTCTCATGAGGAGAGGCCTCTACGATGACCCCCACCAGTCCCCCTCCGGTCCCACCTCCAGGTGTTCATGCTCTCATGGGATCCCCTCTGTTGAATGCCAGCTGGACCTGGTGACTTGCCTGGAAGGAACAGAATGTGGCAAAAGCGATGGGAGGTCACTTCTGAGATTAAGTTCCCCAAAGACTCTGGCCTCTGCCTGCCTGCCACCTCCCGCCCTCTAACTCGCTGGCTCTAAGTGAAGCCAGCTGCCACGCTGTGAGCTGCTCTTGGGAGGGGCTCACGTGGCAACAGTCAACAACCCAAAAGAAAGCCGGGGCCCTCAGTGCAACAACCTCCAAGGAACCAAGTCCTGCCAACAACCATTGGAGTGACCTTGGAGGCAGATCCACCCGCAGATGGACATTGAGATAACTGCAGTCCCCTCCCTGGAGCCTACAAGTGACCCTGAGCCAGAGGCCAGGTAAGTCATGCCTGGATTTCTGACCCTTGGAAACTGTGAGTTTGGATGTGAGTGTTGCTTTAAGCCACTAAATGGTGGGGTGCTTTGTTGTACAGCAATAGATAATAGTCTCCACTATTTAAGACTAAGTATCTATTGTCATGTCCTGGGGACACAAACATGAAAAAGACGTTATCCTAGCCTTTAAGAGACACCCAGTGCGTGATTGCTGCTGCTGTGAGTATTGGGGGAACTAGAGTGGGAGCTGCCTCTCTAACCCTAGATGAGGGGTCCGTCAGGCTTCCAGAAGAGGTTTCACGGAGCAGGGTCTGGGAAGGTGAGTAAATGCTTGCCAGATGAGGCAGGCAGTCAGGCAGGCAGTGGGGAGGGAAGCGAGAGAACATATTTTCTTCCCGCCCCAGATTTGGGAAATTGTCGTAAAATTACACACTTGGCAAGAGGGTATTTGGCAGTTACATGCTTGACGCAAGAGCTAGTGATTCACCCCAAGGCGTCTCAGAAGTGTGTGAGTCAGCAGGCTCTTCCTGGCTCAGACCTTGGTGAGAGCCGAGATTTGAGTCGACTCTGCTGGGGTGAGGGTGTTGAAGGTCGTGTACGGATTTTATTGCTTTTTAACTAGGGTCAGGGGTGGGCTGTGGCTTGGCCTTTAGAAGTGTCAGGGTTAGAGTGAAGAGGCACGGGTACAGATCGCAGCTCACCTTTGGGACAAGCTGGGGCAGACGGCCAGGGCCGCTTTTCTCCTTTCTCCTCTCCGCGCTGGCCCTGCCTTAGCTCCTCCGGTTAGGAACTGAGCCCAGCGGATATTAAAAGCCCCTTCACCCATGGAAGGCCTGGAAACTAAGAGAGGAAAGAGAGCAAGGCCAGGTCCAGAGAGAAGTCTGGGATGGGCCAAGAGTTACAGCAGGCACTTCCCTCACCCCAGATAGGGGCGCCCTGTGCAGCAGCCCAAACACGGAGGAGGCAGGATGCCTGGCTTCCGGTCCCGCTTCTGCCACCGACGTAGGCAGGAGAACGGAGTGACTGAAACATGGTCTCTGAAGCCAGGCTGACCCGGGCGGGAGACCCACCTCTGCCACTTACTGGGCACGCTCTCTGGCCAGGTGCTTATTTGCCTGGTCTATAACAGAGCGATAACAGTGCCCACCTCATAGGACTACCATGAGATTAAAATGAAATACTTGGAGGAACCAGTAAAATGCTCAGAACACAGTGGTTAAAACAAAAAGATGTGTGAGCTCCCTTTCAGCCGCCAAATTGTATAGTTCTGAGGATCTGCTGGCCGAGCCCAACGACCTTCGGGGAAAGGGCTGCTGCTGGTAGTCTCGCTATTTGAGGCACCATTATTCATGAGATCGTTTTATTTTCACAATCACCCATTCTACAGATGACAAGACTGACTGAGTGGAGAAGAGATTCGTCTGAGACAACAAATACCACCAACTCACTTTTTGAGCGCCAGCTATGCACCAAGCCCTGTGCTGACACAGAATTATCATGTCTAATCTTCTGTCCAACCGTCGGGCAATGGCATAATGGCCACCATAAGGAGCAGGTATCTTCAGATTAAAAGACAAAATAGGCAAGTCCATAGAATATAAAACTTTATTAGATGGTAATTTACTTACAAGAAGATTGATCTAGAGCAGAAAGACAGCCCAGCAGTTTTGCATAAATTATGCTTCACTCTTCTTACTGTACTGTTTTTATGATACAATTCAGGTACTATTGATTGACAAAACAGAAGGACAAAAATGTAGCATTGCCAGGGACTTTACTTATCACCTGGTAGTCAATTTTGTCACCAGTTTGATAGTCATCCTGGCCAATACTAATGAAAGTGTTTAAGGTTACATTTTAAGGACACAGATCATCATTAACTGGAAGGCTTTGATATGTTTGCTGGACAGTGAGGTTGGTCAAAGTCACAACATGAAAGGACACAAAGAAGGAGATGGTTTTAGTTCAAATCTACATCTATACCCCCTCACAACAATTACCTGAGTTTTTTGCTCCTATTACAGAAGAGGAAATGGAGAGAACATGCCCTAGGTCGCACAGCTGCCGTGAGGAAGCCACAGTTTACCCAGAGGCAGTTCGTCCTCAGAATCTGAGCTTTTACCCCTGTTCTGTGTTGGAAAATTAGGGGCTAGGCCTGGAAAAAATTCAAGTCTCTTGACTCCCAGCCTAGAGCTGTCCTGTTTCTTTTCAAAAATTTTCTAATCATAGTAAAATATACCAACACGTAAAATTTACCATCTTAGCCATTTTTATGTACAATTTGGCAATGTTACATTCATTCACATTGCTGTGTAACCAATCTCTAGAACTTTTTCATCTTGCAAAACTGAGACTCTATAACGATTAAAAAACTCCCCATTCCCCACAGCCTATGGCGACCGCCATGCTACTTTCTGTCTCTGTGAATTTGATTATTTTAGGTTGGAGCTATCCTGTTTCTCAAAGTTCACCTGTTTTGCTGTCGAGCCATCTGTTCTCAGTGTCAACAGAACGACTTGGACAGCCAGGGCTGCAAGAGTTCCAGGGAGGCCAAATTGGGGTGGTCAGGGAAGGCTGCCTGGAGGAGGCAGCAGGTGGGGCAGGGAAGAGTTCTGCCTCCTTTGCTCTAGAAGGTGGAGAGATGGTGGTAAGGGTGACTCAGGGATGCTTGGCCCATGTGGCCTGCCCTTTGATTTATGGTGGCCACCTCAGCGCCAACCTTTGTCCCCAACCTTTGTCAGATGGGTAGGAGGTGCCAGGCCATGCCAAAGGCCAGTGACTTGCCGAAGACCTGGAGCAGTCCTGCACCTGCTGCTTCTAGAGCCATGGGGACAGGGCTGCGCAGCCAGTCCTTGCGAGGACCACGGCCCTCCTATGGCAAGCTCCAGGAGCCCTGGGGGAAGCCCCTGGAGGGCCGACTGCACCGGGCGCTGAGCCTCAGACAGGGGCGTGAGAAGGCCAGGACCTCAGATAGAGGCCCAGAAGGGCTGGACTCCTCCAGTCAGGAGCAGTGGCTGGGGAGCCTGGGGGACACGGAGCAGCTGGTCCAGGCTCAGCAAGAAAGAAGCCGATGGTGGCTGAGGCAATATCAACAGGTTTGTTTGATGGATGGATGGATGGATGGATGGATGGATGGATGGATGGATGCTACAGAGGGAGGGTGGAATTCCAAAGAGAGGGATCCAGGGCAGAAAAGGCTCAGAGGTAAAAATGTACAGGGCCAAGGACCAAGAAAACAACAGAGTTGTCTGGAGATGAGGCGGGAGAGAGAGGCAGCGAGGGCCCGGAAGTCATTCAGGATTTATCCCGTAGGCACTGGAGAGTCCTGGAAGGCTTTAGAGCAGGCGGGTGTCATGGTCAGAGCTGTGTTCAGATGATTAATTTGGCAGTGTGTTGGATGGGTGGATTTTCCTGGAGGCAAGTTCAGCCAGTAAAGCTTTCCCAGTGTTCTGTCTTGTGTTCCCCTGCCCAGGGAAAGGGGGAATCCAGCCCTGCTAAGTGGGAGCTGCCAGCTCCTGGCCTCTGCCTCCTTCCTCCAGGGAAAAGGGTCCCCAGTGAGCATGTTTCTGTCTCTGGGGTCTACCACCACCTCGTGGCTGTAGGTGGAACAACACCTGAAGCACACCACTCAACTAGGACCTGGGTCCTGGTCTCCCTGCTTCCTGTTTCCCAGCAGGTGAGGAGAAGGTGGGAGAGCTTTGTCGCCATCTTCCCCAGTGTGACCCTGAGCTGGCCAGCCTCTCCGCAGTCCCCTCTGGGCACCACCAGCTAAGGATGCTGGAAGCGGTGGTGGCCTCTGCTGTACTCGGATGAGACCGCCATGTCTGCTGACCTACATCCTCGTGGCTCTTCTGGACTGCGGATGGAGTGGCCTCCTCTATGTGACAGCTCCGGCCTTCCTTATGTGGCCTCTGCCACTAGGTCACTCGAGGGCCCTGGGATTGCCCCTCTGCTCTGGTCCTCTACTCCAAGCATGCTCGCGCAAAGACCCCAAAATGACTGAGAAGAAGGAGGCTCAGCTCTGCCTCCTGGAAGATTCTGTCCCCCAGGCATGGGGGTCCCCCTGGAGGGTGACATGTATGAGGGTCTTAGAAGCGTGCCCGGAAGTGAGGTTGTTGATGCCCCTGGCCCCACATGAGGCCAGTCATAAACTTCCAGAACGGAGCTCTGTGAAGCCAGACCTGTGGCTGAGAGGCTCTCCCACATGCCTGGCTGCCAAGCCATGCCCCACCCGCCTTTCCTTCCAGCCAGCGGCCAGTGGTGGGTGGGTCATGGGCCTCCTTCTAGGTTGCAAGGCTCCTGAGGGCAAGCACCGAGTCTGGGTTATTCTCGGTGAGGGCACTCTGTGACTTAAAGTCTCAGCCCTGATACTGTCGCTTCGATCCTTACAGTACCCCGATGAAGGAAGCAGGAGAAGCCTTTCCTCCCCGTGTGACAGAGGAGGAAACTGAGGCCCAGAGGGGGGAGGGATTATCGTCTCTGGCAGCTCCGGCCCCACCCCCACCTAGTTCCCAGCACTGGGGTTGAACACAGGAATAAAGTTTGCTGAGCTGAGTGAACAATTTGCCTAGTGATGAACTCGCTTCCAAGCCTCTTCCAACCCCTGTGGGGCTGGTGGGGCCCAGAGCTTCCCAGAATGGTGGGTCAGGGGCCTGAGGACAGGTCCTCCCACCCACACCCCCGATCCCTAGGAGGCTGGGTCTTTCCTGCCACTTCTCTGGACCTCACTCCCCAGAGGAACCGCCACCTCACCCTGTGCTGACTCCAGCCAGCTTCAGAAGACCTGGCTCTCACCAGCATCTTGCTTCTGTGCTGCGCCCCGTGAGGCAGGGGGCTCACCCTGAGGCTTAGAGAGGGTGAGGGGCTCACACAGAGGGAAGGGTCTAACTCCAAAGGGCCTGAGCTCTTTGAGAGACACTGACACTTGTGGGAAGTCCCTGGGGCTCTTCCAGTAGAAGCAGACCGAAGGTCAAAGGTGAGGGGGCAGCTGCAAGCACCCTGGTATGGGATCTATATTTGGGAAGTGTGGCCATTTCAATGGTCTAGGACATGGCAGATGGCCCTGGCTCAGGCTCCAGACATATTTGCTATGAACGATCCCCCTTCTGGCAATCCTGTCTCCCCAAACATGCTTCCTCCAGGCCTTGCGTGTCCTGGTTCCGTCTGCATGCGAAGACTTTGTCTCAGGCGTGGCAGGGCCACTAGGAAGGACGCTGGGCCTCAGGCCAGACTCTGTGACTGCCACCTACACACTCACACCCTTGGAACACCGGTTTCTTCATCTGTCAAAGAGAGAGGAAAATCTTGCCTTGCCAGCTTTTGGGGTGGGGTAAGGTGACAAGAGAAGGTATGGGGGTCACACTGAGCTGGACCAGAGTCATGGCCAGGGCTGGTTTCAGACGAAGTGATAAGGGGCAGCTGTAAGCCTGCTTCCAGATAAGCCATCCCCCCAGCCAGCAAGCAAGCCAACCTCAGGGGACACCACCGACATCATGGTGATGTGGGGGGGATGTGACTCCCCACGGAGGCCTCCCCAGTGTGGGTGGCCAATGTGGCTCATGCAGAGAGGGGACCCCATCAGTGCAAAAGCCCTGGGATCTCTGAGTTAACCCACCCTCAGGCCAGTATCTGCCCAAATATCACAAAGAGACATCCTTGCTGAGTCAGTTTGTTCTATTTTGGTTGCCCGTGGAGCACAGAGCCTCCCAGACCTCTCACGTGCCACGGGGCTCAGATTCGGGAGGTGGAAGGGCCTGGCAACATTTAACCCTGCCCCCCAGCTCCACTCTCCCCTGCCCAACATCCCTGCCACGCACACCCCCGACACTGGTTTGCAGAACTGGGGAGCTCACTACTTATCAAGCTCTGACCTCTCTTGTGACCTCTGCCCTCAAGGAGCTCACACTCCTGCTAGAGAGATAGACTGACAGACAGACAGACGGATGACTGGCTGCTCCACTAAGAAGCAGGACAGAGTAAGTGCTCACCAGGTCACGTGGTGAGGCAGATTAAGTGGGAGGCTCAAACCCTGAACCGGGGTGACACTCTGGGCTTGGCTAGACACCTTCCCCAGCTTCCTGGGGCCATGCCGGATGGGAGGGAGGAAGCCGCCAGCAAGTGGAAAAAAATATCCTGCAGGGGAAATAGGGCCACTCGGCTGCACTAATGAGATGGGCAAACAATGCTGTGGTTCACGCTGGAAGGGCCCTCAGAGACCAACGGATCCGGGCCATTAATTTTACAAATGAGGAAACTGAGGCTCCCACAGCAAGCTAGAGGCAAAACTGGGCCTCTCTCCCAGAGTTCTGGCCTCCCAGCCTAGAACTCTCCACCCGCCCTGGGTGCCCAAAGCCCCTTTCCTCAGACATACATCAAACTCAGTGTGTCCAGACGGTCAGAGGGGCCAGGGCGGACCCAGGCCTTGTATCAAACTGAGGCCCAAGCCCTGCCCTGCAGCTTACTTGCTGAGTGAACCTGAGCAAGTCCTTACCTTCCCCTGGTCTTAATTTTGTCCTCTGTAAAATGGGGATTGTGATCTTTGTGTCTTCCCTGGGCTGAAAGGCAGATGAGGTGCCAAGTGTACAAAAACTCTGCAAACTGTGGCCTACTGTGTCCTGAGAGGGGAACGTCATTATGGCCCTCGTCCTCATCACCCTCATCATCAGGATAGAGAGCAAAGCGTGTAAAAGCTCCATGGCCAAATGCCTGAGTTAGAACCCTGGCTCCACCACTTACTAGCTACGCGAACTTGGGGAAGTCACTTAACCTCTCTGTGCCTTGGTTCCCTATCTGTTCATTAAAAATAATAACAGTCCCTCCTCACAGAGTTGACCCTGTGTGACCCTGGGCAGGTACCCTCTCTTAGCCTCAGCAGCCTCCCATGGGAAATGAGGGTATTATAATAATAGCACCTGGTTGGAGGCGTCTTGGAGATAAGACGGGCCAAGGCACACATGTGCTGAGCCCAGGGCCAGCCCACGGAAGTGCCACTCAGTGAGAGCCTCAGAAAGCCTGGCACTCAGAGCCCAGCGTGTCCTCAGCTCACCCTGGCCAGGCTGGGCTTTGGCAGGGCGGTGGGCATCAGGCTTCAGGAAAGTGGGCGGAGCCGTAGACCACAAGGCTGCCCTGGGGCTTTCCCGGGGGTGGTCTCTCCTTTAGTGCCAGCATGGGAATGAGCAGGCAGAAAGCCCTCTCCTCCCCGCCCTCACTGCACCCTCCCTGCCCAACCCCCCACCGGGCCATGCTCCCTTCTCTGAGCTCCAAGCAGCAGCAGTCAATTCAACTGACTCTTAGCAAGGCTCTCCCGAGCCCAGCTTGGGTGAGAACTCGAGAGAGGATGGATTATGTGCACAGCCCCTCCCAAGTCCACCACAGTGACTGCCACGCTAATGAACCAGCACCCCAGGAGCTGGCTCAGGGGAGCACATGTGCCAGAGAAGGGCAAGGTTAGCTCTTGGGTGGTGGGCATCAGAGAAGGCTTCCTAAGGAGTGGACAGCAGAGCCGAGCGTGGGTCACCCCAGGGGAAGAGCAGGGAAGGGAATGCCGGGCAGAGGGAACAGCACGTGCAAGGCTGGGACGTTCAGAGACCCAGGCATAACTCAGTTTTTCTGAGGAAAGAATGGGACTTCAGAGAACTGAGGACAGACAGGTAGACAAGGGACAGGGCTGAAAGGACCTGGGGTGGCACTTCACCTGAGAAGCCCCTTCCACATACTTTGTCCTATGCATGGCTTCCATTCGGTTGTCCATATGTATCGTTTATTATACCCTTTATAATAAACCAGTAAACATAAGTATTTCCTTGAGTTCTATGAGACTTTCTAGCAAACTACAGAACTTGAGAAGGGATCTTGGAATCTTTGATTTATAGCTAGTTGGACAGAAGCACAGGTGGCAACCTGCAACTTACGAATGGCACCTGCAGTGGGGGCAGTCGTGTGAGACTGAGCCCTTCATCTCCGGTGTTTGTGCCAACTCTGGGTAGCCAGTGTCAGAGCTGAATTGTAGGACACCTCGCTGGTGTCTGGAGAGTTGGAGAATTGTTTAATATGAAGGAAAAACCCATATATTTGGTATCAGAAGTGTTGTGAAAATAGAATGTTTTTCTTTTAGATGGTTATGGAAGAGAGTTCTTAGGAGATGCAAGCTGAAGTATTTCAGATGAAGGCGCTCGATGCTTGCAACCTCTTCTCAAATGCTTAATATATATTATATTGTGTAAAAGAGTGTGAATAATAAAGCAAATGTGACAAAAATTGGTAAATCAAGATGAGGGATATGTGGGAGTTTATTGTATAATCCTTGTAACTTTCCATAGGTTTGAAAAATTTTCAAAATTAGAATTAAAAAAAGCAATATGATAACATCACAGAAGGAAAGGCGATCAGACAGTATATGTCTCCTGACGGGAGAAACAGTAGCATCTATGAAATAGTCTTTCCAAAAATAGTCAAGCCTCAATCTTCTTAAGCTCCTAGAGCCAACTCTCAATTTATGAGAACCCCTGGGAATGGAGAAACATTTGAAACTATACCATGGAGCTGCGATCAGCAAAAATCATACTATGGTGATTCCTGCAGGACAAATGGCTAAGCATTTTTTTTTTCCTCCAACCAATAAATTGCAAAGAAGAAAAAAGAGGGAGGAGGAAATTCTAGAATAAAAGAAATCTGACATGTTAACCAATTACAATGTATTAACCTTATTTGGATACTAATTCAAACTATGAAAAAATGAAGTATCTGCAACATTGACTCAATTTCTGATGATATTTCAGAACAATTTTTTAGGGGTGAAAATGACATTATAGCTATATTAATAAAAGGCTCCTCATCTTTTAGATTATTCTTACCTTGTTTGGGTGGAAAAAAATACAATATCCAGGATTTGCTTTGAAGGTGAGGGAAATGGATGGGGACATGGATGCAGCAAGATCAGCCCTGAGCTGACAACTGCTGTAGCTGGGTGGTGGAGACTGGGTGATGGAGACTGGGTGGTGGAAACTGGGTGGTAGAGACTGAGTGAATATTTTGCATATGTTCAAAATTCTCCATAATCACAAGTTTTTAAAAAGCAATTCTCTCTGCAGGTGGTGACTGTATGGAGCTGGCTAACACACCCAAACAGCTCTATACCCCCTGGATGTGAGGCTGGGGGTGCGAGGTACTGGTGATAGCCCTGTTCCACGACTCACAGGGGCTTCTGTCTGATGACGCTGTTGTCCAAGATGTTTGGGGAAACTTTGTTCACGATTGTTTCTTAGAATGTGAAGAGTGGGAAATGTATCCAAACCGGGATGTGGCGGTTAGCTACTGCTGCTGCCGCCGCCACTGTTGGTGATGATGGTGACGATGCATGTTTCCCCTCCACCACACGGCAAAGGACATGTGCTCTTCCAGTGAGGACTCGGGACCTGGATCCCGATCCCAGGAGGAGCAGAAGCCAGGCGGGATGTTTGGACTTACAATCAGCCCCGAGTGAGGCAGGAAGGAACACTTATCTCTGTATATTTGGAAATCCGTGGGCGTGTTTATTTGCTGGGAAGTCTGGGTGCCTTCCCCCATGGGTGCTAGAAGCCAGAGTGGCCAAAGGACACAGACTGGAGGAGGATCAGGAGTGGGCGGCTTGGGGTAGGGCTGAGGCCAGGGCAGGCCACAGTGGGTGAAAACAGCCACAGATTTGGGGTCAGAGGGGCCTGGCTGTGGGAGAGCCTGGGAAGAGCCACCAGCTGGCTGGGAAGACTAGGCCAAGGGTGTCCGCACTGGACCTTGGTTTCTGCATCGAAGCAGTTACATCCAGAGCAGACAGGTCTGAGTAGGAACCCTGATTTTGCCACTTGCTTGCTCTGGTGTGGTTAATCATGAGAAGATTCTGACATCTTATCTATGAAATGGGGACAATAAGGGGACCATCATTATGGGCTGTCCTGAGGAGTCGGTGAGGCGAGTGTGGAAGCTCTTAGCATAGGGCGAGGTGCACCAGGAGCACTCACTGCTGGGAATGGAAAAGGGGCTATGTAACTAACCTGACAAGCTCAGCGGCACCACATGGCAGGCTGACAAGCTCAGTGACCGACAGTAACCACACGGGATGGTCTGATCACAAATTCCTAACCAGGCAGGCCATAGCGGGTAGTCATGTCCACGGCTACAGCTTCCTTAGCACAGGTCAATCTTGACCTTCAGTAAGCCCTGTCCGTTGTTCTCATAAATCCAGGATAGCACGCCTTCGAATTGTCAGAGTAACTGTCTTTTCCAGACCTCTAGAAAGTACAGCTGCTGCTGGCACCAGAGCATGAGCCCAGGGAGGTCCTCATTGCTATCCTGTCCCCTGCACACCACCTCCATGTGCTGGGAGCATTAAATGTTACCTCTCCCGTTCCCGCCCATGCAAAAGAAGTGCCTGTCTCTCCATCTGCTTTTACCCAATCCCAGAGACGTCCCGGCTTTGCTTCCTCCCGCCTCCTTAATCTGCCACCAATGCATTTTCTGTGACCTTACACATGTGTTCTCCTTTGATTCTAAATGTGTAAAATTAGCTGCAAAACTGCCATTCTCCGGAGCATTTTCTCAGTCTGTTGAGATCTTGCTTCCAGGCATGTCCTCAAAAATTTGGCTCAAATTCTTATAAAAATTTTCCATCAGTTTAGACGTCCTTTTGTCGACACTACGTAATCATAGGCATCATTAACACAGTTAACAGACAAGTGATGGGGAAGGGGAGGCCAGTAGAGCAACGCGATGCTGGAGAAGCCTGACAAATACGACCTCAGTCAGGTGACCAAAGTCAACACCAACAGTGATAAGTGACATGCCAAAAATGACACTTTATCTCTGTGGTCCTCCTCTCCAAAACCTATAACCCCTGTCTAATCATGAGAGAAACAGACAAATCCCAAATAAAGGCCATTTTACAAAATAGCTGACTGGTCTCCCTCAAAACTGCCAACGACATGAAAAATAAAATTTAAAAAAAAAAAAAAAGAACGAGGGAAGTCTGAGAAACTATCACAACCAAGAGGAGCCTAAGAAGTCATGGTGACTAAATGTATGGTGTCATGGATCAGATCTTGAAACACAAAAAGGACATTAGGTAAAAACTAAGGAAATCGAAATAAAGTTTAGACTTTGGTTAACAATAATGTATCAGTTTTGCTCAATTCATTGTGACAATTGTGCCATATTAATGTAGATAGATGATATTAATAGAGAAAAGTAGATGTGGGAATTCCCTGTATTATCTTCGCAATTTTCTGTAAATCTAAAACTATTCTAAAAAGAAAAAAGACAAGAGAGCCTGGGAGAAACTATGTGCAATATATAAAACAAGGAAAAGATCGGTAGCCAGAGCACACAAAAGCTCCTATAAGTGGGCCAAAGAAGGAAATAGTTGTATTCACAGGAGAGGAGACAAACTGAGCAATACGCACATGAAGATGCCCAGACACCCTGTATTCGGAGAAAGGCAAATGAAAACAATGAACTGTCATTTTCTCACCATCAAGTTGCTGCTATCCAGTACGGATGAGGGCGCAGAGAAATAGGTAGTGTTGGCAGGAGTGTAAACTGGTACAATCTTTGGAGGAGACAATTTGGCGATAGCTTTTAAAATGAAATGCACATGGCCAATGAGTTCGTTGCAGCATTAATCGTAATAACAAAAATTGGGAACAACCTTGGCCCATCGATAGGAGGCCGTGGTGCACCCATATAATGGAATACGGTGGGCCCTCCATAACCATGAGTTCCACATCTGCTGATTCAACCAACCTCGGATAGAAATATTTGGGGAAAAAGTTATATTGTTGCTGACATATACTCTGTGGTTAGGCCTGTGATGGTTGCATCTGTACTGACCACGTACAGACTTTTTTCCTTGTTATTGTTCCCTAAATTAGCGGTCTCCAACCTTTTAGCATCAGAGACCGGTGCTCCTATGAGACTCTAACGCCTGAGTATCTGAGGTGGAGCTGAGACGGTGATGCTAGTGCTGGGGAGTAGTTGCAAATACAGGTGAAGCTTTGCTCGCTCACCTGCTCCTCACCTCCTGTGGTGCTGCCCGATCCTAACAGGCCACTGCCCAGTACCTGTCCTCGGCCCTAGGGGTTGGGGACCCCTTCCCTAAACAACATAGTGTGCCAACTATTTACATAGGAGTCACATTGTATTAGTTATTATAAGTAACCTAGAGATGCTTTGAAGCAGGGTGAAGTAATTTTCCCAAGGTCACACTCTTAGTAAATAGCAGAGCAGGAATTTGAACCCAGGCAAGCTGGCTCTAAAAGGCTAAAATAACAGCAAAACATGCATGCCCACACACATCTCTGTGCACACGTGTACAAGTGAATGCATAAACAAACACCTGCTAAACATGCTTATCTTCGGAGGGCAGAGAGGGGGTGGGGGTGGGGCTTTCACTGGCTCTGTGTGGAAGAGTATTATTTTGATTCTGCGGTTGTTTTTGTTTTTTCTTTCATTGTTTTCCTTCCAGCCCGCTCCCCACCCCCGCAGCACACCCACTGGCCAGGCTTCCCCAGAACTGGCCCCTGGGAGGGTGGATACAGGGAAACAAAGAAATCATTGCTCAGCTTTGGATTTTGTGTTAAGACTTTTCAAAGCCCACAAGGAAAACAATAGCCTTGAGCACAAGTTTCTCCCGGTAGGGGTTTTCTGTTGTAGGGCTCTTTGAGGGAAAAGAGGGTAGTTGAGAAATCCAGGGCTGCAGGTGGGGAGGACACACGTAGCAAGATGTTTTCAGCAACTGCCCAGGAGTGGAAGGAGGTGTGGAGGGAGGTGGTCGCCTTTTTCTGCATCCAGCAGGTGGGAAGGGTAGCTCTAGGGGCCTGAGAGGTGCGCCAATCCCACATCCACTTCCCCTCCCCCTGCCTAGAACCTGGCCTCCCCAGAGAGCTAGGGAGTCTGCGAGTTCCTGGCAGAGTGACTTAGCCATGCCTGAGGTAGAAACCAAACAAGTAAGAGGCCTCTGCCATCACTTCTGCACCCTACGTTCATGAAAGAGCTTCCAAATATTTTCTGAGCTCCCGAGGACACTCGTTCAGGTGCAGAGGGCCTGGATCCGGGAAGGGCCTTCGTGTGGCCTGTTGGTCATTGGCAGAGGCCTGGTCAGGCCTTGGTAAGCGACAGCCAACACTGGACAGAGACCAATGAACTGGAGCTGAGGGGCGAGGCCCCTTCAAAGGGAGGACTGGGGTCCTCATAAAGGAGGAGGGACACCAGAGAAGGAGCTGGGGACTGGGTCCCCCTTTCCTGGTGCTGGAACCACACTACACCCTCTGAGCTTTGATCTGTGGCGGGAGGAGAGGGAAAGGGGCAGGGAGAGAACCTGGCTCCGTGTCCCATGAGTGGTTGGTGAACTTCAGTAGGTCGACACAACAAATGGAATCAAATAAAACATCACAGCATAGAATAGAAAATAGGAACAGAATAGAAAATACCAGAGGGTACTGCAGTAAGTATTGTTTTTACAAAACTTTTGCTACGTGATTATAGACTAAATGTTGCACTGGGTTTCAGAGGACAGTGAATTTCGTACTGTTAGCCAAGGCCAAATATGAGAAAAACTTTCTCAAATGCTAAAAAGTCTAAGTGTAATTAGAAAGTTCCCAGTGCTAAATTAGCAATATTACAGATTTTGCTGCCATTGAGAACTGTGGGCTAGGGAGCTGAGTTCAGTTATTACAGAATTAGAAACGTTTTCATATCAATGTTTGTGTTTCAAATCTTAAACTACAGCCATTGTTTGATTTTTGGTACAATGAGAAGCTATATAACTATATAGTAAAATAAAAAATTAAATGAATGTATTTCTTAAAGATTATAATGGCTGCAAATAAAAAGCAAAAAGGACTGAAGGCTGTGAGGTTATCTGGGGACTTTGGTGGCCCTAGTTTTAAAAAATCATGATTAAGAACCCAGAAGACGGTTCTTTCATTTGGCCTAGAACTGGCCAACTCCCTCTCTGTCCTGCAGACAGTCTTCATTGCATACGTCCTAGGCACAATCAGAAAGGGTCCAGGGAGGAGATCAAATGTGACAAGTCTAAGCCCTGGACTCAAAGATCATATTACCACTTATTGTGCCCATTCTATGCTGACCCTGTCTGAGACACCAAGGTGAAGATGGTGAGAGGCGTCCTTGCCATCATAAAGGGACCAGTGGGCCTGCCAGGCACAAAAGTGGACATTAATATGTGTTGGTGGGAGCCCTAATGGGTGCGGTAAGACACATAGGTGGGAACTCTGACCTCAGCAATGGGGGCAGTGGGAAGTGGGCAGAAATAGCATGAAGGATGAGGAGGGTCTCAGCCAGTCCTGAAGGTTGAAAATGAATTAGGCAGGTGGAGTAAACACCATCCAGGCCGATGACAAAGTTCTGGAAGGCAATGCATGCTCCCTGCCTGGTGGAGGAGACTGTCTGGCGCATTTTCCCCGGGCCCTGTAGGGCTGTATCAGACAAGGTCAGGAGTGAACTGGGTAGGGCAGAGTACTGCCCAGGGTGAAGAATGCAAGGCAAGGTGAGCCATCACTGAGGAGGAAAACCAGAGGTCACACCCAAGGGACGGTAGCACCTGGCAGATCCAAAGTGTAGGTAGGCATGAGGCTGTGTGCGGTGTGCACGTAAAGGCCAGGAAAGGACAAGTTCAGTGTTATTGCCTGGATTATGTCCCCCAAATTCATCTGTTGAAGCTCAAACCCTGATATGATTATATTAGAAGATAGGGCCTTTGGGAGGTAATTCAGATTAAATTATGACCTCCCTATTTGGGAGGTCATAAGGGTGGGTCCCTAATCAGATAGAACTGGTGTCCTTATAAGAAGAGAGAGAGACACCAGAGCACACTCTCTCTCTTCATGGGCACTCAGAAGAAAAAGGTCAGGTGGGGACACAGCAAGAAGATCTCCATCTTACAAGCCAAAAAGAGAGCTCTTACCAGACACCAACCCTGCCAGCACCTTGATCTTGGACTTCTAACCTTCATAACTATGAGAAAATCGATTTCTGTCGTTTCGGCCACCCAGGCTGTGGTATTTTGTAATGACAGTGCAAGCAGATTGACTGTCAGGTGGGGAGGAAGAGCTCATGCTGGGGCAAGGAGACAGGCAGGACCAGCTACATAATTTGCAGGGGCATGTGCAAAATGGAAATGCTGGACCCTATTCAAAAATTGTTGAAAATTTCAAGACAGCAAGAGTAGAGCTTTAAGCCATGTGCCCATGCACGGGCTGTACACCCATGAAGCTGGCCCTGAGAAGTTCAAGATACAGGCCTTGAACTAATACTGGGGTCAGGGGTCTGCCTGTACTGCATGCTGGGGTCCTCAGGTAGGCTTGTGCACAGAGCTAGGCATGCACAACCAATTCAGACAGCAAACAGAAAACCGTGATTGGAATTTCAATGAAGTTGCAAAGGAAGTGTAGTAAGCACAGTCAGAAAGAGATAAATCCTGCAGGAGGAGTGAAGGTAAGAAATGAGCAGGTGACAGAAGCACCTTTTGTAGAATCAAAATCCCTACTCATCCCCTCAACCTAGAGCGGAAGCCTGAGCAGCCAGGTCTATACCATGTGACTGCACTGCTGGCGGCAAGGGATTGGAGCAGGGCTGATCAGCTGACCCACCCCAGCCAATCAGAGCTCTCTCCTGAGAATGGCAGGGGTCGGAATTCTAAAAGATGTGAACTGGGGAGCTATGAGTGATCATTCTCCCTCCTGAGGGAGCTTCAGGGAAGAAAGAAGGAAGCCAGGCCACAGAGGGGAGCCACTTGTGTTCATGACAGCCTCTCCATCCCTGATTCTTGTCCTTTATGGACATCTGGTTTCATTGCTGCCCTCTAGTGCCATGAAATGCTGGATCTTTTTTGACAAACCCTCCTCTTTTGCTTCAGCTAGCTTGCGTGGGTTTCTGTAACTTGCTGGGGGTTGGAAAAGGCTTCACAGAGGATGGGGGAAATGAGCAAGAAATAGGGAGCGAATGGCATCGTGGGAGAGTGGGGTAGAGGCAGGCAGGTAGAGGCCAACACCTGAGGTGATGGAGAGACAGGATAAGTCGAGTAGGAGAGGGAAGGGACCACAGCAGAGTTTTAAAACTGCTGTCTTGGCAGCTGACAATGTGGAGGGGACAGCCCAGAGGGACTGGGACAGGAGGCCAGGGAGACATTACACCTTATTCCCAAGGGGAGACTGAGGAAATCCCATGCCCTATGCAAAAGGGCAGACCCAGAGAAGGCTCCATGGCTGGCCCTCTGGTTCTGCAGGAACCCAGCAGCCTCCCACCCCAGGGGTCACGGCCGTGTGGGGTAATCTGCTGAGCACTTCTTTCACATTCCTTCAGGTTTGCTAGTTTTTACATGGAGAATTTTCAGTTCATGAGTGGGAGGCTGTAATAAGAGGGAGTGGGAGAAGGGAGAATATATAGTACTTTATTAAAAGACTGGATTTCAATCAGAGGGCTTCTTTTCAGTTCTGAGGGGGAGCACTTCCTCCCTGATCCTGAGTAAGTCCCTTTTTATTTGATTTTCTCCTCCTTTCAGTCCCTTTACTCATTTGTTCATTCATCAACTCATTCCTTATTACTCCTTGTTATTCATTTGTTTGAATTCTACCTCTGCCACCTACTAGTGTTTGTTCTTGGCCATATTTCTCTCTCTTCTTTTTTTCTTAGTGGAAAATCACTTGATTTATTTTCCCACCAGATAAAAGTAGAAACCACACTTAAGTACAGTCGAATTGTAGGAGCATCAAATATATGAATTCCCTTATCAGGTCTTATTTATAATTTGTCATAAACCACTCTTTCTTTAAAAATAACTTTCTCCCACCCCAGCTTTATTGAGATATAATTGACATATAACATTGTGTAAGTTTAAGATGTAAAGTTGATTTGATACACTTTCGTATTACAAAATGATTACATAACAACATAGCCTTAGCTAATACTTCTATCGCGTTACATAATTGCCAATTCTTTTTTGCGATGGGAACATTTAAGATCTACTCTTGTAGCAACTTCCAAGTACATATACAATATTATTAACTATAATCACCATACTGTACATTAGAGCCCCAGAACTTATTCATCTTATAACTGGAAGTTTGTACCCTTTGACCAACGTCTCCCCATTTCTTCCAGCCCCAGGCAACCATCACTCTACTCTGTTTCTGTGAATTTGGCTCTTTCAATTCCACATATAAACAAGATCAGACAGAATTCTTCTTTTCCTGTCTGACTTACTTCACTTGGCATAATGATCTCAAGGTTCATCCATGTTGTTACAAATGGTAGGATTTCCTCCTTTTGGATGGGTGTTGGGAGGATTAAAAGAGTCAATACATGTAATGCCCTGAGAACTGTGCCTGGCACTGAAAGCCTTCACAAATGTGATGTTCTGATTTTTAAATATTGATAAAACACCTACTACACACTAGGCCTAAAGGATCGAGAGATGGATAAGACATGATATCTGCTCTTCAGATGGCCAGCATCCAGTAGGCACAGACACAGAAACAAATAATCCAGGACAGCACTATCTGTGATGTGCTAGAGGGAGGATTCAGGTACTGTGGGAGAGGGCAGGGACTGACTTGCTGGAGGGTTTTGAATGATAAAGAGGAGTCTACATGGAGAGAAGCAGACAGAGAGAATTCCAATCAAAAGAAATTGCATTAAGCAAAAGCTTGGAGGCAAGAAAGGACATGGTGTGCTTGGGGATGACTTAGTAGGGCCTTATGGCTGAAGCTTAAAGTGTTTGGCCTGAGGGATGAGGGAGGGTAGACGAGGGGCTGAGTGATAGGTGAGAAAATACAACAGAAATATCTGACCTGTGATTTCTGGCTTACCGAGACATTTAGAGAAAATATTTGCCGCCTCCCAGGCTAGAAAAAGAAAGCACAGAGTCTTAAGAATTACCCTAAAGAAGAATCTTCACTCATTCATGCCGCCCCCGTGGGAACATCTGTGCCAAGTCTACCCTGGACTCCCCTGTGGGGGAGGACATGGCATGATTTCTGAAGCTATCAACCCTGCCCAAACCCAGGCTCCAGAGTTGACGTGCCAGGTCTTGAGGGGTGGGCAGGACAGGTGCGAGCCAAGAGGCGGACGAGTGTCCAGACGGTAGCTGAGGTGGGCACGGCCAAGCCCCACTGACCTGCCGGTCCCCCGACCTCTCCCTGGGCTTCATGCCCAGTCCTGAGCTCATGCCCCTTCGTCTCACCATGACTGTTCCGGCCCTGTGTCAGCTGGACGCCCCGCCCCCTGCTGGTGACATCTGCTACCACCTCCAAATGTGTTCTGTGGCTGCCTTGTATCCTGCTCCTGCAGTGAGGCCCCGACACCTGTCTCCTGGTGTCCTCCTGAGGAAGGGCAGCCGCAGCTGTGGCTCAGGATCTGGGAAGGGGGTGCGAGATGCATTCCTGTGATTCTTTTGCCCTATTTTAACAGGGGCCTGTTGGCAACAGTGCCCACACTCTTTTTTAGGTCTCACCCCCTGAACAGGCTAAGCCAGGGGAATTCCAGGCCTGGAGGAGAGAGGAAAGAATCTGGGGCCATTTAAGACTTCCCTAGGCCCCAGGTTCTTTTCTCTCCTGAAGGCCTTGTCCACGCCGCACCACACAAAATGGGTCCACATTTCACAGTAAATAGAATTGTTTATCACGTTCTGTTGAGGTGCAGTTTACTTGCTGACAAAATATTTGTGTGTAATCAAATATTAACTTCGATTTTCTTTTCCTTTCTTATTTTGAAGGCAATAATTCTCCCCAGGTGTCAGATGTTGTAGGTCCTTGCCAAACTGAGGTGAAGGCTCTGGGCTGTCTTTAAAGAGCTCCCCACGGATGTCCCCAACCCCTCAACCCTCAGGAGCCTCCCGCTCTGAACCCCGCTGTGTCTGCTGGCACAGTCCTACCCTTAGTGACAACCCTCCTGTGAAATCAACATTCTAGTTAGGTGTGAGGGCCTCGTCTCCCAGTCCAGCCCAGGCATATAATGATAGGTGCTTAGTAAATGTGCCTTGCCTCACAGTTCGAGGAAACTGAGACATAGAGAAGGTAACTTCCCCAAGGTCACCCAGTGACTTTGGTGCTCTGAGGGTTGTAGAGGTTAACAGATGTGGGACACTTAGCACAGAGTAAACACATGCTGAAAGGGGGCTACAGTGCTTCTTCCCCCAAGGGGGAGGGGACTAGGGAGATAACTTGGGGTTTCGAAGCCCTGGAAAGTCATCCTTTTCTTTGTGGGGAGGAGCAAGAATCTACCTTTTATTCCTGAGTTCTGGGCCTCAGGGGATGGCCTCCATGTCTTCACAGGTGACAGACTCTGGAGTCTGGCAGGAGACAGGGTGTGGGTGGCTTGAGCCAGAGTAATTCAGTGTAATTAACCCTCGGTGTGGGAAGGGGACAGGGCTAAGGCTGGCTGCTGGGGAGAGGGGCCCAGGCGAGCAGCAATGCATAGTGTCTTAGGGTGGAGAGGCCCTTCCCCGGCCACCCACAGCAAACCTTAATCCAGCCTGACCTCTCCGCCAGGCACTCTTGTTTACATACCTCCCTCAGTGGGGCGTTCATTACCACTAAGGGATGCTCTCAATATTTGGGGGCCCTGACCGTGAGAAAGTTCTCATTTA
>CM053510.1:2479700-2496094 GCA_028627145.1 Eidolon dupreanum | reverse complement strand
GACAGTGTGTCTAGCTCACCACTCTCTCCCAAACTAGGAGCCCTGTCATTTCCTCTGACCTCCACATACCCGCCTGGAAAATAGGCTCATTCATACCTAACTGAAAGTGGCTGTGAGGATTAATGAGAGAAATGGCAGTGAAAGCTCATGACCCAGAGCCGGTCCCTCCCCTCCAAGGAGTATAATTAACGCCCTTTCTCCTTTCTCTTCTAGGTCCAGGAAATGAATGGAAAACGAGGGCGCCCGCTGTAAGAGTTAAACTATATTCCTGGCTCACTAGGGTCCTGCCTTCTAGATCAAGGAACCGCCTTCCTACACAACCAGTACAGACCCAGCTCCTCCTGAGCGGGTAGCCCCCAAAGGCCCAGAGGGTGGATGGTCTAGGAACCCCACCGCTGCCTTTGCACATTCGCTCCCCACCTGAGATTCTCATCCCTCTTTCTCAACCCACCCCAGATCCTCGGGGACTCCCCAGGTGCCCACCAAGCCTTCTTTCCTGGTTACTGTGCCCATAGCTCGTGGTACTGTCTCTCCCCCGCCCCCAATCCAGCCCCTCTTAATCTCTTAATGCATGCGCGCGCCTCCCCACCAGACTGCACCGGCAGGGTGGTACCTGTCCCCCTGATCCTGTAAGATGGGAGGGAGATCGCCCACACCTGGCACTGTGCCTAGCGCCCAGCGGCGGTGTCATAAATATCTCCTGAATGATTCATTCACGTCTTTGGAAGAGAAAGCACGACCCCTAAGTGGTTAAGAGTATGGGCTTTGAAGTCACACAGACCTGGGTTCAAGTTTTGGCTCTGACCTTTGGTTCTGTGACCTCGGGAAGCTCATTTCACCCCCGAACCTGTTTCCTCATGCAAAAAAATGGAGTGACCACGACTCCACTAGGTCGTCGTGAGGTTTCAATGAGATGATGGTGGCCTACAGTAACAGCCCAATCATGGTGGGAGAGGGTAATTATCCATTCAGACAGGGGGCCACCTCCCGCCGCTCCGCCTGCTTTCTCAGCAGTTCCTAGGAGGTGCGCAGTATCCGGCTGTTTTACAGAAAAAGAAACTGAGGCCCAGAAAGGGAACAGGACAACGCCGAGTGCGACGGGCTGCGTCGAGGGCTCCGCCTCCGTCTCCGACCTCTGGTGAGGATATCCCCACCCCACCCTCGTCCCCTGGCCTGGGAGTGAGGGGCTGGACCAGGCCTCGGGGACACCCCACCCCAGGACCCCGGCGGAGCGCGCTTGGGGATCTTCCGCTCAGACCGCGGAAGCGCCGCGCGGTTCTCAAGAGCGGAGAAAGCGCTCGGGGTTGTCACTTTAAATTAAAGAGGGAGCGGGCGGGCGGGCCAGCGCGAGGGAGCGCGCGGCGGGCTCCTGGGAGCGTGCCCGGACTGCGGCGCAGCTCCAGTCCGCCTCCCCGGCCCCGCCGAGCCCCCGGCCCGCGCCGCGCTCCTCTGAGGCGGGCGCCGGGCGACACTGCAGGGGTGGCGTTGCGGGCGACCGCCAGGCTCGGCGCCTGTGCGTGCGCGCTGCGGGAGACCGGCCGGGAACCCGGAGCCAGAGCCGGAGCCGGAGCCGGTGCGGGAGCCGGGGTGAGTACGCACCCGGCCGCCCCCAGCGCACGGCGCACGGACGCACGCAGGGCCCCCTCTCCGCGCCGCGGACCTCGGGCTCCGCGCACCCCGCGCGTCTGCACACCCGCGCCGCGCTTGCACACGCACGCCCGGCACAGAGCACGCCGGGCGCCCTTCCCGGCCCGGCTACTCCGCGCACTGCGCATCGCATCGAATTGCGCCCCGCACGTCCGCCCCGCGTGTGCACGCGCGCGGCTCCCCCGGCCATTTACACGCCTCCCCGGCGCCCGCGCTGCACGCACGCCCCTCACATTTACACTCAACACCCTGACTGTCCCCACTGCCCCTGACCCGCCTCATACCCCCTCCCGGCTCAGCTCCCCATACTCGCGTCCCCTTAGATTCTGGGGGTTCCCGCGGCCCAGGTGGCGGATGTTCAGGAAATGCCCCATCCTGAGAGGCACATCGTACCCTATCGCCAGGAGGCCCCGGGAACCCAGGAAAGGGTCCTCACCCTCCCTCCGGTGTCACCAGTCTGAGTGGGGACTTTCCAGGGGCCCCTTGGAACCTTCGATGTCTGCTCTTTAGGAGAGGGAGATGGAGGGTCT
Source organism: Eidolon dupreanum (assembly GCA_028627145.1). Classification (NCBI taxonomy): domain Eukaryota; kingdom Metazoa; phylum Chordata; class Mammalia; order Chiroptera; family Pteropodidae; genus Eidolon; species Eidolon dupreanum. The sequence goes on along the minus strand of CM053510.1, from coordinate 2,493,917 downwards.
CAGGGGCGCCTACGAAAGATTTGGGCTGAAGAGGGGGTGGGAATGGGGTCAAACATGCGAACCTGGAGCCAGGCCTGTGGGTGGAGGAGCTCTGAGCCGCCCAACCTGCTGACTACCCTTCCAGGGGCTGCAGAGGGACTGTGGGGCCCTGTCCTCCATCAGTGAGGCCACCCCCCAGTTCAAAGTGTCCGGGAAACCTGCACCCTGGAATATCGGCCCCTCCCTCAAGCCAGAGCAGGGACAGGTTTGGAGAGCAACAGCAGTTGTGCTTCCTACTAGAAATGGGGAAACTGAGGCTCAGATGGGGCCAATCCACCCCAGGTAGCTCAGCCAGTCTGGAGAGGGGTCAAGACAAGTACCCAAGCCCTCTGTCTCCCCACTCTGCAAGATGACACCTTCCCTACAGAGTGGGGGTTCCCAGCCTGAGCCTCAAGCTTGGACTCCGCTGTCTGCCAGTTCTGGTGGCTATGGGCAAGTCATTTCCTGCCCCTCAGTGTTCTTACCCTGTCAGAGGGAGGGAGGCAGGGAGGGCTTACTGAAATAATACATGGCAAGTCCTTGGTGCAGTGCTTGGACATAGTAGGTGCCCAATAAATGCCAGCTGCCATCATCCTAGCCAGTCTGTGCTGTGGCTCTTCTGGGCTTGGAGGAACGGGTAGCAGGATGTGGTTATATCTGAAAGGGAGGGGGGAGCACTTGCAAAGAATTTCAAACCTCAGGATCCTAAAGAGGCTCGCAGCCTGGGAGGTGGGGAGCTGCCCTACCCCCAGCCCTGATCCTTTCCATTACCTGCTGGCCTCAGGGTGAGAGCAGGGAGAGCAGACACCTTGCTGGCGAGAGATGTAATGTGCACACAGCGAGCAAGGATATGGGTGGGAGGAGCAGAGACTCAGGTCCCCTTTCTCCTGCGGAAGCACAAAATTCCTGGAAAGCCATTCCTCTGACAAGCCCAGGAGGGGGCCTTGACTGTGCGCAGAGTCCTGTCAGGCCAGTGGCAGTTCTTCCTACCCACCTCCGCCCCCCTGAAAAGCCTAGTCAGGAGGTGGCATGGTGGCCAGGAGCCCAAGCCCAGATGCATTGCAACTTGGCGCCAATCCCAGCATTGCTACTCACATGCTGAGTGACCAGGGGTCCCAGCTTCCTCATCTTTAAAATAGGGATCCATTTACCCATTCGATCATCAGGTCTATGTCGTGTGCCAGGCACCATGCTAAGCATTTAGCATATATTATGTCTAATTGTGATAGCACTAGATAGCTATTGCCAGGTAGGTATGATTAAGCCTGGATATGAGCCTAGAGCTATTTTCCATGAGCATGCTCCGTGAAGGTTAGGGTTTGGGGCTTTGGGGCCAGAATGAATAGGTTGGGTGGGATAGGGTGCCAGCAAAGGATATGGATCTGAGGAGCTCAGATATGAGTTTGGGGCAGCTCTCACTCACCCCTATTGTGCCCCATTTCCTGTGTGTCAGAAGCTCAGGGAAGCTCCGGACACAGGCTGCCCTGGCCTGATGTGCCTCGTCAACATCCTATTCTGAGCCAAAGCTGCAGCCCCTCTGCCTGGCAGACCTCCAGGCTGCCAGCCGCAGCCTAATGAGGTTGTCGTAGTAGTAGTCGGTGAAATAGAGTCCTGGGGTCTCGGGGACAGGGAATAAAGCCATCAAGAAGGGCGCTTGAGGCAGAACCATATCGAGCTTGGTCTTAGCTCTCTATTTACTGGTTAGGTGACCAATTCACTGCCCTTCTCTGAGCCCCACTTACCTTCTCTGTGGAGTGTCCCAGGATGCATCCCTTTGGGATCTCGGGGGAGGTGAAGTCCTTGGCACAGGGGCTCTAGCTACTAATAGAAGAGGCACTAAACCAGGCAGCAGGCATGGCTGCCGGGCCCAGCTCCACCACCGCTGGCTCTGTGGCTTTGGGCCAGTCACTTAACCTTTCTGAGCCTCCCCTAGCGTATCTGAAGGCCTCCTCGCCTCCTCACGAGCGGAGGTGCTTCCGGGGGCCAGCAGGTCCTGACAGCGAATGCAGGAGTGGAAGGCGCTCGTCCTGCAGAGCAGGTCCCCTGTCTGAAGGGGCAGAGCCTACTCAGCTCCAGCTCAGGCTATTTTTTGGGTGGTCGGGGAGGATACAGACCCACTGTCCCCAGATCCTCTAACTTTTAAAGGGAAGCTGGGAATCCATCTCTCTCTCTCTCTCTCTCTCTCTCTCTCTCTCTCTCTCTCTTTTTTTTAGAAATTCATTTTTAATGGGAAATTTCCCAGTTTTTAAATGTTGGCAACTCACTTTAATTTAAGATAAATGAAACACATCTGTAGGCCGGCAGTGCTGCCCACATGAATGCACAGCTCAAATAAGAGGCAAGGGGACCTTTTGGATAATTGTCAGGAGGAGACCACCGCAGCTAATATTTGCCAAGCCCGACCACACTTGCTTCCTGGCTGAAAGGGCAGCCAGGAGGCTCATTTTACAGATGGGACAACGGAGGCTCGGAGCTAGTAATGGGCAAGATCTGGGATTCAGAGCTGTATTCAGACTGCCCGCCACCCAGGAGCCTCGAGTCTCCCCCCAGTTCTCCCCCTCCTCTTCTCAGACAGGTGTGCTCTGGCTTCTCCCCTTCACGGATCCACTGCGGGAACTTCTGGCCTGGGTGTGCCTGGAGTCCTTCACACCTTCACTGAAATCGCAGCTCCCAGACAGGGGTCGTGGTAAGGGGAGGGAGAAAGGTGGGCAATGTGCCCGTCTGGGATCTGAGCTGGACCAACCTTGGAGGGCTGGGGACCCTGGAAAGCCAGAGGTCTGATCAGCAGATTCTCATCCTGTACCTCAGGTGTTTGCCTCAGGGGAGTACCCAGCCCTTGCTGCTGGCATTGGCTGTCCCAGCGTGGCCTCACTCTTCCGAAGTCAGCTTGTGCCCAGTGAGCAGGGAAGACAGCCGCTGGCATTATCGGATTCCCAGCAAGGCGGAGGCAGGCTGGGACCTGCGCATTCACGTTGACATGTGTTTCTGTGTGTCCAGACCTCTTTCTGCCAGAAACTAGGGCCACCTTGGGCTTGTACACAGTGCCCAATTTGGCCTGCAGGTTCTTAGGAAACTTTTGAAACCATATGCCCACCTGCAAGTCTGGCACAGGGGTAGGAACGGGGAGCCGGACGGCCTGGGTTGAAGTTTCTTAGCTGCCTGGCTGGGGTCAAACGACCTTACCCTCATGCTTTAGACTCTTCTGTGCAAACCAGAGGTGATAATAGCACCTGCTTCATGGGGTTGTTAGAGGATTAAATGAGGTCATGTGTATGCAAAGTACTTAGAGCTGCCTTTGGGTGCAAAGAGTGAGTTGTCATGATCATGATCTCCAGCCCAGGTCCCAGGAATGAGCTTCCACTTTGAGTCATCCAGGGCGAAGCCCTTCCTTATTAGCACTGCCTTCCCATCACCATGACAACCCACATCTCACGTGGGAGTGGGGGCATCAACAGCAGGGTTGGGAGCAAGGAGCGGTTGGTACACCTGGCAGGGCTTTGCCCAGGGCCGTATTCTGCCCTGCTTCTTAAGGCCACCTGCCCTGGGACTTGAGGTACGCTCATATGTGCTGGCTAACCCTGTCTTGATCAAGGCACCTCAACATCTTGGCTCTAGAGCCACAGATTGGGAAGAACCCCAGGATTCTCGAAAATGCCCAGGAAAATGTTTACCCTCTGATTTGACTCCAGTCCCAAAGGGAACCCACAGAATACTTCGAGGAGTTACAAATGGGCTCGCCAAGGCCAAGCAGCTTTTTACACTGCGCCTGGACGGTCTTTACGTTTTTTTGTGAATTGGTTGCAACATTTAAAAATCAAGAAACTGCGTATAAGATATCCAGGTATCTAGTTTTTCTTTTAAGAGCCAGAATGTCCCACCATATAGATTGACATGCCCATGAGAACAGAAAAGCACTCCCCTGCTTTTCTGGGGGCCAAGCACCCCCTTCACCCCCTCCTCCCCTGTTTATCCCTCCTCCCCTGTCTGTGGCCACCTCTCTGAGCCACGAGGGAATGCAGAGGTTGGGATGGGGGTTATCCTGTCCTTTCATGTCCCTCAAATTCAGACAGTACAGCTCATCCCAGCCTCCTCTTTCCAACCAGCCCCCTCCATTTAGTATATGTCTGCAAGCCAGATTGACTTCTTAATAAAACCATGAGCAGTCCCTGGCTTCGGGTAATGGCTCGTATGAGTTTCTGGACCTTCCTAGAACAACTTAGACATTCAAAGGCTCATAAAACTTGGCAGTGGAGGGTGCGGTGGGAGTGAAAGGGCTGCGAGCTGAACATTGCAGGAACTCTGCCTTTCCTTTTCCAGCTTAAACAAAAGCATCTGAAGTCAGGCCACGGGCTGCTTGATGATGGGGATGTGTTCTGAGAAATGCGTCTCTGAGCGATTTTGTCATTACACGAACGTCACAGCGTACACCAACGCAAACCTAGGTGGCTCTGTGGTGTAGCCTATTGCTCCTCAGCTACAGCCTATACAGCATGTTACCGTACTTAGTACAGTAGACGTCACAACAGCTAAGGTGTCACTGGGTGACAGAAATTTTCAGCTCTGTTATAGCTTATGGGACAACCATCGTGTGTGTGGTCCGTCTTTGACAGGCCCTTGGCTGCTTCGCGGACACCCTAGGGCCCGCTGTAATGAGTGACAGAGTTGCCGCTAGTACGTCTGTTTGTAGGATGGGAGTGAGGGAGGGCCAGCAGGGTGAGCAAATACGAACACATGCCCGGCAGCTTTGGTGTTTCAGATAAACCTTGAATAAATTTGCAGGATAAGTATGTCCCAATCTTTGGACGTATTTATACTAAAAACAAATCTGAAATTCAAGGGTCGCTGGGCATCTTGTGTTTTATCTGGCAACCCCGAAGTGTGGTCTTAGAGTGCTTGCAGAGAGCTTTAAACACCATTTTTTTAAATCACAATTTAAAAAAACACTTACTTTTGCCTGGGCCCCCCTCACAGCTGAGTGTGAGCTCTGGGTGACTGGCACATGGGCACCAGGGAGGTCAGGAGACAGGGTCGGAGGTGGGGACCCTCTGAAGCCCTCTCCGCTGACTCTCTTTTTTTCTCTTCCAGGCTCAGCCGCTGCACTGGGCATCATGGCCGTGGACGTGGCAGAATACCACCTGAGCGGTGAGTCCCAGCGGCAACCATGCCATCTCGAAGGACCCTCCCACCAGGCCTGGGGTGGGGGTGTCAGTGGGACACCAGTAACGACCCTGGTTTACTGGTAAGGACTGTCAGTGACTTGCCCAAAGTCACACAGCCTTGGGGACACGGGGCTGGGACCAGTCTTCACCTTTCTACTCCAGTGGCTCTTTCCATGGAAGTGACTCCCTCCATTTGACTTGAGGGGATCCCCCAGGAGGCCCGTGTCCTGCTGCTCCCTAAAGAAGAGCTTGTGACACAGAATCCACTCACCGGGGCCATTCTTGGAGCCTGTCAAGTAGCCAAGTGAGAGAAAATCCAGGCAGGTCGATGTTTGATCCATGGGACCTTGAACTCAGAAGTCACCTAGTCCAGGGACAGCAGAGAGCTGGGACCTAGCTCCTACCTTCCCCGCTTCACAACCCACACCTCCCCCTGCAGGCACCGAGCTTGGGAATGGCCTCAAGACACTAGACACACTGCTCACCATCTTTTCTCCTTATGTTCCCCCAGCCATCTACAGATGGCAGAAGGGAAGCTCAGGGAGGGAAGGGGACGGTAAGGGACAGGGTCAGGACATGAACCCAGGCCTCCTGACTCCCAGGCCAGTGCTCCCCCATCACTCTAGCTTCTGCCCATCACCCAGCTGAGGGCTGAGCTGAGAGGCACACCAGGGACCCCTTTCCCAACCTGCAGCCAGGGATTCTCATTTTTCACCTGCAAGCTCTAAGGTCCTGGCCCAGGCCCTGGCATGACCTTGAGCAAGTGAAGAAACCTCTCTGAGCCTCCACTTACACATCTGTAAAACGGGGCAGCGAGGCCTGCCTCACGGACCGCTGGGAAGATTCAGTGAGCTAGCCCGACACAGTGCAAACGCAGCTCTGCCCCACTCCAGGCCTTTGCTCGTGCCTTCCCTTCGCCTGGAATACTGCCCTGCCTCAGCCTGGCTCGATCCTGGAGACTGGTATGGAGGTTACAAGCACAGATCTGGAGCCAGGCTGTCTGGCAGCAGATCTCTCCTGTAGCCCTCAGCTTCCTCATCTGTAAAATGCGGATAATAATAGAACCTTCCTCACACACTTGCACTGAGGACTCAGTGGCCTGATACCCGTGCGGTGCTTGGAACAGAGCCTGGCAAATAGTAAATAGAAGGGAACCTGTTATAACTACGACTCCAGCCCCTCCTCTTCCTCCTCTTCTGAATTTCTGGTCTCCGCATAGACCTCACTTCCCTTGAGAATTCTTCCCCCACAGTCCCAGGGCAGGTACTCGATAAATGAATAAATAAATGAGCATTAATTGCCATCAGTTCGAGTCAACTTCCTGGGGCTTTTCCTTTTATGCCCCTGGCCCTGCCCCCCTTTTCTGCTAGCCAGAGCCCTGGCTTCAGTCCTTCAGCTCCCTGGGATCCTCACTCTCAGGGGAGTCTGGCTCTGCTCTGCCACCTTGCGATGCCCATTGCCTGCTGGGACCTCAGGCCTCTGTGCCCACCCGTTTGCCCGCCCCCGCAAGCACCCAGGCCCTGCTGTGCCTGTCTCAGCTCCAGTCCCTCATGTGCGTCCCTCTGCAGTTAATCAGGCACAGTCCCCTCCCATCCTCCATTCCCCAGACTCCCAGAGCTTTCTCAGCTTCCCTGGGGCGGGGGTGGGGGGCTGGCCCTGGGGCCCTCTATAGATCTTTGTTGTGGTTTCATTTAGCCCACAAATTACATTCCAGCAACCAAGGTCAGGATTAAATAGGGTTTGCTCCCAGTCCCTGCATCTTTAGTTCTTATTCTTCTCGCTCCTCCCTGTCTGCCCAGCCCTTGTCCATTTGCTATGTGATTTTCACATCAAAACCGTGTGGTTATACCCTGTTCGAAATTTTTTTTTTTTTTTCTCTAAACATTGCCTGAAACATTTCTCTACATTACCATTGCCACGGTGACATCCTAATGACCTCAATTGTCATTCTCAAAAGCCAGTGGCATTCCCTCTCAAGACAGCACCAGAGCTGGGGTCAGCCCTTCTGGCTGTACGTTTCTGCTTTTATAAATACAGCCTGGATGACTCACACTGGAGAGAAAACTTGTTAGGCTTTTTCCCTTAGAATCAAGTACCTGAGGTGGAAACACCAGGTGGGGATGTTTTTGTCCCCATCTCCTTTTTCCAGAGGAGGAGACTGAGCCCAGGGAGGCTAGGTGGCCTGCTAGGAGCCAAGGAGTCTGCACTCAGGCCCTGCATTTGTCATCCCTGTGGTCTTGAGCTGATGTGTTCTTTAGCCCTTCCAGCCTCCATTCTCCCCTAGAAAGTGGCCATAGGGACCTCATAAGGTGCTAAGTGTTGGATAAATGCCCGGCATTCCAGAGCGAGTTCGTGTAGACCCTGGCTAGACATGGCTGGGCTCAGGGCAGCGGGGGCAGGCTGAGGCCTCCCACTGCTAGAGGGGCCACCAGGGCTGCGTGATTCCTCCCTATGTGGCAGGCTTCCGGGACAGTGTCAAGGAGCCCCTCCATCCCCCAGTGCCCCACTCTCTCTCCCACTGGGCACTCTGAAGGCTCTGGGCTTTGCACACCCCCTCTTCTTCCCGCCCTAAACTCCCACCCAGCCCCTGGGGCCTTGGCCTGGCACACTTCTTGTCACACTTCTTGTTCCTCCTTCCTATCTCAGCTTAGATGTCCCTCCAGAAAGGGACATTTCCTCCAGCTCCAGGACCCTCCTGGGCTGTTCCCATCACTCCTTTTTGTCTATTTATTTGCCCACCCCTCCCCCTAGACTGTGAGCTGGCCCTGGGGCTGACTTGCTCCACAGGGTAGTCACACACAGTAGGTGCTCAATGGATGTGCAACGATAAATCTCCACCCCTGCAATGCCCTACCCACCTCTCTCTACCCTGCTACTAGGGAACTGCCTGGGGTGAGCCCAGGTCGGGCAGTGGTTACTCCAGCTCACTCTGGAGTCTGGCTGTCAGAGTTGGAATCTCAGCACCACCCCTTCCTTCCAGGCTCTGTGACCTTGGGCAAGGTCTCTGCATGCCTCAGTTTCCCCATTTGAATCGAGTAGAGGCAACACTAAAAATGGTTTAGAGAACTGTGTTTGCTAACAGTGTGACTATCTGCAAAATAAATCCCACTACCTCATTGACTCCTTTTGGGGGATGTAAAGCCAGGTTGCCTTTTGACACGTATGGCCTTGCCATGTGCCAAGAACCATGCCAGGTGAGGACTCACCCGACATGGTTGAGAGGATAGTTAATTACCATGTTTGAGGACAGCGAAGCTCAAATAGGAAAGTTCTATACTCATCAGTGACCAAAAAGCATTTGAGCATCTGGATTTGTCCCCAAGCCCTGCATAGCCTGCAGCCACCTCTCACTTCTGGCTGAGTTGTTTTTTTTTGTTTGTTTGTTTTTTGTTGTTGTTTGTTTGCTTTGGTAACAGCTTTATTGAGATAAAATTTATAAACCAGAAATGACCCACTTAAAGTGTACAGTTCAGCGGTCTTTATTATATTGTGCAACCATCATCAGCACAATCAATTTTTAGAATGTATTCATCAGCTTAAAAAGAAACCCCATGTTCCACATTCTCCCCTACTTCCCCCAGCCCTTGACAATCACTAGGCTACTTTCCGTCTGTATAGATTTTCCTATTTTCAACATATAAATGGAATCATACAACACGAGGTCTTCTATAACCGGCTTATTTCGCTTAACATGACATTTTCAAAGTTCGTCCGTGTTATACTACATGCCAGTACTTTGTCCCTTTTTGTTGCTGAATAATATTCCATTTTATTTATCCATTCATTAATCAATGGATATTGGGCTGTTCTAGATGAGATTCGGGGCAAAAATGGGGTCATTTCTTTCTCTCCCCCAAATCCCCTTTCTCTTCCCCCAGACCCCAAAAGGCTGCTTTGATTATCTGGAAGCAAGAGGTCCTCTGAAGGCTGTGAGGTCAGAGAACTCAGGCGACAACAACCGTCTTTATTTAAAGCCTAATGAATAGTTAACCATTGTTCGCAGCTCTTCACCTGCTCTAGCCAAGTGTCACTCCTGGTAGAAATGTTTGTTTTGGTGGAAAAGGGGATAGAAGCAGAAATCACAGAGAGAGTATTCTTGTTCAACACTGGATCCCCAGCACCTACCCTATCACATAGTGGGCACCCAATACATACTCATTCAATGAATAAGTAAGTCTGTGCTCCCTGGGTGGAGGTCTGTAACCGCCGAGAGGCCCCAGGGCCCACTAATGAGAGGCTGCTCTTGCCTTGCAGTCATCAAGAGTCCCCCCGACTGGGAGGTGGGTGTCTACGCTGCTGGGGCCCTGGCATTGCTGGGAATTGCAGCCGTGAGCCTGTGGAAGCTCTGGACATCGGGGAGCTTCCCCAGCCCCTCCCCATTCCCCAACTACGACTACAGGTACCTTCAGCAGAAGTATGGCGAGACCTACACAGAGGCCAAGCAGAAGGTGAGGCTTCCGCCCTCTCTCTCTAGCTGCACACTGTCTCAGGGTGGCCTCCACTGCCTCCCCACCTCGCTCCCTCCCGGTTAGTTTTCTCGCATGAGCAGGGACTTTTGTCTGTATCTCCAACCTAGCCCAGTGCTGGGTAATCTGTGAATACTTGTTGAATGAATGCTTCCATTTTTTAAAAACCATTCTATGAAAAATGTAGGAAATATAAGTAAGAAGAAAAACCTTTCCCAAAGGGCCACCACCCAGAGGCAAGCAACTGTTAACTGTTTTTCAACTATTAACATGTCGAAGTATTTCCAGTGTTTCTAATCTACCTTTGCCTGTCTTTTTTCTATGCACGGTTTTGCCACAATGGGTGTCATTTCTACCTAGAACTTTATATCCTACTTATCATCTTACTTATAATTGAAGCATTTTCCCGTGTTGTTGAACACCCATCATAACCATCATTTTAATGGCTGTATAAGATTCCTTTTAAGATACGTGCCACGATTTACTAAATGCCATCATAAATGATGCAGTGGATGTTTTACACGTAAAACTTTGTCTTCATCTGGGATTATGTACTTTGAATGGAGGCCCAGATGTGCAATTACTATATCAGGAAGTACAAACACGTTTAGGGCTGTCAATGTCTATTGCTGAATGTTTCATCATTTGACACTTGGCAGAGAAATTTTCTAAAACCATGTAGAGTTCCGGAGAGCACAGCCAGAATCTGTTACCAGATACAAGTCCCACATGCTTACTTCTTTGGGGTTTCAGAGGGGACTATCTCTTACTCTGCTGGGGGGACTGTAAATTGGCACAACTTTTCCTAAGAGCATTTTGGTGACGTGTGTCAGATAAGTATTTCACAAAAGGACTGTGTCCTCTGAGCCAGGATTTTAAGAAAGCTATTCAATGCTGCATTATTTATATTTGTGAAAAATTAGAAGCAACGTAAATGTCCAACAGTAGGGGAATTGTAAAATAAATTATGGCTATCCACTTAATGGAAAACTAGGGGGCGGGCATTACAAATTATGTTAATGAAGACTGTACCCTAACGCAGGAGATGCTCCTGGTACAAAGGCTTTTGTTTTCTCAAATCCCAAAGTCAATTTAGAGAAAAAAAAATTGAATGTTAGTGTGAGTGTTACCTGACATGAAAGCTTTCTTGTGGTGTAGACATTTTTGAAAACTTCCTTTGAGGCTGCTCGATCATCTGTTGAGTAGCTATTCGCTAGTATTCTTACCTATTCCCCTTCTGCTGGACACCTGGATTGCTACCTTTTTTTTTTTTTTTTTTAATAAACATCACCGCAATGAACATGTTGTATGGAACTCAGTTCATATAAATAAACATTTAGAGAAAAAGCTCTCTCACATCCTGGTTAGGGAGGGAAAACCGAGTGACATGAAATGACATTAAACGAGGACCTGACAAACTAAGGCATGCCCTGTTTAGGCAAAAAGGGAACTTGGAGGTACCTTAAATGATCAGGGCTTCCCGCGTCTCTTTGCCATCTCGACATCACTGTCCTTCTCATGTTCCCGTGTCCCTTTTTCCCAACCCCAGAGAGCACCTGCCTGGAATGCCCAGCGGGCCAGCGCTCGGGGACCACCCAGTCGCAAAGGCAGCCTCAGCATCGAGGACACCTTTGAGAGCATCAGTGAGCTGGGGCCCCTGGAGCTGATGGGCCGTGAGCTGGACCTGGCCCCGTACGGGACTCTCCGGAAGTCCCAGTCGGCAGATTCCCTCAACTCCATCTCCTCCGTGAGCAACACCTTCGGGCAGGACTTCACGCTGGGCCAGGTGGAGGTGAGCATGGACTACGATGCTGCCTCGCACACCCTCCACGTGGCCGTGCTGCAGGGCAAGGACCTCCTGGAGCGAGAGGAAGCCAGCTTTGAGTCCTGCTTCATGCGCGTCAGCCTGCTGCCGGACGAGCAGATCGTGGGCATTTCCCGGGTGAGTGGCACTGCGGGTCAGGGCAGAGGTGTGCTCTGGCTCCGAGGAGTCCTCCCAAGGCGAGTGGGTCAGCAGTGCCAGGCAGGATCTGAGGAGGGCAGCGGGTTTGGATACCGGTCCTAGAGCCCAAAGGGCTACTAGCTACAGGGAGGACAGAAGGGGGAGTTGGGGCCACCATCTGCGGGCTCCCAGCATGCATCATTCTCGGCAATCCTGCCATACAAATGCAGCATGAGATAGATGCCCATTTCCATACCTGTCCCTTGTGTCAACTCGGGGTCCTGGCAGAGAATAGATGACACACTCAAGTTGGCTAATTGGGGGAGAGCTTAATAGCAGGACTGTTAACGATGGTGTGGGTGGGGGTGGGCAACCTCAGGTACACGTGGTGCCCTGGTCTGAGGTGGTGAGGAGGCGAGGAGGTACCAGGGAAACAGGGCTGTGGAGGGAGCCACCTTGATAGGCACCGTGCCCTTTGGTCAAGGGAGCCTGTTGATGCCACTCCTGGGGCCGAAAGCAGAATGCGACAGAGTTGGGGTAAACCAGGAGGGCAAGAAGAGGCACCCCATCAGGCTGCCCCCCACGGGTCCCTCTACCTTGCCAGAGGGAGCAAAGCCTACACGAGACACATCCTACTGCCCAGCACTGGTGGCCAGTAGTTCCAGGCTGGGTGGAGGGTTCCAGATGCTGAGGCTGGGAGTCCTCGGAGGTGGGAGAGGTCAACATGCCGTGGCCCTGACCAGAGCAGGAGCCCGAGGACCTGCACGGCTGAGAGCCTTCTGACGCCCCAGAGACCCGCCCATGTCTGGTCACCTTTACCATACTGAAAACAGGCTGTTCCTTGGTGGTGGGCTTCATCCCTCTCCTGCCCCACTCTCCCCCCCTCATTCTAGAAAGGTTTGGGGCTGACCACCAGCCATATGCATGTGGGGACCAGGAGGGGGGCACCCAGCTTCCAAAAGGCAGTTCTGTGGGTGGCTGGGAGCAGGACCCTGGAGACTGACTATCTGGATTCAAATTCCAGTTCCCTATTTCCCAACAGTGAGACCTTGGGTAAGTCACTTAAGCGCTCTGTGACTCAGTTCCCCCATCTGTCAAATGGGCGTCATAATTCTGGAGGGGATGTGTTGATACGTGCAGACTCCTTAGTCCAGCCCTCGGGAAGCGCTCGACAGACTGCCTGTCGGGACTGCGAGCCCAGATCCGAGCCGCCTGTGGCTGGGCTGCTTGGAGCACCCGGGTAGCTGCAGACACATCCCTTGAGGGGGTCACTGACAGACAGCTGCCACCACAGCCATCGTGTGCTGAGAACCTGGTCCCTGGACCGCAGCACATCCACGAATCTCTCATTACCTCAACGGGGTGGATCAAGGGCGTCTTATGGACAGGGAACCTGAGGCTCCGGAACGTGCTTTGCCCCAGACAACCCCAGCAAGTGAGTAGGATACCTGGACTCGCCCTGGGGTTCCTGTTTCCTCCGCCCACAAGCTCATGAAGCACAGTGCAGAGAATGGATGGTCAGGGCCCCTGGGCCCCTGTGGGCAGGGGACAGCCAAGAGGCTAGTTTGGCTGGAGGAAGATCATGAAGAACCTAATGCAGGCCAGGATTCGGGTGGGCTTTATCCCAAGAGGGAAGGGGTCCTCGATTCCAGGGAGCAGTATAAGAGGAGGCTTCCCACAGCCCAGGCAGCCACCGAGGAGTGTGGTTCAGGACACCCGGAGTGCTGGTGGATTTATTCCTGAGAAGGCAGGCTTCTTAGCATCCCAGCCCGGCCGATCCCAGCAAGTGGGTGGTCGCCCCCAGGCCGGGCAGCCCCCCAGCTTCAGGCGAGGTGCCAGGGATGAGAGCTCCTCTCTTTAAATATCACCAAGCAGTGACTAAGGCAGTCCCCCCACGGAAGAGGGAGCCGTGCCCGCAAGTGCACCCTACCAGGGGCCTTCCCACGGCTTCAAAGCGGAGTCTGCGTAGCCTTCCCTAGTCATTCCATCCGTCCATCTGTCCCACGACATTCAGAGCGTCCTGGGCCGGGCTCTGTGGGGGCTGGGACATCAATAGCTCTCAACTGTACAGTTACCTGTACTCACGTTCGGCCAAGGCTGGACTTGAACACGTGCTAGAAAGATGGAGACCAGCTCAGCCAGCTCATCCCGAGGGTTCTGTGGTGCCATGGGCACTGAGGATGGGACCTAGGTGGGCTTTGATGGTGGAAGCTTCGAATGCCAGGCCACTAGATTGCCCACCACTAATGGGAGGACAGGTGGGTTTTTAAATCATTGAGGCTGAGCCACTAAAGGAAGGATGACTGTTAAAGTTGTGGGGACAGCAGAGCCAGGACTCTAGCTTAAGTCCCAGGCTCTCTGTCCACTGCTCTCCACTGCCACGGCCTGCAGGCCCCTGGCTGCCACCTCCTCCCCAGCTTTGGAGTGCCCTCCATGGCCCTTTCTCTCTGCAGATCCAAAGAAACGCCTACTCCATCTTCTTCGACGAGAAGTTCTCCATCCCCCTGGACCCGGCAGCCCTGGAGGAGAAGAGCCTGCGGTTTTCTGTGTTCGGCATCGATGAAGATGAGCGGAATGTCAGCACAGGGGTGGTGGAGCTGAAGCTTTCTGTCCTCGACCTCTCGCTGCAACC
>CM053510.1:2462396-2479200 GCA_028627145.1 Eidolon dupreanum | reverse complement strand
GGACATGGAAACCTGAGCTCAGGCCTTGCAGAGCGGATGTACTGTACACATGGGCGACAGAGAGGGGCCTCAGGCTGGGGGAGCTGCCCACACAGAGTTGCATGTGTCTGGGGAGCCACACGGTTGAAGCCAGAGAGACCAGATAGAGCCGAGCTGGGGAGGCTTCATGTCCAGGCTGAGGCCGAAGGTCCTTGTCCTACTGGCATGAAGGGGTCCTGGGCAGGAGAAAGTCAGAAGGAGGGAGGCAGGAAGAGGAACACGCTAAGCAGCTTCAGAAATGACGAGCTGGGACATCAGCAGGCTGCTTTTGGTCAGCAAGGGGCAGCAGAGCTGTCTAGGTTTTAGGCACATCCGGCAGGGCCCACGCCGAGCTGCTGCCATCGCTTCCTGCCCCTTCCTTCCCATCCCCCATCTTCCCCCACCTCCAACCCCAGGCATGGGCCTGCCTCGAGGGTCCCAGGCCCCCTCTGTCTAGGAGTCTTCAGGGACAGGCTGAGCCCCACCCAAAGGGACAGGTGTGGAGGTTGCTGACCTGCCCAGCAGCACTGGCCGGGCTGAGCCTGTGTGTGGGAGGAACAGGACCAGCCACTTTATCATCCACAGCTGACAGCAGCTCCAAACTTCACTTTCTCTCTGTTGCCTGTGGTCGTCCGGGCCTACAGACACCGGAAGGGACGAACCAAAAGGCTAAATAAACATCAGGCTAGGCCACAGGGCTCCCTGGCTCTCCCACCCCATAACCAACCTTCCTGTCCCACCCGGAAGAATCAATGATGGTAAGGCAGGGGCAGGAGGCTTGTGTCCCCTGCCCTGGGCTCCCGTCAAATGGCAGCTGGGGACGAGTTGGTCTGGGGGAGCCCGACAGAAGGAAACTTGAGCGAAGAGTCACTTCTGGGTTCTGCCTGCCCAGTTCAGCAGACCTGGGTCTGCTGCCTACTTTCTGTGTGACAAATCCCTTCCCCTCGAGAGCCTCAGTTTCCCCATCTAAAGAATAAGCATATTGTACACGAAGGCCTGCAAAGGCCCCCCACACCTCTGACTTTTGGGGATTGGATTCTGAGTGTAGGGGCTCCAGAGACCCAATGCCTGGGTTAGAACCCCGGCTCCTCCCCTTACCAGCTGTGGGATCTTGGGCAAGCTACCTGTCCTCCTTGGGCCTCAGTTTCCTCAACTGTCAGAGGATAAGAATTATACACACTTCATAGGATAGAATGAAATGTTACATGCCAAGTGTCTGGCCCACAGCAGGTACTCAGTGAATGTGAGGTCAAGGCTTTGACCGGAGTTCCCGCTCTTGGGATCTGGTGCTTGGGATGAAAGGGAGAGAGGGAACACAGGCTTGAGGAGCAAAGGGCTTGTGTCCCCAGCCAAGGCATCTCAAGGGCAGGACCGGACTCTGAAGTTCCACCCCCTGGCACCCACTTTCCCTCCCTTTTAGCCATCCATAAACACCCCACAGCCCAAGAGAGGTACCCCAAGCAGAGCAGGCAGCTCTGGGTGATGGCCATGCAGGGAGCAGAGCAGCCACACGGGGGCAGTAGAGACTCCGATGGAACATCAGGGGACACCCCAGTCTCAGGCAGTTTGGGGGTGGGGTGTCAGAAAATGAGGCAGTGGGGCCAGGGCCAGGGAGGGGAGCCTTGGAACAAATGGAGGCTGGAGAGTGATCACCTGTCTGCTGACCCTGTACTCAGGTCATGCAGTGTATTCACTCGTCCAGGCAAACATTTGTTCCTTTATTCATTTCTTCAAGTCAGCCCATCTTCCTTCTTTCCTTCCTCTCTCTCCTGCTCCCTCATTTCCCTTCCCTTCCCATCTGTCCAGTCAGGCAGTCAATTGGACTTAACATCCTGAGCCACAGGATGGTCAACCTGGCCACCTCTGCTGTTCTGGGGTCTTTGGGGCAGTGACCTACCATGCAGGTTCCCAAAGGACTCTGGGCTTGGGCCAGTGGGGCTTCAAGGGGTTGTCACCCACAGACTGGTAGTAAACGGCAGCCACAGAAAACAATATAACAGTAAACAATACCCTGGCCAAGCAAACTATGAGCCGGGCCACCTCCTCAATCCAAAATAAACTTTAGAAAAACAGAGCTATCCAGGGCTCAACGATGTCTGAGATTTGGGGAAATTCCTCACCAACCAGGGCAGAAACATGAGCATAGAGTGGGGGTGAGGCCGGGATTTAACATCAGTTAGATCTGGGTTCAAATCCTGGCTCTGTGTCTTGCCAGCCACTGAGTCTAGCCACTGCCTTTCTCTGAGCCTCAGTTTCCAAATCTGTAGAATAGGGGAAGCAGGTCACCTGCTCTGTCCAGCTTGCAGTCCGAGGGCTGAATGAAATAATGCACGTGAGATGTGATGTTAGGAGAGTACAGCTTTGTGGCCAGACCTGGGTTCAAATTCAGATTCTGCCTCTTACTAGCTGTGGATCTTAGACAAGAACTTAATCTGCCTGAGCCTCAGGTTTTTCATCTGTGAAGTGGGGCTAACAATCCCCACCTGTTATGGGACAGTGGCCGCACGGAGTTAGCGATCCATTAATGGGCGATGTTATTAGGAAACGTTCAGTGAAACTGTAAAGCATGACACACATCAAGTGTGTCATTAGAGTGATTATCCCTATAGCAACCAAGGCCAAATGCTTCTGCCTGACTCTCGGCTCCCTCCACCCCCAGTCTGGCCCCACCTGCTTCCCGGCGTTGCACCCAAAGCCTGATGACAGCAGCAGTGGGGAGGATAGGGGATGACGAACGAGGCTGACAGCTGATCGTTGGAGGATGGGGCCCCTCCCCACCACTCCTTGGGGCAGAGAGCCCTGCTCAGTGACTACACACCCAACCCAGTGCCAAGTCACTGCCCAGCCCTGTGGCAGTTTCGGGGAGGAAGGGGCACCTGAAGGGTGGAGAAGTCCTGGGACGTTCCCTCCAACCAGGTGAGGCACCATTCAGCCTCCTTGATGGCCCTGGGTGAGCCTGGAAGATGAACCAGGGGTCTGGGCTCTACCTCCATGGGGGAGGGAGCAGTGACTCCTGCTCTAGTTACCTTTTTGTGCCACAGTGAAATTCAAAGGGGGCTGAGGGCTTTTTCACACACCCATCTTTGAATTCCAGGCAGATGATGTCATGACCTGCGTGAGGATGGGGATGGGGGTAACTGTGAAACCCAAAGACTCCTTCTGCGCCTTGTTGCTTTGAATTTCAATGAAAACACTCAGTTCAAGATCTCAGGGACCTCTCGCCCAGGTTGGAGGGTTCAGGAAACACCTCTAAGAAGAGGGTCCAGAGACTTAAGGAAAAAGTGAGACACAGATGGGGGAGGGAAAAGGTCTTCCAAACTGAGGGAACAGCACATGCAAGGTACGGAGGCAACGAAGAGGGGGTGCTTTGGGCGTCACAGTCCTCTGTGACAGAGGGTAAGGTGAGTTGGGGAGCCCGTTCGGGGGTGAGACTTAGGGTTCACTGACCTGGATAGCAGAGCACTCTGGACGCCAGGAATAAATACAGAATTGAGGTGGAAACTCACTGTCACCGCTGCAGGTCCCCACCCCTGTTGTAGCTCTTGTCACACTGATACCCTGCCTGTCTCCCATTCTAGGCATGGGCTGCTCAAGGTAGCGACTTTGTCTTAAGCGGTTCAAGGTCCCCAGGCCCTTGGGTACAGAGGGTCTATGACTGTTGCTTAAATAATAAGGATCACTCACATGTGGCACCAATTATGCACCAGGCCCTGATCTAAGCACTTTATAGATAGAAGGTTCCATCACTTTCGCCAGATCATGCCCCAGCCAGAGGTGAGACAAGTGGTCACCCACCTGCAGTGAAACTTTCTGCTGCTGGCTGGGGAAGGGCAGACCAGGTGTGGTGGTGGCCAACCACTGACCCATGAGGGCAAGCCAAGGTCACCCCATTCCCACCTGGCCTGAAACACCTTGAGGAAAAACAGCGATGTGCTGTCTCCAGAGCCCCGGGAGAAATGCTTTCTTTCTTTCTCTTTCTCTCTCTCTCTCTCTCTCTCTCTCTCTCTCCCCCCCCCCTCTCTCTCTCTCCCTTCCTTCCTTCCTCCTTTCATTTCTTTCTTTCTTTCCTTCCTTCCTTCCTTCCTCTTTTTCTTTCTTTCTTTTCTTTTTCTTTCCTTCCTTCCTTACTCCCTTCTTTCTTTCCTTCCTTCCTTCCTTCCTTCCTTCCTTCCTTCCTTCCTTATTTCCTCCCTTCTTTCCTTCCTTCCTTCTCTCTCTCTCTCTTTCTTTTCTTCCTTCCTTCCTTCCTTCCTTTTCTTTTTCTTTCTTTCTTTCTTTCTTTCTTTTTCTTTTCTTTTCTTTTCCTTCCTTCCTTCCTTCCTTTTCTTTCTTTCTTTCTTTCTTTCTTTCTTTCTTTCTTTCTTTCTTTTCTTTTCCTTCCTTCCTTCCTCCTTCCTTCCTTCATTTCTTTCTTTTTTCCTTCTTTCCTTCCTTCTTTCCTTGTCTGTCTTTCTTTCTTTCTTTCTTTCTTTCTTTTTCTTTTCTTTCTTTTCTTTTCTCTTCCTTCCTTCCTTCCTTCCTTCCTTCCTTCCTTCCTTTCTTCTTTCCTCCCTTCTTTCCTTCCTTCCTTCTCTCTCTCTCTCTCTCTCTCTCTCTCTCTCTTTCTTTTTTCATCAAAAGTCACCAGATCCTGTTCGTGCCCCACCTATACCGGGAACCCCAAACCCAGTCCCTGTCCCCATCAAGCTGGTAGGACTACGTGGCTGACCCCACCTCCCTCCGAGGGAGATGGGCCTGGTGCTGCTCTGTCCCATTCCACAGCCCCACACACACTGTCGCTGTCCAGCTACTTGCGCCCTCCCCAGTAGCCCAGAGTGCGTTCCTGAGGACCAACGCTGAGTCTGGGTGGCCCTCGCAGTGGTCTCAGCGCCCGCACCCAGTAGGTGCTCAAGAAACGTTTCTGCGGCTGAATGGGCCGGGAAGGGCGGGCCGCAGCCCCGCCGCCCCGCGCGCCCGGCTGGGGCCTCTCACCTGGGCTCGCGGCCGGCCGCCCGCCCCCCGCCCGGCTCGCACTTCCTCCCGCCGCCCCGCCCCTTCCACATTCCTGCCCCGCCGGGCCGGGCCTGCCCCGCGCCTGGCTCGCTCCGCAGCCCCGGCCGACGCCGCTCCGCGCCCGGCCCCTCGCCGGCCCCGCGATGAAGGCGGCCCAGGCTCCCGGCGAGGAGGCGCCGCCAGGCGTGCGGTCCGTCAAGATGGTCCTGGTGGGCGACGGCGGCTGCGGGAAGACGTCGCTGCTGATGGTCTTCGCCGACGGGGCCTTCCCCGAGGTGAGTGCCAGGGCCCTCCGGCTGTGCGTGCATGCCCGCGGGGTCACGGTTACGCACAGGCGCCCGCCCGGTGTGTCTCTCCTGTGCCCGAGCTGCCGAGCTGAGCGCCCACGCGGGACTCCCGAGGGGCCTCCCAGCACGGTGCGGGGTCCTCCTCTGCCAGCTGGAGCGAGGGCTTCAACAATATTACCTAAGAGAATGGCACCTACCTTGGAGAGCTGTCACTGGGACTGACCTTGGCAACCTGGGTGGTTAAAGGAGCAGTTGGTGGCACAGCATGGCTAACAGGGACTGCTGACTTTGGAGCCTTGGGTTCCATTCATGGCTTTGCCACTTAGAGCTGTGTGGCCTCTGCACTCCCCGACCCTTTCTATGCCTGTGTCCTTAACTGTAATAGGAGTGATGATGGTGCCCACCTCCCAGTGTCGCTGTGAAGAGTGAGTTAATACAGGTCAGGAGCTCAGCTCCGAACCTATGACAGAAAGGACTCACTCAAAGGTGGCAAGGGGCTCCGTTGCAAATGTTTCTTCTCCCCCAGCTTTGCTCCTACAGCACAACCCCGGGGGCTCTGCCTTGGAGGCTAAAAGCACACCAGACTCAAGTCAGACAGCCGTTAGGCACCATGGTGCTCCCCTAATGAACTGTGTGGCCCCCAGTAGCTTGCTTAGCCTCTCTGAACCTCTATTTCCTCACACAACTTCATAGGATGAAGGGGGAAATAATCCCGCCTGGCGCCTGGCATATCTTTGGTGCTTGGGCATGTTGGTCGTCTTGATTAGCATGGTCACTGACTGTCCAGGTAGACTCGTCAGGCGGCAGGACAGGGGTGGACCCACCCACCGTGTGGCCTCTCAGCCTAGTTCTCCTGGGAGTCCGTGGGTTTGCTCCCAGCATCTCTTCTCCTTCCTGTCCATCCCAGCATCCTGAAAACCCCTGGGGTTACGCAGGTTCTGGGGAATCAGATGGGGGAGGTGGGAGAGGTCGGGCCTGGTAACAGTGTCAGACCTTTCTTTTCCACTGTGGCAGCATTGAGCCAGCTCTTGTGGTTTATGGAGCTGACGTCACCCCCTTTGGCCACTCACATTTTTTTTAAGTTGTGGGGGATGTGTTTCCGGGCCCCCAGATGCTGCCCATGGGAACCTAACAATTATGGTGCAGTGAGAACGCTACGGAGGGGCCAGGCCAGCGGGGCCCAGGAGGGGGGCTGGGAAGGGTGGTGCCTCCCCACCAGTGTCCTGGACCCCGAGACATCCTCAGTAGTGAGACCCAGCCCTGCCTCAGAGAGGTCACAGAGTAGAAATGGGCATCTCGCAGTTGATGAAATGTGTGTTGAAGGGCACACTGGAGCTGGCCAGGGGAAGGGGGGACATGCTTGTTACCAAGGAGATGGACCCGGCCTTGTCTAGGCTCTTCCCTGGTTGAGGACTCTGAATTCCCAGGAACCCCTCTGCTCCAGGCACAAGAGAGGGCCTCTTCATTTAAAAGAAACACAAGGTCCCAGAGCTGGAAAGGCCTTCATTTTACAGATGGGAAAACAGGCCAGAGAGACAGTCTTGCCTTGAGACCCAGGGCCCAGCAGTGGCAGCGCTGGCCTAGGACACAGGTCTCCCCAGCCCTGACCAGGACACTCTCCGAAGTCCCCAATGCTCTACTTATGGGACCAAGCCTTCTCCTGCTCCTGGCCCCGGACTCCTCCTCTTGGCAGCCCTCCAAGCCCAGGGAGCCAAGAGCTGGGAGACTTGGAGCCGCATCTCCCAGGCTTCCTGCCGACCGCAAAGAGCAGAGAGCAGGGGGGGATTTGGAGGGGCCTCAGCAACCTTTGTCTGGCTTTCGCCCAACTTCGGGTTCAGGGCAGGGGGAACAGAGGAGAGAGAACTCCTGAGGTGGGGGGACTCCTGGCTGATGTTAGGAGCAGCAGCCATTCCCACAGGGCCAAAGCTCAGGGGGCTCACAGCAGGGGAGGCGGGAGGGGAAGGGAGCATCAGCCCTTCCAGAAACAGCTGAGTCTTCCTGGTCCACACAGGGACTCCCATGGGCGTGCTGCCCAGGGAAGCCCCTGACTCTCCTCTCTTGAGCTACGTCCCCTGTCCTGTAACGATCCATCTGTCTGTCCGTGAGCCCCATTGGGGCAGACCATGGCCTGAGTCATCTGTGCCCTGGTCTAGCCCAGTCCTGGCCCTGCCTATCTGGCTGAGGACAGCTCAACAGATAAGATTAGGTGCGTATTGGCCCTATGGACAGAGGCTGACCCTGCCTGGGGGTTCAAAGGATACAACAGAAGATGCAGACAAGTCTCCAGGATGACATTCCAGAGTAGGGGGAAAGCTTGTGACAATTACAAGCCAAAGGAGTGACCCAGCCCCACACTCTGGAATGGAGCTTTTCTGCTCACTTCTGCTGCCAGGAGCTAGAGTTGGTGACCTCGGGAGAGGCAGGTGACCTCAGGAGAGACAGATAACTGGGAACAGAACCTGGCCTCTTGAGCCAGAAAGACCTGGCTTCATCTTTAGCCAGCTGTCCATTGTGTTACCTTGGGCCATTCACTTCCCTCTCTGGGCCTCAGCATCCCCCTCAGGAAAATGGGGATAGGACTGCCTTTCCAAGGTCATCGGGATCAGATATAGTGCCGGTAAAGGGCCATCCACAGTAGATCTCAAGAGAATGTGGGTAACAGTGTCATCTCCATAGGCATTTGCAAGAGCTTGCGCCTCTCAAGAGCTTGATGGCCAGCTGCCCTGCACCTCAGGTCAGGAGGGGTCCTGCAGACGACTCCTCTCCTGGTGAGCAGGTGGCCAAGCTGGAAGCTCAGCAGGCATCAGTACCCTCCAGTGACAGACTGGGGAAAGGATGAGGAAGGGAGCACAAGCTGGAGATATGGACAGTGGTTGGTGAGGTCACTGTCCCTGGCAACCAGCTTTCTAAGCGGCGGGCATTTACGCTGGATCTCACCTGCCAGCCACTCTTCTGTAACACGCTGTGAGGTGACATTCTTCTTTAACCAGTGAGGAGACTGGCCCAAGGTCATACAGCTAGCGAGTGCCAGAGCCGGTCCTAAGCCAGGCAAGTCTGACTCCAAAGCAGTTCTCCTAGCTACCACGTCACACTGTCCACAGTCAGGCAAAGGGCCTGAGGGGTGGGGCCCCGGACAGGCCAGAGGACATGGGGAGGTGGGTGGAGCCTTTTCTGTTCCTATTAGTAGAGGGAGTAACAGGTGACTAGAGTCCAGAGCCTGTACCCCAGGGCGATCCGTGATGTCTCCATCTGCCCCAGCTGCATGCTCTGGGACCCACCTTTCTCCACACCCTCCCCCTGCAGCTTCCCAGGTGCCCTGGAGGACTACGCCAACCCACCGCTAGGGGGCTACCCCTCCTTACGGCCAGGGCCTGACTCAGAGGGCTGGTCATGGGCAGGTGAGGGCCTCACCTGGCATGGGAAATGGGCAGAGGACAAGGTCTCCTGGGCTACGGCCCCACAAACCAGCGCTGAGCAAGTGAGCTAGGCCCGGGGACCCAAGCTGCAATGGCTCACATGCCCCTCCGGGAAGAGGGCCTGTGTGGCAGAGTTTTAAAAGCCCCCTTACCTGTTGCTCAGACCCCATCTGTGAAAGCTCCCCCTCTTTATTCCTTCATTGTGCACAAAACCCATCCTGTTTCCATTCACCCAGACTTCATGAAGAGGGAGCAAGCTCTAGCAGAGCCAGCCTGGTAGGGGAGGGGCCTCCTCCTGAGCCCAGACAGGGCTAGTAAGAGAGGCAGAAACGGGCAGGGGCCATGGGAGAGGATCCAGAAAGGCATGCTGGGGTCGGGGGGAGGTGGCACTGGGCAGGGGTTCCAGGTGGATTGTAAGAAGTTGAGAAGCAAAGGAAGGACCCCAAAAAACCACACGCCCCTCAGGGCGGGCTCCCATTCTTGTTTATTACTTGCTCCCGATGTCCAGGAGAGGACCTAGAGAATGACGGAATGTGAGCGAGCGAATGAATGAACGAACGAACGAACAAACACACGTAGGTTAAAGTCATTCCAGGAGGAGGACAGAGTGGAGGAAGGCTCAGAAATGCAACAGTCCCCCATCCAGGGAGACAAAGATAAAAATAACAGCGTCTGGCATGTGCGGAGTGTTTATTTTGTGCCAGGCCCCGTGCTCGGGGCTCTGTGTGGCGCATCTCAGCGACAGGCTGTGGTGGGTACTTTTAATATTCCCACTTTACAGCCAAGGAGAAGAGCGCCAGGGAGTCTGGGGCCTTGCCAGACACACAGGAAGCGGCAGCCCCAGGCCTCAACCCCGCCAGCCAACTACTTCCAGAAAGTACTACACTCTGCCAGCTCCCAAAGAGGGCGGTGCCACGCACATCCTGGGCTCTGGCCTGGGCTTCAGGGCCAGTCCCCCCTTCAGAAGCTGTCCTCACAGCCTCCACTTGCTCTTCTTCCTCAGAGCTACACCCCCACGGTGTTTGAGCGGCTCACTGTTAATCTGCAAATGAAGGGCAAACCCGTGAACCTCCAAATCTGGGACACAGCAGGTGGGTGTGCAAGGCTGGGGGGAGGGGCCCCAGATGCCAGACGCTGTGCCCCACTCCTTCCCTTCCTTCTGAAATGGGGAGGCCAACTGATCTCCAAGGGACAGGCGTGGGCCAGGATTAGGGGCCCCCAAGAACCCGAACCCTCCTTGCTTCTGCACCTGTCTGCTGCCTCCCCCACCCCAGGGCAGCCCACTGCGTCCTGGAGACAAGGGGCAGTCCAGAGCTCTTTGCTCTCGAGGGGTAAACTATTCCTGGCCTCTTCAGCTTTCCACCCTGGCTTTAGCTTCTGTGCGATCTGCCTGATCTTGACCTCTGACCTCCACGCTCCTGACCTTGCCCAGACGAGGGTTCAGAGTGAATTTAATACCAGAGCTTAAAGCTAACCTTAGGGAGTCCCAGCAGCCCCCTTACCTTGGCACAGGGGTCCTTGCTAGGGTCCTGATGGCTCTTTCTCCTCACCCCACAAGCCCAAGGCAAAGCAGACTTCTGAGTGACAGTCTCAGTTCCTCCAGCCTGGGCCTCTGCCTTGTCCCTCCATCCAGCAAGGGGTCTCATCCAGACCAGGGCTGACATATCCTATGGGCAAGCCAGAGAAACACAGCTGAGGGGGGACATTCATGTGGAATGGCCACCTAAGTGCCAAATTTGTGTTGGACCCTGAGGCACAGAACTGAGCCCTAATCCGAAGGCGGGCGTGTGCATGCGCGCATGCACACACACGTGCGCACGCGCGCACACACACACACACACACACACACACACACTTGAATCTGGTGGGCTTACCTGCTTGGTGTCGGGGAGGTGGGGAGGTGCTGGCAGGGGACAGGAGATCTGGAGGGAGTGACTGCCCTCGCTCCACCAGGACAAGTTGACTATGACCGCCTGAGGCCCCTGTTCTACCCTGACGCCAGCGTCTTGCTCCTCTGCTTCGATGTCACCAGCCCACACAGCTTCGACAACGTCTTTAACCGGGTAGGTACT
Source organism: Eidolon dupreanum (assembly GCA_028627145.1). Taxonomy (NCBI): domain Eukaryota; kingdom Metazoa; phylum Chordata; class Mammalia; order Chiroptera; family Pteropodidae; genus Eidolon; species Eidolon dupreanum. The sequence continues at coordinate 2,468,415 of CM053510.1, read as the reverse complement.
GGTGGGGAGGGAGGCACAGCCCCCACAGCCAGGCCATACTGCTCCACCCCCACTGCTGACCCCACAGACTGTCAGAGCTTGGCAGGCCCTAGATGACATTGCCTTTGGCATATATATGTGGAAACCAAGGCCCAGAAGGGGTCAGCGACTGACTGGGAGTCCCCTAGAGATTGGTGGCAGAGTCTGGCCTCTGACTCCCAGCCCAGTGCTCCTTGCCTGCCCCCTACTGCAGACTCCGAACTCTGTGACTCTTTGTACTGTGACCCTGCCGGAGAATGCTGGTGGCCCAGAGGTCCCTGAATCTCCCCAGCCTGAGCCTGCCCAAGGTCACATGAACCATTAGCTTCCAGCAGTTCTCAGCCCATCTGTGTGACTGCTGCCTCTCAGCAGCCTCCCAGGATGCCAGGGGTTCTGGAAGCTACTCACAGGTGTTGGGCCCGTGGTCCCTTGAGTTCCTCTGTTCCAGCCATGGCAGTTCCCTCCCCCACAGCTCCAGGAGTCCTCAAAGCACACCAGTGACAGCAGTAGTAATAATAACACAGTGATGGTGGCAGCATTTATTTGGGCTTACCACGTGCCAGGCACTGTTCCCAGCACTTATATCTATTTACTCATCTAACCCTTTTACAGCCTTAGGGAGCAGACACTGTTACTATTCCCACATTGGGTTGCTTGGTCCAAGATACACATCCATTGAAGTGCTGACATGGGGACACGTTCCATGCAGTCATTCAGAAGTATTGATTGAGCACATCTACATGCCAGGCACTGTTCTAGGCCCTGGGGACCGGGTGAGATGGTGGTGGCAGGGACCGGGGTGCTCAACAGAGGGGATGGGGCGAGGTGAGTAGATACTGAATCTGGGAGGCAGAGCTCTTTGCAGATGGTTTGGACATGGGTGAGAGAGAGACGTTTTGACCAGAGCAACTGGAGGGTAGACTTACCTTTTCTCAAGATGAAAAAGAGCAAGCTGGGGGTAGGGAGGTGGGAGATGGAGGCCCTATTGGTGATCCCAGGGGAGACAGCAGGCAGGCACGTAGAAGTCTGAGTTTGTGGTCCCCTGGAGAGGGCTGGGCCAGACCAGGCTGGGCAGTTCCATTTAGAAGCTTCTGGTAGGCAAGAGCCATGGGCTGGGGGCGGTCACTTGGAGAGCAAGAGCTGCTAGAAGAAAGGCGAGCCCACAGCTTGAGCCTAGGTGGGGGTCGGAGTCGAGACCCTAGGAAAACCCGAAGGGTGGGGTCCTGGAGTGAAATGCAGCCTGGGTCTCAGAGGAGGGTGCAAGCCATGTCAGGGCTTAGATGGGATGAGGGCTGAGGACTCACTTTGGACTCGGCAAGGCGGAGTCACGGAGGAGACCCTTTCTGAGGGCAGTTTTGTAGAGGCTGAGGGTGGGGGACGTCTGCCCAGGACCCTACACGGGCCCCATCTAGCGCCGGGAGCTAGCTGGCTTGATGCCAATTTTTCCTGACTGGACAAACCAAGCAGGCATTCGCTCCTGGATATGCAAAGCCCCTGTCTCAGGATTCCAGGCCCCCGGGTTGTAGTCCGGTCTGAAATAACCGGGGCCCGGGAGCCTCACATTCCAAAGAGCAGCTGACTCAGGACCCAGGCGCTCCCTCCAACAGGCAAGCAGCTGCTGCAGCCGGGCCCTGAGCCGCTTTATCTTTAAAGAGTCACTTATTCGCTGATCTATTTCACCCAGTTGGGAGGCGGTTGTGGGAGCCCTCCCCCCTTGCAGAGAGGCAGAGTTTTAGAAGGGGTGGAAGCAGGGCTCAAATCCTCCACTTCCAGTTCTATAACCAAGGCCAAGTTACATAGCCCCTCGGAGCCTCAGTTGCCGCCTGTGTGTGGGGGTGGGAGTGACAACAGAACTTGCCTGGGGGTTAATGAATTCTTAGGTGGAAAGCCTTAGAGCCTGCCACCGGGGAGGTCTCCCTGAACACTGGCGGCGCTCACGGCTGCACAGGAGGCTGCTTGGGAGCAGGAGAGCAGCCCCGTCTCCCCTCTGCAAGAGGGACAGCACTCCTGATGGCTAACACGCACACCCCCGCTGCCCCCCTCCCCGCAGTGGTACCCAGAGGTGAATCACTTCTGCAAGGAGGTGCCCATCATCGTCGTGGGCTGCAAGACTGACCTGCGCAAGGACAGGTCGCTGGTGAAGAAGCTGCGCAAAAATAGGTTGGAGCCGGTGACCTACCACAGGGTAGGAAACAGCCCAGGGGCAGGGGTGCGGGGAGAGGGACCCTGTGCCGGGCGTCCTCAACACTCGGAGTGTGGGGCAGAGGAGGGGTCATTTTGGAGGTAGTCATGGGTCAGGAATTGCTAATGTTCGGAGGTGGTGTCTAGAATACTCTGGAAGTTTCCACCTGTGGAAGGGAGAGCAAGCGGTGTACACACCAGATAGTCCCAAGCCCCCACCTCACAGATGGGGAACTGAGGCCCAGAGAAGGCCCTCGGCTCATCAGTCTGCGTGCCCCTCTCTGCTGCACACCTGGGAAGTTAATCAGTGGGTGCCTTGAGAGGCAGAGACCCCATCCAGAACTGAAGCAGGAAACCCAAAGAAGCCATGACAGCACTTGGTCAAGCCGGGGGAGAAGGGGAAGGGGGGCTGGAGCTGTGGGTGCCCTAGAAAAACTCACCTTCTGCTTTAGTCCTGGAGACTCCCTAGGATGGCCAAGAGGGCTTGGGGACGCTGGACATGAGGTGCCCCGGCGGCCCCCACCTCACGGCTGCCCCATTCACTCTCCCTGTAGGGCCAGGAGATGGCGAGGTCGGTGGGCGCCGTGGCCTACCTGGAGTGCTCGGCTCTGCTCCACGAAAACGTCCACGCCGTTTTCCAGGAGGCCGCCGAGGTGGCCCTCAGCAGCCGCAGTCGCAACCTCTGGCGGCGGATTACCCGGAGCTTTTGCGTGGTGACCTGACGGCTTGGGGCCCTCAGTGCCGCGACCGCCCCAGCAGCACCGGAAGGAGCTGGGCTGGACCCAGTATTCAGGCTGTGACTGCCGAACTGACCCAGAAACAGATGGGCACCACCGAGGCTAGGCCCCCGACACCGGGGCTGGGATGCCTAGACTGAACGAAACCCCTCTGAGGCCTGAGAAGGGGGTTTTCTCGGGCCCACCACCCGTCTTGGGGAGGGCTAGTCCTGGGGTCCCCTGGAATCACACTCCCAGCTCCCAGCCCGGGACCACAAGCAAGTCTTGGAGCAGCTGTGCAGCCTGGCGCCACCTCGCGTCTGTTCCCAGGGCTGCACCTTCAGGCAGCACCTGGCGGTCCCAGGAGCCTCCCCACGCCCCCCAGAACTCGCACCTGCCCCTTTCCGCTCTGCCCTTCCCAGTGGTAACTGTAACAACTAAAACAACATCGCCGGTCAGTTGTGTCACTCTTGTTTCAAAATGCCTTTGGACATGTGTTCCATGGTGGATAAGAGTCCACCCCACGGTGATGCTGGAGTGGGACGGCCTGGATCCAAGCCCCGCCCTTCGCCCCGCCCTTGGCTGCTCCCCTTTACTTTCTTGGAGAGATCGTCACCATTTGAAATGGTTCCGTCTGTCTCCCCCACGAATGGCCAGCTCCCCTAGAGCACAGACTGGGTTAGTCGGAACCCCTGTGCCAGATATGCAGAAAGCACTAAAGAACTGTGTGATAAACAGATGGATGCTGTGAATCTATGGTCCAGTTCTGTCCCTCATCCATCCCTGCTTGGATTGCCACAAAAGTCTTCCAGGCTCCGGGCTCTGAGCCTGCGCACCTTGACACCCGAGCCACACCCAGGGAACACTAATGACCTGCCCCATACCAGCCTCCACGCCTCTGCTCAGGCTGCTCCCCCACCTCTGTTCAAACCCCGCTCCACCCCAAAATCTTTCAGGGTCCAGCTCAGACACCACCTTCTCCAGTAAGTCTATGGAGCTGCTGGCTTCCTCACGCCCACCTCACTGCACACATGAAAACATCCACTGTCTGCCAGATCCCCCCGGCTAAGGAACTGGGTTTTTCTTCCCCGTGCTATGGGAAAGGCCCGACTGGACTCCTTAAAATAACAGGTCTGGTGGCAGGACCAGGTGCCTGGGAGGGTGGAGGTGGGACTGGTAGACCAGTTGGGCGCTGCAGACATCCTGAAACAAGAAACAAGCCACGACAAGTCAAGGCCAGGTGACTTCTGGGCTGGGTAGCTGCCACAGCGTTGAGAGACTATGGGAAGGGTGGGGACGCTGAGGGTAAGCGAAGAATGCTGGCCTCTCCCCTGCATGAGAAACCGGAGACGGTGAGCGCCTTCAGAGATGCCGGCTCTGGGAGAGGTGGGAATGTTGGGTGGCTGGTTTCCAGCTTCAGGCCTGATCCCTTCCAGCGGCCACACGCAGCCATCTCAGGTGTCACAGGAGGGCATGGTGAGTGGCAATATTTGGAGGTCCCCGCCAAGGAGCCAGGGTTGTTATTACGGGTGGCTGTTCTCTTCCTCCCCCACCAAACCTCCCTTTTGATTCCTCGCGACCCCTCCTGGAAGGACAGGCACAGCCGGACAACTGGGAGCCAGGGAAGGTGCAGCCCAGAAGCCTAGCCAGGGCCAAGAGCCACGAACCACAGTGTGTTCATTTCTCCACACCGCCTCCGCCTGGCCTCAGGGTTGTCTGCCGGGAAGGCAAGGGGTGGAGGTGGAGACTCCAAGTCATCTCCTCCAGGACAAACCACCCCCTGGCATCGTCAGAAGGGCAGGGCGGGGCCCACTTTGAGTCATGAAGCTTCTCTCCCCTCTGTCTGGACAGCACCCTGGGCCCCACATCTGGGTACAGGGAGAGAATGCAGCTGCAGATCACCCTACTTCAGGTCACCCTCTTTGCTCTCTCTGGCCTCCTTCTATTCCTGCAAACCCTTGCTTTGGAGAATGAGAACTCACGGCCCCCAGGAAATCATCCCAAAGCTACTGGTTAGGGAATCAACAAAGCCTGTGACCAGGCTGAGGAGCACAGAGATTTGAAACGGACTATTTGACCATCCACCCCACATTCCAGGGCTTGACCTCCAAGCTAAAGGCTTCTGATTAAGGTCAGATTGTGTAAAGTAGGGGATTTTCCTGGGTTCAAATCCTGGTTCTGCAATTTACCAGCCCTGTGACTTTGGACTGGTCACTAGGGTTCTCTTTGTGTCTGTTTCCTTATCTGGAAAATGAGCATAAGAGTGGGACCTACCTCCTGGAGTGTTGGGAAAATTCAATGAGTTCATGCAGCAAGAGCTTATTCACTCAGCGTTAACTGCTAACTAGAGTTATTGACTATGAAATGAGGGTCACTGTTTATTATTCAAGGTTGTTGCAGGATCTGCAAAGCAGGAGCAAGCATGGACGTGTTTGATTGATATTGTCCCCTCTTCCCAATGTGGGTCACCATGCCCTGGAAGGAGGAGGGAGGGAACTCAGACCCTCCTAGTGACAAAGATGGGAAGCCTCAGAGGGGAGTGGACATGGAGTACGAACGAGGCAGCTGGCTCTTTGTAGGGCTGGCTGGACCCTGCGAGGGGAGCCAGGAGGATGAGGCTGGAATTCCTCCAAGGCTCGTGTTTGCAGAGGAAACATCAAGCCTGGTCCAGTGCTGAGCACAGCGGGAGTGGGAAAGTAAGCAGTATGTGGTCCTTGCCTTCCAAGCCTCCATCTCCCGTGGAAGCTGCAATGTGGATACAACCAATGGAGAGGGGAGCATCCAATATTCACTCAGCAGCCTGTTACTGCCATTGAGATAAACAGGAAGGAAGCTGGGGATGGGGGGATCAGAGAGGTGCTTTTCACCAAATGAAAGACACCATTGACCCAGAGCTTGCCCACCGCACCTGTGCGTCTGAAACAGGGTTGTTGCAGGACCATTATTCCTGTCTGCCCAGTGGAAGGGCATCAGGGTCCTGTCTGGCCGGGCCCCACAGGTAACATTCTGCACATCCTACCTCATTCGGTTCTTACAATCCCCACTTTATGGATGAGGAAACAGGCTCAGAAAGCTAAAGAGTGGGACCAAAAGCAGTGAGTGGC
>CM053510.1:2220481-2461896 GCA_028627145.1 Eidolon dupreanum | reverse complement strand
GGGACATCGGCTCTTTTAACAAATACATAGAACTTACTACATGCCAGGCAGTTCTGAAGTTAACTCATTCAATCTTCATAACCACCTACACGGTAAGTACAGCTATTAGCAGCCCCATTTTATAGATGAGGAAACTGAAAGGCAGAGAGGTTAAATGTCACAAGCTAGCAAGCGAGAGGTCTCGGATTCGAGCCTGAGCTGGATGCGTGCATCATCTGGGCAGTGGGTGGGGATGGCAAGCGGCAGGCAGCAGTCAATGCTTATAAATCTGAGCTGTAGGGGCTTGATCTCCAACTCCCACTGCCCCTGAGGGTGAATGGACAGCCTTCCTATAAGGCCCTTCTCCGCTGAAATGAACCAGCCCCTCTGCTGTTCGCGTCCTCTGAAGAGCTCGGAGTGGTCGAGATCCCATATTAAGGAAAAACTAGAAAACGTAAAAAAACAGGATTTAAATTACTCTCAGTTTCATGGTCAACCAAACTGACTGTTGATAATTTGCTTATTTTCTTTTCCTCTTTTTTTCTATGGAAAAAAAAAAACACATTTGCATAGTTGTAATCACACTGTTACACAATTTTGAATTCTGCTTTTTTCATTTAACATTTTAGTCCAAACATGCCTATATTGCCAACAACTTGTGAATATCATTAAATTTTTTTGAAATGATTTTAGATGTAAACAAGAATTACAAAAATAGTCCATAGAGTCCCCGTGAACCTTTGCCTGGCTTCCCCTAACATTAGCATTCATTTACCAAAACTAAAATTCATGTTTAATGCTATTTATTAAACTCCAGACTTTATTCAGTTTCCCCAGTGTTTTCACTAACATCCAAGATGCAATTCAAGATAATATCGTACATTTAGGTGAATATCATTTTCAGTGGCTGCATATTATTTCATCTAGTGAACATTCTAAAAAGCTTTTTAAAACCTACTGGCTATTGCACATTTATTTGCATTGTTTCTAGTTTTTCAGCTATTAAGCTTATTTGAAAACAACAAACGCTATTTAAATAGGAGTCCTGCTGATCAGGAGTACATATTAACTACTCAATGGCCCTGCATCATCCCTTCCCCCCCTGCCCCCCCCCCACACCCCCTTGTGCAGAAAAGGAAACTTAGGTTCGGAGACCCACCCAAGGTCACGCGGTGCTGTCAGGGCTCAGGCTCAGGTCTTCCTGCTCTTCAATTCTGACTAAAGTGACCAACAGTTCCCTAATTGAAATTCTGTCCCATCAAAGTGCTAGTGCAGCTTTTATTCAGTATTGTTAAAGGGAGTCCAGGAATTAGTAAACTAGAGAAAGGTTTTTAGAGAAGGAGGAACTCCTGGCTTTTCCCATGACACTTGGTTTCAGATACCTTGATTTACGGTCGGTAAACAAGGCCAACCCAGTGGGTGGGGCTTCGGCTGCCTCGGTAAAGTGGAGATGCTAATAGTTCCTCACCGGGTCTCTTCCAGGGACCTGACCTGGCGAGTGCTCAGCAGAAGGGAGCCTTGTGGGTGTCCTAGGGAGGTCGCTGTCATTAGTGATGTCCCTGTGTGCGCCCAAGAGCCAGCCCCGAGGGCAGTTCTGCGGTAGAACCTGTGCAGGGAGGAGGGTGTTGCTCCCCGACTCCCGCCCACTCCTGTCTCTCAGAGACTGTTTAGGGCTCACCTCAAGCACCCCCTTTAATGGAGCTATTCTCTAACAGCTAACTTAAGCTCCCGACAACCCTAACAAGGTGGGCGCTCTCGACATAGACATCCGGGATTTGAACCCGGGAAGTCCATGATCAATCGCTACACCACAATGGGCCGCGCCTGCCCTGGCTCGGCCTTCTTGGTCCGCTTCCTTCCCACCGAGCGCTCTGCCCGCCCCCCAGCTCCTTATCTCTGGTGACCTGCCCCGTGCTCCACTACAGGACAGAGAGGCGGAGCAAGTGCTCGGAACAGGCAAAGCCAGTAGGTGCACTAGGGAAGAATATGGGAGAAAAAAAGCAGGAAAGAAGGGAGGGAAGGATTGAGAGAGAAAATGAACAATTTCAGAACTATTATTATTTTTGTTATAATCAAAGCACTTTATCTCTGTGATTTTTCCTTCCGAAAACCTATAACCCCTATTTAATCAAGAGAAAAAAATCAAGCCACAATTGAGGGACATTCTACAAACAATCTGACAGATCCTCTTCAAAACTGTCAAGCTCATCAAAAACGGGCAAATCTGAGAAACTGTCAGCGCAGAGGAGCCTAGGGAGATATGACAACCAAATGTAGTGTGGTGTCTGGGATGGGTTCCTGGGACCAAAAAGGACATTAGGTAAAAACTAAGGAAATCTGCATAAAGTATGGACTTTAGTTAATACTAATGTATCAATATCAGTTTGTTACTTATAACAAATGTACCAGGCTAAATATAAGATACTAATAATAGGGGAAGCGGTGCCAGGGTATGTGGAAACTCTGTGTATAATTTTCACATATTTTTCTGTAAGTCTAAAAGTTCCAAAATTTTTTTTTAAAAAAGGGGGGATATTTAAAAACTAATCAAAGTGGTTAGCAGGAGAAATCTCCAGAGGTGGTCAGACTGACATCGTCATATCTAGGCGGGAGGGTGGGGGAAAGAGGGAGGGCACAACCTTTCAGCTGAGAGGCTCTAAAGACCCTTGTCATCATGGCCTCAGCCCTCCGCACCGAGGGGTGCCCGAATGGCACCAAGGTGGCAAACCGGCTAAGGTCACGTCTGGGTGACCTAGCGACAGCCCCTCTGGGCCCCCTCAATGCAGATGATGTTGTTAAATGCACGTGGCCTGTCTAAGGCCTGAACTGCCCCACTTCCAGGCAAGACAGATAAGATGGGTGTAATTCACACCTACTTGTGAAATTCAAGTTCTGAACTGAAGCAGAGACCCAAATGAACTGGGGGCGGGGGAGACCTCCTGAGGTTTAAACAAACAGACTCTGTCAGATGACAGTAGAAATGTAAACAGCCTTTGATGGGTTTGTTCACACATTTTCACTCTCGGGTGTGTGCGGTGCTCGTCGCCCAAGCCCAGTTCCCTCAACCCGGGAATAGGGGGAAGACAGTTACCATCAATCATCCAAACGCGGTTTCGAATCAGATCTAAGCTCTTAGTCCCAGTGAGCTCTCTTCAGAGCCCCAGGGCACGACCCCACCCCTGGGTTGACGACAGTCGACCCTGACGACCCTGGTTTTGAAGGCCTAAGACCCCAGGCCGCCGCTCCCAAGGTCTCTGGGCTTCGGGCAGAGCATCTCCCAGGGTCTCTCCAAGCTCACTAGCCCCTCTTCCCAGCCCCGAGCCGGCCTCATCAGCAGAAGGGGATTAGGACAGGTATTAAGAGCCTGCTGGGCGGGGCAAAGATTGCGGGGCGTGACGAAGATTGCGGGGCGGGGCAAAAATTGCCCGGTCGCGTCAGAGAGGCTGGGCACTCGCTAGGGCACGAGGCACCGCTGTCCACTGGCCAGAAGGAGCCCTGACTCCCTCCACTCACCCGGCCTGAGCCCACTATGCCTCTGGCTAAAGTTCTACCTGGTCCAGCCTCACAGGGCAGTGGTCTGTGGTCACCTGTACATGGGGCTGTGCCCTGGAATGGGGGTTCATGGTGGAGGTGAGCGAAGAATTGTGGGCTGAGTCAGACAAGCGGGAGGAAAAGGGAGGTGGGGATGGGAGGGAGAACTTGAAGAATTTCTGCAGCCTGATGGAGGGTGGAGAAGGGCAGGGTGAGAGCCACAGGCTGGATTGGCCAGACCTGCTGCCTAGGACAAGACGCTCAAGCATACGTTCAGGTTGGAAACCAGGCAGGGCCAGCACTGAGACCCCTCACTTAAGAAGCAAAGGCCCAGTTTGTCCCCCAACCTTACCTCCTCGGCTCCCGCCAAGAACTCTCCTGATACCCAACCCAGGACACCATGGTCACTAGGAGCTATGGGCACGATCCCGACCAAATCTCCCTTTCGGAGGGGACCCTGCCCCACACTCGGCACACTCTTTAGAAGAGGCTTTTGTTCCAGTCGTACATGCTGTCCTGAGCCCTGCAGACAAGCCCACCTTGCCTGCCCCAGCTCCCTCCTCTCCTCCCTGGAGAGGGCAGCCTCTGCGCCAGTTCCGAACTGCAGGCGCAGGCTGGTGGGATCCAAAGGAGCGAGTCAGTGCGCCCGTGGCCATGGAGCAGCCTGCCTGCAGCAAGGCCGCCTCCTGCCACCTGGCCTTTGGCTACAGACCCTGCAAACCCCCGGCCCTTCCCACATGATCGCTGAAGGGGTTAAGGAAAAGGCACCTTAGCCCGTGCTAGAGTTCTTTCGCTGCGCTGAAGTAGAATCTCAATTTAACGAACTGAACTTGCCTCGTGCCCACCCTGGAGTATCTCCAGACGAGATGGAACGAAGCTTGAGCTGTGTGGTCCACAGTGTCTCCAGAAGAGCGCCCTGTGAGGAGCAGCCCTCTTTATCTGGTGCATCACCTCAGTTCCCAAAGAGCCACAGCATCAGTCACCCCAGGCACAGCTAAGCTGCAAAGGCTCAGCGCTGTGTCCAAAGGGTTCGCTGTCCTCAGATCTGTCACGAGACTATGAGCATCCAGGCCTTGCTGGGCCCCTGAGAGCACATCTCTACTGCGCTGCATGCATCTCCAGGTCCTCATGTAAGCTTGGGTCTAGGACAGTCCGACCCACAGATGTCTGGGTGGTGGGCATGGGGAATTTCCCCACTGACTGTAGCACGTTGTGTGTTAACTGCAACCTGCCGACTCTTGCAAGGAGACAGGAGGAGGCATAAAGGGTGGGGGGTACGCACAATTGCTGGGGCCTGGTGGAGGGAGGGGCCTTCATCCTGGGCGCGGGGTGGACAGGAGCTGGCAGGCAGGAGAGAGGAGTGTGGGGGTGGCAAGGATGTGCGAGGCAGGGCCTGCCTTTCCATAGAAGGACTGGGACCACATTTCCCTCCCCACTTCCTGGGCCTCCTCCACTCCCAGGCTGCTGTCACCCCTGTCATGGCAGCTGTCACCTCCATTTGTGTGGCTTTTTAGATCCCCTCCACTGGAATGTAGTTCTGTTGAGAGAAAGGGCAGTCAGTGTCTTCTTCATCCTTTGCAAACTTCATGCTCTCAGGTGCCTGACTGGGTGACTCCCATGTTAGGCTCTTCACCATGTCACGTGGACGCATCTCATCCTGCAGCCCGCAGCAGTGCCTGTCCCTCTCTCACCCTGCCGTGCCCCAGGCTGGTGCCCAGGGAAACCTCCTTCACCATAGCCCTGTACTCCACCCATGCCTGGCCATCCTTCAAGTTCACTTACCTGGGGGAGGCCCTCTGCAGCCATCGAAGCAGCCAGTAGCCCTCCACAAACTTTGTTTTATGTCACTTGTTATTTAACACAAACACAGCCTTCACTGTGTTAATGGAGCAGGAACTTGACCTGCTCTGTTAAATAATTTTTAAATAATCCTTTTGGGAAGGCTGGGAGCACAGGCCTGGGAGTCATACTACCTGGGTTCAAACTCCGCTCTGGCCTCACTCAAGCCACATGACCTTGGGCAAGACCCTTCATCTCCTGGTGCTTTTCCCTGCAGTGGGTTATCATCACGTCTCCTTACCAGGAGTCAAGGACTAGTGGGAAAAGCTGGGACAGGGGTGGGCCCTCGATATAAGTGAGTGGTTTAAAGGGTGTTTCTTGTAGCTGGTGGCATCGGGGCTCCTGGGAGCAGAAAGACCAGTCAGTGAGATGCTGCTGCTCTGGGGCCTCCACACCCCCTCCCCCCAGTCCCTATCTTGTGCTTCTCCCTTAGAGCCTGGCCGACTGTCTCTGGTGGGCTGGCTCCTCCTGGGCTGGGACGCTGGCACAGCAAGTTTTCTTTCTAGCTGGCCTTCCTTTACCACATCTGCAAGTTCAAATTCAAACCCCATCACGCCTCGAAAGCCTTAGTAAAGGACGTCACTCGAGTCTGACATTTTCTCTCTGGAACTGACTGTCCTCTTCTGGTGCCCACTGCCCCTGTCCTAGATCTCTTAGAGAACCCAGAGAACTCTCTCTCCGCTGCATTCCTCAGCCCTGGACGTGGTGGCCCACCCATGGCCCCTCGGCATTCCCCATGCTGGGCCTCTGCCTGAGGGCTGCTCAGGCTGCTAACTCTGCACACTTGCAGGGCAGTGAGAGTGTCCAGCAGCCCACAGGCTCTGGAGGTGACAGCTGGTAGAGAGAAGAAACTTTGAGGCCTGTTCTACACTGTCTCCCAGAGGCCCCAGCCAGGCTGAGCTCCAGTGGCCGCTGCAGTAGCTCGCTTGATGATGATGTACCCTCTGCTGGCCTTCTCCCCTTGCCTGACCTAGTTCCCTACTCCCCTCCTCTACATCTGAGGACTCCTGCCCAAATAAACTACTTGCACTCAAATCTTCGTCTCAGGGTTTGCGTCTGGGTGAACTCAAACTAAGACACCTTCACCTGTTTACATGGAGACCAGGGCCTGTTGTGTTTCTATCTGTCCCCAGTACCTGGCATGCAGTATCTGGCACAAAGGAGACTAAAGACATGAACAAACACGAGGTTCTTTTGAATTCTTCCACAGACTCCACATCTGTACAGGAATCTAAAAGCGTTCTCAACCTTTAATGAACAGAATTGAACTCTCAGATTTAGTCAGAGTTCTTGGTCGCCAGCAATAGAAACTGACTCCAGCTAACCAAAGCAGAATTATTTAACGTAAGCATGCGTGCGTGCCTGTGTGCACATGTGTGCGCGTGCGCATGTGGTGGTGATTCCGATGGTAGAGGTGGCTCCCAGAATTGACTGGGGGCTGGAGGGCCAGGTTTGGGTTGGCGGAAAGACAATGGCCCCACTGCCAGTAGCTTAGTAGAACAGGCTAAATGCCAGATAGGAATGATCTTCATTTTCTCCTACATCTTAAGGTCACCTGCTCAGGACTCAGCGTCCTGAAAGAGAAGGTCTTATAAGTCAAACCTAAGTCACAAGCCACTCCCCTGCCCAACCAGGTGAGAAGAGGAGTTAGCTCGCCCCTTCCACTTCCACAGAGGGAAGATGCCACTATTCTTTCTCAAGACCGCTCAGGGGGATCTCCGAGAGAGGGACTAGGGTGACTGTAGGAACAACCCCTTTGAATAGGGTTAGATGAGGACCACCAAGAAATGCAATGTCCATCAACCTATCTTTCTTTATTCCTTCTCTTCCACTCACAGGGCAAAGCTTAGACTATATGATCTGCCGCCACCCTCCTCCTTCTGTGCCCTCTGCCAAACGCTGATCTTTCTCTGCCCCATTTCAACTCCTCTCCCCAGTCCTCAGTCACTGTCTCGTCTAGTCTCTGAAGATCAACCCTGCCCATTGCAATGTCCTGCCCAGGCATCCGGCCTCCAGCAACTGCCTGCCAGGTGCCCGGCCCTAGTGCCAAAGCTGCTTTTCTCATTGAGCATGATACCGCCCTTCCCAGAGCCTCTTGTGGCTTTCAGCCACCAACCTATTCCCATCCTGGGCTAAATTCACCACCAGCTCCTTCTCCCCAGGCCCCTTCCTCTTCCAACCATGCACTGGCTGGGCCTTTCTGGCAAAGTGACTCAATGTCCCCTTCCTCCCATTATTTTAGATGCAAAAATTTTATGTGCCCACAACGTCCTCCTCCAATAGTTACTTTACAAATCTCACACTCTCTCCTGGCGCGTCCCCTAGTCTGCCCCTGTGCTCTCAGCTACTGCACAGTGGCCTCTCACATTTCCTTCACGAGTACTTACTGAGTGAGGAAATGGCTGTTTTTCAGGGCTCATTCCAGACACGTGGAGGAAACACACACAGTGTAAGCCCAAGTCTTCAGGCGGCTTCCCCCACCGGAGGGAGGACCAGACACAACACACAAGAGGGCGTGCAGTAAAGGCCCAGCTGGGTGGGGATTCACAGAGGCAGCAGGGCAGGCCTGGCGCGTTTGAGGCAGAGGTGGTCCTGGGAGGAGGGAGCAGAGCCTGAGTCTGTTTGGAGGGGAGGATTGCGGGAGACCTTGCTCCTTACTGGAGAGTCCAGGGCAAATCCAGTGGTGAAGCTGCTGGCCAGGTGAGGCAGGAAGGTCAGGGCCGCGGTAACCGTGGGAGTCACCTCCACAGAGATGATATTTGAAATTAGGATAACAAATGAGGACTTCAAGGGAGAGAAGAGCTGGGGGCTGGTGGGTAGGCTTTGTAGAAAGCCCAGAGCAAAAGTGGGAGAGGCAAGCAGAGGCTGAGCCTGAGGGAGGCAGAAATTCCTGTTTATCAGCCAGCTGGTGCCATTGCAGCTGCCGCAGACTCCAAGCTCTCCATCCTGTACAGGACACCTGCCTGGGGCCTCTCTGACCTCTGGCACAGCTAGTGGTTACAGGAATTGGGCCTTCTGCTGTCACTTGCACTGCTTCCCAAATCTATCCACTTCTCCCTCCAAAGAAGTTATAAGCAATAAGACATGGCTTGTCAGAATGGAGCTGGACTCAAAGCTTACTTCAACTACACTGCCTTCTCCATCCCTGTGACCATTCCAGGGGTTTTCAAGTGTAAACACCTTCAGCCTCCTGCCCCCACACCTTCCAAATGATCTCCTTTCGGACAGCCCTCACAATCCCTCTCGAGGTTCAGAGGCAGACATGTCTCCTCTCAGTTGGAGCTAATCTCAGGGCCCATCTGCCTCCCTGGCTGTTCCACACTGAGAACCCCCTGCTCTATCCCTTATTCCCAGGTTCCATTTTCAAGCCCTCTTTCTCTACTGACACCTTCCTGCAGGTCACAGCAGCTCATTTCTTTCCAATTACCACACCCCACTTCCTGTCTCCCCTCTATTCTTCTCTTCACAGCAGCCGACTTCCTTGAAAGAAGGGTGTGCACGCTCCATCTCTTCCTACCTCTCATTCATTCTTGGCTCATTGCACTCCGACTCCTCACCCCCAACCGCACTGACACTGTTGTCTAAATTGCCAGTGATGTCATAATGGTTCCCCACCCGGGGGGTGGTCTTCCAGCTTCATCTGACCCCTTGACCCCTCCCTCCTGCTTGACACTCTCCTTCATGCTGGTTTTATTCTTTCCTCTCTCTGGTCTTTCCTTCTCAGCTATTTCCACGGGCTCCTCTTCCTCTGCTGAACACTTCCTGCATTCATTCATTCTTCAAGAAGCAATCGAGCACCGACAATGAGCACCGCCCTCCTCGCTGCAGCTGTCCCTAGATTCCAGCTGCCTCCTATAACTTCTGGGGGCCGTCTTGCCTCTCCCATAGTTTTAACATGGTGCTGCCGATTCTTGAGTCTCCAAATTGGATGCAGATTGCTCTCCTCCAAATTTAGCCTCTCAGTCTCAATGGGTGCCAAAGTGACCCCATCCTCTTGGTGCTGTCCCCTGCTTCTCCAGGATTCCTCACTTGAGAGGGTGGTACCACAAATGCAGCCAAGGCAGAAGAGCAGCAGTGTCCCATGACCCCTCCCTTTTTCTCACTTCCTACACATCTAATTTGTGACTAGACCCTGTGGCGTCGTCAACCTTTACCTCTCATTTTTCCTCTCCATACCTATTTTACTTCTTTTGTGGGGATCAACAGAACACCCTTAATTTTCTCACCAGAATTCTGCTGTTGTACCAGAGTTCTTTCTGAACCATAAATTTGACCTTGTCATTCCCCTGTTGCCATGACCACCATGGGTGTTCACGCTCAGCTCCTGGCAAGCTTTGCGTGACCCAGCTTGGCCACTCTGTGGCTTCATCTCACACCACTCTCTACCTTGGCCACTCTGGCCTGACACTTTTCAAGTACACCAGTGCCCTCTCCCACCTAGGACCTTTGCTCAAGCTCTTCTCTCTCCCTGGAATGTTCTTTTTTTGTCATACAATCTCAACTCCAATGTCACTTCTTCAGAGAAGTCCTCCTATTTTCTTTATGGAATTTAACAATTTGCTGTGGTTCTCCCAACTAGTAAAGCTCAGTTCTATTGTACAAACTTGTTTATAAGCACTTTTTATGTCCACGTGTTGCTCTAGCACTGTGAATGCTAACTCATTTAGATCCTGTGACAATGACCCATGAGAAGGAACTTGTATCTCCATCTTACAAATGAAGAAACCAAAACCCTGAGAGCAGGTGCAGCTTGAGCAAGGTGACATGTTCATTGTGTGGTGCAGCTGGGCTGGAAACACACATAGTATATCTCCGGGGGTCCCTACTGGACCACTGTACCATGTCACTCAGAGCAGGGATCTGCCTGTCATGTCCGTAGTATTCCCAGTGCCTACAGTAGTGCCTGCTTCTTAGTAGACAATGATATTTGTTGCAGCAACGACCAAATACCAGTCCTCTGCAGAAGACAAAGCCCTGCCCACTTGCTGAATATGGTGGGAGAAGTCTTCTGGGATCGGAGTCCCTCCTCTGCAGGCTCAGCTCTTGTCAGCTCTCGTGCGGTGTCTCTGGAGCACGCCAGGAATGGGAAATGCCCTTTCGCTCTTGTCTTCTTGGCGAAACCCCAGTAACTTGCAAGCATTGCCTCATCCAGGAAGGCTACCCTGAATGGACACCCCTCCCCCACAACAGAATTGGCCCTCCCACCTTTGTGCCCTCACAGTTCCCTGTACAGACCATGTACATATCCTGCATAGACCTGACGTCCTTGGCGCACATCCTGGTTTATACCTGATGTGCATATAGTTGTTAGACCCTTTCACTGCTTCAAAGGGTCTCACTTTAGAGGCTAACTTCTATGGTCACGTGACACACCCTTTCCAAACTGTGGTCTCGTGTACACTCGTGTTGCAAACCCAGTGCCAAGCATAGTGTTCTGCGCAGGCAGGTGCTCTTTCTGGGAAAGGAACAAATAAACAAATGTTAGATGTAATGGTTAAAAATGCCATCGATTTGAGGAGTCTCAGAGAGAGCAGCTATCAGAAAACATGGTTTATGGTTCCATTTCATTACTAAACTAGCTGAATGACCTTGACCAAGCTACTTAACATTTTTGGGCCTCAGACTGCCAGTGTTTAAAACGATTGGGTTGGATTAAATGATCTCCAAGCTCCAGCTCTAAGATTCTGTGACTCAGTGTTAATATATACTTTAAAATGAGGACCGAACAGACACTATAGAGAAGAAGTTAGTGCAGTGCCAAGTAAACTGCCAAGAAGTCCTGGAAGAGGAGGAGGCATTGCTGCAGCTCCCAAGCTGAGCAGATACTGTCCTTATTTCTTCCTTTTCCAACTCTGCCATGCTGTTGTTTGTCTAGGCAGGTTGGCATTTTTGAGGTAGTCATTTTTGTTTTCTTTTTCAATGGTAAGCTCCTTGAGGGCAGGGTCCAAGTCTTATATCTTAAATCCAGTAGGTAGTTAGAAATTGGCATGTATTTTGTGATTGATGATGATAATGATCATATAGAGATCCCATCATATGTGAGACAGTGGGAGGCGGTTTTAATCAGAAGCACATTAAAGAATGAAGAGAAAGCATTGGAAATTAGAGGCATTGTTCAACTATTAAAAGCACCCAAATCACATGCCTGTGTATTAAAGAGCGATTTAAAAATATATAGAAAGAAATATGTCCCTTTGAGAAGATTAATGTGAATTCAGGAAAAGGAAGCAACTGCAACTTTCTATATTTATCTTCCAGCAAGCCGGAATTGAGAATTTGCCCACTTTTATAAATGTGTTGACTATAAAAAAGTATAAAATATAAGAAATAGTAAAAGAGTACTAAATACTAAAATGAAGTAGAAAATGCTTATATATATTACAGAAAATACTGACATTTATGCAAACCATAAGCTTTTGCCAATAAACACATGCTTAAAAATATAAACATTATAAATATAGGTAAGTCTTGTAATCCGTTTCAGTAATAAAGGAGTAAAATATAGATATAGTGTCTCCCACATTCCTTGTACCAATACAATTATACAGGAATTGAAAGTTAACTAAGGATACATAGCTCACCAAAAAGAAGATAATTAGGTCAATAGTAGAAGCAGATCTAGTAATTATAACCAAATCAAAACATGAACTCCAAGCTGTGGCAAATCAAGCATAATTGCAAAAAATATAACATGGAAATCTCACCTTAAACACAGTCAATATTTTCTTGTGGTCCCCCAGGGAGCGCGAAAATAGATTTAGTCAGAAAGAAAAAGAGACTGAATACATTTCAGAGTTTAAATATTTAGCAAGCATCTTGGAAAAAAAGGAGATTGTCATTTTAAAATTACACACTTCAAATATAATGAACAGTATAATTAAAGAAGCATTGTGAAAAAAATTGACTGGAGATATTAAATTGATAATATCATACCAAAAGCTGTGCTCTCACATGGACTCTAAAGATGACACCCAGAAATTGGAGATGGCAGAGATAAGCAGAGCAGAGAGACTGGACCACAAGAGGGGCTGGAATAAAAAGAGAGTGAAGAACTTGGCCTGAGAGTCACATACTTACCTCCTGGCTGGTTTGCAGTTATAGGGGTTTTATTTAATTTCTATCACCTCTAGGACAGTTGAAGTGACAGCTGCAGGAACAGTTGACCTGGAATAATTGCTGTTAGATCACCTTCCACTCCAGAACATGTGTGCCTCTCTGCAAGGCTTCAAGCTCCTCAAGCCTTCTCTGTCCCTCAAAAGCATCACTGCACTTCCGTATTCATTGATTCAATAAACATGAAGAATGAGTGCCATCTATGCCTAGTATTGTTCTAGGCCCAGAAGATGCAGCAATGAACATGAATAAACAACATTTCCTGCCCTGCGGGGCCTACATCCAAGTGGAATTCTATATCCAGCTCTCATCGCCTACCTTGTCTTCCATCGATTCGCTGTAATGGCGATGGTTCTCTAAGTATGTCACATCTTTATGGTGTCTCCTCCATGATATGAAGTCTTTAAGGGTAAAAGCCAAGCTTTCTAATTTTTTGAATCTACTTTATCCATCCAAGTACTTAATTTAGTTATGAGAACAAGGCACTCAGTAAGAAAAACAAATCCTTCATGTAGGAAAAAAATAAATAAATACAAAGAAATAGGAGGTCCAGAAAAACTTTCTAAATATAGTCTTCTGTCTTCCACAGGGCATTTGTGTCCATTAGTTCATTTGACTCCACAATAACTCTAGGAGGAAACATGGCAGGAGTCATTATCTGTTTTATTAAAGAGAGAAAGAAGTTCCTGATAGGTTAAGGGACTGGGTTAACAACACAACTGGTGAGGACCACTCAGAGAGCGGCCTAAAGAGTGCTAGCCTTAGCTGAAAGTGAATAAAGGCAGTGAATGCCCTTGAAGAATATGGGCAGAGACAAGACTCACTGGGAGGACCTAGGACACACCTAAGCCTTTAGGCAATTGGCACTTTAAGGCACAACTACAAGTATAAGGGAACAAGTACAAGGTTGCAAACAGAGCCTGAAACCACAGGGTGCCAAGCCAGGTGTAGTGAGGCCCCATTCTTGGGAAGGGCAGGAAGTTCCTCTCTTTTAGAAGTGGAAGTGAGGGTGACCTGGCCCCAAGGCAAGGCTAAGGCTGCTAAAAGAGCAGGGAGATCCCAGATGCTGTCGCAGCTGCCCCAACAGCGGAAGTCAACCCCGCAATCCAGGAGAGGCTGGTCTGCCCAAAGGCAAGCCATATGCCTGGAAAAAATGGTAGCAAGGAAGCACTGGGCCAGGGAGGGCGGTGACACCAGAGTCCCAACAAAAGGGTCAACCATGTCCATGAAACTTGCAAGAATCTCATTTACTAACCATGTTCAATGATATACTCTGCAGGGCATATCTGGTTTCCTTTTTTTTTTGTCCCCCTTGATCAATTCAGATTTTACTTCCGGACTCAGAAAAAAACTTTCCATCCCTTAAAACATATTATCACTCAATATCTAGTTTTTATACCTCCTACAGGTGACACAGTAAGTATGCAGTATTGATTTTGGAAGGTCTTTTGAAGGATACAAACGTGACCTGGCCCCTGACTTCAAGGAACTTATAGTCTAGTGGAGGGAGGTGAAGGAAGATGTTCAGGAAATGATTAAGAAACAAAACTAGAGAGCACATGTTAAGTGCACCAAAGATGGGTAAAAGAAAGTGGGCAAGCAAGATTTACTCTGCTGATGACAGAGTAGATGATACTGGACCAGCTGGGAGAGAGGCATGAACACAGCAGGTGGGGCTCAGTAGAGTAATGAAGAGAAGGATAGAAAGAAAGAGATCTCAGGAGGTAAATGATGATAAGAGACAGTCAGGAGAGAAAATGGAGATCTGAGACACTATGAATGGGGGAGGAAAGAGACTAGGAACTAGTAAAGAGGAGAAGCTACAGATAAGTCACAACTTACACGCTGTGTAAATTTGCTTAAATATCGAAGCATCTTTGCTCAAAAGTTGCCTTAAAATTAGAGATCAGAAACACAGTAAATGCTCATAACTGGTGGCTATTATTGCCAGACATTGAATTTTAAGATATTTCACCCCGAGAGGTCTATTTTTCCAACTTTATAGATGAAAAACCGAGACTTTAAGGAGTCCATTAGGACTGATTAGCTAGCAGCCAGAAGAATAGACTTTCAGTCTCTGATGCCAGAACTTTTTAACCACTGGTTACCTCCCAGGGGATCTTCAGGACCAACTACTCTACTTTGGTTCAGACCTCCACTGTTTGGGACATCCTTGCTTTCTCAACATTTAAGGAGTGCAGAGAAATTGGGAATACTTTAATTGACCAGACTACAGAGTTCTCTTTTCACCCACTAAAGTCTCCCAAAAGAAGTGGGTGATCTGGATTTTGACTCAGTATTTGTTGGATCTTCGCTTTGCTCGAGAAGGCAGAGATTTGTCAATATCTTATTAAGGCACCAGCTTATATCCTCTTCTCAATGCTTCTAGGAGGAATTTTTCCTTCCTTCTTCCCATCTCCACTCTTCCCCTCTCCCTGAGGTTGCAGTTTGAAGCCATGTAATTCATAGTTCTAGTGGCCTTCTTGGAGATTCCTCCAAGCTCTATTCTCCTTGAAAATGGCTCTTTTAGGGCAAAACAGTGGACTCTATGATTCGTCCTTGCCAACCAAAGCCATTGTGATTGTGGGGGAATCACTAGCCATCTGCTTATCTTTGTCTCACCCTGCACATCTGCCTTGGAATATTAACAAAGCCTGTCTGTGGAGAAATCATTGTGTATATCTGTCTAAACGTCATTTCCCCCAATGCAGACCAGTTATCAAATAATTTTCAATTGGAAAAGAGCGGGCTGCAATCTGACAATCCTTTACTTGCAGTCTTGTCCAAAATAAGTATTACTATTATTGTTCTTGGAGCCTTCTTAGCTTTCTCCCCAGCATACCCTGGAGTTAAACCTGTAGGAGGCACCTTTTTGTTGAAGCAACTCAGTTTGCTGAGGATTAATTACCTAAGGGGCTATGGACCTTAAGATAAAGGGCAAGACCAAGCTGAGCTAGTGCTAGAGACCTCCTTCTCTCTCTCTCTTTGCCCCCAAGTATCCCCTGGGTTATAGAGAAGAGTGGGAAGGAAATAAAGCCGCTTATTTTGCAAATAGTGATGAGGCCCAACTCTTACTTAATCTGACAATGGCAAAAGACTTTTCTACTTGCAAACAAATGAGCTGCTGCCTTTTTCTATGCCTTCAGAGAGCCAGGTGCCTATGGGATCACATCTGGTAGCGCCAGCGTGAAATACTGACTTTTAAATATAATTAATCATAGTCTGAAAGACTTAAAAAGGCTTTAGACCTGATAAAGTTTTGGTGAAGATCTTTGTATCAGTGCTCTGAAAATTTAAGAAGTGTGAATGAAACTGGGATCAGAATAAAGAATATTTCCCAGTGACTGGAACGTATATCATATTAACAAACCTTTTTTTTGTTGCTGTTTTGAAATGTTGCAGTCTGCGTTTGGAGAGTGCTGGACTCCTCTCCGATAGAGTAATTATGCAAGCTGTTTATCCTTTTCATATTTCAATTGTCTTTCTTTAAAATGAGTATAATGCTACCGGTTACTTTATACTTGTCTCCTAAGGATATTGTGAAACAAAGTAGAGAACGTCAGTAAAACTCCCTAAGTGAGCATGTGGAAAAACCTCATGTAGTAGTGAATAATACCTTGGTTTACAGAGCGCCTTTACGCTAGAGTTGAAATCTTGAAAACAGAAGGCATCATTATTTCCTCTTTCTCCAACGTCTTCCTAAAAGAGTTGAAGGTTGTTTATGAAAGTGACATGATTCGTTCCATGCCCTTCCTCTCTCCCCCATCCCTGCATCCCTGGAATCAAAGGCTAAAGTGGGAAACCAAGGCAGGAAGAAAAAGTTCTGTGTGACACCTCTCAGCAAGAGTGTTGGGAAGCCAATAGTGTCGACCCGTATGCGCAACGCCCAAGCCACCGTCCTTTGTGGAATTTATAATTTAAACGGGCCCCAAAGCACGAGATTGGCTGGGGAAATGCCCTGATCGCGGTTGGGCTGCTCGCATGGCGTTGCTCAGATACCTCTGGCCGGGCACCGTCGACGTCCCCTGCATGATAGCCCGTCGGGCAGCTGTCGAGCCGCGGGAGCCCGTTCGTGGGCAGGGCCGGCGCGCCTCGGGCGGCCGCTGCCCCGTCGCTGACCCTCGCGCGAAGCTGCGCGCACCGAGAGGAGACATCTTCCCGGCCTGGCCTCCCGCGCCTGCCTCGGCCCGGGGTAGCGAGGCCGGCCTGGGGACTGGGGGCGGCCCGCGCACCCCTCCGTGGGGGGCGCCCCGACTCGCCGGGGGCGGGGTCACGTCCCACCCGGGCTGCCGGGGGCACCGGCGCTGCGGAAACCTGAGCGTGGCCGAGGAGCGGGGGCTTGCAGGGCCACCAACCCGGGCGCCTCCAGCCCGAGGTGGGTGCGCCGGCTGCCGCCACCCCCGGGCCGTCGCGGAGACCACTGCCGCACCTGGTACCTGTGGACGCCCTTGTCAAGCGCCTGGAGCCCCCCCCCTCTCCCGGGGGAGCCGAAACCAGGACAGACATGCTACTCCCGTTTCCTGCCCCTTCGGAGCGGCGAGGAGTGGGTGAGGCGGGGTCGGGCCGCTGCACCGAGGAGCCCCCGAGCCGAGGGCGGACGGGCCCCGAGGCGGGGGCGCTGGGGCCTGCCCGGGGATGGCGGGCAGGCTGGCCTCGGCCCACCGGCCGGCGCGAGGGAGGGCAGCCGGCGGGAAGGCGTCCCTCCCCTGCGCCCCTTCATCCAGGGCAGGCCCAACTGGGGCGTCCAGGTCGGGCCGGCCGGGCCCAGCGGCCTGACCCCGGGAGACCCCGCTTTGAGGCGGGCAACGGCTGGCCTGGCCCAGGCCGCCCGGCCCTCAGGCTCTGTGACTGTGACGGGCTAACTTGGGCAGAAGGCGGTTGCAGGGGAACGGGGCGCTTCTCCCCACTGCTGGGGTGGGGTTGTTGTGCTTTGTGGGGGGGTCGGGGGTCACCACCCTCCCAGGAGAGGTGGGGGAGGGCCGCCGGCGCAGCTGGCCGGCGCGGGGCGGGGTCACAGAGGCGAAGTGTACGTGTGTGTTCGAGCGAAGGCGTTGGGGGGCAGGGCGCGCGCGGAGGAGGATTCGCGGCCTGCGCGCAGGCGCGAGCAGCGGGCCGGGCCCGGGCCCTGGAAGGCGGCCGGCGGGGAGCGGGGGCGGTGGGCCTGCGGGAGGGCCGGGAGCCGTCTGACGCGAGGTGGGGGTGGGGAGCCGCGTCGGCGTCGCCGGGCGCGGGCGTTTCGAGGCCGACGCATCCGCGCGTGCGCGCGCCGGCGGAGTGTCCGCGTTGAGGGTGACGCGTGCGCGTTCACGTGCCCCCGGGAGAGCGGTAAGAAGCGTAGAGAGGCTTGAAGGGGGTGGGGGGTGGAGAGGCGAGCCAGAGAAGGGGTGGGGGGGGAGGCGGCGCCTGCGCAGTGCGCCGCGGAGGAGCTGTGTGTATGTGAGAGTCTGACGGGTTCAAAATGGCGGCGGCTGCTTCGGCGGCTCCTCCTGTGTGAGAGAAACAACACCCCTCCCCGGCAGCGGCGGCGGCGGCGGCGGCTGCGGCTCGCAGAGCACCTTCCCAGCGGCTGGGCCTGTCGCCGCTCTGTCTATCCTGGGCAGGGGGCGCTCCGGGAGGAGGGGCAACGCCAGGGGGCCCATCCCCCGGAATCCTTCCTCTGCGACTGGGGAGTAGCCGGGGGCTCGTCCCGCAGCGCGGAGCCCGGGCTGAGGGGAAGACGCGAGAGGAGCCCGGGCCCCCAGCCCGGCGCGCCGCGCCGCTCCCGCCCTCTCCGCCCCCCGGGGCCGGGGCCCGCGTTCCGGGGGGCCGGGGCGGCGCGGGGAGCCTCGGGCCGGCCGGTCTCAGCTGATCGGCCGCCGCTCCCTGGCTCCGGCGGCGGCTGGGCGGCTGCTGGCCGAGGGCACGACGAGGAGGGCGCTCCCCACGGCCGGGGCTGGCCCGGGGCTCGGGCTCCGGCTGCTGACCGCTGGCCCGGGGGAGGCGGGGGCGCCCCGGGCTCGGCGCCGAGGGGTCGCGCTCCCCTCTCCTGACGCCTCCGACTCCCGGTCTCCAAAGCCAGAAGAGGAGGTTTGATTCAGCAACTGTTTCCTCTCTTTTCCGGGTCGCTCTGACCCTTTCTGGATACTGGGTTGATCCACGGAAAAAACTGAAGACGACGTTTGGGATTTAATTTTTCCTCCCAGTTTTTGGAGTCTTTTACTTCTCACTTGGACAAGAACTCAGGAGCAAAATCCCCGGTGAGCTTCCCCCTCCCACCCTTACCCCCCCGTTTTGGAAGTTTGGTTCGCTGTGTTATCTAAAGACTTAATGTAAAGTTTCTATTTCTTTTTCTAATGGGAGAACCATTGAAACGCCTTTCCCAGGGGGAGCGCGGCGCGATTTGTCGTTTTTCCTCTCCGGCCCTGTCTGCTCTCAAGCCCGGGTGATCCTTGCCCAGGGGGTGCAAACGCGGTTTCCCTCCCGACTTGGACGAGGGCTTCCTCCAGGAGGGCTCTGTCGCGAACTGTTCTTGCAAACTGTGTCATCGCGT
Organism: Eidolon dupreanum; assembly: GCA_028627145.1. Classification (NCBI taxonomy): domain Eukaryota; kingdom Metazoa; phylum Chordata; class Mammalia; order Chiroptera; family Pteropodidae; genus Eidolon; species Eidolon dupreanum. Next base: position 2,442,905 of record CM053510.1, on the reverse strand, counting down.
CCTCTGGTCTCATAGCAGTTTTGAAAGGATGCTATGAACGTGGCTGTAATGTAGTTACAAAAGGGGGGAGGGAATCTGCATTTCCTATGGAAGCCATTATCCATGAGAATATTTTGAAAAATGAAAAATCTTTCTTGTTATTATGGATCGGTCGTCGCACAAACCTGTCTTTATTTAATTTTTGGAAAAAAAAAGTATCTTATTTATATCTATGGTTAATATCATTTGTTTTATTACTTTATCCAGAAGGATCTGATGGGATTTTTTGTCCCTGTTTTGCAACTCTCTTAAATTTGTTTCAGAGTTGTACACATCTTAGGTTGGGAGTGGAGGATTGGTTTGAGAATGAAAAGAGCGGGGGAGTCTAGGAGAAAGGCCACGATTGTCGCCTACTAGAAGGGTATGAGAAATTGTTTCGGAGTCTTCGAATCCTAATTTCTTGTCCTCTTTTTATAGAGTTAGTTAGTCTGTCCTTCTTTAAGTTTCTAATTACCAGTGAGAGAACTAATTTGGTTAGGATCTGGATTAGTTCAGTGCCTGCTTCACCTGGTCAGCTCTCTAGAGATATCGAAGTCCTGTCCACCCCCCCGCACTTTTACCCCCTTCTAATGTCATGAAGGGGAGCTTGCTAATTGTGTTCCGTAGGGGAGAAACAAGCGGTGTGGCTGGTCCACAGGGAACTGAAACCAACATCTCCTTTTGCCTAGGCCTGGGACTGTTGTAATGTGATTGATGTTGATCATGACGTGGGACCACTTGCCCAAGAGGAGAGAGGTCCCAAACTGATGAAGAGGAACCGGACTTCTTAGCCTTTAACTTACACATATCTTAAATACTTCTTTTTGTGAAGAGAGGCCTTGAGTTTGGGGATGAGTTCTCATCTCTGCTCGTATCATTCTTTAGCGTTGCAATCTGGTTCCTAAGGAGGAAGAGGAAGGCAGCCCTGGAGTGGTTTTTTTACAGTAATTTCAACAGAAGAGTGAGAGATGGAACCCGAAGAAGAAAGGATTCGTTACAGCCAGAGATTGGTTAGTATTTTCCTGTTATTTTTTTTTTTTTTTCCGATTCTGAAGCAGAATAACTAACTTGTTTCCATTTGTGAACATACTGTGATTAAAACTTTTCAGGTGGTTTTTCTGTGCACTAGAGGAGGAAAGGTTTATATTAATATCTCTTTTAGATATTAGATAGAGCCTTACTATTCATCCTGTTTGGAAATGGATTTATATGTAGCCTCTAAGTTCTACAGAAACCATTGCAAGTCAAAGGGTTTTGGATTACAACGTGACAAGGATTCCTAATTTTGCAATACTGACATTGTAATAATTCTAAATTAGGTTAGAATGTAAATTTCAGAGGAAAAACTATTTGAGTAAGGATAGTTCTGTATAATTTTTAGTTTTGGATTATGATATGCCAGAGTTTGTGGTTTTGAGCTGGGGAGTAGAACTATGGAGTCTTTCTTTTTTCTTTTTATTAAAAAAAAAAATTAATGCTTTGATAGTTTTAGAGGGTTGGGGGGGTTGATTGAGAAAAGGTAGAATACTGGATGCTGATGAAGTTCTGTATTTTGTATTTCAGGAGGGATATATGAGATTTTGTTGAAAGAAATTTTTACTTAGTAATGATTTGGAGGGAATTAGCGCGTATGTGCATATGAATACTTACTCTTTTAGGCTCTGCTTTCCTCTTAAGGTTTCTCTCAAGAAGTTTAAGAATTTGATTTTGTTTCCCTAATCAAAGAGCTTTATATTTTCCCATATTAATATTCTCATCATATACTTATTTCAGAAATTTGATTTGTATTCGTATAGTGGAGAATGAAGAAAGCTACAAAATTATATTTATTATGTGAAATTTGGTGAACTGAAAGACCTGGAAGATCGCTAAAGGAATTTATGGTGGTTTTATTTGGTTCTGCGTTTTAGACTGAGTTTAGAGGGAAAAAAAAAGAATGATTCTTTAATTCATTTTCTGATGATCACTCTTTTTGAGAAAAAGCTTTTTTTTTTTTCTTTTTTTTTTTTAAATGTGACTGTTAAAAAGTTGTGGAGTGTATTGGCAAGTATATCCAGCAGGCACATGTTCTGCCAAGGCTTATTTCAGAGATTTGTCTCCCAATCCATGTGTTGAGATTATAATTCTTTAAGTTTTAGGAATGAAGTACATCAGTAGTGGAATTTTGTACATTTAGGATTTATTTTTGTTTTATTCTTTCTTGAATTAAACTTTTCTTTGGAAAAAGAAAAGAGAGAGGTTGCTTATCATGTCAAACTTGTAGAGTTGTTGAGCTATTTATTACATAAACATCTGAGGGATCTTGGATCCAGTCTTTCAAAGAGAGAGCCTTTCACATTTTTGAATAAGGTCGAGTGGTATTAGTAGGGAGATCCAAGGAATCTGTGATTTTTGTCCTGGTAAAATTTTTTTGTTGTTAATTAAAGTGATTGCTACTTGTTGCATATGTTAACCCTTTCTTTATCTAACCATTGTTTTTCTTTCTTGGTTCATGTGCAATTGTAGCCTTGTGAAGAAAGTATATCAGATATTTTGGGAGATCTTTGTTACTTAGAATTTTGGGTAATCTTGAAGTTTAGGGTGACCGATGTCTGTTTTCTTTTCTAAGATTACATGACAAAATTATATTTGGAGTGTAAATCCTTTCCATAACATAACTTTTGGTAGGAGAGCATATTGGCAGCTTCTTTATGGGGCAGTCAGCCTGCCAAAACTTTTAATGTCTGGTGAGTGTTCATATTCCAGAATTTTCTACTGATTAAGTTAAACGTTGAGGAATTTTAAGACTTATAAAGGCATACAGGCTAATCTTTATAGTAGTTTATATATGTATATATTTAACACTGTGTCTGTCTGTAAAGTAGGTCAAAATATAGAACTTACTTTTGTTTTGCAGTTATTGTCCATGGAACATAAAGTTTGAAAGAGAGACAAAAGGGGCAGGTTTACTAGTTTGCTTAGTGATTAAAGGTTATGTTGGTGTCATACAGTATATGTCAAATTTAATTGAATCACCTATTACATTATTTAGTGTTATTGACTATTACCTCCATGTTGTTTTGGGGGACTAACCCTAAAAGGTCAACTTTCTGTGACATACCTTCAAAATAGCCTCTTGGGAGAGAAAACATAGTACCTGTATTAAAAATCTTGAGTCCAAACTCATTTCCGACCAAGAATGACTTTTTTTGTATTCAGGACCCTTTATCTATCTTTAAAAAGAGTTGTATTCTTATTAATAAAAATACTATTCATGACCGAATAGATCTTTTTAATGCTTTTTAGTGACATAGCTATTTCAAGTGCACAGGCTGAATTTGGTAAAGTAAATTTTGATATGTCTGTATCATCTTAGTGACAAGTCATTTAAAAAAATCATAAATAGCTAGTTTTAAAAAATTGGCTTTTGCCAAAGTAGTACTAAGCCAGATAGATCTCCAAGTCAAATTGATATACCTGAGAAGGGCAGAAGCTTCACTTTTGGTGATGAGTAGATATTTGGTTGTCCTGAAGTAAAGATTTGTTTTTATGTGTTAAAAAATTTAGATGTAGGACCATATTGAGAAATGCTGACAGGTACTAAAGATGGAACTTTTTTTTTTTTTCATTTGGTTTCAGGAGCCAAAGTGTTGGAGTAGTTTTAGATCTTTGTCTAGATCTTTAGATCTTTAGATCTTTGTTTAGATCTTTAGATGTTTGTTGCTGCTCATTTTTATTTAAGTTTATAGGGAACGTTTAGCGTAATATCTTGTAGCTTCTTAATCTAAAATGTTAGTTAAATCTTTAGCAATTATAACTGATGATCTTTTAGGTTTTTGAAATCACCAATTCTGAGTAATCATTGCATAGAAAATCAAGGGCAAAATAATATGCATTAAAAGTAAATGCTTAAGATTCCTATGCTGTGTAGTATGATGACCTTCAGTTTTAACTTGAGATGTTTTTCATTTTCGTTGGAAATGACGATCTTTGTTATATTGGATTATAATATCTGTCTTCAACCTGTAAAGTAAAATTCATTAACCCCTGCTAAAGGCAATTGTAGAAACAAATGAAAACCTAAATCAATGTAAAAGAAAGTGAAGACAATATACTTAAGGGTAAAAGAAGTTATGTACCCTGAATATTTTTAAATTCACCTAAGTCTAGTGGTGTTATTAGAAGGGGGAGATATAGATTTACTTGAGAATTCAGTTTGCTTGTCAGTCTTGATGATGAGATTAAGAGATTTTCTCAAGGATAATGTTATACCATCAGATGTTCAGTCCTGTTAATGTGCCTTGCCTATGATTATCTCTGAAATAGCTAAATCATTTATCTGTTGCAAGAAACTGGGGGCACTGAAGCCATGATGAGATTCCCACCTTTCTTTGGGTTACCCTTGAAATTGTCAGATTCAGCAGCAATTACCATATTATCTTTTTTACCAACAGTTTCTCTTTGAATGACCCCACTCTAAGGTCCTTTGACTAGGATTGGACTAGGTAAAATAAAGTACTAATTTTAAGCCATTTTTTCCCCCTTGAAAGAAAGTGTCATATTGTTAACAACTAGAAAAAAAATGATAGATGATCTAAATTGTCGAATTTGCTTATTTATAATTATTTCATTAGACTTTAACTTCAGTCTGTGTTTATGGAGGAGTACGTTCTGAGTGTGTTAGCCTCCTTCCTGATGATGTAGGAAAACATGTTGCCCATTTTTCGGTGATTCCAATTGCAGATGATGAGGAAGCTAATTCTTTATTCTTTCGCATCAGTCTTCTACAGTTAGCTGTGTTTGGGCACCAGAGTAAGGACTGTATTTATAAAGCCCTATCTCTTTCTCTTGTTTTATTTTGCTGAGCACTAATCACTGCCTACCATACATAAGTTTGTACATGTCTCTCTATTAGAGTGTAAACTCCTTGAGAGTTGGGACTTTTTTTTATGGTGTATATTGGATGCTTTGAACAGTGTCTGATGCATAGAAAGTGTTCAGTAAGTAGCCTCAAAAAGAAGAGAAAATACTCAGTCTACAATATAGAATATTTATATTGTTGGAAGCCTTAATACTTTTCTTTACTACCAGTTTTCTCAAGTGCTAGGAATAGGCCACTAGAATGGAGGAAAATTTGGTGTGTAGGGATGAGCAAAATATCTAGGTATTGGGTCTTGCAGTGTATATAACCAGAAGGTCTGAACTATAACAGATGAAAACTTATGCTTAGCACACATGCCAGATGAACATATTTATAGTATTTGGGCTATTAGAACAAATAAGAAAATGTCTAGTTAACTTTAAAAGCTGATTCTGAATTCAAGTTCTCCTACTCTAACCCTGTCCTAAAGCCTCTACATAAGGTTTTTGGTTACTTTTAGACAACCTTAAAGTTGTGAAGTTGCAAATGATGGTGTTTTATGTTACTCTCAAGTGTTGGTTTTGGCCATTAAGTCAGGGAATGGATACATTTATTGCATACCATGCCGAGGGACATGCATTCTTTATTTTATATCCTTTTTAATTTTTTTCCTTGGGAAATAGATATCTTTCAAGTTTCATTAATTCGCTTTGTTTATCTCATTTTCCGAATAATGTCTTTTTGCATTGTGCTTTCACATTAACAAAGGTTAAAATTCAATAAATATTTATCCTGTGCCAAGTACTAGGCTAGTTTCTTTCATATACATTACCTTATTTAATCCTCAAAGCACCCCTGTAAGGTAGATGATATAGTTTCAAACCTTAGTATTATTATGAAAATGGAGGCTTAGGGAGGGGTCCTGACTTGCCTAAGATCACAGAGTTGGTCAGGAGTGGAACCAAACCTTGAACCCCATGTTTTTTCTCTCACATCATACCATCTCTCTTGTGATTCATTTCATACAAAAAACAAATGATATCCACTTGTTGTAGGAAGCTGTAGATCAGTACTTTCTCTTTTTTTGAGGCTACTTTAAAAATTTCTTTTCTAACAGATGCTTGCTTAACATCCAAAATGAGGTGGCTATAAACATTTGACAGCCAGCATTTAATCACATTTAAAAAAAATGGGCACATTCTTTTTGTGAACTTTGTATTTCTTGCACTTGATCTATTAAAACAGCAGTATTTGTGTAGTTTGTATATATGTCAAACCTTTTTTTTTTATGCATGTCACTCATATGATTGTTTTCTGTTTTAAATTTTAGGTTCTTGGGGGTTTTCTGTATCTGTGAGTACTTGGTATAAACTTAAACCATAAAGATAAAAGGCAGCAGATAGTAACCAAACGTGGTTTTGGCAAATACATTGGTGAAGGCCTCCTTCAGGTAGGTAGAGAGGAGGAGGGAAGAGGGTGGCCTTGCAGGAGGTAAATGTAGCATAAGCTTTACTATGGAGTGGGAAGTCTAGAAGGCCTAAAGACGTTTATTAGATTAGTAGGACTAAAGTAGATTTGTTTTGTGAGGCACTATTGATAAGATTTCATTTTAAACAATTATGAAAACCAAGCATGGAAAAATATAAAGCCATAAGTTGCAGTTTATTTTTAATAGAATAGTAATTTGATCAAAGTGGTGTTTTAGGAGTAATATTTTTAAGGTTTTAGGTCAGGGAGGTATCTAGAATAATACTGAAATAGGTTATCTCTTGAGGTGATAGGTACCTGAAATCCAGGGCAGTGGTTCTCAAAGTGTGGTCCTCTCACCAGCAGCGTAAGCATTAATCTGGGTCTTTGGGAACGTGTTAGTAATACAGAGTTTTGGGCCCTGCCCCATCCTTACTGAATCAGAAACTTTGGATTTGGAGCCTGGCAATAGATGCTTTAACAAACCAGGTGATTTTGATGCATGCAAAAGTTTGAGAACCGCTGCTCTGGTATGTAAATAGTAGAAATGGAAAGGAAGGGATAGAAGCAAGACATGTTGGCAATGAAGAGATTGCCAAAACTTGGTGACTGATGTATGGCAGTGTATTTTGATAGAAAAGAGTGCTTGATTAGGGATCATGAGCTTTGAATATCATCTCTATCACCAGTTGTGTCCCCCCTCCCCCAATTGTGGTTTTGAACAAGAGAATGAACCTGTCTATGAGGTACTAAGTGATTTCTGAGAATTTCAGAGGCAAAGGCAAATGAAGAATTGAGGTGGACTCTGGAATTAAGTCTGGGTTACTGGGAAGATCAGAGGGGGAGAGGTTTTTGAAAGGGGTAGTAGAGAGAGCATGGGTGGATGATTTAGACAGTTGGAACAGATTTGTTTAAAGCAGGGTTTCTCAACTGGGGGTGATTTTGCTCTAGTAGGGGATATTTAGCAATATCTGGAGACATTTTTGATTGTCAGACTAGGGAAATACTACTGGTATTTGAGAGAGTGAGTAGGGGCTAGGGATGCCGCTAAGCCATTTTAAATACACAGGCCAGCCCCACCCCCCAACAAAGAATTATCTGGTTCAAAATGTCAATAGTGTAAGATTGAAAACACCGATTTATAGGGAAATAACCAGTATATAGGTTCTATTTGTGTTTCCATCCTATCTGCTATTTATTTTAGAATTTTAATTCTAACACAGAACATCTTGAAAGTACTCTCTCAGATTGTGTTTCCGAGGGCTTTGCCCAAGGTAAGCACGAAGCATTTTTTGTTGTTGAATTTTCAAAAACTAACTTCATGGCCATGGCAAATCCTCAACCCAATTGCATATTTCTTTATTACTCACTTTATCCTAAGATCAACTTATTTGGGTAACCAAAATAAGTATTCATTGTCTTGAGATAAATAATTAAGTTATAACGAGAAATTTCATTTTGATATTGTCTTTGAAGGATAGAAAAATGTAAAAGCTGCAGTGTTGATGTGAGCAAATATTGAAATATTTTTAATTGCCCTTCAGCTGAATACCCCGTGCCCATCCCTGAGAAACAACCTCATGAGCTGGTTGTAGCCTTCAGTGTGAATTCAAGGTAGCCTGAATGTTAATCCATCTCTTTGTATCCCTGGATCACGGGGCAGTAATCTGGCAAACCCACTCTTGTTTCTGACAGTGACCTTAAGAAAATGTAGATTTGTAAATACAGTGATAATTTTATACTGTTTTTATAGTTTCTAGCGTATTTCTCTGTTTCTTGTGTCCTTTGATCACAATTCTAGGGGTTGCTGGAACTCAGGCATGGTGCTGATACATAGCACAATTCCAGAAGGTGTCATTCACATACCTTTATGTGAAAGATGCCCTTGGAGTTATGCAGTGTACAAAAATAATGGTGACCCTTTTTGAGTGGATGAAATAAAGGAAAAGACACCTGTATATTTGAAACGTAGAGGGAAAAAAGCCCAATCTGATGGATAATGGTACACATTGAATGTATGTGTGCTTGGTACTGGCACTTTATGTATATTAGCTAATTGAATTCTTAATACTTTGAGATAGGCTCCAATTCCCAATTTACCAGTTTGGAAACTGAGGCATAGTGCAGTTCAGTAACATGTCTGAGGTTATCCAGTTAGGAAGGGAAGGAGCCAGTATTCAAAGTAGGCAGGCTGGCTTTCAAGCCTACTAAGCTATACTGCCACTTCTTCAACTTTGTTGAAGCACAGTTTGTAAATGTTTTGCTGATGAATTTGGGGTATTTCCCAAATCATCTTTTCTTGTTCAGGAGATTCATTCACTGAAATGTTGAATGCTTACACTGTGCCAGGCACTTTCCTTGGGTCTTGCTTTTTTTTAGAACTTCCAAATACTGTACTGTGTTTTCCGATGTGCTGAATGCTTTGAAAAAATTAAGAAGGTGATGAAATAGTTGTATGGTGAGAATCACTTCTTGAGATCAGGTCATCAGTAAAGACTTCTTTTGAAGAAGGCATTTTGTAACTGAGACCTTAGTGATGAGCCAATTTTGTGAAGTTCAAGGACATAGGAGACCAGATCTGGGTCAGCAGAGCTCTAAGTAGAGGGACCAGCTAATGCAAAGCCCTATGACAGGAATTAGAAGATATTGCGAGCCCATAACCACATGGCAGACGCCATGTAAAGCTCTTGGGATACTGTGATGAGCAAGGCAGGCATGATTCCTTTGTCATGAAGTATGGTGGGGAAGTCAGACATTTAATAAATACTGACACTGATAATGTTAATTATAGTGATACAAAGGACTGCAAAGGTAGATACAGGTTGCAGTGAGAGTGTATAATAGAATGACCTGATCTAAACTTCAGGAGTGGGAGGAGGCATCAGAGAACGCTTTACCTGAGAAAGACTTTAAAGCTGAGAACCGAAGAGTGAGTGAGAGGTAACTAGCTATAAAACAGAAGTGCCTAACATGCAAAAACCCCGAGGTTGGAAGGAATTTGACAGACTTGAGGAGCTTACCAACCAAACAAAACCAAAAAGTCCAGTGTAACTGACAAGAAGTGAGTGGAGGAGAGACTTATAGTCTTGACAAGGTTGTTAGGCATCAGGTCAAGTAAGGTTTTATCCTGAGACAGTGTAAGGTTCTGCAGAGGAGTTTGCTTGCACTAATATACCAATAGCTGCACTGTAGAGAAAGGATCAGGAAGAGAGCAAGAATGGATTTTATGAGACTGATTAGGAAGCTACTGCAGAAGTTCAGGTAAGATATGTTGGTATATGATTGAGAGTGCTGAGAGTAGAATTAGAAAGGTTTTGAGAAATATTTATCAAAGAGTCATAGGACTTTGGTTCATTGGATGTGTGGAGGGTGAGATTTAAAGGATACATATAAACAAGTTTTTCTCATGTGGGCTGCTTGTGGTATAGTTCTTTTATTGAGATAGTACACACTGAAGGAAGAGCAGGTTTGGAGATTGAGGGAAATAGCATAAGATCAGTTTTGAGTAAGTTTGGACAGGTTGAATGTGAGGTACCTGTAGAACTGTTGACACGGTAACTGATTCTGGGCCTCAGGAAGGGCTTATTGGCATACCGCTGAGGCTCATTGGCATATGTTTGGTAATTGAGGTTGAGTAGACACAGAGTGGCTTACAAAGAGAGTGAGAGTGAGAGGGAGGAGCCAGAGAGGTATGAGGGAAAATCAAGAGAACAAGTTGTTTTGGAAGCCAAGAGAATGTGATACTTAACTGTTTATCAGGCATTGTTCTAAGCATTATTGTATCTTTACTCATTTAATGCTCATAACTCTATGAAGTAGGTGCTTTTACTATTTCTTCTATGTTATAGATTGAGAAAATGACACGAAAAGGGACTACATGTATAATTTGCCAAAACCTTTGGGTAGTAACTGGAGAAGTTGGTTTCAAACCCAGGTTCATTTAGCTCCAGTTTGTATTCTTAAACATCACTTGATACTGGTAGTGTTTCAGAGAGGAGGGAGTGGTCATCTGAGGTGGATATTGCTCAGAGGCTGAGTATACTGAAGACCGAGATTTTGTTGAATTGGGCAATATAGAGGTTATTGGTGACTTTAAACAGGAGTTTCAGCATTTGGGGGCAGAAGACGTTCTTCAAAATAAACGTGAGAATGCAGAGACAGCAAAAGAAGTTTAGCAGACTTTGACAGTGAAGAGAGAAGGGGTGGGAGTTGTAGTTGAGATGCAGGATTTAGAGAAGTCGTTAAGGGTTTTTGTTCATGTTTAGTTGTTTTTTTTAAGATAGAAAAGACAACTAACATTTTTTGTTAATGGCATTGTCAACTATTACTTCTTCCTCTGTTATCCTTCATATTTAATCAGTTGCTCAGACCTGCTGTGTTTTGATATTCATCTGTCTTGTAGTTCCCACTACCACTCTTAGTTCTCACTCAGTCTGGACTGTTGTAGGAGCCTCCTTCTTAGATTTTTTTTTTCCTTCCAGGTATCTTTTCCATTATTATTCTGTGCTTCCAACATTCTGGTCATGTTCCCATCCTCTGTGACGTTTCCACCCTATTAAGTCAGTGGTGGTGTGGGACGAGCTCTGGGCTTTGGTTCATGAGACCTGATTCTGAATTTCAATTTATAGTCTGTGTAATCTTGAGCAAGTTACTTAACCTTGATTAACTTTAATTTTTCTTGTGTGGAATAGTGAAAATAAAACTTAATTTTTGGAAATTGTTTGTGCTTGGTTAACAATAAGATTTTGCTATTGTAGGCCCAAACTCCTTAGCCTGGTGTTCAGGCCCCAGTTGACTGTTACAGTTTTATTATCTACTTTTAACCTGTATATGTTTCAGCCAAACCAAGCTACCTGCTTGTTTTTTCCACATATTTATGATATTTTGTCTCCCTGCCCCTACTCTGGTTCTCATCCTCTAAAGCCCTTTTGCAATATTGTTTTCCTAATCTCACATACTGAAGGAAACCTTTCTAGACTCCTCATAATTTTTTCTCCCTACCATTTATGATATCTAACTGGATACAAGATAGAAAGTTTAATTATGTCTAGGTTGTATGCTCCTTGAGGACAATTTAGGACTTCCCGGGTACATACATAGCACAGCACCATGTACATCATTGCGACTCTAACATTACTGGTTGGTTAACTTTGCCATGAGGACAAAGCAGAATGTAATTACCTTACTCCATTCTGTGGTTAAGTGCTGACAGTGGTTACAGGAAGGTGGAAGTCTGAACACAAAGAGAAGGGGAACCAAGGAACAAGAATTCACTGTATCTGATTGCCCCACTTCTGGTCATAGGAGAAAAGAGAAACAGACTGCTCATGTTCCGTAAGACCTTCCAGTTACCCTTGCTCTTATGCTATGCTCAGCAGGCTACTTTCATTAGTGTGGTTCCCCTGTTCCTTGATACTGGAAAATGGGTTCCTTGGATAATGGGCGTAAGTATTCATAGTCAGTAATGCTCGGCATTGTGAGAAGTTAACTGACAGCCTTTTTGTAGAGTTGAGTACTAGCCTACCAAGATTTTTCCTTTGAATTTTAAAGGAGATAAATATCCACTTAATAGTAATAGTACCTACAAACGCATTTTATGTGCAAAGGTTTGAACACCGTGTGTAGAATCCTAAGGTGTCATCTTCATACCTTAACTCAGACCCTTTTTTTAGAGGAGAATTTCTTTGACTAGGTCAGATCTTTCTGTTACAAGTTTTCATAGTATAGAATACCTCTTATGTATAGCATTTAACAAATTGCCTCTTTATATTTACTTGGATTATTATTTGATTGTTTCCTTTTAGAGTGTAAGCGTCATTAAAGGCCGCTACCGTATCTTTTCTCACCATTTTATCCCCATGCTTGGTACAATAGTAGGCGCTTGGTGGATTTTTTTTCTGTGATGTGCATATCTAAAATGTTCTCTGTCCCACCCCATTCTATCTTCTTGGTAAGCTAATAATTATCCTCCAAGGCCCCCAGATGTTGTTCTCCTGAGTTCTTCCTTATTACATTCCCGAGGCACTTACAAATGCATTGCTTTTGTGGAACCAGTCACTCTGTGTTGTAATTATTTGACCATTAGTTTCTTTTCACCTGGCTAGAGTAGACTTCTTTAAGTCAAGGACTATGTCTTACTCAAGTACTCAAAGTTTGTTGACTTTAACAAAAATATGTTGTGCACTTTTTAAAAATACACACACACACACACACACGTACACACACACACACACACACATTGATAACTGAACCCTAACAATGGAAAGAACCTTAGATTGGCAATCAAGAAACCTGTCAGTTATCTGAGCTTTATTTTATTCATCTGCAAGTTCCTTCTCAGTGCTAGTAGTTTAAACCAGTTTCCATAGAGTGACCCAGACCACATTATCTGGGAACTTGTTAGAAATTCAGATTCTCAGGTCCTATCCCAAAATCGATCAGAAAATCTCGGCATGGAACCCAGCATTCTGTGTTTGAACAAGCTGACCAAGTGATTCTGATAGATGGTAAAGTTTGAGAAGCACTGGAATTTTAGTTTTTCTGTTTTTCTGTGTGTTCAAAAAAATTGGAGTTAACTACTTTAATTTAAACTTTAGAGTTTAAAGTAATTTTTAAAACCTTTCTTTATATGTGTTTCCTACCAGTTGAACTTGCAGACATTTTTCTAAACTACAGATGATCGCTATATAGGCAAAGTATCTTTGAGTCAGATACAGTAGATTCAGAAGTATTTGAAGATTGCTTCTTAATGCTGCTTGCATTTATATCTATATGTGCATATATATCTATATATATGCATTTATATATGCGTGTATTTATATCTACATGTGCATCAACCACATATGTTTTTCTCTCTGTCAAAGGAACTTTCTCCATGATGGGTGGTTAAGGGAAGGAAAAGATAAAGTGCAAGCCTTTATTAGGCAGACTTGAATGAGTGGTATGGCTGAATAAGTATCAAAAAGTAGAGATTGCTTTTTTTGCAGTAGCAGATACACATACTTATTTATTTCCTGGATGTAGGAGATTTCTTAGCAACAGATGTTTGTTTGTGCCAGGTTATTGTTGAGAACTGAAAAGTACTGATTATCGTTGGTATTCATTTACTTCCTGTAGGGGGAGTTGCACACTTTACTAATGGAAACCAAATTAATAGATAGTATATCTCAGATGCATATTTTATGCTAAGTGCTTTATGTGTGGCCCACTTCCACCATTGTTTTGGCTTAATACTTTGAGTTTCAATTTACTGTCTGTTAAATAAAGGGAACTTTTTTGAAATAGAGTTCCTAAAAATAACTTTTTAGATACAGTGATGCTTGCTGCCTGGTTGAATGCCTCCGGGATTTAATAAATAGTATCATGTTTGCTCCATATACCTATTGTGCCTTTAGTTATAACCCATCTCAGACTTTCTAAATTGAAGAAGCCTGGTTTTTTTTTTTAATCTTTTGTACATGGAAGTTGCTTCTTTTTTTTCTTTAATATAATTGCCTTTCTCCAAATCTTTTCTACCTAGTAACTATTTCTTGATATGGTTACCAAAACTATAAGAATAGCCTGAGTTTAGAAGTTTTGGTTGTCGTTTTTGTTTTTGTTTTTTGTTTTTTGGGTTTTTTTTGGTCTTTTGCTCACTTATTTATTCAGCAAATACTATCTGGTGTGTACTGTTGGTGTTTAATGAATATGCTGGTTATGTGGAAATGAATATCATGTACCCTGTCCTCATAGTCTGATAAGAGCCACATAAACATATGATTAATACTATACTGTGATAAATAGAATTTAGGAGGTACAAAGTACAGAAGCAAGAGGAAGAATGGAGTGAATATGGAGGAAAGAAAGTTTTCAAAGAGGTTAGCTATTAAGTTGGATATTGGAACATTAAATATTGTTAAAGCAGGCCAGAGAGTGAGGAAGGAACTTCAAGCAGAGGAACCAGCATGTATAAGAGGCAAAGAAGTATTAAACAGTACTGCAAGCTCAAAACAGTATTCATTGCCAGTAGTTCAGTGTTATTGGAACATAAGGAGGGGAGGGGATCTAAGATGCAAAATGTGTGAGTCATGTTAAGTTGTTTGTACCTTATGCAAACAGTAATGAGGAGACAGAGGAACTATAAACATGGGGAAGACTTGATCATTTTTCTATTTTAGAAAGATTGTCCTTGGAGGGTGTTGTGGAGGATAAACTAGCGAGGGAAGAATTGTGGCAAAGAAATGAGATAAGTATTTATGGTAATAGTTTAGAAAGAAATGATAACTAAAGCCTTGGCACCAAGAACGGAGATGGAGGAGAGACTGAGTCAAAGTATTTTGGAACAGAGTTGATTTGACTTGGCAATCCCATTAGATGTTCTTGGAGAGGAGGATGATTCCTGGATTCTTGGGTTGAGTTCCTGGTTGATGGGTGGTGCCACTGACAGAGAGAATATCATGGTTTTATACAAAGGTAAGGCTATAATTTTGATTTATATTAATCTTTATGTTTATGGTAGCATATTTAATTCACCAATTGTTTATTGAAACCATTTTATGAAGAACCCTACCAGAGATTCTGGGCTGGTGTCATGAGATAACACAGATTTGGATGGCTTATTTTTAATTAGGTAAAACTAGTTCAGAAACCATACATATTAATTACTACATGGATTACTTAATTCTTCTCTAGGTCTTTTACCTTCTGCTGGCCTGAGTCAAAGGCTAATAGTATAATTCTCATTCACTTAGCTTTTTAAGCCCTTTCTCAGTTTGTCCCCCTATATTTGGAATGTAATTCTATGTTGTATTCTGTATCATTCATGAAAATATTAGAAACTGGCCCAAGCATTATGTTGTCGGAGACAAAAATATTGGAGACATTTACATCCGTTCCTTATTTATTAATTTTTTACCAGTTCTTCATATGCGATACAAAATTCTTCCAGATTCTATATTTTTAAACTTCTAGAGAGAAGCCTTGTTAAAGGTTTTTATAATTCTAAATAAATTTTATTTCTTGAGTTTCTCCCTTTATGGAATCCTGTGTGGCCATTGTAACAGCACATTTTGGAAAGCCCCTGCTCCGATACTCATGCCGTCTGAAGTGAAGTTGGAACTTTGAAGGGCTCTAAGTTACCAGCCACGAGCCAAGGGACTCCACTGGGTAAAAGTAAAATAGGAATGAATTTCTAGCACCATGATCGGGTGTCAAGTAGGTGGTGGTGATTTTAGATCTGGGATGGCATCACATCTCTAGGCCTCTCAGCCTTGTGTAAGACAACTTTCTCTCTCATTTTTCACAGATTGAGAGTTTTCTAATCACCTAACTGCATCTCCTTAATTTGATGAGAGATTTAGTTTTAAGACTCATCTGAAAATAGAAAACTTTTGGCTCAAATTTCTCAATTTTGTTCTATAGTAATTATCATTTGAATGATCTATGTATGCTTACCCATATTAGTCAAATTCTTGGCTTCTACTAAAGCTCTAATGAAAATAGAATGGCAGGCTGACACATGTCCGTTTCAATCAAAATTTGTAAGTTCATTTCACAAGCATCTGATAGGTTTATTGACACAGGACTTTAAAGTAGGACACTAGGTTAGGTGTGAAATAGTCTGTATTCAATTTCTGAAAAAAAGTTCCTTTGGGTATAATGTTTCCTAATATGCTATTAAAGTCTAAAAGTAGCTTATTGGTCAGTTATACTGTGGGATTCATTTGATATTAAAAAGACTCCTATTGAAATTGTAATTAAATACAAAGATAATACAAAGGACTTGAGGAAAATTCAAAAAGGTAAAATTTTGTTTACCTTGTTCCATACTGGTCAGTCTTTTAGAATGTAATACTGTTGACTCTTCCACAATTTATTAGGGTTTTTGCTTTCGTCCTTCAACTTGATAGAATTGATATTTTGGGTGAGCAAATGAGAAAGAAGCTTAATGACTTTTTTTCGCCTCTAGTGATTAAAGTTACATATGCTGGTTGTGAAAAATAAAAGAAAGTCACTCATAATTCTAAACTTAATCACCATTACCATTTTAGCATATCTCCTTTCAGTTTTTTCTCCATACATGAAAGTTTTTATGTAGAGATTATGCTTGATATAATGTAATTGTAATATCTTGCTAATTTATCATAATCATTTTTCATGTCACTAAGAACTCTTGTAAAAGTCTTGTAAAAATTATGCTCTGATTTCCTATGGTTTATTTGCCCATATTTGAACGTTAGGTTGTATCCATTGGGGGTATTAAAAGTAAAAATGCAGTGAGCTTAATTATGTATTTGTTTTTCTATGTTTTGGAGTATATTCCTATCATTGCTAGAACTGCAGTAATTAAGGTTAGGAATATTAAAAAATGTATGCAGAAATTTAAACATATACAAAGTAAACAATTGTGTAATGAACTTCCATATACCCATCACCAGCTGTAACAATCTTCAACACATGTAACTCTTCTTTGATTTGTATCCTCCACTCCCTATCAATTATTTTGAGTTAAATCTCAGGCAGTTTTATTTATTTATTTCATCTGTATATACTTCAGTTATGTATATCTAAGTTTTTGGTAAAACTTAACTATTCATGAAGTAGAATGCATATACAGAAGAGAATGTAAAACATAAGTTAACACTTCAGTGAATGATCACAAAGCGAATACCCTTGTCACTACCATTCAAACAAGAATTGGAGTTGCTACCACCTTCAGATGCTTCGTCATGCTCCTCCAATCACCAGTCTGTTTTTGTTTCCCAATGGAGACTTCTAGCAATATAATTTAGTTTTTACTTGATTTTGAACTATTAAAAACTGGAAAATAATACAGTGTGTGTTCTTTTGTGTATGGCTTATTTTATCCAACATTGTGAGATTCATCCATGTTTCCTTGTAGTATTTTAAAAGCGTAACCACATTACTATTGTCACAGTAGAACAGTTAGCAATTTCTTAATGTCTTAAGTGTTCAGATTTCTCTGATTTTTTTAAATAGTTGATTGGTTGAATCATGAGTCAGACAAGGTTCATTCACATGTTGTATATGGTTGATATTTGTCTGAAGTCTCTCTTAACCTATAGGTCACTTTTCCCTTTTGTTCTTTTTCTTGTGGAAAATCTGGTTGCTTGTCATGTAGAATTTCCCACTATTGATTTTGCTCATTGCATACCCATAGTGTCATTTTTTTTTAAATGAGATATACATAACATACAATAAAATGGACAGATCTTGTGTGTGTGTGTATGGAATCACAATACGTGCTCTTCTGTGAGGGTCTTTCACTAACATATTTTTGAGATTCATCCATGTGTTTCCATAATTCCTTTTTATTGCTGAATATATTCCATTGTGTATACACCACAGTTTGTTTGTTCTCCTTTTGATGGACATTTAGGTGGTTTTCAGTTTGAGGCTGTTATGAATAAGGCTGTGATAAATATTCTTTATAAGTTGCTGTGGACATGTTTTCATTTCTCTTGAGGAAATACAAAGTAGTAATTGCTAGGTCATATGGTAAATGTATGTGTAACTTTATAAGAAATTGCCACACCACTTAAAGTGCCATTCCTTTTTATGTTCTCATCAGCACTGTATGAAAGCTGCACTATTCCATATCTCTGCCAACATTTGGCTTTTTGGTATTAACCATTCTAATAAGTGTAAAGTAGTATCTCATAATTTTAATTTGTTTCTCTGATAACTAATGAGGTTCAACACCTTTTCATGTGCTTATTGGCCATTTGTATACTTTCTTTGATGAAGTGTCTGTTCGAGTCTCTTGCCCCTCACCCCTTTTATTGGTTTGTTCATCTTTTAATGGTTGCGTTGTAGTTCTTTATATATTTGGGTACAAGTTCTTTGTTAGACATCTGTTCTTTTTCCCAGTCTGTGTACTTGTCACTTTATTTTTTTAAAAGGTATATTTTGGTGAGCAGAATTTTTTAAGTAATTTTTTTTTATTTTATGGTTTGTTACATGCCTTTTAAAATTTGATCTTTGAGACAACTTTTTGAGGAGGGATATGGTAATGTCTCCATTTTGTTCATTAGGAAATAAAAGTCCAGTAAGGTAAATGACTTGTCCTAAAGTTGTAACAGCTAATAAGTGACAGGACAAAGCCTGGAAACCAAGTCTTTTAACTTCAGGTTGAATTTCTTTCCATTACATTGTATTCTCCCTTTCTCTTTTACCATTACCTGAAAATGATACTGTTGTACTCAGCTACTCTCTCTTAAAGTTCTGTTCCCTCTTTTACTTTTGGGACTTTGCATATGCAGTTCTTTCTGAGTTGATCACTTTCCCTCTTCTCTTTAATTCTATTTATCCTTCATGTTTCAGCTTAGATGCTATATCCTTTGGGAAATTTTTTGCTGTCTCCCTCCTTTCTGCTCCATAAGGTGCCTCTTCTCCCCATTTTAATATTAGATTTTTTCCTGTTCTCATAGCAAATAGCATTCTGATGATTATCTTTTCACTTATTCACTAGATTCTGAGGGCAGGAACCATGACAGTCTTATTTACGAGAATATTAACAGTGTTTGGCATGTGATAGATGCTAAACAGTATAATGAATTCAATTGACTATCATTCTCTCCCTATCTACTAGACAGATTCTTTTTTGTACTGTGTACTTAAACCTTACGGTGTATTTAATTTAGCATTTTTGTGTAGCATCATGATGTTCCACTTGTGATTTTAAATTCTTGGAAGGTTTGTAACATTTCAAAGTGAGAGTTATAAAAATTTATATTATCTATATGCTTAGGAAGTATTAACAATTATTGAATTGGGGGACAGGGGAGAGGAAAGATGAAAAGCAGGCCAAATTCAGGTCCCAAGACAAGAGGCCAAGCTCATTGTGTTTTCCGGCCACTGCCTCAGTTTACCTGTTCATAAAATGGTCCAGGAAGAACTGAGCAGGATTGGCTCCAAAACTAGGGTGGGGGCCGCCTGACACAAAACCCAAGCCTTCTTGCTCTGTGCCAAAGTCATTTCCCTTATGAGATGGGGGTAAGTGGATGCTGGATGCACAGTGGGGCTCTGAGGGGCCTCTGCCCTGCCAAGGGCCTCATCTTGAGTCTAGCCCTCACCTGGTGTGCTGCATTACAGGTCACCAGCAGAAGCAGTGGCACCTACATCTGTCCCAAGGTCTGGGTACACCTAGGCTCTTCACGCTTACTTTCTTTGTTGAAGAAACAAAACCCTCGAGATTTATGTACTGTATGACAGAGAGAAAAAAGTACCTAATGTTCCCCGCCACAAGACAGTATATTTTGTACTTCGTAAAGTGTTAATTATAATGGAGGGAAAAAATTACTTAATTGAATATTCGATTAGCTTTAAGAAGTTTTCTTTATTCCTTTTTTATTCATTTACTTTTAGTATTGACAGTGTCTTTAATTTCAAAGCTAAACTATATAATTGCCGAAAAGATATCAAATCTGAAAAACTAATTTATAAATTTCATAGCTGCCGTCTTTGACTTTGAATAGTAGGCATTGATTCCATCTTTTATTCCTAGATAGTAGATAGGTTCTTAAAAAGTAACTTAAAGGATTTATTGACGTTTACAATGTTCTGCAGTTAGGTTAAAAAAATCTTTATTCCTCAGAAATACACAGTTAACTGTTTAGGAGTAAACGGCCATCATATATGCAGCTTACTCTGAAATGGTTTGGGAGGAAAACACACACACACACACACACACACACACACACACAAAACCACATACATACGTAAAGGCAGTCTTCAGTTTGCATGGTAGGGTAGAACTGTAAAAATTATTTATTTGTCAAGAACTCATCAGAAGAAGTTTAAAAAGTTCTTCTTGTATAATTTAAGATATAGAGCAAACATCTTAAATGCCTTGTCTTCTAGAATTTTATGTTTCACACTTTCAATGTCATGAAATATCTGTGAGAGTTCCTTTAAGTTTTTTGCTGGTGTCACTTCCTCTGGGACATATTTATCCTTTTCATCATAGTTACTTTCCTTATTTATGTTGATAAGCTTGTCTGTACTAAGTTCCTCTGATGCATATAATTGTTTATTTTCTATTCAAATTTAATTTCCAGCACTATCACTTTATTTTTTTGCTTCATTTTCATCTTTATAGGCCAGTTGTTTCTTTTGATCAAATGACATAAAATGTCATCTGGTTTATCACTGAGAGACTAGGAGACAACACAACTACACGCTTTGCTATTTGTGTGTGAAATGAATAACATGCCTCCTGACTCATCACCAGTAGACTTTGAAAGAAGTGATGAGATTGGCCACTGATCTTGATACACTGCACATATGTCATTTACATAGTGATTTGTGGATTGAAAAACTGGCAGTAAAGTTTGTACTTTATGTAACTACTTATAGTCCATATACAACTGACATTTGAACTCTGTTAGGGAACTGAAACGTTATTTAAACTGGTAACTGAAATGTATGTGTATTGGGACCATGCAAAACAAGTATTACCACTATAAAGAACGTGTGTGAATGAGTGTTAGGAGATTGATTCCTTGCAGGAGATTTATGTCGTTGTATTCATTTTTACTGACTTGTAGCTATGGTTTATGGGAAGGATCAGATGATGAGACAATGTATATAAAAGTCCTTTGTTAACCATGACACATTATAGAGAACAAATATGGGGTATGATAGGGTAACTAATATGAACAGCTCTAATAATCCCAGGCAGTATTTTGTATATTTTACGTATATTAGCTATGTCAACAATCTCTGAAATTGGTGGTATTTTATACAACTTCATTTTATAGATGAGGAACCTAAAGTTAGGGGTTTATGTAAGCTTAGTAAGTAGCTGATCCAGGATTCACACTTAGGTCTGTCTGGCTCCAAACTCATACTCATTCTACCACTACATTTTTTGTGGTGGTGGTTGTTGGGGGGTCTTTATAGAGGCCTTTGATAGTGGCTAAATTGAGACTAAAACAATGAGAAAAGAGCATTTTAGATATATTTAAGTTTATGGAGTTTTAGGTGATTAGATTCAGGTTTAACATTTTTGCATTTTTGCCAAATACTACATAGAGCATGATTTATACATATTTTTTGCATCATACCAGGAGACAGTGTCAGAATGTCTCATTCTTCATAGTGTTGGGCTTGATCGTTTTGTTAATGGGTGTGACTGTTAGATCTTTCTTGTAAAAATATTTTTTTCCTTTGTAATTAGAAAATAATTTGTGGGATGGTACTTTGAGATTCCACCAACAACTTTTCACTAATCATCTGTTTATTGTCCTTTCTCTCATACACTTTAAAAATTTATTACCAAAAAAATTTTAAAACTTAATAAAGTATTTTTTACTGTTGAAAAGAGAATAGATGATCTAAAAGAAAAGATCAAAAGGCACCATTGAACTTTTATTCTTTTATAATAACTTTTCAATTTCTAAATTATTTTCGAACTGTGTATGCTGTAAAGTATGCAAAGGCATTGTTCTGTGTTCTCATTGTTACAATCTAGTAGAACATGGCACCATACACACACATTCTCTAAATTGGCATCAGTAAGCAGAATATAGAACTCAGTTGCAGAAACTTTCAAGAGAACACAGAATTTGGGATCTAATTGGTTGGTCTAGATACAGTGACAAAGAAAAAAGAAGAGTTCTTTCATGGTTATAGGTAGATAGAACTGGGTGTATTGTGATGATAGGAATTCAGGAATCATAAATAATGGCTCCTTTGGAGAATGTGGATTTTGAACTTGTGAAGGAAGAGAGCCAGAGAAACCATGATTTTAGAAAGGAAAGCGGGTAGACACATTATAGAACTTAGTTGTCTGAGTGAATTTACTAAGACCCAGTGGAAGGGTGAGAAGGTACTTTGATAATAGGGGTAGGATGAAAGAGGGAGAGGTTGGCCCAGCATGCTGGGGAAGAAAAACTGTAATTGATAACTTTTAAGGTTTTGATGTTCTTTATAACGTAAGTCATGGAGTCATCATTTGTAAGGAGAGGTAGCACTGGGAAATAGAGTTTGGGAAAGGAAGTAGAAAAACAGCACGTGTAGTATATGAACTGAAGCCACTTAAATACGAATGATCAATATTGAAATCATGGATGAAAATAACCATTTATTCCCATATTTTTGCTGTAGAAAACTCTTCGGTTTATTGGTTATAAACTATAATGCTGTGCTTTTGCTCCCCCCCCCATTTAAGTGGGTTTTATGTGGTTTCTTAACTAGAGGATAAAAACATTTTATAAATTTTCATAGGTACATAGCTTTCTGATCTCATTTGCGGTCATGTTAATATGCTTGGAACTCCCTCAGAACCTGGCCAGAGGACGAAAGTAAATTTGTTGCACTAGCAGTAAAGATTTCCTGAACCCAGATAGAAATAGCCAGAAAAGCTATGCAACATGGAAGTCGAAACAACTGAAATTTATGAGAGTGTTTGCTGTGTAAGTCCAGAGTATGCGATCAACTAAAAACAATGTTGTTATGGACGATTTGGTGTCTGAGAGTAGAAATAAGCCTTGTTTGTATTTCATTCAGGCTTAACCACACCTCTTGTGCCATCCTGGGAAAGGTTAGGTTGAAAGATATGTTTTTCACTGGATTTCAGGAGTCAGTGAAACTAGCTAAACCTTATTAAAGTAAGAAGGAAAGAGAATTTCAAGGATCAAGGGCCTCCCCAGAGACTGCATAGTTCCCAGACATTGGAGATTCTTGTAGCAAGATTTGTAGCTGATCTTCTAGTGGTTAAGATGAATCTACTCAGTACACGCATATCTGTTGTTTAACCTAGAGTCTTTACTAGATCACTTGTAGCGAGTACAAGTACTTGTCACTATTGCTGTCTTTTAAGAAAATCATGGGTTTTTTTTGGCAGACGAAACTCAAATCATAGGCTTTTTTCCTTTATCAGAAACAAATAATCCACACCCTAAAGTGCAGTTTAGCTGAAATTGTGTACTGTACTTTGCCTAGAATTAACCAAAAGAGTTGAGGTAGGGGCCAATGGTACATGGCTCAGCACTACAGTTCTACTTAAATCTCTTAAACTTTGAATAGGTTTGGGATGCTACAGCCATGTTCAGCATGGTTAATAAGCCAATCAAGAAATGTCTCAAAATAGTCATACTGCTTCCTTTATTGAGACTGGCAAATAAATAAGATTTTTTTTCTGGAGCTCTTTAGCAATGGCAAAAGTTAAAAAAATATTTTCTCTTTACTACTGAATTAACCGATATTCCCTTAGCAAGGCTCTAACCAATGTTTTAAACTCCCTGCGTGTTTGCTTTAATGTGGTTTTGAGAGTTCCAGGCTCCAACATTTGTGTGAACTTGAATAGGACGCTTCTTAACCTCTCTGAGTCTCAGTTTATTCATTTCTAAATTGGGGTAACAATGATACCTATCTTTTTAGGGTTGAGGATTTAATGCGATAGTAAGTATAGACTGCTTTGTAAACAGTGAACTTTCAGTAAATGGTAAATATTATACTATTCAAAACAATATATAATCAGCTGGTTCTACATAATTAAAATTGAACTGGTTTTTAATCACACAAATAAAATATGGATGCACTGTTGTATAAAGAATTACAGACAAGGCTAAGAAGCCCCTTAAGCACTCTAATCCCAATCCCTTCCCCAGAAGTAACCATTTTATCAATTTATATATCCTTCCCTGTCTTTTTTGCTTTTAAAATATACACACACACACGTGTACACACACATAAACAGGTATGGGTGCATGCCTATATTGTTTACCAGGAATTCTTCCTATAGTGCTTATGGTGTATCTTATACACACGTCCATGAGGAATGGTCCTACCAATTTTCCTACCTGATTAAGCTTGTCCTTGGCAATGCTTTTCTGTCTCAAAAGGATCCTAGAACCAGGTATATTTCTCAACCCAGTTCTTATAAGGCCTTAGTCCCGAGGGGTGTGGGACATCGTGCTTAACATATCAGGTTGTATTCACCTGTCTAGAGCCAGTTTTCTACATTCATGAAATACTTTTTCCCCAAAACTTTATTTTGAAAACATTCTAATATAGAAAAATTGAAAGAGTAGTGTAATGAACATCAGTATATCCTTCACCGAGAGTCCCCACTTCTTAAAAAGAATTGCCACATTTCTTTATTTCTATATGTACTTTTGGGAGACTGAATATGTGAAAGTAATTGGCACATCATGACACATTACCCCTAAATATTTCAGCATGCCTCTCCTAAGAATAAGGGTATCACAAATCTATTGTCATGCCTAAGAAAATTACAATAATTCCATTATATCTAATATTCATATTTTCCCAGTGTTCTACATAGCGTTTTTCTGACTTTTTTCAAGCCATGTTTGTGCATTGCCTGTAATAGTGACTCTTTAGTCTCTTTTAATCTGGAATAGATTTTGGCATACTACAACCCATGTACCACGTCTGGCTAGCTACCTGTTTTTATACAGCCCACCAGATAACAGTTTTTACACTTTTTTTCTATATCATTTTTTTAAACTTTAGGTAAAATTCACATAACAAAATTAACCATTTTAAAGTGTACAGTTCATTAGTATTTAGTACATTCAATATGTTGGGATAACTATCACCTCTCTCTAGTTCCAAGACATTTTAAGCACCCAAAAAAGAAACTCTTTCCCATTAGGCAGTCCCCCCATTCCTTCCTCCCCACAGCTCCTGGTAAGTGCTGATTGACTTTTTGTCTCTATTCATTATCCATATGCTAGTCCGTATGTTTAGGTGGAGTCATATAATATGTGACCTTTTGTGTCTGGCTTTTTCTGCTTAGCATGTTTTTGAGGTTCATTCACATTGTAGCATGTATCAGTATTCCATTCCTTTTTATGGCAGTAATATTACATCAGTCTACCATATTTTAATCATGTGTTCATGTGTTGATGGACATTTGGGTAGTTTCCTTTTGGCTATTTGGAATAATGTTGTCATGAATATTAATGTACAAGGATTTGTTTAAATCCTTGTTTTCAGTTCTTTGGTTTTACATTTTTAAGTGGTTGGAAAAAATCAAAAGATGAGTAGTATTTCATGACATGAAAACTATATGAAATTCAAATTTCAGTGTCCATAAATAAAGCCATTGTTATTCGTTTGTGTTGTCTCTAGCTGCTTTCATGCCATGGTGGCAGAGTTGAGTAGTTGTGATAGACACTATATGTCCCACAAAGCTTAAAATATTTACTCTCTGGCCCTTTATAGTAAAAGTTAGCTGGCTCTATCTTTTTGTTTTTGTGACAATGACTTAAAAAAAAACAAAAACAGCTAACAGACTTTAAAGCAGTTTTAGGTTTGCAGAAAAATTGAGCAGAAAGTGTGGAGTTCCTACATACTCTCTGCCCCCTGTTTTCCCTATTATTAACATTTTGCAATAGTGTGGTACATTTGTTACAATTGATGAACCTACATTGACACAGCAGTATCACCCAAAGTCCATAGTTTACATTAAGGTTCACTCTTTTTGTTTATAGTTCTTTGGGTTTGGACATATGCACAATGTCACGTATTTAACATTGCAATATCATACAGAATAGTTTTGTTGCCCTAAAAGTCTATGCTCTGCTTAGTTATTTTTCTCTCCCTCCACAGACTAGCAGCTACTGATGTTTTCACTATTTCTATAGTTTTGCCTTTTCTAGAATGTCATATAGTTTGAATCCAAATACAATATGTAGCCTTTCAGGCTTCACTTAGCAATATGCATTTAAGTTTCTTCCATGTCTCTGTCTTGATAGCTCATTTCCTCTTATTGCTGAATAATTAATTCACAGATTGAGGACATCTTGGTCGCTTCCAGGTATTGGTAAGGATGAATAAGACTGCTGTAAACAATTGTATGCAGGTTTTTTGTGTGGACATAACATTAAAATCGACGATTTTTAGAACTGTTTTAGATTTATAGCAAAATTGAGTGGAACATAACAGATTTCTTATATATCTCCTGCCCCTCATATATATATATGGACATAGCTTCCTCCACTACTATCACAATCCTGCACCAGAGTGGTAATTTGTTAACAACTGATGACCTTGCATTGACACAGCATTATTTACCCAAAGTCCATAGCTTATGTTAGGGTTTACTTTTGATGTACACTGTATGGGTTTTGATAAATGTATAATGCATGTATCCACCATTATAGTATTTATACAGAATAGTTTCACTGCCCTGAAAATCTGTGCTCTACCTGCTTATCCTTTCCTTACCCCAGCCTCTGGTGACCACTTATCTGTCTATAGTTTTACTGTCGATAGTTTTGTCTTTTCTAAAATGTCATATAGGTGGAATCATACCATATGTAGCCTTTCAGATTGGCTTCTTCCCCTTAGTAATATGCATTTAAGTTTCCTTCTTGTCTTTTCATGGCTTGATAGCTCATTTCTTTTTAGTGCTAAGTAATCTTCCATGGTCTGGACATTACCACAGTTTGTTTATCCATTCACCTACTGAAGAACATCCCAGTTGCTTCAAGTTTTGGCAGTTATGAATAAAATGGCTTATAAACATTTGTGTGCAGGATTTTGTGTGGACACACATTTTCAACTCCTTTGGCAAATATTTTCTCCCAGTCTGTGGCTTGTCTTTTTATTCTCTTAACAATGTCTTTTCGCAGAGCAGAAGTTTTTGATTTTAATGTAGCCCAACATAACCAATTTTTTCTTTCCTGGATCATGCTTTTGTTATGGTATCTAAAAACATATTGCCAAACCCTGGGTCACCTGTTTTCTCCTGTTATCTTCTAGAAGTTTTACAGTTTTGTGTTTTACATTTAGATCTATGTTCCATTTTGAGTTAATTTTTGTGAAAGGTGTCAGGTCAGTGTTTGGATATTTTTTTCCTTGGTATGTGAATTTACCATATGTCAGCTACTGGTGTGTGGAGGAGGAGGAGAAAAATAAGTGGAGCATAGGTTTTTAGGGCAGTGAAACTGTTCTGAATGATTGCAATAGTAAATACATGACATTATTTGGTATGGTTTACTTGTTACAACACAGATTGTTATAAAGACCATTCTTTTCACACTAAAAGGTTAAATTGATTTTGGTCTCTTGTCAAAGATCATTTGACTAGTGTGAATGACATTGTCTTTTAAAATGTCCTGTGTTCTGGATATGTCTGTTTCCTCGTTGTATAGTTTCTTTTCCTAAACTATATGCCTTGTAGACTGGAACTTGAGTCTAGAGGATTAGATTTACTTTAAACATTTTGGCAAGAATGCTTCCTAGGTGATTGAACACTTCAAATTGTGTCAAGTCAGGAGGTGTACACAGTGTTCTTTCCCTCTGGTGGTACTGATGGTTAAGGTGGTAACCAGCAGATCTTTTTATTGTAAAGGTATATTTCCCTTTGCAATTAGTCAGTAATCTGTGGGGTAATATTTTGGCCATGTGACAAATGAACATTTGAATCTATATTTATCAGACATGCTAGGTTTGGGGGAAGCAGCAGTAAAAAGAAAGATTTGTGCTTTCTTGGAGTTTGCCTTTTTCCTTACAAGTTTGAAGACAGTAGTGGGATTGGGTCTATCCTTGAAGAGGGGTGCATTTGCAACTCAAGGTATGTCAATATCAGAAAAATAAGATTAAAAAAATAGGATTATCGAACAAATATATGCCAATGAGGACAGAGTTTCAGTATGGGATGATATAAAAGTTCTTGAGATGGATAGTGGTGACGGTTGCACAACAGTGTGAATGTACTTAATGCAGCCGAACTGTACACTAAAAAATGGTTAAAATGATACATCTTATGTTATCTATATGTTACCACACCTTTAAAAAGTATATGCCATTATGATGTGTCACTCAACTGATGCCCTTTTCTGTCATAACTTTCATCAGGCTTTCTCTTGGTCTATTTGGACTAATTGGGAAGAAACTCTTTATAATAAAATTCTGTAGTTTAGTTCTGATAGAGAAGAAGAGGCAGTGATGTTATATCTCACTCTGTCTTCCAGTGTAGGTTGCCTATGTAGTCTCTCAGGGAAGGAAACCATTGTTGGAATCTCTGGGTGTCCTGAATTGTGCCCAGGCTCGGGGTGGAGCTTCAGCTGTTGGTGCAGACAGGCTCTGCCTTTCACTGTGTGCTGTTTCCATTTGTTGCAGTTTGCCAGATGCAGGCCTGCCTTTGCCAAGGTATGGAGATCTACAGTTTGAACCATTATTTGAATGCTGCTATTTTGACCCAAGAAATCCTATAGATTCAGGGTGAGAGCAGTAACCATAATGCCAGCAACAAAGTGAATGTTGGCCAGGTTGCTGTGAGGGTAGGCCCTTCATTTAGGGAGTAAACCCTGTGATTAAGAGCAGAAGCTCTGTTTAGAGGGAAGGAAAGAGTACCTTTATCTGTGGCTAATGAAGCTTAGATACCCTTTCTTGCCTGCCT
The DNA here is from genome assembly GCA_028627145.1 of Eidolon dupreanum. Taxonomy (NCBI): domain Eukaryota; kingdom Metazoa; phylum Chordata; class Mammalia; order Chiroptera; family Pteropodidae; genus Eidolon; species Eidolon dupreanum. Next base: position 2,414,202 of record CM053510.1, on the reverse strand, counting down.
TTTTTTGCCTCAATTGACTGTGGAGAAGAAGGTGGTAGGAAAAGCTTTAGTAATGGCTGTGGCAACAGCATGATATAATGGTAGGGTGAACTGTGACTTTCTTCAGTCCATAGAAATTTTATCCATCTGAGACTTTTATAATTGCTTTCATGTTGGAGAATATCCAGTTTATCACAGATTCTCAGTGTTCGGCCTATAGGTTATGTGTGTATAGCCTTTGCTTTGGCAGTAGAGTAGGATATTAGTATGTTGTAGTATAGTGTCTTCTACAGTTTTTGGCTGACCTTCAGTAATAATACATTTCATGTTCTGAACTAGTACTATCACACACATGGATATACATAACTAACAAAAGTTTCAGGAAATGATACTTACCCATACTGTGTTTTCTGATGTTTTACATTTCATTCAATTATTTTATCTTTTACAAATGCATAAATGACCTAAATTAATTTTTATGTCTCATGGTTTGAAGATTGTGTAGAACAGTGGTTCTCAAAGTATGGTATGTGCCCAGGATTCTTTAATAGGGGTCTGCAAAGTCAAAACTAGGTTCATAGTAATCTATTTACCTTCTCTTTCATTCCCTAATAAGTAAAGATTTTCCAGAAATACGACGAGTATTTCAGAACTCTATATGATGTATGATGACATCGCTGTCAGGGCTAATGGAATGTGCATTTGTGTATTCTTTTGTTTTCTAGAATTTCCTAAAGTAGTAGGATATAAATGTGTTTTTTTCAGAGATTAAACTCAGTTTTCAGCACTCATACTATGCTCTTACTAGCTACTTTTGTTTATAGCTGCTATATATCTATAACCTTATTGTGGTCCTGTGAATCATTACTCTGAAATCCTAAGTTTTCCTTGAATCTTTGTGAGAATGCAGTACGGTAAGTCCTCACTTAACATCCTCAATAGACTCTTGGAAACTGTAACTTTAAACGAAACAAGTTATAATGAAACCAGTTCCACCATAGGCTAATTGATATAAACAAAAGTTGAATTCTTACAATGCATTTTTGGTCACAAAAACATTATCAAGCTTATAAATAAAGGCCCAAAACACTTCTAATATGAAACATTGAAATAAATGTGAGCTATACATACATTTAAGAAAGATTAATAAAAACAAGTAAGATAATTATTTTCCACCCTATTTATTCCAGTTCAGAGTCTCAGGTGGCCAGAGCCTATCCCAGCAGTTCAGGGCACAAGGCAGGAACCAACCCTGGACTGGATGACCTTCCACCACAGACCACACAAACTGAGATAATGTAGGTGTTCCAGGTAACCCAGCACACACCTTTGGGATGTGGGAGGAAATTGGAATACCCAGAAAACCCATTCAGACGCGGGGAGAACATTCATACTCCACACATCCTGGTTGGATAACGGTGTTATTGAGGAACCTATACAGCTTGTCTTGTTCCGTGATTATATATTTAGAAAATTTCTCAGTTTTAATTTGTACTCAGTAAATATTGACACATATATATATACAAAACCCACTCATACAAAAGCTGTTTGGGGTCCTCAGTAATTTTTTAAGAGTATAAGGGATTCCTGAGACCAAAAAGTTTGAGAATTCTGGTGTGGGGGTTAAGAATATAGACTTGTTTTTGTTTTTGCAGGGGGACTGTCACACACTTTTTTATGGTAATGTATATATATATATAAAACACACACGCACACACATGTAAAAGATCTGTACCTTTAGCAGATGTTAAGTGTGCAGTATTGTTAATTGTAAGTGTAATGTATGACAGATCTCTCGCAAAACTGAATGAACAGCAGCTCCGCGTCTCGCCTTCTCTTCAGTCCCTGGCAACTACCATTTTACTTTCTGCTTCTGTAAGTTTGACTAGAATGTAGGCTTTTTTCTAACAGTTGGATCTGTATTTGAGTCCCAGCTTGGCTACTTGTTAAGTAATCCTGGCTCAAGTTACCTACCCTTTTTGATTCCTATTTTCTTCATAACTAATATTGACATTTTACTGTCTTGCTTCATAAGATATTAAAATAGAAAAGGTTGGTTGTGAGGTTTAAATGAGCTAAAAAGTAGGCTTGAAAATGCTTAGCACATAGAAGCATTCACATTAGCTATTATTATAATAGAAGATGTAGTAATATCTAGTCATGTTGATATTTAGCTATAGCATTTCTTAGCAATACTCACCTGTGTGAAACTGGATTTTCTAAACCTACTCTAAATTCTTGTTCTCATTCTGCTTTCAACTGTGCCTCTAGACTTTTCTTAATGAAATGGGTTTTGTTTTCCAAACAGATTGTGAGCTTCTTGGAAATAGCACCTCTCTTTTATTTATTTCTGTTGTGTCTGGACAGTACTCAGTCTGTAGTAAGCTCTCAGGACATGTAAATCCTAGTACAAAGGCCATGAGACACACCACTTATAATCTTCATGAGGATGATGGTGGGAAAAGAGCTTTTTAGGTCCCTGTTTTGATTCTTTACTCTCTTTCTTAGGAACTTTATTTCACTACTGAATAGGCTTCCTGAGAAGTAAAGTGAAGGATGAATTATAATTTATTAAATCACTTCACTTTCCTTGGTTAATCCTGTTTCTCTTGACAGTATGGAATTATAACATAATTGGCATACTTTTCACCAGTTTCTTTTGTTACATCCCAACAATACAAGACAATTTTAGCAACAAATGCTAAATAATTTATATTAGGAGATTTTAATTCTTATTGTCTATAAATGTATATATGATTACATTTCCAGTAGCACCTTCTGAGATTTAGAGCAACACAGGCAAGCAGGTGTGAATACTTTTTAAGTCAGGCATTAAACTGTGTTCTAAACCCTCGTTTTGTTGGTCACTCTTCTTCTCTCTTTGGGTCTATCTTCAGCCTTCTGCTCTCTGAGTATTTTGATGCCCAGAAACTTGTTGTTGTATAAGCACATTGCTACTGTCCTGGTGCTACATAAGCTCCCTCTACCCCAAAATGAACAACTGTGCCATTTAGAGCAGGGGCTTCTCCCAAATAACACCTTCCAGAGATGACCACTTCATATTAAATTGCTGATAGTGCGCCTGTAGAGAGGATACAGCTGTTGAATTCATTAAAGAAACCCTGAAAAGGATGGACTTGGAAAACTTAGTAGAAGCCTACTACTTCAGATGATAAAGGAGAAAACCTTATGCAATGTTTAATGCTATTTGAGACATGTGAAGTATGACTTGTCTCTGGCCACAGAGACCATTCTTTTGGAGGAAAGATAATTGGTTTCCCAGTCCAATGGTGATTAAAACAACAACAACAACAAACAAAAAAAAACCAGCGCCTGGTATTCCTGGGTGGTCTCTCATCCAAGTACTAACCAGGCCTGACCCTGCTTAGCTTCTGAGATCAGATGAGATTGGGCCAATGGCGATTTATGTTCGAAACCACAGTTGCTAATATTTTTTGAGCATGTGCCAGCTACTTTACATGTTTTATCTCACTTAATCCTCGTATAGTCCTATGCAATGGCTTCTATTTTAATCAGTAGTTAAGTAGCTCATATATAGTGAGGATGAACCCTGGAAACCTGGTCCAGACCCTACCATTACTCTCCACAGCCTCTCTTTTTATGTATGGGGCACTTCACAGTCCATAGAGTACTTGTACACATGTTCTTATTTAAACCTCACAACAATCCTTTGCATTAAATGAAATTCTTGACGTTTTCACATGAGGAAATGGAAGCTTAAGGATTGTGAAGCTACCGTACCTGCACCAGGACCCCCCACCCACTTCTGACTCCAGCTGTCCATGAAGGTTCACAGTACCTTTCTCTAGCTCCTTTGTTCTCATTATGTAGTTTTGCTGAGGATATCAAATAACATATACTGAAGGTCATCATACCTGAAGGTGAATTTTCTAAGAATTTTAACTTGATTGGAGGTGACTGGTAATAGTTTAGATGTGATACTTAAGTCTGGAGAAATTTAACAAAGATGTGATCATTATTTTGCATTATTGATTTCTCTGGTAGCTTGAGTATAACTGCTTCATTAAGTATTTCTTTTGCTATTGACTTTTTAACTTTGTGGGTCATTTTACCACTCTTACACACTGAAGTTCCCAGATAAATTCAGAAGTAAAGACTAGTTTTCTCTGCTTTAACTTGGCACAGATGGGTGACTGAAAGCTTAGAAGAGGTTTTGCCTTCTAATATATAGTCATGGTAGTGGAGGGGGAGGAGTATATGTGTTTGTGGGGGACAGTTTAAAATACCAGCTCTTATCTATGGCCATGCCACCCTGAACAAGCCCAATCCTGTCTGATCTCAGAAGCTAAGCAGGGTCAGACCTGGTTAATACTTCTATAGGAGACCACCTAGGAAGACCAAGTGCTCTGGGCGTAGAAAACAAACAAACAAATAAATAAAGGATTATAAGCTGGGAAAGTCCTTGCAGTATAATAATAATAATAATAATATACCAACTCTTGATCTTTTGCCAATTCCTTCTAGAGCTGCTACTCCTAGATATGAAATTTCATGATTCCTCTATATACTCAAGTTTGTAAAAGAGGTCAGAGTTGATTTAGAGCTTGACCTTTGTCTGTGAATCAAAACATCAATCATAGAGATCATGGAGGAAAGCATCTTGATGAGAGGAATCTAGCAAGACTTGGAATTAGGTATATTTATATAACGTCTTCTGGCTTCAAGTGACTGGTTCACTATCTCCCTAAAACTCACCTAAGGCTTAGGTGAAGCAACATATGTGATACATTTCATGTTATATCATTTACTAAGCAAATGTCTAGAGTTAGTGTTTTTCAAAACTAGCTGTCCTTGAAGGTTCACAGTACCTTTCTCAGTGACTGGCAGAAAGGTCATTCTTATTTCTCTTTTAAATTTAAGATAAACTTCTAGGGTTTTTTTCTTTTTCTGTATTCGTTCTTGCTTAACAAATATACTAATCTTCACCTTCTAGGAGCTAAAATAGCATGGCTCGCACCATGTATCATACTAGTGACTTAACAGTTGCATCAGTTACAGAAGATGATGACAAAACTAGGCATTATCTTTGATTCTGTGTTGTGTGTCTGTTGTTATAGAAACAAACCAGGTAGTAAACAGAAGTGTTCAGGGAGCATTTAAATCTTAGTGAATGTTCATTGGCTAATGAAAATAAAGTTAAGAAATTGGTTGATTTGAGGGAGAAACTAAGTATTTCTGAGTTCATTATTGTTTCCATGTTTGGTGGGTGGTATTTTTTGTTGTGTGTGGGTAATTTAAACATTGTTTCCTAATGATTAGAATGTCTAAAATTCCCCTCTTTTTCTGCTGTAGTAGGTAAATACTAAGAAAAAGCAAACATTTTATATTCCTTTTGGGTTATGATTTCACTTAACTCAGACTGACTTTTAAATGTCAGATAGTAAGAATGTTACATTTAAAAATCAGTCTGGGGCTACAAAAAGGTATTGATTTGAAAGTGGGAGAGAGAAGGTAGAGTGAGGAATTACACAACTTTATTTCATAGTTAAGAAATACAACCCCAAGGAGTCTCAGACATTGACAAATGCTCTTACTTGCTTATTTCCAGTTTCTCTGATGCTTTGACAAGGCTACTTTTGGAGGATAAACTGATTGAACTTTTGATAGAAAGTGAAATATTACTGATACTCCTTTTGCCAGTACCCAAGGAAAGTGTTTGTGTATTCTAGTAAAAACCTTTGGGGGAACAAAAATGTGATTTTGATATAACATCTGGACTCAGATTTTTTTCTCTTCAAGATGATGTTAAGATATGCCTATCTTCATCATGAATTTCAGAGCGTTATTTTGCAACTTCTAGTCATTTTTTCCTTTGCAGAATTGTGGTAATACCATGGTTTAAAGTCAGCAAGGACACTGAACAACTGATTATAGCAAATGGTGTGTAGAAAAGCAGGCAGTGTTGGTGGAAGAGATCCAGCGAACTCGTTTTTCAGTCAGTTGATTTTGTGGAGGGCATATTTGTGGTCAGGGTATATGTATTCTGACTCAGAATTTTAGGATCATTCTGTATATAGTAGATATTTTACACTGGTTATAAGGGAACTTTTAGGGAAAAATTTATTTTGTATTGTATATCCCTCTTATTTTGAGCTTTCTGCCTTCTCAGCTGTCTTTTTTTCTCAAATCAAAAGAGACTTAAGTGTGAATAACCTTGCCATATTCTATAGATGATGCCTTCCTTTTGTGGATTACTCTATCTTGTCAGAATTACTGTAATCTGCTAAAGTTTTTCATATTTAGAAAGTGTTCATGTACTCTTGATCTCTGGAGAAGTTCATCTAAGTTAGCCTAGAAAAGGTTTGAAGGCTGACCCACCTGAACTTTCAGCAAAAGAAATGCAAGCTTTTCCACTCATGTCAGTTGATCAGTACATATTCTTTTTAATGTATTAAAGCAGTTATGTTAAAGTTATATGTATGTTCTTCCTTTATCTTTGTGCTCAGGCCTCTTATTATTTTAGGAACAAAAAGTGTTACATAGATCAAAAGATAAAAAGTTGGGCCCAAGGTGTAATTGCTTTAAGGCAGGGATTTCCACTTTTTATAATACTACATTAGGGTGTTCTCATTAAAATCCCTTATGAGACGTAAGGAAATTATGAAATTTTCTAAACAAAGATTATAACTTTTTTTTAGAAAAATGTTATATCTCTGTATCTGTCTTTTTTTAATAAGGAGATACCAAGATACCCAATAAGGTGACAGGAAGCCCAGAAAAGTTTGGAGAGGTCAGTGCTTTAGAGGAGCAACATAGTCTGTATCCATAGCCCTTGGAACTTAGGTGTTCAGTAAAGTTGTATTGAGTGAACACACATTTCCTCTTATGTCACTTCTGTGAAGCCTTTACCAACTCCTTTATGTTGTTCTTCCTCCTGGACTTCAGTGACATTTGTATATACCTGTCTTAATACTTATCAAATTGAATTGTAATACTATAATTTGTTCGTCTTCTACTGACCAGCAATCTCCTAGGGAGTTAAGACTGTGCCCTTTTTTTTTTTTTTTTTTTAACCTTTGTATGCAGAACACCTGGCCATTATTCCATATTCAACATGTCTTGTTTTATAAATATTCAAATAATAATTTTTATAGTATACACATGGGTGTGTGTGGGGGGGGTAGACAGCAATCTATATATGTATCTGCTCCCACTCTGTGACCTAGTAATATCAGGTTTTCAAAAACATGGAAAGAAAGATAATGAAACACTTTAAAGTTCAGTTGATTTTTGGGATATGTCTGTGTTCATACGTTTGTGAAGGGGGCAGGATGCCAGCCTGAGCTTGTTTGTTTCTTTTAAAGTTTGTATAAATGCACATTAAAGCTATAAAGGGGATTTAGTGTATGTTGCAGAGATTCAGATTTAATCCACATTAGCTTTACACATTTATAAATAGATGCCCCCAAACTTTTTAAAAGTGGTATCATGATGTGGGACATGAAAATCTAGTTGTTACTCGTCTGCTTATACCATCACCAGCAAAGAGGCTCTGTAATTAAAATTTTTTTCTCAGGTAGTAGGGTAAGACAGATGAGAATCTTCGAGACAATCAGAGCTGAAAAAACTAATCTTGGTAAAAATGTTGGCAATTTCATCTTTACAGAAGGTGTGCAATATCACTTTGACTACAAATATAGAGAATGAGAACAGATTTTAATAGCATACACAGTAAATGTACTAAGTTCAAAGCACCCTGTGATATAAAATAGGAATAGCAATATTTTTATTTCAAGCAGATTAGCTGAATGACTGACCAGTAAAATAATTTGTCAAGTTAAAGCTAGAATGAGAAATCGGGAATGGTGGAATATGAAAGAAACAGCAGCATAGCTAGAAATGCAGTGTGCCTTAGCAAATATCAGACACTTTCCGCTCTGGGGAAGATCTTTTACTAATTCTTTACCTACCAAACAAAATTTTCTGACTTATAGATAGTCTCTTTTGTTGCCAACAGGTCCCACCATTTCACCTTCTCTCTGCCAGAGCCATTTCAGTTGTTCAGGGTGGCCTTCCTTTGATACTGGGTGACTAAAGTTTCATTCTAAAATGATTTCAGTGGAGAGCAGTGGTTAAGACCATTGGCTCTAGAACCAAATGCCTGGGTTCAGATCGCAGCTGCATCAATTACTAGCTTTTAAGTAACTTTTGGCAAAGTTACTTCTAGCCTTCATTTTCTTCGTAAAGTAGAATAATAATCTTATGGGGGATGTTGGATTTAAGTGTGTTAACACTTGCAGGGTGCTTATTACAGTACCTGGCACATAGTAAGCACTCAAATGTCAATTGCTATTGATACTGTTATTTTGCTCTGGCATCATACATAGTTCACCTTCAGAGCAGTAGCTTTTCTGAGTGTCATTAATAAAAATAGCAAGTCTTTTACAATTTCCTCCTTCTCTGACTCCTTTGTGTTGCTTGGGGAATGAGAATTGTCTAAACTCTCTAGAAGGAACTGCCCCTAACATCTGGTTGATTGAGATACATGGAGGTTTGTTTAATATGGGGAGTGAATGTGGGAGGACAGGAGGAAGATGTGGAAGTCTCTAGGTGGGCTACCCTGCCAACCCACCACCAGTCTCTCTCTCAGAGTCCCTCCCTGGTCAGGTCAGAGGACTGGGTCTGGAATTAGATATTCTTTGAATAAGAACAGATAGACCTGGGGCTAGTATGTAGCAAACTTTCAACATGGTGTAATGTAAATGGGAACAAGACAGATCTTAGAATCAGATTGTAGAGGACTTTATTTCAAAATATGAAGGGACCTTAAATTATTTATCCCCCAGGGAAAATTAGGGTCTAGAGAAGTTAAGTGATTTACTTAACTGCCTAGGATCACACAACAAAGTAGTAATAGTAGATTTGACACTAGGTAAGTTCTCCTTACAGACACTTTTGCTTGCTTGTTTTTCTGTTGTCTAAAAGGGTTAACTTAGGTCAGTTTTACCTCTTATTCTTTATTTGTAAAATAATGCCATATTCCCTGATTCTCAAAGAGTATATTAGGCAAGAAAAACTATTTGCTATAAAATATAAAATGATAGACCTGTACAATAGTTCTCTAAGGGTGATTTTTGGTATAGTACATTCTCTTTTTGATTGTTAAAATATATATAACATAAAACTTGCCATTTTAACCATTTTTAAGTGGTTACTTACAATGCAGTGGCATTAATTACATTCACAGTATTGTGCTGCTATCACCACTGTTTCCAAAAACTTTTTTATGGCCTCAAATAAAGCTTCAGTAACCATAAAGCAGTAAGTCCCCATTCTTCTTACCTGCCTGGTAACCTCTAATCTACTTACTGTCTCTACACATTTGCCTATTCTAGGTACCTCCTATAAGTGGACTCATACAAAAGTTATCCTTTTGCGTCTGGCCTGTTTCACTTAGCATAATGCCTTCAAGGTTCATCCATGCTGCAGTATGTATTGAAACATCATTCCTTTTTATGGGTGAATGTTGTTATGTTGTGTATATATATACGCACACCACATTTTATTTACTCATTTGCTGTCAGTAGACATTTGGGATTGTTTCCACCTTTTGAGTATTGTGAATAATGCTGTTATGAACATTAGAGTAAAAATATATGAGTCCCTGCTTTCAATTCTTTTAGGTATATACGTAGAAGTGGAATTACTGGATCATTGGCAATTCCATGTTTAATATATTGAGTATTTGCCGGACTGTTTTCCACACAGTCTGCACCATTTTACATAACCACCAGCAAATGCATAAGGGTTCCAGTTTCTCTACTTCCTTGCTTACATTTGTTATTTTGGATTTTGATAATAGGCATCCTAATAGATGTGAAATGGTATTTCGTTGTGGTTTTGATTTGTATTTCTCTGATGACTAGTGATGTTGAGCATCTTTTCATGTGCTTATAGCCCATTTATATTTTTTTTTTTTTGGAGAAATGTCTATGTAAGTCCTTTGCCCATTTTTGATTTAGATTGTTCATTTTGTTGTTGAGTTGTAAGAATTCTTTATGTATTCTAGATTTTAGTCTCTTATCAGATATATGATTTGCAAATATTTTCTGTCATTCTGTGGTTTGTCTTTTCACTCTCTTGATAGTATCCTTTGTATAAAAGTTTTTAATTTTGATGAAGTCCAATTTGTCTGGCTTTTCCCTTTTGCTTTTGATGTCATGTCCAAGAAGTCTTCGCCAAATCCAATGCTGTGAAGATTTCTCTCTTGTTTTCTTCTAAGAATTTTATTGTTTTAGTTCTTATGTTTAAATCTTTGATCTATCTTGAGTTAATTTTTTTTCGTGGTGTTAGGTAAGGGTACAGCTTCATTCTTTTGCATATAGATATCTGATTTTCCCTGCATTATTTGTTGAAAATATTTAATCTTAATTAAGTCTTATAGCCACATGTGGCTACTATATCAGACAGCACAGATCTCGATGATCATGTAATTTTTCTTCTTTAATCTGTTAATATGGAATTACATCAATAGATGGAGTGGAAATTCTCAGAACTAACAAAGTACTTTTGCATTTGTGGCACACTATAGTAATTTATTAAATACTTAACTTTTTTTAGTCACTTGTTTATGCTACCTTTCATATAATATCAAAAAAGCTATGGAAATTTAGAAAAAGTTGTGCTCTCTCAAAAAATGTTATTAAGCATTGTCTTCTGTTGGTCTACATCAAACTTTATTCTCATGTTATAAAAATACATTGCTTTATTTAAATATATATGTTGTATTACTTTTTCCTTTTACAGATTGCCAGTCATTTTTTATTGAAACAAAATTGATACACCATACAATTTACCCTTTTAAAGTATACAATTCTTTGGGTTTTAGTATATTCACAAAGTTGTGCAAATATCATGACTCCAGACATTCCAGAACGTTTTCATTACCCCAAAGAAACACAATACATATTAGCAATTATTTCCTTTTTCTCCTCCTTCCAGCCCCTGGCAACCACTAATCTACTTTCTGTCTCTGTAGATTTGCTTTTTCTGGACATTTCATATAAATGTAATCATGCAATGTGTGGTCTTTTTGTAATTGGCTTTTTTTCACTTAGCATTATGTTTTCTTTATTTCTTCCTCTTTTTTTCTTTCCTTTTTTCTTTTTCTCTCTCCTCTTCTCTCCTTTCCTCTCCTCTCCTCTCTCTTCTCTTCTCTTCTCTTCTCTTCTCTTCTCTTCTCTTCTCTTCTCTTCTCTTCTCTTCTCTTCTCTTCTCTTTCCTTTTATTTTTTTAACAAAAGCCAAAATTCTTTATTCACCAGGCCTAGGTCTTTTTAGTAACAGAGCCAGGCAGCATGGTACATGGTTAGATGGAAGCTCCTTGCAGGCAGGGGTTTTGCATGCACTGCAGTGAGGCTCTGGAGAGGTTAAGCCTCACTCTTCCAGGTGTGGTCCAGTGCCCAGTGGTGCAGAAGCTCGGGCTCAGGCCCAGCCCTGGACCAGCTAAATCAAAATGTGCATGTGAACCATGTCTTCACATGATTCGTGGTGTGGACTCTGGGAAGAAACATTGATCTGATGTGAACCCCAAGAAGGAATTTACCTGCCGAATTAGAATCCCCATGGTCAACTGAGGGCCCAGATTTTATAAATAATAAGAATCTAGCTGTCATTCGCTGTGACAGGGGCTCCTCTGTATATACTGAGAAGAACCTAAACTATTCTTGGCTTTCTGTACTATATACCCACTTGTTTAAACGCTTGTTTAAACTGTCTGGGTCAACCACCATAGGAAAACCCTGGTTTTGTTTCTACCAATGGACTAAGACCTGCCCTGTCTAGTCAGAACTGTGTAATTTGGTTATCTCATTTACATAAAATGGACCTAATTGGGAACCTGGGCAGGAATTTCACTCTAAAAGGATGCGTCCCCTTTGTCTTGGTGAGCATAGTTTCTTTTATTTGCATTCGTTTATTTTCTTTCGTTGGAACAAAACTTAGGTTGCTACCTGAATCTGTATCTCCTGGGCTACAGCTCATTTTGCTCAAATAAATGCTTATTGTTCTTTATTACAGTCTAAAATTAATTTTGGTTTACAGTGGAAACTGTAGCCGCAGAGGCACAGACTGAACTGAAGCCACCTAACACTCCAAATGTTTTTGTAACTGGCTTTTTTTTCACTTAATATTATGTTTTCAAAGTTCATCCATATTGTAGCATGTATCAGTACTTCATTCTCTTTTATTGCTAAACAATATTCCATTGTGTAGATATACTATATTTATCCATTTTTCAGTTGATGGACCTTTGGCTTGTTTTTACCTTTTGGCTATAATGAATAATATTGCTATGAACATTTGTGTACGAGTTTTTGTGTGGACATATGTTTTTCATTCTCTTGGGTATTAAATACCTAGGAACAGAATTGCTGGGTAATATGGTAACTGTAACCAATCTGAGGAACTGCCAGGCTGTTTCTCAGAGGTTGTATTATTCTTCATTCCCACCAGTTGTATGAGGGTTTCACTTTCTCAACATCCTCACCAACACTTATTATCTGACTAGTTGGTGTGAAGTGGTATCTCCTTGTGGTTTTGATTTGCATTTCCTAATGACTAATGATGAGCTAATGACTAATGTTTTGATGGCCAGTTGTATCTTTGAGAAATATGAATTCAAATCCTTTACCTGTTTTTATTTTTTTGTCTCATTATTGTCAGAGTTCTTTATATATTCTAGATACTAGACCCTTATGAGATAATATGATTTGCAGATATTTTCTCCCGTTCGGTAGGTTGCCTTTTACCTTTCTTGATAATGTTTTTTGAAGCACAAAAAGTTTTAATTTTGAGGTAGTCCAGTTAATCTGCTGTTACTTATACTTTTGGTGTCATATCTAAGAAACCATTGTGTAATCCAAAGTCATGATGACTGTTTACCCCACATTTTCTCCTAAGAATTGTATAGTTTTAACCTTTACTTTTAAGTCTTTGATCCCTTTTAAGTTAATTTTTTTTGTATATTTATGGTATGCAGTAGAAATTCAACTTAATTCTTTTACATGTGGACATCCCGTTGTTCCAGCCCCATTTCTTGAAGGCTCTTCCCATTGCATTATTTTCGCATCCTTGTTGAAAATCAATTGGCTGTAAATGTAAGGGTTTATTTCTGGATTTTCAGTTCTGCTTTACAGATATATATGTCTGCCCACATGCCAGCGCCACACAGTCTTGATTCTATAAACTTATAGTAAGCTTTGAAATGAGAAAGTGTTGTCTTCCGCTTTGTTCTTCTCTTTCAAGATTGTGTCGGCTATTCTGGTTCCCTTGCATCTCCTATGAATTTTAAGATAATTTTGTTAATGTCTTTAAAAAAGCATTTGAGTTTTTGTTAGGGATTGTATTGAATCTGTAGATCAATTTGGAAAGTATTACCATCTTATATAATAAGTCTTTCAGTCCATGAACATGAGATGTCTTTCTGTTAATTTAGTTTTTCTTTACTTTCAACAACGTTATGCATTTTTCCAGTATTCAAGCCTTGGGTTTCCTTTGTTAAATTTATTCCTTAGTATTTTTTTCATGCTGTTGAAAGTATAATTGTTTTCTTAATTTTATTTTTGGATATTTTATTGCTAATACATAGAAATGTAATTGATTCTATTAGCTCTGAAAGTTTGTTGTTGTTGTGGATACCTTACAATTTTCTATGTAACAGATCATATCATTTGTGAGTTGAAAAAGTTCTTTTTCCTTTCTAAACTTGTATTTCTTTTTCTTGACTAATTTCCTTAGCTAGGACCTCTAACACAATGTTGAACAAAAGTGACAAGAGCAGATATTCTTGTCTTGTTCCTGATCTTAGGGAGAAAGCTTTCAATCTTTTACCATTAAGTGTGATATTAGCCATGGAGTTTTTGGTAGACGCCCTTATCAGCTGGAGGAAGTTCCTTTCTATTCCTAATTTGTTGACGTCATGAAAGGTGGATGAATTTTTTCAGATACTGTTTCTGCATCTGTTGAGATGATCATATGTTTTTTGTCTTTTATTCTATGATATTACTTTTTAAATAAAAAAATAAAAGTTATTGAAAAAAAGATAGTATGGGGATCCTGAAGACCCATTGCCTATCATTAAAATTTAACAAATATAAACTGTTGTCTTCCCCTGATTCTTTTTTATGTGTGCTTTTTGAAAAAACAATGTTGCAGTATTATAGGCGTAATTTCATGGGCTGGTTTTTAAACTTAATGTTTCATAAGTACTTTTCAGTGTCATTTGTTAAAATAATGTTAATGGTCACATTATATTCACCAGAGCATATGTTAGCCTTGGATAGCTTCACCATTTTTCTACAAGGTAAGTCTGGTTTTATCTGAACTGACCCTCAAAAAAAATGATTTCTCTTTTTCTCACCCCATTCTACTCCCCCAGATGTCTGAGAGGCAGATGATTGCATCAGTAACTATTTTCTGCTCAGAATTACTGATTTCCTGACTCTTTATATTTTACTTTTAAGTGTGTTATGTAAATACATTTTGAAAAAATACCCTTTACTCCCTGTTTTAAGAAAGAGAATGCTAGAAGTTTCTATGTAATAATTGATAACTGTTTACATCTAGTTTTGCATCATTGTCTTTTCTTCAGCTAACCATCTAGGAGAGTAGTAGTCTAATACCTGTAACTCTTCAGCTTGATTAATCTGTCAGTACTTGAGTTAATCTAAGTATTCCATTTATGTGGCCATTTTTACCATTTAATATAGTTAATTAACACTTGATCAGGAGGCGATTTTTTAAAGGCAGTTATAAATTCTTTTATTATTTGGATCCTGGGAAACATGAGTTTGCTATATAGTTTGATCATCTAAATAGAATAAACAGTAATTGGTTATTCTGGAGTACAACTCATTGTTAAACCTGGAAAGTACAAACTGCTTTTGACTGAAAATGTAGTCGGAATAGATTTCAGTGTTCAGTTGCTGCCTGCTATTTACTGTGCTACTGGGTTCAGTGAGGGCTAGCATCTATGGAAGGCCAAAAACATCCTTTTAGGATCCCTAAAATCATTTGTATGAAAAGCACCTAAAATGAAATAGTACAGCACTCTAGTAAACCATTTTGACTTATTTGGTAATATTGGCAGGCTGAAGGAGATTGGTGACTGCTTTTCTTAGTACTTAAGTGGACTTGGCTTTCAGGTTTCACCTGTAGCAGATTGTGTTACTGCCTGCTGATTTCCTGGTTCTTGCAAGGATTGAATGTTTCTAAAGCACTTAGAGATTTGTTATAGACATTTACTTTTATCAGGGTTTACATTAAGATGAGGGGAGAAAAAAAACTTATCCTTGACAATCTTAAACTGACACGAATAATTTTCATATTAGTGCTGACTTCCCAGTTGCAACAATCAGAAAGAAAACATGAATTCAAATTCATTTTCCTGTTGTTTTTAAGAAATGGGCATAGTTTGGCTGGAATGAGAGCCTTCGCTATATCCTTATACTCCCCTAAACCGAAAGGCAAATAGAAGAAGGATTCTTCTTGATATAGAAGAAGAAAAGCATGTAAAAAGGAAAGAAGGATGGGGGAACTTCTGGCTACCATGTTAGAAATGTTGGGATAATCAGGGTGATAATGTCCTACTGACTAAAGAAGAATCAGTAATGGCAGATCTAGGAAAGTTTGAAGTTTGAAACATGACAGGGATTTGACAAGCATATTAGAACTTACAGTGTAAAAGAATA
This sequence comes from Eidolon dupreanum, assembly GCA_028627145.1. Lineage (NCBI taxonomy): Eukaryota > Metazoa > Chordata > Mammalia > Chiroptera > Pteropodidae > Eidolon > Eidolon dupreanum. The sequence goes on along the minus strand of CM053510.1, from coordinate 2,398,493 downwards.
CTTTAAAATGATTATTTTGGGAAAATACATTTATTCTGATGGTATTGCCTTTGCTATATGACATACTTGGAAATTGTCTTTTGGTGTTCATTTCAAAGACAGATATATGAAGTAAGGTGAGAGTTGTCTTTCAAAAAAAACCCAAACCCATGTAAGAAATTGTCAGTGAAAATATACCCCTCCTCAAATGAGTATACCTATAAATATGAGTAGTGATGATATTATTGCAGTAAGTGAAAGGTCTGTTAAAATTAGGTCTTCTTTTGGCTTTTGAGTTGTGACTTAATGGCAGCAAAGGTGCTAGGTTAAGAGTGTTACAAGGCTTTTTGCTAAATGAGGGAAAAATATCAGCTATCCTTCAGTATTTCTACCAAAACTGGTAAGTTGAATCTTGCTTTTCTCTGTTGTGTAGCAGTTAACTTTATTTCTTTTAATTTTTATTTCTTGTGACTCATTTCTGCCCTTTTCTGACTCTCATTCCCTGAAAGACCTTTCGCCAGTGTCTCATTTTCTTATGTATTTATGTAAATTCAGATGCCATGAAATCAGTTTTAGATCATCAGTATCTAACTTTAAATTCCAGTTTGGGCTTTTCTTAGCGCATACTAGGATTGGACTATTTTACCTTTTCACTTACCACTCCCATACTAATTGTCCCGTATGTATGTATTCAAGAGATATCAGCAATTTTTCAACACTGGCTAAAGTAAAATATACCAAAAGGTAAATTTGCAACATAAGTAACATGTTATCTTTTTAAAAAAATTTAATAGCTTATGAAATATAATTCACATACCATAAAATTCACCCATTTAAAGTGTATAATTCACTGGTTTTTAGTATATTTACAGAGTTGTGTAAATATCACCACTACATAATTCCAGAACATTTTCATCACTTCTGAAATAAATCCATACTATTAATGGTCACTTTTTTTAATTTCTTTTTTTTTTTTTAATAGAATGATGTTATCCTATAAATAAGAAAGCCATTTAATAAATTCTGATCCAAGATATGGTTTACCACAAAATTTCAGGTAGTTTCCAAGAAAGAAAAGCAATTAAGAGAGTTTTAAAAGAAAGAAAAAGAAAATAGAGGGAGAGGTATGATGAATCTAAGTTTCCCTTAGAAAACAGTCTTTCAAGTGAAATGTAATTGTTCTAATAAATGCTTAATGACCATTATAGAAACCACATGGATTATACCATATGATAGTTAAATAGTTATAAAGAAGATAGGAAAACTGTTCTTCAGGACAAAAATTATATAATATTTTCATAGTGAAAGTTAGGCAAAACGTTTTGGAAATTCTTATAATGGTTCACTTTAAAAACAAATTCAGCAGTTCTGAATTACCTAATATGATCACAGGTTGGTTTTATCTGTGAAAACCATATACAATATTAAGTATTAATACATAACCAACAATTATATAGACTAACTGTACCAAAGGAAGATGCCTTTCTTGGTGGCAAAATGACAAATGTAAACTAAAACTATACAACATTGAAAGGGGGCTCATCATCTTTCTCTATGATTTATATCAACTGTCAAGAAAACCTTAATGGTCGCTTCTTATTCCTTCCTTTCCCCAGCCCCTGGCAACCACTCATTTACTTCAATCTCTGGATTTGCCTATTTTGGACATTTCATGTAAATAAAGTTATACAATACATAGTCTTTTGTGTTTGGCTTAATGTTTTCAAGATTCTTCTGTGTTGTAGCTCATTTCAGTACTTCATTCCTTTTTATGACCAAATAATGTTCCATTACACACACACACACACACACACACGAGAGTGGAATTGCTAAAATGTATTCTAAAGTGGCTGCACCTTTTTATATTGAGGGTTTCTGTTTCTTCACATTCTTGAACCAACACTTGTTATTGTCCACCTTTTTGATAATAGCCATCCTAGTGGTATGAAGTGGTATTTCATTGTGGTTGTAACTTGTGTTTCTCTTAATGGCTAATGATATTGATCTTTTTCATGTGCCCATTGGCCGTTCGTGTATCTTTGGGAAGACATTATTCTTAAAGCTAAATGTTGTTTGATGGTGTTGCTGTTTGGAATGTTATTGTTTAGCTGAACTTTCTTCCTTTATCTGATGTTAAAGAGTTTTTGCTTTCTTAATTCAAATGTGTTAATCTATTCTTAAAGGTTGTTTTAGAAAGCTAATCTAGGTATAGCTTTCCCCTATGAAAAAATTATATTTTGTATCCTGGCCCTAAATGTCTATAAAGACGGTTTATTCCCACTTCGATAAGCAATAATATAGACAAATAAAATGTTTGGTATCCCCTATTTGGTCAAATTTTTATTGTAAATTTATATCTCTAGGCTGAAAGAGTTAGCAGAGGGAACAAGCCCCAAGGAGGGAACCCAGTGGCTCATTAAAATTTTGCTATACTCTGTACTTTCTGAGAACACTAACTGACAGTTGAGAGAAAGATCTATAAGGCAAGGAAAATTGATGCTTGACATAGCAACTGAAGTTGAAAGTAGCACTTTGCACATGTCAGGGAAACTATAACCATTTTTAGATAGGCATGAAAAAGTACACGATTTCATCTTTAATGATCATCTCTCCCCAGCGTGGTACCATGCGACGACGCTATGAAGATGATGGCATTTCAGATGATGAAATTGAAGGGAAAAGAACTTTTGACTTGGAAGAGAAACTCCACACCAACAAATATAATGCAAATTTTGTTACTTTTATGGAAGGAAAAGGTCAGTATCATTTTGGTTCAGACCTGCAGCTCCTTGATGTAGGAAGTTGTGGACCCTGGAAACTGTGGGCTCAGCGTCTTTGCAGCCAAAATATTGCCTGTTGATGCTGTGATGCTATTTGTCTTTATTTTTCTCTTATTATACATTGCCACTCACAGCCCCCCACCTCCACCCTCAATTCCCCCACCCTGTGAATCATTCTCTGTTGTAGTAAAAGCAGCAAGCGTTCATTAGGGCAATAACATTTTTGGAATTTTTCCCTAAAGGCCACTCTTCCTTTTTTCTCCCATCCCTTCGTTTGGGTTTAATTATTAATAGAACAATAGAACCTCTTTTATACATATACTTGCCTCACCAAAACCGAGATGTGTGATTCCGTGTGTACCATACAGCTTTGCTCCTTGGCAGACTGACAGGGATGTCATGGTATGTGTTGCAGTGGGCAGAGTTAAATTTTTGGCTATTAAGAGACAGGGTGATGATAATTTCTGCCTAGGAATTATGAGATGATTTGTTAATAGCACTACCTCCCGTTGGTTAAATTATGGATTTACTGTGGAAATAAAGACTTAGCAAACTCCTGAGCCCTGCTTGCCAGTTATCTTTTTCCAGCTTTTTCTGTTTCCTGCCTTTCTAATAATTGTTTTCCTATGGTGACAGATTTTAATGTAGAGTATATCCAGCGGGGTGGCTTAAGAGACCCTCTGATTTTCAAGAATTCTGATGGACTTGGAATAAAGTAAGTGTTCTTGGCTTGATTGGATATGGTTGTAAAATGGCCATGTTACACCTAGGGCTATGGACAATGCAGTATTGATAATTGATGATAATTGATATTGAAAATTGAAAATAATTTTCCATTTAGTTTTAAAAGTGTGTATATTTCTTTTGTTATGAAAACAATTCATGGTTGCTATACATAAATGAGAAAATATAGATGAACTAAAATAAATTTAAGTCTGAAAGATACCCTGAGATAATCGCTGTTAACATTTTGATGTATATCCTTTTTCCTTGTGTATATATGTACATACGTAATCATTTATGTTTAAAATATATTTTAAGCCTAAATAAGAAGATTGATGTGTCTCAACTGGGGAGTTCTTAGTATTTTAAGAAAAAGCACTGATGACAGAAGTTATGCTTCCAGTTTATACTTACTGGTATTTGTTTTACAGGATGCCAGATCCAGACTTCACTGTGAATGATGTCAAGATGTGTGTGGGTAAGTATTAAGCTTGTGGCCTTCGTGTCTTTGAGGCAAAGATTTTAAACTTAAAACTGAATCTTAAATCTGAGATTTGAAGGCTTAGGAACATCGACATATCTTGCCGTAATTTTTTGATTAGAAACTATTATTTAGCAACTGAGAATTTTCTTAAAGGGAGTTACAAAGTTATTTCATTTAGCACTCAATAGACATAGAACATTTGAACTTCTACTGCATTTTTACCTATCATTTCTATCTCTGTGCATGCCCCCTTCTCTTCATGAAGAGCCTGCCTTCCAGGGCAGCCTGCCCAAGAAAATGAAATTTGGTATCTGAGCTAAGAATGAAGCTTCATTTATATCTATGATTCTCTTTCTTCTCCTGAAAGTAGTAGAGAAAGTTCCGGAAAATTTTTACCAATACTGCATTTGGTAACTTGAGCCAGAGTTGAAACTTCGTAAGCTGAGAAGCAGATACATTAAAATTTCTCTTTATTGATTGGTTAACTTGAATCTTTAATCTGATTTATATTCTATTATATTCAAAATTTAGGAAAATAAAGCAAATTAGATCAATCTAGTTAAAGAAGAAAACTTCTGGGGTCCTGAGACATGGTAGGATCTTTAGGAATTCGGAGATGGTCACTCTCCTATACACAATAAGGCAGTAACGTGGATTAAAATCTTTTAGAAATGTTTCCAACAGGACATGAAACAAAAGGAGTTTTCTGATGCTTTCCCCTTAACACTACAACTTCCTCTATGTTGAAGCTCCAGTGCAGCCTCTTGCTTTAGAAATTAAATATTGCAGTACTATCTTTTGGCCACTTGAGGGCCTTTTTTTAGACAGCTGGATAACTCTTCTGCTTATCCAAGAGGTGAAAGTCACTGATGTAGTTCAGGTAGAGAAAAGTTCTCTAATTCCCTGTATTGTTCACTCCCTCACTGTTTCTGTGTTAGATTCTAGCCATCTGCCTGTCCCTGTGTAGTTCCTAGTACCTAGCACAGCCCTCTGGAGTATAGGAGGTGCTCAGTAAATTTGTTGAGTAAAACACTTTTTGCCCTTCACAAGGCAGGGTTTTCTCACAGGGCTTCAGAAAACCTACTTGCGTTCTTACTGGTCCATCACTTGACTTCTTTTCCTAACGGACCTCCAGGACAGTTAATTCCCTGGATCTATAAGGTAACGGATCACTACAGCTTTTCTCTATTGGTCAAACATTCTTGTGGGTTTGTGGTCCACCAATTATTTGCATCATAATCATCTGTGATACTTGCAAAAAATATGAACTTCTGGATCTTATCATAAACTTATCCACATTTCTGAGCTATACAATTATAAGGACTTAACCACTAGTCTTCTTTTGAATTTCTTCCCACTTTTTTCATTTCTGCAATCATATGCTTACTGCTAATAATGCTATTTAGAAGCCCTTTGTAACCTTGTATTTTCCAGATATACTTGCGAATGGTCACAGATATTTTTTGCTGTGATTTTAAATAAAGCAATGATTGTATCTAACCTAACAGACTTAAAAATTTCAACCGATGCCCAACTTTATATCAAAGTTATTTAAAGTCTAGATGGTCCTTCCCCCCGCCTCCTTTGGATAACTAACAATTGTGAGAATGCAGTGAACAAAATATTGGTGATTACAATAATCCATTATCACTACATGTGCTTTGACTAATCCAAAGCCAAAGTAGAATGTTGCATTTCCAGTGTCAGTTCATATCCCAAAAAGAAGAAAAACTATTCTATCATATAAACTTTATGTTTATAGGATATATTGGTTGAGAATATGGACTCAAACAAAACTGTCCAGGTTCAAATCCCACCTCCACCAATTACTATCTATGTTACTTAAATGCGAAGTGCTTACAACAGTATCTGGCACTTAGGATGTGCTCAGTAAATATTAGCTACTATTATGTCATTTTATCTAAGTGTACTGGTAGCATTGGCAGAGTGGAACTGCTTTTGCTTTTTCTACATTCTTGAAAGAAAGCATTCACTTTAACTGTTAATTTTTTTATTGTAAAATGCAGATAACATAAAATTTACCATTGTAGAATTTTAAAGCATACAATTCAGTGGCATTACTATATTCACAACATAGAACCATCACTAATATTTAGCTCCAGAACTTCTTTATCACCCCCAGATGGAAACTCCTTAGCCATTAAGTAGTCACTCCTCATCCCACCTTCCCTCAGGCCCTGGCAGCCACTAATCTGCTTGCTGTCTCTGGATTTGCCTATTCCAGACATTTCATATAAATGGAATCATAAACTATGTAGCCTTTTATGTCTGGCTTCTTTCACTTAGCATAATGTTTTCCAGGTTTCCTTAATTTGTTTTGATGGTTGAATAATATTCCATTGTGGGTGTACCACATTTTGTTAATTCACTCATCTGCTGGTGGACATATGGGTTACTTCCACCTTTTGGCTGTTGTGACAAGAACGGCTATGAACATTCATGTAGAAGTTTCTGTTTGAATACCTGAGTTTGATTCTTTTACATATACACCTAGCAGTGGAATTGCTGAGTTACGTGGTCATTCTGTTTTTACCTTTTTTAAAAAAAGTGTGTGTGTGTGTGGTGGCCATCCTAATCGGTGTAAAGTATTTCAAGTCAGTTTGAGTTTAGCATTTATCTTTTTCTTCCAATATATAAAGAGTAGTTTGGTCTATTGCCTTATATTATCAGTTATATTTTTTATGTATTCTGCCATATCTGCTTCGTTGTGGCCATATTACTTATACTCTTGCCTATTGCCTTTCTTCTTTAAACTGTAAACTCCTTGAAGTCAGGGGTCTAGATCCTAATACAACTTGGTATATCTGCCAAGGCCAGGTATGTAGTAAGTATTTGTTAGTCTCTTACAAGTTGAACAATATTTTAATTTTATTAAATGTATTGGGTAACATTGGTTAATAAAATTCTATAGGTCTCAAGTGTACAGTTCTGTAATACATCACCTGTATATTGCATTGTGTGTTCACCACCCCAAAGAACAGTATTCTTTTTTCTAATAATTTTTTTATATTTTAATTATAGTTGGCATACAATATTATATTAGTTTCAGGTATACAACATAGCGATTAGATATTTATATAACTTATGAAGTGATCACCTTGATAAATCTAGTACTATATGTAGTTATTGCAATATAATTGACTATTCTTTACGCTATACTTTATATCCCATGACTATTTTGTAAACACTAATTTGTACTTCTTAATCCCTTTTCCTTTATCATCCACCCTTCCTTCCCCCTCCCATCTGGCAATCATTAAAATGTTCTTTGTTATCTATGAATTTGTTTCTGTTTTGTTTATTTATTCTTTAGATTTCACACGTAAGTGAAATCACATGGCATTTGTCTTTGTCTGATTTACTCCACTCAGCACAATACCATCTAGATCCATCTATGTTGTTGCAGGTGTCAAGGTTTAATTTTTTTTATGACTACTAGTCCACTGTGGATATATATATACCACTTCTTTTTTTAACCAGAACAATATTCTTAATATTCCAACAGCAGCTTTTTATTCTCTCCCTTTCTTGACCACCATTTTCTTAACTTTTTAGCTGTACTGCTTTTCCATATCTTCATACTACTGCCTCTGTTTTGTATTTTCTCTGTTGAATCTTGCTGAAATTCTATTTATTTTTCAAGGCCCAACTCAAATGTCTTTTTCGTCTATTTTCCTAAAAGCTTTCTCTGCTCAATCTAGTTTTTTTAAAAAAAAGAAAGATATTTTCCTTTATTTTTAACTAGTATTTGAGCACCTACGTTGTGTTAAACATTTTACTTCATTGACTAAATCCTTACAGTGGCCCACAAGGTGATATTATTCCCAAGTTATAGAAGATGATGTTAAGGTTCAGAGCAGTTAAATAACTTGCCCAAGTAGTATTAGAGCTGAGATTTAACCTTAGATCTCTTTAGCTCCAAAGCTGTTGTTTTCTTCCCCTACTATTTTATGCTACCTCTTGTGGCATTCTGCCTTTTGTTGTAGTTGTTATGGTTAGTTGAGAATCTGATGTAGATAGTTCTTTGTATCCATCATGTAACTTTCTCATTTAGTAAATATTTGTGGAATCCATGAAAAAAGGAGTTTATATTAGAAATACTTGACAGGTTTGGGGAATAACCCTTGAAACAAAACAATGGACAGATTCAAATTTAATCCAATACTCACTAAATAGTGCATCTTTTCTTCAAATTGTAGAATGGATTAGGTTCAGTTTCAAACCTGCATCAGAGTGGTGGAGCTCAGTGGATAAGCACATTGACTCTAGAGTTGGGCTACCTGGGTTTTTGTCTTGCTTTGTCCTGCTAGTTACCTAACACCTGTTTTCTCTACAAAATGGAGACTAGTACCTAGAATTGTTAGGATTGAGTGAGATATTGAATATGAGATTCGGCGCTTGATCATATAGTAAACATGCCGTCAGGAGTGATTGTTGTTTTTAATATTACTTGTCTTTCTCATTTTCTGTGATTGTATTCTTATTTTATTTTAGGATATTGATGGCTCAGTAGAGATTGATTGATGCATCTTTTTTGGTAGGGAGTCGTCGCATGGTGGATGTCATGGATGTGAACACACAAAAAGGCATTGAAATGACCATGGCTCAGTGGACGCGCTACTATGAGACCCCAGAGGAGGAGCGAGAAAAACTCTATAATGTCATCAGCCTGGAGTTCAGCCACACCAGGCTGGAGAACATGGTGCAGAGGCCCTCCACGGTGAGTCTAGCCATTTTCTCCACATTGCCATTGTTACCAAGAGGGTTGTTTATACACTAGGAGAATTTATTACTGTTCGTGCATGTGAAAATGAAAATAAACGAGACAATTTGATGAGAATAACTTGTATTTTCAGAAGGTTCATCATTTTACAGAATCGCTGAATTTTATATAGAGAGGGGCCATTCTGATTTGCATCATCAGCAACTTAATTTAGGATCATTGGCCTTTGCACATAATGAAGAAACTTAAAATTCACTCTTGTAAGAACTGTCGAAGTTCATCTGACAAATTTCTGTCCTATTACACTTGCTGAGAAGCTTGAGAGAAAACTGGTTTAGAGACATGTGATTTTTTTATGAGCTGATTTCTTGAGTAGATTCTACTGGATGCCTGGTAGCAATAAACTGATAATTCAGCCTGAGAGAAAGTTATTTTTTGATCTTTACTGATTTAGGATCTGCCTCCTGAAGGTAGACACTTATCTTACCCATCTCTTGGTTCAGTAACGGCTGCCTACAAGACAGAGCGCTTATTTTGCTGCAAGAGATTGGTTTTAGTTTTGAAATATGCATGATCATTTTTGGACCATTTTTAGTCCTTTGACTTCTGATTCAGAACTCACTTTTGTCAAGTATTCTACCTGGAACAGCAGAACTTGGAATGTACTAATTATTTTTTTAAGAAATATGGTAATTGCTTTTAATATTGTTTTATATATATGTATGTACACACACATACATATACGCACATACATACACACCTTCAGCTTACTAGTAAGTTGCATTATTTTCACCAGTACATTGATATGTGTAGACCAACGGGAAAATGTTTTCAGTATTTCACTGTTATCTGAACAGACAGTATAATTTTTGTCATTGCTTCTTGTTACTGGAAATGCTGTAACTAGAATTTCTCATTAAGAATGACAAAAGTCCTTTTTATAGTAATTATTATTTGTTTGGTCATATGGAAATACAGGTGGTTAGAATTTAGCCTTTATTAGCCAAACATGGTTTACTTAATAAAGAATTCAATTAGAGAAGCATGTAATAATCACAATAACATTGTTCATAAATGCATTCTATAATAGTTTTAGAATTTCAGTTTAAAAATAATATGATTTTAGTTACAAAATTAAAACTTGAACTGGATCATACGTTTCCATTCTTAAAGTTTAGAAATGTGTTATTCACATATGAAGCTTTCTTTGTAACATCTTTAAAAGTTTATTCATTTAGTTCCTAGTTTTAATGATAAAAATACTATGTTATTTTCTAAAAATTAGAAAAATACTGTACCATTAAATGGAGGAGTAGACTCTATGGAAGTGCTCAAAAATAGAAAATTTTCTAGAGGAAAAAGGACAATGCATAAGTATGTTTTAGGGACCTAAAAGATGGCCAGAGAGATTGAGTGAGCTATTACCAAGATCACCTCCTAAAAGCAAGCAAGCTTTCTATGACTTTGCTCTGTAAGCAGTAACATGCTTCTTCCACTGGGGTATGATTTACTTACTTTCCGCCCCGCCTCCTACAATGTATCCCTCCATTTAGCTAGGTCTTTTCTAATATATCTTCATAACACTTTTTAAAAAACCAACTTTTTTATTGAGACACAATGGACATACAATAAAATGTATGCATTTTAAATGTACATTTCAGTGAATTTTGACAAATTATTTATTCGTGTAATAATCTTTTACATAAACTAGATAATGTCTTGTTCACTGTGACTTTCACACCTTAAGCGTTAGTTTATTAGTTTAAGTACCTGCCACATGCCTAAGCGCTATGCTAGGTGCTGTGGAAACTAAGATTATTCTTATCCTCAAAATGCTTAAGAGTCTCATGGGGAAGAAAGATTAGGAAAAAAGCATTTATATAAACCTCAATATGGCAGTACTTCAAAAGTGAATAAATACAGAGTGTTGTGAGAGCCAGTAGGAAGGACTGACCTAATCTAAACTGGAGGAGAACTGGGGAAGCTCTGTGGAGGAAATGGTACCTAAGCTTGACATGAAGGAAATGATGAGGCAAAGAGAAAGAAGACTAGAATTCCAGGTAGAAGGAATAGAATGTGTATAAGTAGGTGCAAGGCCAGTAAAGTGGGCAGCTTTTAAGGGCTCACTGTGGGTGCTAGCATAAAATGGGATTCTCTGGTGAGACAAGCAAGATCATCTATTGCTGTCCTTCTAGCAACAGCTGAGAAGTAGATAAAAAATAGCAACAGACAGAATGTGCAGATTTCTTTGGTGATATGGAAATTAGTTCATGGAAGGCCATGAACTGTTTTTGCAGTGTATGAGTAGATTAGATCCTAAATGTTGGATTTCTTGCCAATTTGGCCCTGTATTGGTGCAGAACAGGTAAAAACTGGTGATTATCCTTACTAGAGACTTACTCTCATATGGATGAGGCCATTTAGCAAAAGGCCTGTCCATCGAGAGCTTAAAGACTAACCTAAGGAAAAAAATATGAGCACCTTACCATAGTATTCTCTTGGTAGTCAGACGATGCCTTATAATACCAAATAAAGGGAGGCCAGGATGAGTGACTTATTGCTGCAGGTGAGAAATCTGGCCAGAGAAATTCAGCTTTCTCTGAATTGAACACTTGCTGAAAAATGTTAATATATTTCTAACTTTTCCTCTCCCTTCCAGATGTAAGAACTTAATAGTGTATTGACAAGTACAATTATTCATTATTCCGTTAAAGGCTTTCCAAAGGATAATACCAGGAGATAGAGAACAGAAAGTAGACTTTGAGGGAAAGAAAGGAATCTGGATTACATCAGTATTCTAGGCCCAAAGGATGCTTGTTTAAACTGTTAGATCCCTAAGCAGAAATTCTTTGAAGTGGAGCATCCAAGTTAACCTTCATAGTTGTTCCTTGTCTTGCGTGTTTCAACTTGCTTGTCATTGGTGCTCACTTCCAAACACTCTCCCACAGTTTACATCTGGGTATCCATTGGACACACTTGCCTCATAGTGTTTTGCACAGATTGTATGCATTTGTCTAGATGGAATATATATTGTAAAGGAAATAAGTGATCAAATATATAGATGATGTTATAAAGCTTACCAGATAGATGTTTTTTACAGCCATAAGGCAATTATTTGTAACATCAGTGCGGTGCTGAATTCATGGTTGTTTGGCTCATATCTGAGACTTTCTTAGGGTTCAGTGTTTGGGGGCAGGATATATTACAATACAGTGTAAAGTGTTCACATAAGTTTATACTGCTTTTGTTTCTCTTTTCTTTCAGCACATATTTCAAACATTCCTAAATTCTCATAACATTTCAAAAAAAAATTAACATGTACTTACATATAATCCTCACAATATCCTTTGAGGTAATTATCCTCATTTTACAGATGAATTCCAAAGGCTTGCGTGTGATCTCCAGAAAACATAACAGACCTGAAACTTCTGATTCCTTACCTAGTAGATTCTATAGCCCGTTGCTCATGCAAGGCTACAAATCTCTATTGGATTTCTTTTCTTTCTTTCTTCCTCCCTCCTTCCCTCCCTTCCTTTTTCTTTCTTTTCTTTTCTTTTTTCTTTTTTCTTTTCTTTTCTTTTCTTTTCTTTTCTTTTCTTTTCTTTTCTTTTCTTTTCTTTTCTTTTCTTTTCTTTTCTTTTCTTTTCTTTTCTTTTTTTCCCTCCCTTCCTTTCTTTTCTTTCATTCTTCCTTTCTTTGTTTAACATTTGGTATCTTAGTTGTTCTAACAGTGTTATATTTTTGGTAAGTTTATAGATACCTTCCAGATAGTGCCTCTTATTGAATCAAAAAAAAAAAAAAAATAGAGTTGATTATACCAATGCTGGCACAGAAGGGAGAGTTTGGTTGTACACTACTGTGTGATTTAATGACTTCATTTTGATTAGTGCTATCTAAATGATCATATTGATGGAACCATTAGTCTTTATTCTCACTGAATAATTTTTTCTGGAATGTTTGCCTGTTGATGCTAAGGTTCAGCAACAGCTTTTTTTAGTTTGCTTATAATTAAATTGTAGTCTTTCAGTGTGTATTTTGAGAAATTCCATTTTTATTGACTTTCAAATTCTCTTTAATCCCAGCCCTTCCTTTGAAGCCTAAATGTTTCCTCCTCCTTTTTAAAGGTGGATTTCATTGACTGGGTAGATAACATGTGGCCAAGGCATTTGAAGGAAAGTCAGACTGAATCAACAAACGCTATCTTGGAGATGCAGTACCCCAAAGTGCAGAAGTAAGTGGCTTACTCTGGATTTTCCCAGTATGCTATGGGAGACCAAAGTGATAGCAAGGAGTGATTCTTCCTTTAGGAGCTTTGCTTCATGTCCTAAATGATCAAAAAGATGCATTTTTTAAAGAGTAGCCTCTACAGTTCCAAAGGGAAGAGTATGTAATGGTACCATAGCCCATAATGACATAGTTAATCTGGTAATGTGGTAACTCAAAATTGCATTCCTCTCACTGACTGTGAGTGGATTTGGGTGGAAAATAGAGGGAGTACACAAGGGGAGAATGGGGCATTGTGGTGGGGAAGGTCTTCTTTTCCTCATCAGTGCACTAATGCTGCTGCTTTTTTGGGGTCAGGTACTGTCTAATGAGTGTTCGAGGCTGCTATACTGACTTCCATGTGGACTTTGGTGGTACCTCTGTTTGGTATCACATCCATCAAGGGGGAAAGGTATGGTCATAGTTGTGATGGGGGTTGGAATCTGATGCTGGTTGTATGACTTTGCTTCAGTTCATGCATGCTTAATATCCTAGAAAAGAACCTATTAGGACATTGTCCTCACTTGTATCTAGAGAGAATCATAGATTAAGTTGACCATGGCGAGAGTTCAGTAGAAATTAGTATTCATCTCGTCCTCTATTATTATGCCAATATTGGCACAATACTTAGTAAACCTCAAGAGTCCTGTTTGTAGGTTCCCAAAGCAGAATTCTCCAACTGAAGGCAAGGAAGTGGTTTTAGGAGGACAAGGTAATTTTTCTACATGGAAGTGTAATAAGATAGCAGAAGGAAGCACAAATTTTGGATAGGTTCGCAGTGAAATCAGCAAATTGGGATCTAAACCACCTTTCCCTGTATGGAGGCATTGGTCTGAAATGTGACTAGAGGAAGCCTTTAAATCCTTTCTGAAGCTATAAATAGATTTTGAAAGATATTCTCATTCTTGCAGAACTATATTTCAGCTTGTCATTGTTTCCGAATGCTGTATGAGAATGGACATCTAGAATTATTATCAGAGGTTTTATAGTATTATACTCTTACTGTTATCCTTTTCCCCCTTACTTAGAAGTGAATGCATTTGTGAGAGAAAAGTAAAACTGGAATGAAAACAGATAAAACTTTTAAAATGTGAGGTCCTAATCTAGAACAACTGTACCTCCAAATCCAAAGTCATTTTATTTACTTTAGATCCATTTAAATATACGGTATGTTAAGTTTTATCCTTTTGGTCTTGGTTGCTGCTTTAGAACAAAGCAACCCAGGCTTGTCTCTTAAAGATTTTGTACTTAAGTAACTTTTGGCACTAGAGAGGTAAAACGACTGGGGGCGAATAAGGGACCGCATAGGTAACAAGCCGAATGCCCCATTTCTCTCGGAGCCCTGGATGGGTTCCTTGTTCTACAATCAAACCCCGGGGAAACCCTAATGCCCTTTGATCAAATGGAAGACAAAAAAAAAGATGTACTTCCTTGAGGACCTCAGGATTTCCCAATTTTCAGATTCTGTTGGCTGGGAGAATTGTTTGCCTCTCTCCCATCTTATGGTCTTAATTTTGTACCTGTTTATCAGCTGGGAAGGTGACTGGGTCATGTCAATGGCTGTTAACAGACTGAAGTTTTTTAACTCACAGGTCTTCTGGCTCATCCCCCCTACAGCCCACAACCTGGAGCTGTACGAGAATTGGCTGCTGTCAGGGAAACAGGGAGACATCTTTCTGGGTGACCGTGTATCAGATTGCCAGCGCATTGAGCTCAAGCAGGGCTATACCTTCGTCATTCCCTCAGGTAAGCAAGATAGGAAAAAATGGATTATCTACTCTAGCCGCTTTCTTTTCTTAAAGAAAAAGGAATTGATGGATTACCACCACCAAGAATAGTTGTGATGCTGAGGTAGGCAGAAAACATTATGGAGGAGATGCTGGGATTTCTTTTTTTTTTTTTTTTTTTTTTTTTTTAAAGGCAGTGCTTTTCCACCAAAGGTGTATATCAGAATTACTAGGAGGCTTTTCAGATCTATCTACATGTTTGAGCTCCATGTTAGCCCTAGATATTCAGAATCTCTAGGGATGAGACCTGTTTTGCAGGTGATATCCAACCTCTGCTTAAGAACTACCTACTCCTCTAAAAGATGGCTGTGAAGGCTAGAGAGGGTGCTGAATCAGTAATATTTTTGATCAGGTCATCAGTTCTAAAATAAGTACTTAGGGAGAGAATAGATTTGGAGTCATAGACCTGTATTAGAATTCTGACTCTGCGTTTATCTGTTAATAACCACTTTGGTCAAGTATTTAAATCCCTGCTTAGTTTTGTTGTGAGGAGTAAATGAAGACACATGTAAACTCTGTTATATTGAGCCTGGTCCTTAGTAGGTGCTCCACTAAACAGAAGCAGTGTTTATGGAAAGTTGGTTACATGCATTTTCTCATTTAATATTTACCAACAACCATATAAATATAATTTGTCTTGGTTTTATAGAGGAAAGTGAGACTGCAAGAGATTAAATAACTTGACCAGCCATTAACAGGCAGAATCAGAGTTAAAAGTGTAATCTAGGAGTCTTGTACTAGTTCTCTGAGAGGGCCATATAATAATGTGTGCTCACAGCCACCACCCTTCATTCCTTTTTCTAGGCTGGATTCATGCTGTATATACTCCTACAGACACATTAGTATTTGGAGGCAATTTTTTACATAGCTTCAATATCCCCATGCAATTAAAAATATACAACATTGAAGATCGGACACGGGTAAGTAATTTGTGTAACAGTTAAATGTGATGAGGTTTATTCCATTTAAGACAAATATAATAAGAAATTCACTGATAGTTTGTCTCAAAACTTCAACTTTTCTTTGAGTTAAAATGCAGTGTTCACATTTTGGGAGCACAGAAAAGTTATAAAAAGATCTACATGCTTGGTTTTGGGGACTTCAATTCTTTGAGGTTTTTGGTATCTTGGATTTTTGTAGGGCTTTTTTGGTAATCTCTTGAGCCATGTGTTTCATTTTTATGCTCTTAGAATAATTTGGCATATTGGGATTTTAGCTCAAGATTCACAACTTTAAATTCACATGTCTTTCTTTACTTTGCTTACTAACACTCAAACCATTGTACTTTAATATGTAAATGTGGATACTGTCTTTTTCAACTTAAATTCTATGAGAGAATTAAGCCCTGCAGAAAATGATTTCCATGTCTTATTTTCTCAGTCTTTCCTAGGATGGTACATAGTTGACACCATTGTAAATGTATAGGAGAAAAGTTAGTTTATTACATGCGTTGGATACCTTAAGGCAAGATTTGGCAAACTTTCTGTAAAGGACCAAATAGAAAATACTGTAGGCTTTGTGGGGCATATGATATTTGTCACAAGTACTTAACTCTGCCTTGTAGAATGAAATACTTAAATGGCTCAAATAAAATAAAATTTTATTTACAGATACTTAAATTTGAATTTCTTATAATTTATCTGTGTCACGAAAATGCTCTTTTAGTCCGCCCCCCCCCCCCCCCCCCCCCGCTGCCCCAGCCATTTAAAAAATGTAAAAAACACTCTTAGCTCATACATAGGCCTTACAAAAACAGGCAGCTGACCAAATCTACTAGCTGCTATTTCCTGGCTGACCCATGCCTTAGGGGAAATAGGGCTTAATTCTTTAGCAGACCTTAGTTGCTAAGGGCTGAATTATATATAATTGAAGTATAAATGGTATTTAAGGTGTGCCAGGTTCACAACTTGCTCTCAAGAAGTCCAGTGAAATAATAAGTTTATATGAATAGAGAGGTTAGCAAATGTGGGGAAATGTTAACAGTTGGTGAGTCTTGGAGAGGGCTCTAGACATACTCATGGCACTGCTCTCGAAACTTCAGTGGATTTGATTGAACATTTTCAAAATTAAAAATTAAAAAATAGCAACTAGTGAAGAATTTACACCTTTAAGAAGGAATGGTCATTGACCTATTTACAGATGGTCAGATGACTGTTTTGGCACCTATTTTGAAACATTTATTTTGGTTAGGAGCTACTTATTATCTTTTAAACAGATTGGTATTTTATAGTGTAGAGATTGCCCTATTACTAGAATTAAGAGAGGACATATTGCTTTTAGAATAAATTTTTTAGAAGTGAATTTCTACTTAAGAGTAATGAAACTATAAAAAAATGGTAAGGAGTTTAGTAAGTTTGAAGTTGTAAAAATGGTCAAAATGTTTCAAAAGAAAAGTTATATCATTTCATAGTAAAATCTCTTACTTCGTAATCATTCCGAGAGATAATACCACCCAACTGCTGTAAGACTCAATCTGATAATGATTTTTTAGAAAGCATTCCCCTTTTTTGGCTAAAAATTGCTATTATACTCATAGCTTAATTGGTTGTTAAGTTTGAGGGAACAGAGGGAGAATGTTTTCAATAGCATGGTTAAAACGAGTACCTTATCTCTGTATGAAAAGATTCCTGCAGACTGTTAAACTGGTAATAACTGGTTTTGATTTTTCTATCTAGTTTTACTAGATTTTATCAGAAAACGTCAGTTCTCGTATCTAACCACCATATTATTCCATTTTTCTTAAGTATGGTTTAATTATTTTATTCCAAATAAGGAACCCTTCTGTGTTTCTATAAAATTTCATTGGGTCCCCCACATATGTACACAAACAGCAATTTTTTAAATTGCTTTCTACACCGACCTTTTATGTGCCAAATACCAACCTGGCATTTGTTTAATATATTACTAACCTCTATAAACTTACAAAGTTTAATTTAACAGACTGTATAGAGATGTTTTACATAAGAAATATAAAGTATGTTGTAAATTTAAGGCAATGCTTTGGGTACTTTTGCCACACCAGTATAAAAGTATACTTTTAAACTTGAATGTTGGTAATTATTTTACTGATAGTGCTTGAAGACTCAATAATTTTGTAATGAAGATTTTTAAAAATTTTCTTCAAAAAATTTGGACCTAGTTTTAGAAATTTATATGCTCTATAGTGTCTGGCAGCATAGGTAAAATGTAATGGGGCAGGTTGAGTATGTGATATCTTGGCTATTAATATAGTCTGATGAGTTCCAAGTGGAAAATCAAAACTTTAGTGTTCTATTTCCTCCCCGCCCCATCCCTCCCTCCCTCCCTCCCTTCCTTCCTTCCTTCCTTCATCAATATTACTCAGCTATCAACAGAGTCCCAATGGGCTTTAGAATTTTAGGTTGTTCTGAACTTTTAATAAAAATCCTTCCAGAAAGGTGTTAATACACTTAAAAGACAAGCAGAGAAGCCGAGTGTATTATATTTAATTGGAGAGACCAAGTATCTAATAATTCTTGAGTCCCTCCTGCCCACCACTGCCACCTTACCAGAAGTAAATTAATTTGACTTTTAAATAAGGGAGGAGGTACCTCTTCTAATTGTTAAAAGTTGTAGCCACATAAGAGACCCAGACCAGAGCCTGGCTTCTCTGTATTGGAAAACCAATGAAATGCCTCTCCTGCCTGCAGTGAGGAAAGAGATCTCATTCCACAGTGATGCCCTGTGACCTGGTAAAGGATTTTGAAAAGGAATTTCTATCCAGATCTCTTTTATTAAAGAAGACTACCTGACAGAGCTTTGAAAAGGAAATGGGAACGTTCTCAGAGTTGCATATTCAGAACAATTTTAAAAGTGTTGTTTTGCATCCTTTTGAAACATGGCCTCACTAAACAGAAGGTGGCAAACTGTATTTAGGATAGTTCCCATCATTAGTCTTCCTCACTGATTAATCCATGCCCAGTTGCCTTTTCCCTCACTTTGGTAGATCTGAAGGACAATTCTTTTTATTATTGTTAAGCTGGAATAATTGCATACTGCTTTGGGGGAGAATGGAAAGAAAATTAAAGACAGTGGCTCATTGGGCCATGCGGAGCAGTGATCTTGATGTGTGAATATACCATCTTGGCATACTACAAAGGACAAGGCAGGAAAGCTGAGAGTTGATAGTGGGGGAAATACCCTGCCTCATGTCCTAGACTGGGCCTAGCTAGAGAATAATTCTCTGATTACAATTTCATAGATGTAAGGACAATAAAAACATTCAGCTTCATTGTTATGTCCTCTTTTTTTCCATTAGATTCTTTGTTCCATGACCTTTTATTCAGGGTAAAACTATAGTAAATACAAGTGCTAAGTATGCCTTTTTAGTCTAACAACCCTGAAACAAACTTCTCAATTAAGTATATTGTGTCTTACTCTAAGTTTTACTCTTTGTCCCAGAACTTTCTGATGCTCTCCTACTGAACCAAGATAGCTTTTGGGTTGTTCTGAATGGTCTTTTCAAGTACTTCTTATCTTTAGTAATTGTTCCCCAAGTCAGACATTTTCTAGGTTGACAGATCCCCTTAACTTGTTGCTCCAAACGCCAACCTAGCTTTGCAGGTTGACTGGAGAGTTTTTTAGGTTAATTATTGTAGTGATTCAGTTGTCTTACTATCTTTGAAAATTGGTATCAGCTTGCTTTTCTCATTATTTTGCTCCTGTAGGTTCCAAATAAGTTTCGTTATCCATTCTACTATGAGATGTGTTGGTATGTGTTGGAACGCTATGTATATTGCATAACCAACCGCTCCCACCTAACTAAGGAGTTTCAGAAAGAGTCCCTCAGCATGGGTAAGTGTTCTGCCTGCGAGAACGTTCAAGACACCCTGGAAAACTGAGGGCGAAGCCACACTGTTCCTCAGTAGTTTTTATTTTTTGTCTTTTTACTTATCTACCCGGAAGTACCAAATTCATTGGTTGGAGTTGAACACTGGTTACAGCTGCTCTTCTACCCAAGTGTCAATTACTAGGCTACATGAAATACTCTGGATCTCATCTTCGTGTGAGTTTGTTAGTCCTTCACTCCTCAAGAAAGTGATCAGTTGTCTGATAAGTTTTATTGTACAAAAAATGGTGTTTGGCACAATAAAAACTAGGAATGTATCATTATAATAACTTTTACTATATTCTAGGCACTATATACTACATACATTAAGTTATATACCTGTGAGGTAGGTATTAGTTTCATTTTATAAAAGGGGATGTTCTGGTTGAAGAAGATTAAAAAACTCGTCTCTGATCTTACTTAATAAGTGGGAAGGTTGCAGCTTGAATGAGGTTGGTGAGACAAAAATCTATATTCTCTGTTTCCCGATTTTCTTTCAAGAGAAGTGTTTTATTTGATATCAGGATAGCTTCAGTTACACATTTTTAGGCTGTTCCATGCCTTCAAGTGGAGAGGAGCCAACACTGCGGTCACATGTTTCATGGAATGTTCAATTCAAGCAAGATACTTTTTGCTTTAGCATTTTCCTCTAAGGATAGTTTATAATTCTCATTTGAAAATTTAAAATGCTCATTCAGTATGTGAAAGCAAGATAAGAATTATATATACAGCTTGATCCTAATTTTTTTTAAAAATACATCTCATATACATATGCACAGAAAAGATAGAAAGAAAATACATCACACTGTTTTCCAGGGGTTAGGGGATAAAGGATGACTTGTCTATTTCTTTGTACCTTCCTATATTTTCTAAATTATTAATTGTAAATTGGTATTACTTTAATAAAAGACCAGTGAATATTTAAAAATTCTTTTTTCATTAAAACTTTTATTTTTTTTGTTTTATTAGCCATGTTGCTAGGATTTCAATTCCAGAGCTTAATATTATGACCAAAACTTTGAATAAAAACTACTTTTTAAAAATGTTTTATATTTTTAATTAGATTTATTGAGATGACATTGGTTAATGACATTATGTAAGTTTCAAATGTACAATTCTATAATACATCATCTGTATTATATTGCATTATGTACTCACTACCCAAAGTCTAGTCTCCTTCCATCACCACATATTTGACCCCTTTTACTCTCTTCTTTCTCCCCTTACCCTCTTTCCCCTCTGTTAACCACCATGCTATTGTCTATGTCTGAGCTTGTTTGTTTGTCCATTTGTTCATCTATTGCTGTCTGTTTTATATCCCACATATGAATGAAGTCACATGGTTCTTGTCCTTTTCTGACTTATTTCACTTATCATTATAGTCTCAGGGTCCAGCCATGTTGTCACAAATGGCAGCGTTTCATTCTTTTTTATGGCTGAGTAGTATTCCATTATATACATGTATTAGTCTTCTTTAGTCATTAATTGAAAGACACTTAGGTTGTTTCCATTTCTTCACTACCGTGAATAATGGTGCAGTGAACATAATGGTGCAGGGGTACATATGTCTTTATGAATAAATGTTTTCAAGTTTTTCAGATAGATACCCAGAGGATGGATTATTGGGTCATATGATAGCTCAATTCTTAATTTACAAAACTACTTTTTAAATATATGTACTTCATACTGTCTCCTTTTTAAAAAGATAATGAAATCATAACCCCAAATTTAAGTTTGAACTGGAAACTAATTTGCAGTTATTTTCATAGTTAACTTATTTCTAGCACACAAAAACTGGACCCTTCCCAGTCTTTTGAAAATGTAGTTGACCGTTAGCTCAGTTGTCCTGCCAGCTCAGGATCCTATTTTACCTGTACCCATGATTTTCAACAGTAGACATTTGGGTTGCAATGAGAAGAGACCATTTTTAAAATGTTACAGCTTCGTCATTTATAACCTCAAGGCCCCTCCTGTGCTACCTATTTCTCTCATTGATCACGTGGCCAGGCGACATGTTCTTACTGCATTTTTTCTTTATACTGGCAGATTTAGAATTAAATGGATTGGAATCTGGAAATGGGGATGAAGAAGCAGTGGATCGAGAACCCCGGCGCTTGAGCAGTAGGCGTTCCGTCCTCACTAGCCCTGTAGCCAATGGGGTCAACCTGGATTTTGATGGACTGGGCAAAACCTGCCGAAGTCTTCCAAGTCTGAAGAAAAGCTTGTCTGGAGACTCATCATCTGACTCTAGTCGAGGATCCCACAATGGCCAAGTATGGGATCCCCAAAAGGACAGGCAGGTGCATCTGACCCATTTTGAGCTCGAAGGCCTTCGCTGCCTTGTAGATAAGTTGGAGTCTCTGCCACTGCACAAGAAATGTGTCCCTACAGGGATAGAAAACGAAGACGCTCTCATTACTGATGTAAAGGTAAGAGTTGTTTGTGTTCTGTAACAGCTATTGATCTGGCTAGGGCAGTCAGTTTCTTGATTCTAAGAGAGAACAGAAGTTTTGGATAATTTCTGGTTCAACCAGAGAGAAGTCAACATGTGCATGTGTATGTTTGTGCTGCACGGTGTTTCATTTTGTAGAATGAAGTGAGGTCACTGTTATGAAAATACTAACATTGGTGTTTTTAGTTAGGACTTAAATTTGGTTTTAAAAACACAGATTTCAGGCTGACCCTAAAAATTAGAGCCTGATAAAATGTAAACTTAAGGTACCCTCAGATAAAGAAGCCTGTTTCAGAACAAAAGTGGCCAGTAACAATCTCTAGCCATCTCACCCCAAGAAAAAGAAAAGAAAGAAATTGTTCATGGGTTATATTGGGTAGGTTTAGCATATTTAGTTTCAAATTTATCTAGTATTAAGACAAATATATTGGGGCAACTTCTGAGAAAAGTCATTTTAAACATAATTCATCCTATTACTACGTTAGACTTCTTTATGTTATATATGTTTCTTCTTTTTCAAGAGGTCTCTCAGTAATCTTCAGAGTCTTTCCCACCCTTCATATATTGGTCTCAAAGAAATGAGCTTATTTTTAAGGAATCCAGATTTGAGCTGTCTGAACTGGGAGTTCTTTTAAGTCTTTTCTTATATGTAATGATTAATATGAACATACACCAAAAAGTGTCAAGCTGGAAATGGAAATAACAATTTTCTTTTTAAATCAGTATCTGGAACTATGTCTTGGGTGCAGGGTGTGGGTATGTGTATTAGAAAGCTAGTTCACAGTTTGTAACAAGTGTTATTTTTAAAACCTGTCATATAGATTATTTTAAGCCACAGAAGAATACATAGAGAATAATTATATGTGACCTTAAGGAAGATGGGCTAAATATCTCATAGATTTTTTTCCATCCCTGATTCCTAATGCAAGGTGTTCCTTGGTCACCACTAACCAGCTGAGGTGCTCCCTACTTTCTGCCAGCCACCTCAGGAAAGAATTCTAAATAAGACCTGAACTCTTTTTTAATGATTAACATTTTCGTTATATCTTATCGCTTACGCATCAGTGAAAAGGTAAAAATTAGGCTAAAAGGAGTCTAACCTGGTGAGGTTGGTCCTCTCCAGTAGTGATAGAAGCTGGGCAGTTGGTTTTATAGTTTGGTTTCATAAGGTATATTCTAGAAGAGAGGCAGGTGGTATCATTATGGCTTGTGTTTAGGAGGACATGACAAAGTTCTAGGTAGGTGTGGTCCTGTTTCTATAATGATTAATGCACAGCAGAACTCAGCCATACTTTTCCAGACTTACAAACTAGATCCCAGACTCACTTCCCACCTTCGAGTGAACAAAGAACACTTACATTTTTTCTTTGCCATTGTGATAGGGCACATGTAATTATATTTTCCTGAGAATCTGAAGTAACACCTTTCTTTTTCTACAGAAGTTTACTACAGAGATTTCTTTCTTTTCTTTTTCTTTCTTTTTTTTATGTAGCTGTTCCATCATGGATGCATGTGGGAAACATTAAATTATCACTTTGGGGGCTAATTAAAGTATATAATTTCCCTTAGGAACTCTAAGAAAAACTAAGTTTATATCTCATTAACATTCTTTTGGCTTGGTATCTATATTTCTAATTCATGAAAAAGAAAAATTTTTTTCAGTCCTAAGGGGTGTCTACAAGATGGATTTGATTTCATTGAATCCAGTTGTAGGAAAACCATATTGTAATCCACTAAAGTGTCATGATAGAAATATGCAAACTCCCTTAACTAAAGTAGTTATTAAGGATGCTTGAGGAAGCAGAATGGGAAGGGAAAATGTAGAAAGATTTTGAGCCAAATATTAACCAGAGTGAAAGGCAGCAAGAGGAATGAAAGTGTGTAAAGAAAGCATCCTTGTGTTTATCAGGAATCATGAAAAACATGGCTGCCCTCACTGGCTAAAATAGAGTGGCATAGAGACCAGAGCATGAGGAACAAGTGGCCAGTGGGATGACTTCATAGGCTGACAGTGATTGAATTCTCTCTGCAGAGGCTTGTCCACACCTCCTCTTGTTTATCCAAAACCATAGTCAAAATGCAGCTGATATATCTGAAGACAACAGATTTAGATCCTAGCTCTGCAGGTAGTTTCACTTAAGATCAAATGGACTAATTATTCCTACATTTCGCTAGTTAAATTTAATCTGAGCTTCAGATAAGAGTGAGTTTAGAGCTTGAAACCTTTGAGAATCTGAGCATCCCCCAAAGGAAAAAAGCATGGAAGTGGGTAGGTGCCGAATCACTGCAAAGCTGGAGACTGCAGTGCTAGAGAACTTAGTGTTTGTAGCATAGGAGGCTACACTGCAGTGGAGGACAAAAGCAGGCGTAGATTACCTTTCCTCCAGAGACAAGAATTGTTTCTTGTAGCTCTCACAAATAACTGGCAGATGAGAGGAAACGTGGTGAGATGAGATATTCATAATTACATATTCTGTGAAAGAAAAGTCAATTTTAGTAATGTGGTAAAAGGGCTTTGAGGATTTTAAAACGTTAAGTTCTACAGTGTTGAAGAAGGAATCATAGAATATAGAGTTGGAAGGGGATTAGATAAAAAATGGGGCATTTTTAAAATGTGAGACATTGATAAAGTTCAGGGGAAAGTCATCAGTATACATAAAGTCCTGGTTAGGAGGGGTATGGGTAACTTTGAACCCTAAAAGTAGACTAAAGGTGGACTAAAGGTATACTAAAGGTAGACTAAAGGAGTTCTCTCCTACTGTGAGATATTCTTCCATTTCTAAAATTGAGAAATTGTGTACTTTGATAGAAGTTGAATAAAGAGGCAGGACCTGGAGTAGTAAGTATGTACAGTCTCACTGATGGAAGAGAAAGAGTCTCTGTTTGTATATGCATTGGGGTGGGGAGGTCGGAGGAGGGCACATCAACTGGGTCACCACAGGGTGGTGGGAGTCAGCTGGAAGACTGAGTTTTTAACCAGACTTTATTATTTTATGTTATTTTGGTAATCAAAGAAATCAGTATATGTACATATGTAAAAAGAAGCTTTTAGCCTATCAATATATTTGGTTGCCCAACTCACTTAATGAAACAAATTCAGTATTGTTGAATATTTTTCTACTTTCTTGTTTGCTCTAAAACATTTTGATAAGCTTAGCAAATGTGTGACTTTGAGGCAAGATACTAGATCTATGAAAGCCTGTTTTCTCCTCTATAAAATAACATCTACCTTAGTGGTGCTGTTGTGGAAATTAATGATACTGTCACTAAAGTACTTAACAGTCTCATTGTTACAGAAAAAAATTTCGGTGTTGCAAATCTGTGAAATTCATTTATTCCACTCTTGTGGATGATGCCTGCATACTCTGTGCCAGGAAGCAGGCTTTGTGTTGGGGTAAATACGTCAACAGGCCATAGGCTAAGCCCTGAAGGGGCTTACAGTCCAGTGGTGCAGTAGGCATTTAAGTGAGCTAAGAAAGTAAGTGCTATATATATGACAAACTGTTGAATTGTATACTTGAAATTTATTTGCTTTTATTAATCAGCGTCACCCCAATAATTTTTAATAAAAAGAAAGTAACTGCATTCTAAGTCTATAGGCACTGGGCCTGACAGAGGGGGGCACTGAGCGCACTGACAGGGGGCAAGTGGTAGATTCTGTCTTGAGGGAAGGAGGTACCAGTCTTCTTAATTTACCAGCTAATAAGCTTTCCTGTTAGATGATACAGATTACTACAACATTATAGAAATGGTAAAAGCTCTCGATTTATGAATTCGAAAATTGTTTTTTATGGTACAATAGGCTACTGCTGCTCTGATCTAACATTTTATTTTGTAATTATGATCTAAAAATTTATACTAGATTCCATCCCAGGAGTATTATGGGACTGAAGCAGAGAGTTATGGTTGCAAATAAATACAGAAGCACTAATCAAAAATTTCCTTCATCTGACACTAATAAAGAGAAGAACTGGTAGAGAGGACCCAGTATAATTAGATCTTAGTCTATTAAGCCAATTATAGGTTGGGGGGACAGCGTGGGGGCAGAGCAACCTGTATAAATAAAACTTCATTTGCAGTTTTTACTAACAAGATATTTGTAATAATTCACATATTCTTACTGAGTAGAAAGTTTTAAATTTAACTCAGCTACAAGGCATAGAGGTTAGGTTAAAATAGATTTAGTTCTTTAAAATGTTTTCATTATATTCCTGTATTATGTAATATGTTCTTACTAATTCTGATCTTTGTTGCTTTTTATTCTAAATTAATAAGAGGGGAAAAAATAGGCCTTGTTTAATTTGTGATTTGGAAGCTTACCTGGAGTGAGTTTCCTAGTGCGCTGTCTGGTTTTGTCCCTTCCTGGTGGCCTCTAGAATTTGTACTTGCTACAATTTGAACTTGTATTTTGTTTCAGAGTAACATTTTTCTCTTAAGTATCTAAAATAAGTATTTTCTAAGAAGACCTCTCACACTGTTAAAGGAACGTCTTTTTCATACATAATAGGCTGATTGCCCTGGGTCTCTTTGAGTCTTAAGATAAAGAGCAAAGTAAAGGTTTGGGATTAGAATAGCCATATAAATATTTTCAGAAAAGAACTCTACCTAAGAGCACAGAAGTCCCTCCTTGGTAAACTGTTGTGAAGATTAAAGAGCGAAGCCCCAGGCCCCAGAAAGTCTCTTATGCTACTGACTGTGCACGAGAAATACTGAAACTGCCCTGGAAGTGAATTATGTTCCCAGTGGTGAGAGCTGGGTTCTTAATGGCCCGAGATTTTTTGTTGTTGTTGTTTTTTTCAAAGCAACTCCTGTAATTTCCAAAAGAGCCAAGTTACATTGGTGAGAGCCTAAAAATTATATAAATCTGGACCCAAAATACAGTCCACTGTAGCCTGAGAGAGTGCTTATTCAGAGCTTCGCCCTGACTGTGGCTTGTGCATGTAGAGTGGGTGACTCACGTCCTTCGAGTGGCTGTCAGAAATAGCATCGAGGTGTCTGACAGGATGCAGGGCTGCCTGCTTCATCTAGGGAATATCGGTGAGGCCAGCCAAACTGACCACTAGACCCAGAAGTGTGCGGGAGTGCTGGTGTCCTGAGGGTGGGGTGATCTGAGGGCAGTCATCCTGTAATACAGGTCCCAGGAGAGTGGCACATGTGTGTTCCCTGGCTCCCTGTGCCTGGTCCCATGGCCGGAGAGTAGAGGTCGCACCTCAGCTAGTTTCACTTGGTCACGGTCACCATGAAACTGCTGGAAGAGTCGCCCAAGCATGTTTCTTACGTGGCGTGGCGGAGCTCCCAGTCGTAGCCAGAGGCAGGCATCTGTTCTAGAAGTTGTTGATGTTAAACAGACATATTGTATTGACTATCTCAATATTGGTTGGAACGTGTCATTCCTGAAGGTTTTTCTGGAAACTTGTCTGCTGGTTCTGGACTCTGGGTAGGGAGAGCGTCCCAGAGGGCAGGTGAGGCAGAAGGGTACTGCCGAGGGGCTCAGCCCGCGTGTGGCTCCTCTACGGAGGCCGAACTTCAGGCCGCTGGGGGGGTGGGTGGAGAGAGTCCTGTGTGTGCAGTCAGAGCACGCTGGCGTCATCAGCAGTTAGAGGTCACTAACAATAAGCAGTGACCCCAAAGGGAAGGGTGTGGACAGAGACAAGGACAAATGCGGGACCAGATGCTGAATGGGTTAAAGCCTTCCCTCCCTCCGGCTGGCGGCTGGCGCCTGCCAGCAGCGCCCTCGGGCCGGCGGGCTCTCCTATTGCGGTGGCGGCGGGGCGCGGCCGTTCGCCTCGGCAGGCTCTCCTCCAATGGCCGGGGAGAGAGCGCTGGCAGAGCACACCCCTCGCGACGCTGCCGCAGGCCGCCTGGGCCCTCTGCCGGCTGGCTCGCTCGGCTCCCCCTCCTGCCATCTTCCGTTGCAAAGCATTTCTGGGAGCTGCATGTGGGTGACGCAGCAGCATTGTTCGCAGGCACAGGAAGCCGCGGCTGAGCTGAAGGGCTCGAGAAGGAGCTCAGAGTGCTGCATGCTGCTCCTTCCGAGTAGCTTGGACCGCCTGCCTTATGTGCTCTGGGAGATTCCGGAATCTTCACGTAAACCGGGATTTTCCTAGAGGCAGAAAACCTAACTCCTTCAGCACAACTTCCAATACAGAAAACAAAACAAAGACGCTGGGGAAACTTCATCCAAGAGCCTCGGCAGCTCCCAAGCAACGAGAAACGCAAGGTCAGGCGGGCGGGCGGGCAGCAAACCCTTTCTGGTGCGGGCTGTGTGTAACTGTGGGGACTTTGTCTCGGTGAAGAAGCGGAAGGACTGCCTGCCGGCGAGTCTAGGACAATGCTTAGGTTACTTCGTGTTGGCGTGTTGACGGAGCCGGCGTTGCACTTGTCTCCTCGCCTGGTGGGATATGGTTTTGAATTGGGTCTCTTGGCTTTGGGGAATCCTTCCCCCGTCTCTGCCCAGACACCCGCTGGTCTCTTCCTCTTCCTGTGCAGTGTAGGGTGTGGGCTTGTGTTTGAATGTTCTCCCAAAGCCAGGACCCTAGTTAGGCGTTAGCCTTTCCTTACCCCACCCCCGCTCCCTGTCCCAAACCCTCTCTGGTGAAGGGTGGCGGCTTCTTTATAAGGTTTCTTAAACGTAAAGGGCCTTTGCTGGAGTCTGCCTTTTTTGATGAAAGCAGGGCATGCTTAGTTGTGGCCCTGGCAAAATAAGGCTCAGAAGGCAGTCTGCACTTCCCTCCACACCCACACAGACCCCAGTGACTGAGTCTGTATATGTGAACAGCTGCCCCCCCCCCACGCAGACACAGTTTCTCCACCTACCCTTCCCTGTCCCCCACAAAAATCTTGCCGGTGGAACTAGACTGCTTTTGGTGAACAGTTAGGTTCCTTTTCTACTCTTAAGCAGTCGCGGATCTTACTGTGCAGTCTGTTTTGCTGAAAGTGGAAAGTCCCTGTTTGTGGACAGCTCACTGCTCTCAGGCAGAGGAAATGGGCAGAGTCCTACTCCTCAGCAGTTCGAAGCGGGGGAGGGGAGCCGTCCGCTCCCTAGCACACGTTTTGAATGGACCTGAATTTTTCACCCTCGGGAGATTAGAGCCTGTACCAGAGCCTTGTCCCGCATGGCACCACTCTCTGCCTCCTTACCCCCACGCGGTGTGGTGCTAACTGGAGGCTCCAGAATAGGATTCCATAGCAACTCAAAAGTAAATAAAACGACTGCAAATGAAAGCAGCTTGGGGGGTGGCGGGGAGGAGAGGCATCTGGAGCTTTGGCACGGGGGATCTTCATGGAGGAACTTCATGGCATGAGTTAAAGGGTCTTTCTCAGTTTCAACTCTGGGATTTGGATCGTGATTCTTAGGTTCAAGGCGAAAATGCTTGGTAGGAAAATGTCTCAGGCTCCAAAAAGTCGTGGTCTCTAGGCACATAGCCCACAGGATTGTGAGAATGATTATTAAAGATGGCCCAAGCATGCTGACCTGTCCAGGATCAAAGTTTAGTTTTCTCTGAAATAGTTAATATTCAGTACTCACCTAGGAATTGTATAGTTTGTCTTCTGGATTTGTGTTCTTTTGCTGATGCTATTGCTCTAGGGCTTATGAGGTCAGAGGAAGAGGAATTTCATTCAGCTAGGTTTGGGATTTAGAAATTTCTGCCTAAAACAAAAGGTTTGTTTCAAAATAACACTCAACCAGTGTGAGTGTGATTCACTTAAGTGGCAGTTTCTTACTGTTACTTATTGTTCCTTAAGTCATTCAAACTAGATTGGTTAAAGCCATGAGAACTATTGCCTCTGAGATCATTCTTGCCCTATTTATAGGAATAAAGGCAAATAATTGACTGTGGGGGGCGGTTAGTGGGGGAAGGGGGGATTGATTGATTGATTGATTTGAGATTGAGATTTCTGTGAACAGGGCCCTGGATGAATCAGACATGAAGGCTCTGCTCTTCATACTATTAATTCAATATTAACCAATTTTTTTTTCCATTTTGCTGACATCTGCAAAATGAAGGCAATACTTACTACCTAATATATTAACTGGTATAGAAAAGTAAAGGAGCAAAGTAAAGTTCTATCATATGTAGAACTGTGTGACAAGTAACACTTGACACTTTCAGAGAAAGTGTCAACAGTACAGTGAGTACACAAGTAAGGGGTTGGGAGCAAAGGTCAGTTGAAAGTCTTGAGAGTATTGCCCTGCTCTGAGTTTTCTCCTTCATTCCTATTTGTTTTGCAGTGGGTCTCTATATGAAGTGAAAATACAAACAGTTGCTGGCCTGCCCTTCTCCTTGGTGCTTGTGGGGGCTGAGGCTAAGTCTGCTGGGAGTGGTTGACTCTTTGTTCACTGTGCCCTGCTTTCCCCCTCTCTTTTCTCCTATCCTACCCTTAGAATTTGCTGGAGAAGCATGCCAACAGCGATCCCAAGTTAGCCCTCACTGGAGTCCCTATAGTACAGTGGCCAAAAAGGGATAAGGTAAGAAACTACTCTTGATCTTCAGGTTCTGAACCATTTTGCTGTCTGACGATTACCATTCCTGAAAGAAAAAGCAGGTAATTGGCTATCTTTGGGCATGGCTCTCTAACGAACTACCAAACCTGTCTCCAGGTATGTATTTGTTCACCAGAATCGATCAGTTCCTATCCTTCTGGCCCAGTGACTCAATTATTTTCACTGATGTGATTTAAAATTAGAACAATTACATATATAATTTAAAGGCCAGAGTGTTTCTGTGTTGGAGTGAGACCATACTCTCAAGTTTCCCCTTAATTTGGACTTTTCAGTATCGAATTGAAAAGAGAAAAATGGAATTACCCATTAGCTAATAAACAATCAGTTATGAATTTTTATGCCTCTTCAGTTAGGTCCTGCATCATTTCTTTCCATATTGTTTTTTTCAAGATTATTAAACAAAAGTAAGTGATAGCATTCTGATCCTGATCCTGGGTCTGGAAGGTAAATTAGGCCCTTCATTGTTGTTCCCAGATGAAACTTTCAGGACCATCACATTCCAGTATTTAGGCAGACTATAAAGGTGTGCAGCTGAAAGATGTCCTTACAGAACCATTCCTCCTTCCTAGGGCAGGAGTCCCACTTGGCCTCTGCTTGGCCACACGAGACTATCTCAGAACAATTTAGTCATTCATCTCGTTTATTGGGGCATCGGCTACGTCCCAGGTTGTGTGCTTGGATTCAGAGTTAATAAAGACATGAACAAGGCCCATCTCCTCTCAAGCAGTTAATTGTCTTCTTTAGGAGCATATTCTCAGTAGTAATACTCAGGATAAGGAAACACGGAAGGGCCCTGGAGTGAGTGGTACGTAAAAAGCTTCAGGAAGGGGCAAATCTTACAGCTCAGCAGAGTGAGAGGGATATGGCTGAAATAGATAGTAGCCTGAAGGAGTTGGCAAACTTTTTCTGTAAAGGTAATCTGTAGATATTTATTACATTTATGTAGATAATAAATGTAAAAAAATACAGGTAATATTTTAGCTTTTGCAGGCTATATAGTCTCCATTGCAGCTTCTCAATTCTGCCATTACACATGAAAGCAGCCATGGCTGTGTTCCAGTAGAATTTTATTTACAAAAGACAGGCAGCAGGCAGATTTGCCCACAGAACAGTGTTTGCCAAGCCATGTAATCTTCTACCCTCTCCAGTCCTTAAAGCTACCTGATATATTTGACCTCACTGCTTTCTCTTTCCAGCTTAAATTCCCCGCCAGGCCAAAGGTGCGGGTTCCTACCATCCCCATCACAAAGCCTCACACTATGAAACCAGCTCCACGGTTAACACCTGTGAGGCCAGCTGCTGCCTCCCCCATAGTGTCAGGAGCCAGGCGGAGACGAGTACGATGTCGAAAATGCAAAGCCTGTGTGCAAGGAGAGTGTGGTGTTTGCCACTACTGCAGGGACATGAAGAAGTTTGGGGGCCCTGGTCGCATGAAGCAGTCCTGTGTCCTCCGGCAGTGCTTGGCAGTGAGTGATCTGCTGGGTAAAGAATTTGGGGGAGGGGTGTTGGTGCCAAAGGGACTAAAATGCACATAGTGGAGAGTTATAGAGACTTCAGATTTGGAAGGAAAATGTTACGCTCCTTTTTGGCTTTCTTTGTTTGTCCCTTTTCTCTCTGGGTTCAAACGCAATGTATCTAGAACTAAAAATTAGTTACTAGACTCTTTCAGCCTTATCCAGTATTCAAATGAGAGACTAGCATTTGAAGGGCAAATCATTACCATCTGTCCCCTCTTTAAGTGGATTAGAAAGGAAGGACCTGTGAGACCAAGGACAGGCTGACTGAAGATAAACTGATCTCTGTTGGTCTCGGGCTACTTGATTCTGCCCATCTTCTTTTCAGCCGTTTTCCCCACCTGCGAGTTTACTAGAGAGCTGCAGGAGCCAGATCACCCACCTTAGGAATATGGAAGCAGAAATGACAAGGGTCTAACTCTGCTTTCTTTTTGGTTTCCATCTTTGTCCTCTTATAGCCTAGACTGCCTCACTCAGTCACGTGTTCCCTCTGTGGAGAAGTGGATCAAAATGAGGAGACACAGGACTTTGAGAAGAAACTCATGGAATGCTGTATCTGCAATGAGATTGTTCATCCTGGCTGCCTCCAGGTGAGGAGAGGCCTAAGGGGCCCCTGAGGTCTCAGCTGATAGAGTGTCTGAAGATACTGAGTGGAGCAGAGGAGACTGGGACATAAGGCACCAGAGGAAGTCCAGACCTCAGCCTCAGAGGTTGAGTCTACTCTTGGTCCCAAGTGTGTTCAGAATCTCTTCAACTCATTCTAACTTGCAATTGGGGTGGAGAAACACTGTTTTACATGCATTCTCTTATTTAATCTTCAAGACAACTCTGTGAAGTGGGTCTGCTCCATTTTTTCATATTTATTTAAATCTAAAGAACACTGGTGCTGGTACTTTTCTTGGTCAGTTATGACTACCACCTGGCTGACAGTGGTTATAAGACACCATCAATTGTGAGAGGCAGCCCAATTTCAGAAAGGTTCAAATGTGAAAAATACACATCTTAGAATCTATAAAATAGGATATTATCTCTACAGTGATGGTCAGTACAAAGCATTCAACTATATGCCAGACATTTTTCTAAACACTTTACATAATACGTGATTTATTCTTCACCACAACCCTGTAAGATGGGTATTATTATTTATCTTCACTTTACATTGAGAACACTGAGTCACAGAGACCAGATCACTAGTCTCTGAACCCAAGCAGTCATAAGTACTATGCCCTGCTGTCAAGATCAGGTCTGGTGCTATTCCTGTGTGTTCACTTCTTTTGCAAAGTGGCATGTGACCCTCAGGAGAATATATGTATGAGGACAAGAGACCCCAGATTGACCCGGACTCTTAGGAATCACCTCATGCATGAAGCCTAAATTTAATCAGGTAACCAAGAGTGAGGGTAGCCGGTTTTCCAGTGGCTGGAGTGGAGCCAAATGACTCTCGTTTTTTGTCGTATGGATCAATGTATTTAGGAATGGGTAACTCCTCCAGGTTCTTTCCAACCGTGTGGCTTCATTATTGATAAAGGGGGCTTAAGAAACAGGCTTTTTTTTTTTCCTTAATGAGACAGATTTTTAACATCCCTGTCTGCCTATAGATGGATGGAGAGGGGTTGCTTAACGAGGAATTGCCAAATTGCTGGGAGTGTCCAAAGTGCTACCAGGAGGAGAGCTCAGAAAAATCCCAGGTAAGGGAACTTTATTTAGACTTGCACTGTGAGAAGAAAGGGAGCATCAGGCTTAGGAGGTTACTGTATGTTTGCCTTTGCAATTGTAATCACATGGTGTTTCTGACCCAGGGATATTATTTTTTATTTTGTTTGGTATCTTTTTTCCCTTTGGTTAATTTTTTTTTTTTTTTGAGCTTTTAATGTTTGGGTTTTTGTATTGACTGTCATTCTACCTGGGGTCTGCAAGTTGCTGAGGTCCTTTTACACTGTGTGGCCCTAGAAAAAGAAGAACCACAGCTAGGCTGGTGGAGCGGGGACAGGAGGAGTACAGGGCTGCTCCTGCAGAATGAAACTCCAGGGGAGGCAGTGACCTGAGGCAGCTGGTAAATACAGTAGTGTACTGGAGTTTCCAGTTAAGCAGGTTCGCATTTTTGTTTCTTCACCTTTGTGCCTCACAGAAGGCCCTGTCCATTTGCCCAAATGTGTCCTGCAGAGGCAGCGCCTCCCCCAGAGGAGACCAGTCCTATGACCTTGGCCTTGAGCAGCTGCGGTTGCTGGCCCAGTGGTCACCAGTAATGTCAAAGTGCCAAAAGGACTCTGGTTACACAGGTTGGCAAGGGAAGACCTGCTAAGGGCACATACAGAGGAGGCAGCTGGCCTAAGTGTCAGTCACCCAGGCCCCAGTGGTCTCCAGGTGTCCCATGTAGGAAGAAGGATGTTTCTTTGTCTTCTTTCTATTTCTTTCCCCTTGGGCAATGAGTTAGATGAATTTTTAGTCTAAATATCTTTGAGGGCAAGGATTTCTAGAGTTGACTTAGTGTTAAAGTTCTCTTTATTGCAAGTCGTTATACTAGTAGGTTTTACATTTGTCTTCACTGGTGGTGGTGGCCACTTGCTTCCCTGCTGTAGCAGATGGGTTGGCAGATGCTGTATTTTAGTTTTCCCTTCTAATGCACTGTGAAAGCCAGCCCCTAAGAGGTGGTCATTCTCTTCCAACCATAGTGATCTAAGAATGTAAGGAGAAAAGGAAGTAAGATTGTTGCTTAGGAACAGAAATGTCTCCTTAAGAAAAATCAACTGCTGTGGTAACTTGTAGAATACATTGATTAGGCTTCATTGCAACATAGCCATGGCGGGCTCCAGGAAGAGACGGGACTGGCCAAGCACAAGTGCATAGGATGAGGTTGTGGTCCTTTGTAGAAGGTCAACTTCATCAAACCTCAATTCCTCATTTTCATCCTGAGCAGATGCTTCTGGGAAGAGTGCAGTTTCTCACAGAGGTTCTCATTCTCTGCTTAATCTCGTTTATAGTTGGTTTCTAGGGAGAGGGTGGGGTGCTTAGTGGAAGAAGCAGCCTGGTAGAGGTGAGCTCAGCCCTGGTCGAGCCAAAGGTCCGTGGCATTTACTGCTGTTGGGTTCTGTGTCCCAGTGCAAACGGGCTGTGTAGGCTGCTTTCCTCTCACTACCAGCATCTCTTTCTTCCACCAGAAGCATGTCTTGGTGCTTTTCCCTCATAGGAAAACAGTGATCTGTCTCTCTGGTCCCCAGAGAGTAACAGAGAGGAACACCATGTAGATTTAGAGCGTTTTGAAAAAAGGAGACACTGACGTGGCTTTTTGCACATGTTTTACAGAAGCGGAAGATTGAAGAAAGTGACGAAGAAGCCGTGCAAGCCAAAGTCCTGCGGCCCCTGCGGAGCTGCGACGAGCCCCTCACGCCCCCGCCTCACTCACCCACTTCCATGCTACAGCTCATCCATGACCCGGTTTCCCCCCGGGGTATGGTGACTCGGTCATCCCCTGGGGCTGGCCCCAGCGACCACCACAGTGCCAGCCGCGATGAGCGCTTCAAACGGCGGCAGTTGCTGCGGCTGCAGGCCACAGAGCGCACCATGGTACGGGAAAAGGAGAACAACCCCAGCGGCAAAAAGGAGCTGTCTGAAGTTGAGAAAGCCAAGATCCGGGGATCGTACCTCACTGTCACGCTGCAGAGGCCCACCAAAGAGCTCCACGGGACATCCATTGTGCCCAAGCTGCAGGCCATCACGGCCTCCTCTGCCAACCTTCGCCATTCCCCCCGCGTGCTAGTGCAGCACTGCCCAGCCCGAACCCCCCAGCGTGGGGATGAGGAGGGGCTGGGGGGAGAGGAGGAGGAAGAGGAGGAGGAGGAGGAGGAAGATGACAGTGCAGAGGAGGGGGGTGCAGCCAGGCTGAATGGCCGGGGCAGTTGGGCTCAGGATGGAGACGAAAGCTGGATGCAGCGGGAGGTCTGGATGTCTGTCTTCCGCTACCTCAGCCGCAGAGAACTTTGTGAATGTATGCGAGTGTGCAAGACGTGGTATAAATGGTGAGCAGGGATACAGGGATCAGGAGTAGGGGTACGGGAGTAGGTGGCAGGTTTTCCATATGAGAAGAGCATGCGTCTTGGCATCTGGAGGCTTGTCGGGTCCTAAAGTATTGAATCAGCCTAGTCTGTTCCCCAGACTGGGGTCCTGTTTAAGTTGTGGCCAGTTGGAAATTGAGAGAAATTTGGCCTTTTGCCTCATCTCCCTGCCTCATACTTGCCCATCTCTTTACTGGGTGTAGGAAACTGATTTGGGGGATGGATTTGTATAGTGCATTCTAAAATTTTAGAGTCGTAAGTTTTCTTTCCAAGTCAGCTGAACTCGTCCTCATTTGTTGAGAGCCTCTGATGTGCCAGCCCCTGCTCTATTTAATGAGAGAGGTGGACATGCTTTTCAAAAAATTTGAAGGTGCTCACAGTTTTTAGTTTTAGTTATTCCCCAAACCTGGACCAGAATTGCTTTCTCCAGCAAGCAGGATCCAGTTTTAAAGCTTCCTGAGACTTAGTTATCCTTAACGATATCTACCATTTCTTTTCAAGTTAAATATTAAGGCACTTAAGGGAAAAAAATCCCTAGAGATGATGAACAGATTTCAATAAGGTATTGCTTTTTCTTAAGCTCCTGGACCCTAGGACATATCCTTTAGATCTGGGTCAAACCCTATTTACAGTAATTCTCAAAGTGTAACGCCCAAACCAGTGGCATCACGTGGGACCTTGTTAGAAATGCAGGTTCTCAGGGCCCATGTCAGACCTCTCCTGAATCAGAACCCCTGGGGGTGGGACCAGGCAGTCTGTTCTTAACAATTCTCCAGAGGATTCTGATACAAGTTAAAGTTTGAGATCCACTGCTCTTCTTATAAGCAGCTTGTTTCTGTTATAGACGTTTTATGTGCCATTGATGAAATATTTTCAGTCTTTAAAGAAAGACCTGTTCTTCATAAACAGGAGTTTATTTCCCAAATCTGAATTAATATGTGATCTATCTAAATTCTAATATTTCTCTTTATAGGGCTAGTAGGCCTGCCTGACTCTGTCCCTCGGTTTCCAGGCCGAACCACATAAGATGCCCATTATGTGCCGTCTCCTGCCAGCCAGACTCTGAGCCTGGGGTGGGGGTGGGGGGGACGCTGTAAAATATTAAACAGAAGCCTGCGTGTTGCAGTGCTATTTGTGGCCTATGGACTTGTAGATTGCAGTGGAAAGGCAGGCCTCTCCCTTCCAGTTCTGGTCTAGACTGGTTAGAAAATGTAAAGCTAGCACTGAAGCAGGAACCCAGGGTGGGAAAGGACTCCCCAGGCCTGATGATAAAGAGCCTCTTTTGGCTTGGTGCAGCAACGGGCTCTTTCCAGAGCTTAAAGCGGGGTGAATCATGGGTATGCCAAGGAGCAACCTTCCTCTCAGGCAGCTGGGAGTGACTGGCAACTGGGAGAATGGAAGTGAGCCTAGCTTCAGGAAGCAGGAAGTCAGGAAATTTTTAATGCTCCCTTATTTGGTGGGAGCCATACCATTTTAATGTAAATGAGGGGCGATCATATATTGTTTGCTGTGTGTCCCTAACAATTGTGCTGTGTTCTCAGCCCATCTAGAGTAAATCAGGGAGAACTGGTCAAGTTATCCACTTAATCTATAGGGCCGCCTTAGAGGACAAGCCCTAGTCTCGGAGGCAAAAAAAAAAAATAACAGGCATTATCCTTGTGTGCTAGCAGAAGAACTTGGGGAAGGTCACCCTCCAGATGCTCTGCTTTTCCCAGAAGCCTCCAGCAGCCTGTGATGGGAGCTCCTTTGACAAGGGATATCAGGTTATTGACAGCTAGGTCTCTTTCCTTCTGTCACAGGTGCTGTGACAAGAGACTTTGGACAAAAATTGACTTGAGTAGGTGTAAGGCTATTGTACCCCAGGCTCTCAGTGGCATCATCAAGAGGCAGCCAGTGAGCCTCGACCTCAGTTGGACCAACATCTCCAAAAAACAACTGACATGGCTCGTCAATAGGCTACCAGGTGAGCAGCCCTGCTGCTGTCCTTCCAGGGGAAGCTGCTTCGTTGGCAATGCTTCTTAGAAGTGCTTTAAGGCAGCGGTCCCATGTCATAGTTGCCTTTCTGCTTAGCAAGAGATTTACCCAGGGCCACCTTAACTGCCATCCCCAAGGCGCCACTCTGGAATGGCAGGCCAGTCACTGCACTAGACAGCAAAGAGAATGGGATCAGGTGCTGCTGCTAGTCCTGCAGGTCTTCTCAGCATAGCTGCTGAAGAGGAAATTTTAGTAAGATGTTGCCTTGATCAGCTCCTTGTAAGGCCTTGTTCCCTTTGGCATTTTGAGGTCTTGGAAAGATAGGAAGTCACTTACACTTGCATTGCTCTGGTAGGAACTAAGCAAATGGTTTTACCACCAAAGCTAGAAGATGTAATAAAGGAGCGTGCTCATACGAATCTTTGAGCTGGATTACTAGAATAAGGACACAGTGCCTCCGTCCCATTAAACGGAAACCATTTACCTGAGATCAGCTGGTAGTTAAGGCTTTGGATGTGCTGAACAGAGCATGTATTACTCCGTGCTTCTTTCTTTTGCAGGACTGAAAGACCTCCTCCTAGCAGGGTGTTCCTGGTCTGCAGTCTCTGCGCTCAGCACCTCCAGCTGCCCCCTTCTCAGGACCCTTGATCTTCGGTGGGCAGTAGGAATCAAGGACCCTCAAATTCGGGATTTGCTGACTCCACCAGCCGATAAACCGGGTATGCTCTGGGCCTGACTTCTCTGTGCTTGCTTTCACCACACTGCATCCTCAAAGCTAAGGTAGTCTCAGAAATGATATTGTGGAAGAGTAGAAGAGGGCAAAATTGAGAACAGCAGGATGGATTGTGTACAGGTACAGGTTAACACTTGGCAACCAGAATACTACCTACCAACAAGTCCATTTTGTGGGTCAGTAGAGTTTGGGAAGTCTGGGAAGGCTTCCTGGTTGAAGTGGAATATTGAAAGCTTTTTGCATGATGGTCTAGAAGAGTGTAGGAGTGTGGGAAGGGGAGGAGCATTCCATGCATACCCTTTTGCTGTGTGAGGCATAATCTAGCAGCTGGGAAAGAAAGAAAACGTGTCTGGTTTCCTAGAAACTGCCCCCACACACTGCTCATTCTGAAGGCAGCGCTGGGTGTGGGCAGTTCTGCTTAACCCCTGCCAGGGGCCTGACCAGCAAGTAGCTGAAGCTGCCTGCAGTTTTGGAACTGGAATAGAGTTAAAAGTTATTATCTAGGCTCTTTTCTTGCTCCTGCAGGTCAGGACAATCGCAGTAAGCTCCGGAACATGACTGACTTCCGGCTGGCAGGCCTTGACATCACAGATGCCACGCTTCGCCTCATCATTCGCCACATGCCCCTCCTGTCTCGACTCGACCTCAGTCACTGTAGCCACCTGACAGATCAGTCCTCCAATCTACTCACTGCTGTCGGGTCTTCCACTCGCTACTCCCTCACAGAGCTCAACATGGCAGGTATGCTGCTGCAGTGCTGCATGACAAACAGTGCCCCGTGCTTCCTGGAGGTCCCAGCGCTCCCTGGAGTTTAACCTGTAGAACAGAAAGAACTAGGGGCTGTTGACTGAACCGTGTGTTAACTTGTTTCCTCACATCCAGACAAGGACATGGATTTCTGTCCCTTTTTTAACTGATGGGGCACTGAGGCCAAGAGTAATTGTCAGGTGCCTAAGAGCACAGCCATCCGCAGCTGCAGCTTGATCAGCCTTGGGATGCAGGAAGTGAGGTGGCAGGGGGCCTTCAGAGGTCACAGTGTCGATGACACTTCTGGTTTCCGAGCCAGGTAGTTATGAGACAAAGAGGGCTTTTGTTTAGCACTTTGAGGAAAAAAACTGGGGAACTGAACAGCAGAGGCGAACTCCTATGGCTGTGTGTACATAGCATTGTCCTTGTGGTCACTTTCCCTACAGGTTGCAATAAATTGACAGACCAGACCCTGTTCTACCTACGGCGCATTGCCAATGTTACCTTGATCGACCTTCGAGGATGCAAGCAGATCTCTCGAAAAGCCTGCGAGCACTTCATCTCAGACTTGTCCATCAACAGTCTCTACTGCCTGTCTGATGAGAAGCTGATACAGAAGATCAGCTAAGACACCACCCGGCCAGACTGAACAGGAAACCGATCTTCCCCCGACTCCCCAGCCAGGAGAGCCTCTCTCCCCGACCCTGCACGGGCTCTGAGGCCAGCGTCATACTCCCTCTCTGTTCTCCTATCCCTTGAGCCCTTCCCCTACAGGCGGGGCAGAGAGGATGGTGGACACCAGGCTTACCTGCCTGCTCCCCTTCCTCCTGAGGAGAAGGGAGTAGCACAATGAGGGGAAAGCACAGGCTGTGTGCAGTCAAGGTGCCTGCTCGCCCGTCCGCCTGCTCGGTCACCTGCCAGGAGGCCAGGCTCTCAGTTTGGGTTATCTGTGCAACTGTCATCTGCGCTGGGCCCTGGGGCCCTTCTCCCCATCCATGGTCCCAGCAGCGCCTGGTTCTGAGCAAACTCCCAGGGAAGAAAGCGGCCCTGTCTCCGTGGCCAAGTTCTCCTTGTGGTGTCCAGTGCGTGTCTCTCCTCCGTCACTCTCCCGGCTTATGCAGGAGGGGCCAGCGGCCCCAGGAATGCCAGACCCATGCAGATCACACTGGTGCTGTTGAGGTGTCGAAAACCTCTCGTCCGTGTCTGTGTTCTCCCTTCTCTCCTCTCTTTTGCTTGATCC
Source organism: Eidolon dupreanum (assembly GCA_028627145.1). Lineage (NCBI taxonomy): Eukaryota > Metazoa > Chordata > Mammalia > Chiroptera > Pteropodidae > Eidolon > Eidolon dupreanum. The sequence goes on along the minus strand of CM053510.1, from coordinate 2,357,669 downwards.
TGTCCGATGCTCGTAGTTCACACGAGGTAACCCCACCCCAGACCTTCCCGCTAGTCTCTATGAGGTCCTTATTGCACTTATTGGGGTTGAGGCTCTTCAAAGGAGCTGGAACTGTTTATCCCAGGGACACCCCCATTTTATTGCTTCCTAAGCAGATTCTGAGACAGGCACCATCTCCTTGTTCCCCCTCCCTCCTCAGCCACCCACCGCCCTTTTCCATGTGTCTTTATTCTTGCCTGAACAGGGCTTTCCCAGGATGCGTGTTCTCAGAGGGAGCAGCCTGTGTCCCCAGCTGTGGGGAGCAGCAACCTGGGCCAAGTTCCCACTTGCCTCCCAGCCGTCACCAGGCCTCTGGTGTAGTGTAGCCCCCAGAGCCCAGACCTGTGTTTAGCCCCAGTGGCTTACTGCTCTGGCATCTTTTAGGGGGTGGGGGGAGGGAGTCCCTGCTTAGAAGCCAGTCACCTGCCCTCTGCCTGCAGCCATGGAAGGGGGTGTGCATGTGCCTCTGTGTGTATGGCTGAGTGTATTAAGCGCGCGCGTGTGTGTGGAGGGAGGGAGGGAGGGGAGCATGGTGTCTCCCACTCCACCACCCTGGGTCAAGCCCCGTCAGCTGCCCCCTTTTACTTTGCATTGAACGGCCTGTCCAAAGATCCTCTCTCTAGGGCAGCAGAGAGCTTTTTGCACTTTAAAAAAAAAAAAAAGAAAGGTCGGAGTTTCTTTTCGGTCAATATTGAAGTGTGTGAGGAGACGCTCAATAGCAGCAGCCTGTGGCGAGAACTTATAAGTGATTGATGCCGATTTGCACTCTGCTCCCCCTCCAGGAAGACAGTGATAGCACAACCTTGTCCCACCTCGTCCTCCAGACCCTTCTCTCCCTGGTCCCCTTCCTGCAGCCCAGTCTCAGGCGCTCCTCCTCCTCCTCAAGCCCCGCGGGGGAGGGCAAGAAGCCCAGACACCCCGAGGAGAGATGCCAACCGCACCCTTGCCACTTCCAAAGCAATAGAGGCAGAGGGGCCCCCTCTTTGCCACCTAACCCAGCTTTGACCCTGGCATTGTGACTGGCCTCTTAAGAGGAAACTGGGTCCTGGTAGGAGGGGATGGCATTATGTCTGTTTCTTCCAATCTGCTGATTCTCGGCTGCACCTTACAAGCAGCAGTCTGCTCCTGTGACCCTCTGCCCCTTCCATTGGTCTCCAGGCCCCAGCAACCTGGGGCTGAAACTTTGAGGAAATGCCAGTGACTTACTCCAGAGTGCCTCAGTTAGGGGACTTCTCTGTAAAGAACCCTGGGTATCGAGCAAAAACCTTATTAATATTATTGTTAATGACCTATAATTGGAAGCTTCCTGCCTTTTTTTGGTTGCTCCTGTGGAAAATACTGAAAAGATTGTTTTGTTGTCTTTTTATAAAAGGGGAGGTGGAGAGACCCCTTCAGAGCAGGGATTGTGCCGGGAGAGTGCCTCTGACTTTGGGACATTTCATCCACAGAAATTTCCAAGCTGATGGTTTGTTGTGGGTTTTGGTTTTTATTTTTGTTTGTTTTTGGTTTGGAAAAACAAGCATTTTTACTGTGCACATAATTGGTCAGCAGAAAAGGAATCCCAGGAGTGGTGGCAGATGGACCTATGCTCTTGCTGGGTTTTCCTTTTCTCTGGGACTGTGAGGGGGAAAATGGTTTTTAGAGGTGAGGGTTGGTCCATGTGGAGGAAAGAAATGTCCCTGGGGACAGAGGAACCAGGGCGTTCCATCGCATGTCCTGCAATCTGCTCTTAGATCCGGCCTTGCCAGGAGAGCCTGCCCTCAGACTGCAGGACCAGACACCCTGCCTCCATCTTTCCAAGCACCGGGGCGAAAAACCACAAAGGAAAGGAAGAAAATTTATATATATATATATATATATATACATATACATATATATATAATATAAAATCACTTGGTGATTAAAAAAAATAACTGCTCCATAAATAAAACTCCTGAAGTCACTATGTTTAAAGGGTTTGGTTGTGTTTTTTGTTTTTTTGGAGAAATATTGTAAATATATATTTTTTGTTGCTGATTTAGAGTCAATCTCCAATGTTGTGCTAAAAAATTTAAATTAAATGTTAAGCATTAAGGGGACAAGTCATGCTATCTCAGTTGACACATTGGGGTTATTTTGGGCCAGGGAAAGAGGGAAGCTAGTTGGACTTTTGTTTTCTAAACGTTCTCCACTATTGGTTTTAGAAAGAGCAAGGACATCTTTCCTCTGACACATGGGAATGGGAGATATTTGTGTAATAAAATTTTTAAAAGACAAAAAAAGAAATAGCCTCCAATGGGAAATATTTTGGGTTTTGTTTTTTGGGTTTTTTTTTTTTTTTTTTTTTTTTTTTTAATAAAAGGCTTTAAAAAGAGCACAACCTTTTCTGCCTTGGTGTGTGTGTGTGCACGCGCGTGTGCGCGTGCATGAGAAAATAAGAAGGTCATGCAGGTTCTGCTGGAGGCCAAAGCCAGGTGTTGCTTGCTTCACCCCTTTATGCCCCTTTATGCAGAAGCAGCTTCTAGAAAGACCACATTTTACTTCATGGAACTTTTAATTTAGTGGATGTGAAATGTTAAGTAAGTATGAGAATACCTGTCTCCCCCACCCCCACCACCAAGGCAGTGCTTGGAGCAGAGGGCGGGGAAGGGCCCCCGTGGTGCTCCTGAGAACAGAAACCTGGGGATTTCTAAGCATCATCCCTGGAGAGCCTGTAGCCAAGGCCAGCCTCCAGCCACAGAACAGGCCCCCTGAGGACAATGCCTGCTAGAGGTCACTGGTCTGGGTCAGATGGGCCGCAGTTGGCATTTGTCCCACCACATTCCTGTGCATCTCATCACTTGGTTTGTTGGAAGAGTGTGCTAGGTGTTGACAGAAGACTGTCACATCAACCCAGACTGCAGTGTCTCAGGAGAGCTGGGAGGTCCTGAGTAGGTTTTCGGCACTACCCTCGGGAGCTGGTGGATTCCTGCCCACCTAACCCCAAGCTGACAGTTAAGGACCATCTCCAGTAATGCATGCTAGAAGAGGAGGAGCTTGGACGATGGGCTGGTGTCATGCTGGTTTCCTTAGGATGGATATGGATGTGGCCGTGTTTGGATATTGCCGGGAAAGGAAGAGTGTCAGTTTGGCCTCCTCAATATCTCAGAGACCACCTGTCTCTCCATAATCTCATCTCTGCCACCTCAGTGGAAGCCACCACTATCTAGAAACTTTACCACAGCGAGAGCCCTGAGGCCTCCCAGCCTCCAGGCCAACCCACCGTCCTCCTATGCTGGCAGCCAGAACATTTCTCTTAAAAGATAAATTTGACTAATGCTCTGCTTAACCCATCAGTATGTTCGTCTAAAGATAGAATCCTCAAGCTTCTGCACCATTTGTCCCTTTTACTCTTCTCTACCCATAGTTAACTTTTTTCAGTTCCACCACCTCTGGGCTTTTACACATGCTGTTCCTTCTGCTGGTACACCTTCCTCAGTTTACATGTTACTTCCTCCAGGAAGCCATCTCCCTCCCTGCTCAAGACTGGATCACATGTTCCCATAGTACCCTACTGGTTTTCAGGACTACTTTCATCCGTCTCCTAGTTAGCCAGGAAGCTCTACAAGGACAAAGGTCAGTCTGTGTTGCTGCTCATCGTGTCATCCCCAGTAGCCCCACAGAGCTCGGCACATAACAGATGCCTAAGAAATACTGCTGAGTGAGCGTTCCCAATAGCTCAGATACCCAGAGACCCATCCCTCCCCGATATAGCCAATCTGTTGCCACATTCTCCAAATTCATTTTTTCTACTACTTCATACATCTAACCCTTCCTTTCTTGTGCTAATGCTACCAACCCTTTTTTTTTTTTTTCTTTTGGCCTATTTCCTATCTAACCTGTATTCAATCAAAGGCACACAAAAAAACTCAGTAACCCTTCAGGGTCATGTCTAAACAGTATCTCATTCTGCCACTTGCATCTGTAAAATGGGAAGCACCATGGTTGGCACATGTAGGTTCATCTGCCTAACTGGCTAAACTAGATGCCTCTAGACCCCAGACTTGCTGTATTTAGTGTGTGGTGCACCACCCTCACCACAACCCTGAAAATCTGTCCCTTCAAACACACCCTCCAGAAGCCTTTTCCATTTCCCCTCCAACCAGTAAGGACTAACCTGGACATTCTGTGCCTTTCCTAGGCAATGACATAGTGAAAACAGCTGGCATCTATCTAATGGACCTTACTATGTGTTGGCCACTATTCTAAGCACTTTCATGTAGTAACTTGTAAAATCCTCACAGCAAACTCTAATCCTCATTTTAATGGTGAGAAACTGAGTCATGGTCTTGAACATGTGCCCAAAGTGTCTTGGCTAGTAAAACTTGAAGACTCTGGCTCAAGCGCTGGTCCTATCCACCAGCTCCCTAGCCTCTCTGTGTACACGTGATCGCATTTCACACCCCACCCTGGGCAGGTGTCTTCATGCTATAGATGACAAGCCAAGGCTCAGAGAAGTGAACTGACGGCCCTAGAGTCAGTGGCAGAGCTACGACATATGTGAACCCTGGGCCTGGGACTCCAGAACTCAAGCATTTATCCCAGCTCTTGTGCCCCGCTGAGCATCCAGGTTGGGTATGTGCCCACACCCCTCTCCCATGGCACTTCGAACTCCTTGAGGGTGGGGCTAGCCATAGCTAGCTCTACCTCCCCCCTCATCTGTCCCAGGAGTGGGGGACGAGATTTACTAAGCATAATGAAAGATGGGTGTAAAGGAGAGGGAGGCAGGATCAGCTGCATTGGTGAGTGACCCATGCAGGGCCCTGCACTCAGGACCCCGCATTTAGTTTAATGCTCTGCTGTTGCCATCTTGAAATTTCTTAATTTTTTAACATGGAGCCCGTTCCATTTGCAGTGGGCCCTGCAAATGATGTGGCCAGTCCAGGGCGAAGGGATGACCCCAGCTCACCCCTGCCCTCCCAGGCCAGCTTGTGCTAAGTGCCATGTGGGTAGCCAGCAGCAGTAGAGCAGGCCTGGCGCTTCCTGGCTGAGATCTGTCCTACCACTATCTTTCCTGGTGCCCTGGCCCAGAAGGGAACTTTAGCGCTGGGCACCCACGTGTGGGCAGGAAACAGTAAGCGCAGTCACGGACGTCCAGAAGCACCTGGTTTGCTCTCAGCCCAGCGCTGTCACCAGGCTTCTGCCTCCGCCACTTGCCCCACTCGAGAGAGCTATAGGGAACAGGAAAGCCCAGCTGCTATCCTCCTAGAGTGTGCCATGGGAGCGCTAGTGAGGCCAGACAGAGGGACAGAAGTAGAGACATTGACACACTGAGAGAAAACACCCCAAGAAAAACAAGACAAAAAAAACTAGAGAAAGGGGGAGGGGAATAGAGAAATAAGAGAAACCAGGGAGGACGCCTAGAGGGAGACACTAGGGAGGCCCAAGATACTCCACGTGACAGTGGCCACTCAGCAAGCCACCTCCCCCAGCCCAACACTGCACACACATTTCCGTTAATCCTCAAAACAATCCAGTGAGGCCAGGCCGGAGGCTCCCGCGTACAGATGAGAAAGTCAAAGCTCAGATAAGTAACTTGCCTAAGGCATCGGCGGGGGCAACAGAAGGTGGAACTAGCATTTGGCCCCGGGGTCTTCTCCACGCACACGCTCCGCCCCCAAGACACGGCGAGTACCAGTGGCCACAGTATGGGGCCGATGGGTGCTACGCAACCATGCCTCGGACACTCACAGACAGGATGAGAGGGTCAACACAAACGCGCCAGACGAAAACACAGTTCCACCGCCGCGCTGAGTTGAGGGCGGCGCAGCGCATGCGCTCTGGGGACGGAACCCCGCGGGCGCTGGGGGGCGGGGCGCTGCGGAGGCCGAGCCCAGGCGAGGCCGAGCTGGGAGCCCAGCGCGGGCCGGGGGCGGGGGGCCGGGGTCAGGGCGCCGGGGTTGGCGGCAGGGGCCGGAGGCAGGGCGCCGGGGGCAGGGGCGGGGCGGAGGCCGGGACAGGGGCAGGGCGGGGGCCAGGTTGGGGACAGGGCCATAGCTTGGGAGGAGCTGGCTACAGTCCGGGGCTATGTCCGGGATAAGACTCCCGGGGAAAAAGGAGATTGCGGCCGGAGTAGTGCAGAGACTGTGGGACTTCTGGAGGGTTCCAGGAGCAGGTTGGGCGGAGCCAGCGTTCTGGAAGCCCGACCCAGGGTTGCAGGTCCGCGGCTGCGTGCCAAGGGGCCCCCGAAGGTTCTTGGACTGTGCGGGAGGGAGTCCTGGATATGTGGGAGCCTCCGCGATAAGCAAGGCCTCGCACTTGCTGTTCCACATGCCGGGAAAGCTTTTCCCTGTCCCTACCAAGGCTGCTTCCCTCCCATCCTTCTGGCTCGCGGGGCGGGGGAGTTGGGAGGGGAGGAGCGGGGTGGGGGGACCCTTCCCTCAGAGATTTCTCTGACTTCACTCTAGGAGGCTCCTGGCTCTCATAGTAACTTATCACCTGCCTCATGAGAATGTTTTTAGCATTAAATGAGATCATCTGGGCTCTAAGAATAGTGCCCTGGACACATAGTGAGAATCCAATAAATGTCCATGGTTATTATTATTATGTATAGGTTACCCATAAATTCAATCTCTCTCCCTATGTTGGATCCTCAAAGGCAAGCACCAGTGTCTGGCATGTTGTAGAAGCTCAACAAATATTGTCAGATGAGTGAGTAAGAGAATGAGTGAGTGAGTGAACTCCCAGCATCCCAGCCAGAGCCTGGCACTGTCTGGGCCCAGGACATCAGAGAGGTGGCTGTCCGTGTTGGGCAGGAGTTTCTCCCCATAATCTGTACACTCCCAGTGAGCTCAGGGAGGCAGCCAAACTCGTTCTGGATCTTCAAAGCCCAGAAAGGAGATGGAGAGGTGAGGCCCAGCAGGAGGGAACTTGTGTGTGCCAGTCCTCACCCTCAACCTCATTCACATTCACTTGCATACAATGTCAAGTTCAAGACCTTCCCCATCCTTCTCCTGCCCTCCTCAACCCGTCCACTGACCCTCCTCAGCACCCTGCCTCTTTGCATTATAGCTTTCGCCAGGTTCATTGGAGATATACATTTAGGGGTTTTCTTCCCCACCGGACTGGCCCATCATTGAATCCTCTTTTTCTTTGCAGCCCTAATTTTGTAGGGGGAGACGTGATGAGAAATGCAACAATGACCATGACAGACAGGGTCACCAAGGGACACCCCCCTGAGCAAGATCTAAAAGTTCTCCTTTTAGACTAGGAGATGCTGAGTGAACAGGAGCCTAGCTTGCCAGAAAGGTGGAGGACATTTCAGGCAAGGGAGATTAGATATAGAAGTCAACTTGGCTTTTTGTAGTGACAGAAGGAAGACCAGAGAGACTGGAGACTAAGGGGCATGGAGAAGGAGGCTAGAGCCGAATTAGAGGAGTGGGCAAGGGCCAGACTGTGCAGGTCTTATGGGCCACGGGAAAGGAAATGAGTTTTATCCTTAGTGCAGGGGGCCATCATTGGCAGTCATTGGCGGTGAGGTTTGATATAGGCCTGTAAGAACTCTGGCTAGAGGAGAGGCAGGGAGCCCTGCGAGGAGCCTGGTGCAGGCAGCAGCATCAGATGGGAGATGATGGGACTTGGGTTGGGTTCAGCAGGGCACAGTGAAGGATCCAGGGTACCCTTTGGAAACAGACACACCAGGTAGTCCACAGGACAGGCTGGATGACAGCATGTGTTATAGGTGGAGGTGGGAGCAGGTGAGGGAAGAGAGAAATTGAGGATGACTCCTAGGTTTTTGAAAGATGGAGGACCCACGACTGGGATGGGGAGGCGGGAGAGAAGCAGGTTGGACAGGGGCTGTGTGATGGGAGCAAGAGTTCAGTGATGGACGCTTTAAGTTTGCAGCACCTATTAGTCATCTGGGGGAGATGTCAGGTAATGAGTCTGTGGGTCTGCCAGCTGGACAGAGTTGGGGTTCCACTCCTCTTTCACTGCTAGCATCCCAGCCAGAGGCTGGCACAGTCTGGGCACTGGACAAAGGTTTGTTGAGAGAAGGAATGACTGAAGCCAAGTTTACAGTCGACCTCCTCTCAACCACTAGAGGGCAGCACCATTAAAAAAGAAAAGAGAAAAACCAGCCTCCCCCAGACCAGGAACTCACACCAACCTCTTCCCAGCCAGGGCTGCTAGGAGTGCCTTTCCAGGACCCAGGAATCAATGAAGGGGCACCCTGGAGATTGGCACGTGTGTTCCATCCACCACTTTTCTCTCTTGATCTCTCTCTTTCATAACCCCCTCTTTAGGGCTGCAGATTGGGCTGTGGGTGGGAGGGGCAGTTTGAGTTTCCAGAGTGGGGGGGGAGTGCCAATCTCTTGGAGCAGGATGGCTGGCATTTAAGAACCCACAGGGACTCTAGTCTGACAAATTCATCAGGAAGAATGTTTTAAATCGGGGCTGCTCCAGAAAACCCAGGTCAGCATGTGGCTGTGGTCAGAGTCCCTAAGAGTTGGAGAGGGGTGGAAGAAGGGGAGGTTAGAGGCCTCCTGCTGTGGCATCCTGTGTACCTCTGACCCTGTTCTTCTCCAAACTCCATGTGCCATCTGGGGCTGAAGAACTCATTCACTCATCAAAATCAACTGGGCCTTTTTGCATCAGATCCCGTGGTGGGCACTGGGGGCATAAGTTACAGTTGGGAATGGTATATACCTTTTTTTTAAATTTCATAACTAGCGCTTCCAACATCAGGAAGTATCTTCCAATTGATGCAGACATTTAATAAAGGGTCCTGGGTCTATAGGCTGGTCCACGGAGGACAGGGCTTGGTGCAGGGTCCTTGGTCCTGGGGCCAGGGTTGGGGCTGGAGCAAGAGGGGTGGGATTGAGGCTGGGGTAAGCCTAGAATCTGACTGCGGTTGTTAGGTCCAGGTTCCTGGTGCCCTGCTAAGGATTCTAGTTCCAGTCTGGGTCCTGGTTGGATGTCCTAGTCTTGGGTCCATGTCCGGACTTCTTGGTGTTGTGTCTAGGACCCTGGAGTGGGGTTGACACTCCAAGACCAGATCTGGCCCTGCTCCTAAGTCCAGGGTTTAGGGTCAGGACAGTGGTCTGGGTCTGGGGTTAAAATCGAGGTTGGGGATCAGTAACCAGCATGGGATCAAGGTTATAATCAGTGTTTGAGGTCATGATCCAAAATCTGGATGTGGGGTCCTATTGAGGGTCTGGGGTCAGTGTCAAGGCCTGGGTGCGGAGTTGGGGACCCACGATTGTGATTCATGGTCATAGAGTCTGAGGTGGTGGTCCAGGGTCTGGGTCTAGGGTTGCGTTTGGAGTCTGGGGTCGGGAATGTTATCCAGATCTGGTGTCAGGGCGTGGACTACATCCAAGGTCAGAGAGTAAGAGGTTACAGTCAGGGTCTGGGAGCCAAGTCCCTAGGACCATGTTCTGAAGCGTCAGTCTGGGCTCAGGGACCTGGTCTATTGCGGAGTCAGGGATCCGAGTTGTGATGTGAGTTGGGTCAAGGTCTGGGTCTAGCGTCTTCTTCTGCAGCTCCCTGTCACGGTCCAGGTGTGGGGTCAGGGTGGTGGCCCAGGCCCTGGGTCCGGGTGCGGGATGGCTCTAACATGGGGTCAGGCCGAGTCCGGCCCGCGCGGCCTCCAGGGGGCGCCGCCGCCTGCCCGCCCGCCCGGCCCCTCGCGGGCTCGCTGGCGCTGTGCGCGGCAGGCGGGGCCGGAGGCGGCGGCGGCTCCGGGGCGCGGGCGGCGGCGGCGGCGGCGGCGGCGGCCCGACTGCAGTCCCGGCGGGAGCGGAGCGAGCCGGGGCCGGGCCCGAGCCGGCGCCATGGGGCGGCGCCGCCTGTGAGCCGCGGCGAGCGGAGCCGCGGGCGCCGAGCGGGGCCGGGCGGGCGGCGGCGCCCGAGGCCGACGGAGCGGCCGGGCTGGGCCGAGCGCACCGAGCGGAGCGGAGCGGCGGGAGAGGCCGCCGCCGCCGCCAAGATGGCGGACCTGGAGGCGGTGCTGGCCGACGTGAGCTACCTGATGGCCATGGAGAAGAGCAAGGCCACGCCGGCCGCGCGCGCCAGCAAGAAGATCCTGCTGCCCGAGCCCAGGTGAGGCAGCCGCCGGGCCCTCGGCCCCGCTCTCTGCCGGGCGCCCGGGTCCCGCAGCCCCGACCGGCGGGGCACTGCCCCGTGACCCCTTCTGCCCCAGCCACCGCTCCGGGTCCCCCAGCCCTGACCCGACCCTTACGCGCCGGGCCCCGTGCACCTGAACCCGGAGCGCCCCAAGGCCAGGGCTTCCCAGCCCCACTGGCTCCCCAGCCGGCTCCGTGCCCCCTGCCCCGCTCGGCCTCCGGTTCCCTTCACGCGCTCCGTCTTCTCCCGCACGGGCTCCATTCCCCCTTCCTCATTCTCTGGGCAGCCTTTGATCTCCTCCACCGTCCCCCGTCGGGTCCCCCTCCTCTGCCTCCCAGCATCGACCTGGCCTGACTGTATCATCGGCCATCCTTTTGCTGCCCCTACCCCCAGTCCACCCTGCCTAGGGGTTCCACTGCCTCCACCCTCAGACACCTCTGGTCGACACTTGTGTAAGGTTTGGGGGAGACAACAAGCCAGTGGGTCAGTGGCTTGGGGTGGATTTGAGAGTGCTTCGGGGGGTCACAGCAGTGGTGGGGAGCAGGGTGTGGTGTGTGCCCCATCCCAGCGTGGGAGACACCCACGGTTGCCCTCCCCAGGCATTCCTCCTCTGGCAGGCCCTCCAGATGGTGCCCTGCAGGTGCTATTTGCTGGGGGACATCCCAGCACCCTGCCACAGCTGGACCACGGCTGCCACCTCTCTGTGAGACAGCTGATGTCACTGCACCTGGTATCAAAGTTTAAACTGCAAGGATGTAGGCGCAGAAGTGTACAGGGTACGGATGATAGCTGAGGTTTGCCCAGCATTGTGTTTTCCCATTGTTTGAGCCCATGGGCAGGAAGGACAGGTGTGGTTTTGTCCCTGTGGAACAGGTGGGGAAGCTGAAGCTCCAGAGGTGAGTGGCCTGTCTGCTGTCACAGATAACTCCAGAGTGGCGTCTGGCCACCAGATCAGGGCTTCCGGCTTCTAGTTCCACATTGTGTCCACCACCCTGGCCTTAGCCAGGGCCTGGCCGTTCTCAGCTGTGTGCCCACTATGATTCCTCATGTCACGTGGTAAGACCAGTCCCAGCAACTCCTCCATATCTGCCTGAGAGTTGGCATGCTGGTTCCGGGCCTGCCCGGGAGCCGGGGCCTGTCCTAGCTGTTATGGTCTCATCATGTGACTTTGGGCAAGTCCCTTGCCGTTTCTGGGCCTCCGTTTTCTCATCTGTGAAATGTGAATGGTGTGAAATAGGCTGTGACTATTCAGCATCCCAGGTCTTTGAAGCAGGGCCCAGAGCTTCAGGGGATGCCATGCCGTTGTCTCCGGCGCCTTCCTCCAGGGCCTGTTCACTGGGTTTCGGATTGACTGAACGCCAGGCCTGGGGGAGGAAAATGGGTCTGCGTTTTGAAAAGGCCGTTAGGGCCCTTTTTTTCTAAGACAGTTTGCAATCAGATTTCTCAAAACAGGAACCAGACTAACCGTCTAGCTGGGGGCTGTCCAGGGAACAGTGACAGAACAAAACCGAGTTCAGAAATGACAAAGCCACGAGGGAGGAAACGGGGGAGTCAGCCTCTGGGGCTTGCAACGGCTCTCCTTGGTGGCCAAGACCTCGAGACCCTCCTGTGGGTTGGAGTTCTGCAAAGGTTGAGGCGGGACCTTTTCTGGAACTCTCTGAGTTTTGGTAATCTCTCCCCAGAATGCATTGCTCCTGATGGGGCCCCGCCTTGGGCTGGCTCTGCAGGTGTCAACACCTCGAGGAACGAGATGTCCCTCTTTTCATGTCTCCTTTACTATCTGTGGTGATGGTGGTGATAGGAGTAATGGTAGAAATTATAATTATTATTTATTTGGGCACCTGTCATCTCAGTTGATCCAAAAAGCAACCTGTGAAGTTGGCAAGGCCATGCCTTGCATGTAGTAGTTGCTCAAGAACTGTCAGGCTACGTGATGTCTGAAACCAGGCAGGCGGTGAGTTCAGGGGAGGATCAGGAGACTGAGAGCCAGTCATGGGTTCTCGTGTAGGGCACCATTTGGGAGCACAGCATTGGGCAGTTACCCACATCTGTGAGATAGACTAGAGGCAGTGACCGTCAGTGAGCTGAGGCCAGAGATGGGCCTAGGCTGCTCCAAGGAGTCCAGGCCTCCTGTGTCTAAGGACACACCAGCCTTCGCTCTGTGCTTTGCACACCCGGTGGTCAGATGTCTCCTGCCCTAGAAAGTCATTATGACTGTATCTTGCATTTGCTTGGGACTTCCCAATTTGCGATGTGCTTTTTACTCCACTTTATCCTTTACAGAATTGTGGGGAAGCAGGCACAGCAGGTGGTACTCTCCCATTTAATAGTTGAAGCAACTGAGGCTCGGAGAGGGGAGGAGACTTGGTTGCAGGCGGAAGCCGGAATTTGAACTAAGGTCCCTGGTTTCGCAGGTGCTTTTCTCTGCTGTGCTTCATGTCCTCCGCACACCCCTCTACACCTTTGCTCTCACCCCGTCCATGTTTTAGGGAATGTGCCAGCTAGCACCCCTCGTCTGGGTAACCGTGCACCTGGGGAGGTGGCCCAGGAGCAGCAGGGCACCCCCCAGCACCGTCAGATGTCCTGATTTACAGGGCCCAGCCCCGTCCTCATCAGCTGGGACAGCCCTGGCAAAGTAGTGCTTAGAGGGGGCAGCTCCACATCTGGGGTCACATCGTCGCCTCACCCGCAAGGTCAGAGTCAGGGAGAAAGGCTGTGGTTTGTCCATGACAAGGTGCCACTTGGAGTTGCTCCCACCTTGGGGTGGTCCATCTTGGCAGCCCCCCTGTGGTTAGTGCCTGGGTTGTGCCTTGGCTAGGCCCTGGGGCTGGCCTCACAGCTCTGATTTCTCAGGGCTGGGGAACAGGAGCTACGGGGCATAGGGCCACTTTGAGCTGGCACAGGTCCTCCCTTTCTGTCACCCTATAGAATCTGAGGAAGCAGACCCACTTCTCCACCTTCTTATGGAAGGACACAGCGGTGTATAGCCGGAAGACAGGAGACTTGGCTTCTAATCCTGCAGTACCAGCTCACTTAGGAGCCAGGCACATCCCTCAGCCTGGCTGAGCCTGCCTCAGTTTCCACCTCAGTAAACTGAGGAGGCTGCCTCCTGCTCAGTGACCTCTCGGGGTCCGTGATCTGTGACTCTCTCCGAAGGAGCTGCTGTTTCCTCTTCCAGCAGTAGCAGCAGTCCTGTAATTATCATCATTTGCTTAATATGACCATGGAGGCCTCACGTAATTAATCTCTGGGCTCCTGGCTGAGGAGCCTGGCTTGGGCGCTCCCAAGAGGTGCCCCTGCCCTCCCTGGTGACAGTGGCAGCCCCAGCAGCAGACGACGGGAGCCTGAGAGCCGGGTGCCTCTTGCAGCCACCCGTCTTCTCGGCTCTTCCCTGGTCCCTCCCCCACGGTGGATTTCCTTCTTCCTGCCCTCTGCTGGCTTCCGTCTGGACCGCCACTGTTCCTCTGCCACCGCTTCTTCAGCTTCTTCGTTCCTGTTAACTCTTCACCTCCAGGACTTCCTGCCCTTGATTTGTGGGGCGAAGGAGTGCAGGGGAAGGTTTTCTCCCTCTTCCTCCCTCCACATTTTCATCACCAGCCTCATCCCCTACCCGGAACTTTCCACTCTGGTAGCGGTGTCGTACCCTCTCCTGCCCTGAAAACAGGATGATCAGCTCAGCAGTCTTCCCCTCTGGGCCTCGCATGCCCCTGCGTTCCCCAGGAATGGGTCTCTAGGACGTCTTTTCCCATCTGTTCTTCTTTCCCCAGCACCGGGCTTTCCATTTTTGCCACGAAGTTGCTCACGCACCCGTTTACTGGGGGGTTTGAGGGAGCGTGAGCATCACAGGCTGGGATCCGTGCAAGGGAATCTGGGCTCTGTCAGCCCAGGAATAATGTGTCCTATTAATGCACGATCCATTCCTAGTAGTAAATTCCCGGTGACGTCAGGTGTAGGCACACTCTGCAGCCGGCGTTTCCTCCCCGCCCCGCAGGCGCCCAGGTCGGCTCTGCAGAGGAGCTGCGGGCTTGGGGGCCGGGGGCTTCGGGCCGCGTGCACAGGGCGGGCGCTTCCAGGGCGTGATGCTCACGCCTCAGAACAAACAGAAACCACGAGCGTGAGTCTCGAGGGAACGCTGGACCTCCGTCACACCTGCTCTTTCTTCCTGTAGCCCCTCCCCACGCTCCTGCGGCCCCGAGGGTCCCATGTCCTCTGCTGGTCACATAAGACAGAATTACACTCAAGTTATCGCTAAGCCGTGTCAAACAAGAGATGCTGAAAGTGAGGTGCTGGGCGGCAGCCTTTTCTAATGCAATAATGTGCTTTTTGCGCATCACCGCTCACCCCAGGGGGTGGCGTCTACACAGGCGTCAGAGTGGGTTTCGGGTTTCGAGTGAATTTCCTTGTCTTACCGCATTAGCAGCCCTGTCCCCTGAAGGGGGCATTCTCTGACTCTGGGAGCCATCCTGCGTTTGAGGTGGAGGACAGTCCCCTCCTGGGGCCTGCAGGGCACAGAGCCCCGGAAGTTGCTTCTGGATGCATCCTAACGTGACGGCAGTGAATTGCAGGGTGTGGTGCTTGTGTCATATTCGTGTAGAAGCCACGACGTGTGACAAGGCCACCAGAGTACCTCTTCCCGGCACGTCCAGCAAGGAGCCCTTGGGAACCTGGCTCGCTGCGGACGTTCTGGGCGGGCCCGTGCGTGCCGTCCCTGCCGGTGCCATTCCCTCCTCCTGGGGCTGGGCCCGCTCCGGAGTTGGCTCTTTAGGTGGGTCTTTCCCATTTGGTATGTGGCCCCATCCTTGAGCACGGAGGACATTGTCAGCCTCAGAGAGTTACTGAGAAAATTAATAAGAATCCCCAGGGGACCTCCTATCGCTGCTACCTTAGTGCCAGAAATGCCACAGAGGAGCGCCTGAGCTGTGGCCGCAGCTGCTACTCTTCTGGCTTGTGAACCGTCACCTCCCAGAGCATGGCAGTTCCGGCGTGACTGCACCAGACCCACCAGACCGTAGCCCCCGTGCCAGCTGGCACTGTCCTGCGATGTCATGGCTCTGTCACAGGATCTGTGGCTCCTGGCCTGCCACATGCCAGCCGAAGCTGCCCCTAGCCTGATGGGCTCCCAAGAGAGATGCCGCCTGCTGCCTGCTGCCTGCAGCCACCAGCAGAGGGTGGAGGGGAAGGCAGCCAGGGCACGAGCCAGGTCCCCTGAGACCCCGTGCTCCGCTCTCCCACAGAGGTCAAGGGGAGCCCTTGCCTGGCGAGAGGCCCCTTATCAGGAGGGTTGGACCTTTTCTTGCCACAAGCTGCTCAGTTTCTTCCAGCCTGGCTTTCCTCACCATCAAAACGAGTGTGTTTGCCTCTGGCCCCTGCGTAAGCTACGGTCTGCAACCCGGAGTGGGAGTCACCAGACTAGCCCGCGAGGCCACTGCACCACAGCGCAAGGGACTTTGCTTTTCCTCTGAACCACGTGGTGCCAGAAGGTACCGGAAGTTTACCCCCTTAGCCTTCGCCCCTTCCTTGCCTGCGGTCCTGTCACCCCAACCTGCACTCTGGGCCGAGAGGGAGGAAATGCTCTCCCCCTCCCCTCCCCCTCACGTCAGGCTGGGCCTGCTCCTTGAGCAGAAGGGGCTGCTGTGAGCAGCCCTAGCAGCAGGTGGCAGGAGCCCTGGCTGCAGGTGGCTGTGCGGGGCAGTGGGGACGGACAGCTCCCTGCTGCGGTGGGGCTGGCCTCCTGCCAAGGGACCCTCTCTACTCTGGCAGAGCAGGTAGTGAGCTCTGCCCACCAGGGCCCCCAGGCTGAGCGGCATGAGTGCGAGGCTTGTGTACGAGCAGAGTGGCGTCACGGCCACTCAGGCTGCGGCAGCACTCCTGGCCTGGCCCTGGTCAGGGCTCACCTGTCAGGAGGCTGCCAGGCCACAGGCCCCACTCTCCAATGACACGGCAGGGGTGGAACCAAGACCCAGGCAGGCTGTGTAGCTTACAGTCACATCGTGGAGGGAGGTCCAGGCTGTGGGATCCCAGGCTTCCCGTAGGAGGGGGCTGTGAGCTGACGCCCTCACAGCGAATCTGGCATCTTAGGAGAGAGCTCTTTTTGCTGTGTCCTCTGGCTTTTTAAATGGCCAGCGCCATGGTGACAATTCAGCATTTTGTTGACATCCTCATTTTACAAATGAGGAAACTGGACATTTAAAGTTGTTGACTTGGCCTGGCCTCTGGGGAGTGGGGGAGGCGGAGGGAGAGCTGTACAGAGCCCAGGCCTGGGCGCCTCCGGCCCCCCGCAACCATGACAGCAAGGGCAGCCCCGAGGCCCTTCCCCAGAGGGACTGGGAGCCTTAGGGTCTTCCTGGCAGAAAAGGTGCAGGCACTGGGCTGTCCTGACAACCAGAGTTGATGTGGGAGCCACAGGCTCCTGGACGTGGGGGTGTTGGCCTGGGCGGGGGCAGGAATGCCGTGCCGGGCTCCCCGCCGCTCCACACTCCGCCAGCGTCAGGGAGCGGGTGTAGGAGACGAAGGCGACCCAGCCCAGGAGGCTGCCACCGCCTCCCGTGCCAGCCTGTACTTGCCACCCTGGCAGGAGCGTCCCCCACAACACGTTCTCCTGACCCGCCAGCTCCCTCGGCCCCCAGCTCCGCGGGATGGACAGGAAGCCCTAACGCTGCCGCTTTCGGGGCCTTCCATTCAAGGCCTCTGCTCCAGTCTGACCTTGTGTTTCGTGGCGGGGGGGCAGGGGGACGGGAAGGGGGGCTGTGTTTATTTATTTAGAAAACATTTTTTTTTCTTTTTAAGGAAGAAAGTGAAGTGCTGTGGGCTGGGAAGGATGCTGTGGCCGTCCCATGCAGACTTCTGGGGGGCGGGGGCGGGCCACCGGGGCCGCGCGGAGCTGGCCCGCTGGCCGCTGCCCCTGGGCCCAGGCGACGGCTCTGTCGCCTGCAGCCTGTGCTCTCTGCGGGGCAGGCCCTCAGCGCGATTCCCGGAGGGGGCCTTGGCGGGGCCAGGTCTCTGCCTCCGTGCGGGGCCCCGGGCCACGTGGCGGGAGGGGTGGCCCTGGGCGTCCCCACCGCACCGCCTCTGCCCAGCTGGCGCCCGTCTCGCCGGTCCCCAGGAAGCACGTTGGGGGCTCAGGAGGGCCTCCCGGTGACTATTTCCGGGGCCGTGGTAGGGCTGCCCCACCTAGGCTGGACTCTGCCTGCCTGCCATCCGCGTTACCTGTCTGGATAGTTCACCTGGCCACACCTGACCACCATGGAGGACGGACATTTTGTGACATTTTCCCTCAATTGCTTTGTCTTGTCCCCTTCCATGAGAATCGGGTGCAGATACGAGAGCCCAGAGCTGGGGAGGGCCCAGGGGCTGGGGAGAGGCTGGGGCTGGGGAGGGCCCCATCTTCCTGGTCCCCCTCGTGGGAGAAGTTCAGCCACCTGGCCCTTGCGGGCGTCACGCCCCCAACTCCCGGCTGCCTGGTCTCCGCACCCTGCCGAGCCTTCGGACTGGGCCCTTCTTGCCGTGCTCTGCCCCAGCACAGGCCGGCCTGTCCCGACGTGCGAACAAGAAGTCCCAAGCTGTCCCTCGCAGAGCTGGGAGCCCTAGGAGCTCGGCGCAGACCGTGCCCTGTGGCCTCCCGGGGCTGCCATCTCTAGTCCCCAGGCCCCGGGACAGGCCTGTGTCTTAGTTTCACAGATTTTTCAAGCTCCTGCTGTGATTGAAGCTCACTGAGGCTCAGCATCTGGCCTTGCCTCCTGAGTCCCGAGGAGTCCCATGGGGCCTGGGAGATGTGTCCTTGATGGTGGCTGGTGTGTGGCCCCCATCAAGGAGGGGAGATGTGCCTGCCGGCTACAGAGCGTACCCTTGTCTCCCCAGAGGGAGCCAGCTGGCTCCGAAGTGATAGTTTGGGGCCACCAGACCCCTGGCCCTCGGCTGGGGACTCTTGTCAGCTAGAGTCAATCACAGGATGGGGACACAGAAGGGCGATCCTTGTCATCAGCACCCTTCTTCCTACTGGAGACAGTTATCACTGGAGGTCTCCTAGCATCCAAGGGTGGGGAGGAACGAGAGGGGTCGTGGCTTCAGCATCCTGCTTACGACAGCTCCATGTGTTTCCGTGTTCTCATGGGGCTTTTCCTTGCTTGACTTGAACATGGGCAAAGGCCTGGGGTCTTGGCTCCCACCCGAACAGTCTCGAAAGGACAGTGCTGAGCGGGAAAGGGCAGGAGTCCCCTTCCTTCGAGCCCCGGCCCAGAGGCTGGGCAGGGTCTGGGGGCATGCTGGCTGCCTGGAGCCTTCTCCCCTCAGGCCCCGCTGACAGCCCAAAGCCTCAAAACCCTTGCAGGCTTGCCTGCCCTGCATCAGGCCTCGTCGGCCTCTTCCATCCATCAGCCCGAACCGTTTCCTACCCACCCTGTTTCTTTCCCTCCTTCCTGGCCGGGTGTCTTCAGATACCTGGACCTCACACAGTGGGGTCTCTCCAGCCACTCCCCACCCTGGACCGAGCTTCCTGTGTCCTCCACCACCCCCCTCCTCGCCTGATGGCTTCTTGCTTATCCCTGGCCGGGCCTTCCCCTGCCTGTCCCCACGTCCATTCACCTGCCCTGGACTTCACCACCTGTTGACCTCCTGTTTGCACTTGAACCCAGTGAAGTTCCGCCTTCCCCACACGGCCTCTGCTGATGGCCCAGAACACTTCCCTTCCCGTGTCTCCTCGAATTGATGGTTTCCCACTCAGGCTTGGTCATGTGCTATCTAATATCACAGGACCATGACTTGTGCCCTGGGAGGCCCTGCCTGGAGAACAGGGGTGCATGGTACCTTCCAGCAGGTGATGTGCAGGAGGCCTCGGTGACCAGCGCCCCATGCTGGGCTCTAAGAGGGGGTGCAGGGACACAGAGAGGTGAGGGCACAGAGCCCGGACTTTCTGATCCGGGTCCTCACTGGCTATAGTCTTCATTGGCCGACTGGTGGCCCCACGTATCCTAACGGCCACGTGAGCATTGCATGGGCTCAGGTGTGACTGCCCAGCACAGTGTCCTTCAGGATCCCGGGCTGCTGAGGGCCAGACGTGACCTCAGCTGGCCATCATGACAGGCGGGCCAGCAGGTGGTCCCGGAGAAGGGAGGAGGGGACAGAAAGGTGCGTCTGAGGCACGAAGTGTGGTGTGGTGTCGCTTTCCCAGATAGCCCCCGGTGTCGGGGGCGAGATCAGGGCTGGGAGCGTGAGGCTGGGCTTCCTCGTCAGAGTGGCCAGCCCCTCCCTTACTGCCCTCCCACGCAGCCCAGGGACAGCTGTTAGGGACACAGGAACTGAGGCTTGGCTCTTTTTTTTTTTTTAACTATTTTTAAAAATTGAGATGTAATTCACATAACATTAGATTCATCATTTCATAGTCCAGTGGGTTTTGGTACATTCACTGTGTCGTGCGAGCCTCCCTGCTACCTGATTCCAGAACACTTCCATCACCCCCAAAAGGAACCTTGTACCCATTAGCAGTCACTCCGCTTTCCTCCCCCGGCCCCTGGCAACCGCCGATCTGCTTTCTGTCTCTGCAGGTTTGCCTGCTCTGGACATGTCACATAAATGAAATCCATAATATGTGGTCTTCTGTGATTCTTTTCTCTCAGCAGAATGCATTTGGGGTTCATCCGTATTGTAACGTACATGTATGTCATTGCTGCGTTCCATATTATGGCCAGGCAGTATTCCGTTGTAAGGACAGGGCACATTTTGCTTATCTGTCATCTGCTGGTGGCTGAGGCCTGGTTTTTGAGGTTTGGCCAAGTTCCCAAAGGCAGTACAAGGCAGCACTGGGACCAAACTTCTGAGCAGCCACCTGCTGGCAACCCTAGCTTTTAGGGACAGAGCCTTGGGGGGAAGGCACCAGCTGCCTCTGGTCCCTCTGGTGTGACCTGTGATCAGGTCTGATGGGTGGTCGCCTTCCTGGAAGGAGCAGTGACACCCATCAGCAGTGCCCCCCGCTCTGGATTCTGGGAGAGGAGACAGTGGCCGTCCAGGGAAGCAGGGCCAGGAGGCCTAACAGGCGCCATGGGAGCTCCGGGTCACCGTGTCCCCTCTGCCTTTCAGCATCCGCAGTGTCATGCAGAAGTACCTGGAGGACCGGGGTGAGGTGACCTTTGAGAAGATCTTCTCCCAAAAGCTGGGTGAGTACACACGACACAGTGGGCCTCCATGGACTTCCTGCCACTTGTCCAGCTGCCCAGGTCTGGGGCGTGGGGGCAGGGGGACCCTGAAGCCGTCTTCCTGCCCTCACCCCAGCTGGATCCCAGGAGGTTTGGCTTCCCACCCACTGGAACAGGGCAGCCCACAAGCCCCTGGGTGGCAGCAGGGCCATGACCCGTTGTGCCTCCCAGCAGCCTGGCTGTCCGCCCAGGTTGCCCTGTGGAGGGGGTGGGGGCCCAGCGGCCTTCCAGGGCCACTGGGGAAGTTCCTCCTTTGGGGTTTTTGTTTTTGAGAGTTGCAGCTTCCCCTTGGCGCAGGCACAGCTGCTCTGGGCGGTTGGTAGAACTGACAGGAAGGGGCGGGGCCCTTCCTGTGGCGCCTGCTGTGCTGGGGCCTCCGCCCCGCCCCCACGGCCCTCTGGAGCAACCTGCCTCGGGCAGGCTGGGCCTCCGTGCTTTCCCCCCCAGTGCCCTGTGTCTTGGAGCAGGGACCTGGCCCATAGGGCAGGGTCTCAGGGAAGCAGCCACCAGCCACACGTGGCTCTGATTTGGCCAGATATGAGCTCTGAACCAGGAGTGGCTGGCCCGGTGGGATCAGGTTTTGGAGGTCAGGCTTGTGGAGTCAGTGAGTCAAGAAGCACAAGGTTTGGGAGCCTTGCCTGTGCTGTGTGACCTTGGGCATGTTGCTTCACCTCTCTGAGCCTGCTGGTGTCCTCACTGGGAACCAGGACTCAGGCCGGTGAGAGGACCGGGTGAGGTGGTGCCAATGAAAGCCTCTTGCCCACCGAAGCCCCGGTCACGAGTTACTCAAAGGCACGATGTTACCAGAAGTGATGTCTGCGAGCTCTGGCAGAGGTGCCCAGGCAGTGGGGACAGTGCCCTCAAGGAGGCATGGAAAGCCATCCAACAAAAAGCTAGTCACCCGGGTTGGGCTGAAGGCTCAACCACCACTCTTCCTAATGCTTTGCTTCCCAGGGCTGCTCTGGGCCAGACCTCAGGCCTCCAACCCCCCCAGAGAGAAGAGGCCTGGCCAGGCCTGGGTCTCCTGTGAGCCCTTTCCACAGCCCGTCTCACCTCTTCCCTGCCTCAACAGCCCGTGCCCTTCGAAGCCCCACTCCCCAGCCTGTCCTTCCCAGGACCTGCCACTGGGTAGAGGAGCCCCAAGTTCTCATGCCTGCCACTTACTGCCTGCCTGGCAGGCCTTCCTGAGCCTCAGTTTCCCCAACAGGACCTGCCTTCCCTATCTGCCTATTTCTCAGGGCTGCTGAGAAAATCAGCCAGATGACGGAGGGGGTCGTAAGGTCCAGGGACTACGGCCATGCCACCCTGAACACGCCCGATCCCATCTGATCTCGGAAGCTAAGCAGGGTTGGGTCTGGTTAGTACTTGGATGGGAGACCACCCAGGAAGACCAGGTGCTGTAGGTGTAAAAAAATAAAAAAAAAAAAAATAAGGTCCAGGGAGAGGGAGGCATGGCCTCCTCAGAGGCTGCCTTCCTCCCGTGCTGCAGTTTTAGCGTAGCCCAGGTGGATGTCACTGTTCCTGCGCAGCCAGTGGGGATGTCACCCTCCCAGAGGAGGTGCAGGTCCTCTGCAGTGATGGGGGGGTGCCCTGGGTGTCGCTTTCCAGCTACCCCTGAAGAAGCAGATTCTGGGACAGGTAGAAACGTAGGGGCCCAGACCCAGAATACAAGAATCTTCCGTTGGTGGCAGCCTTCGAGGCCACCTTGTCCAGCCCCGGCTTGAGGCAGAGAGACCCCCTCTGCCACCTCCTTGGCCAGTTCTGCCCAGGAAGCACCCAGCCCACACCGTCCACCTTGACAGGGAGGCCTCCGAGGGTTTGCGGCTCAGGGCCACCCGGCGCTTGCTTTCAGGGTACCTGCTCTTCCGAGACTTCTGCCTGAAACACCTGGAGGAGGCCAAGCCCTTGGTGGAGTTCTATGAGGAGGTGAGGCCGGGCCGCTGTGCCCTGAGAAGGGGAGGAGGTTGGGCGGCGCCTGGTGTTGGCGCCCCCAGCCCTCCTGGGCCAAAGGTCACCCATGGGGTCTCATCCACTAGATCAAGAAATATGAGAAGCTGGAGACGGAGGAGGAGCGCCTGGCCTGTAGCCGGGAGATCTTCGACACCTACATCATGAAGGAGTTGCTGGCCTGCTCGCACGTGAGTGCCCCAGACCCCCTGCTGGCCTAGAGCCACCTGGCGTGGGGAAGGGACGGAAGGACCCAGTGGAGAGTTCACAGCCACCTCTGTCTTCCCCAGCCCTTCTCGAAAAGTGCCACTGAGCATGTCCAGGGCCACCTGGCGAAGAGGCAGGTGCCTCCGGATCTCTTCCAGGTGTGTGCTAAGCTTAGACCCCAAGGCCTTCCAGCCCAGCCAGGGTCACCTTCTGCCGAGTCAGGGAGCCTGGTCGGCTCACACTCTGGCTCAGCGACCAACCCCCACCTTCCTCCCTTAGCCATACATCGAAGAGATTTGTCAGAACCTCCGAGGGGATGTGTTCCAGAAATTCATCGAGAGGTGAGAGCCGAGTGCGTGTGGGAGAGGAGGGGGAGGGAGAGGCTGCCCTGAGGAGGGGTGTGGATGGCGTGGAGGAGGGAAGCCACCCCGCCTTAGCCCCCAGGCAGGGGGCCCTTGGGCCCCTCAACGCCTTGGCGCGGGAACTCCTGAGAGCGTGGGCAAGCCCGGTCACCACCGCCTCCGTGCGCCTGCCCCGCCCTTCCCAGTGCCGGGCACCTCTGACCCCGTTCAGGGCGATTCTCCAGGGAGCAAGGGTCCACCTATGCACCTTTCCCGCCCATGGACTGTCAAGCGCCTTGCTGGGCCCATATGGGCTGAGAAGCATCGGGGTGGTGGTAGGGGAGTTCACAAGAGGACACACTGTCCCCCGCCCCTCACGGCCAGAGCCCACCTCAAGGGTTGTTTGATGCAAAGGACAGCTTTCTTAGGGTCCCAGCTCCTTAGCCGTGGAGTGGGGGCCTCACAGGGAGCGAGTGCTGTGTGCCAGCAGCGACGAGACGGGCATCGTCAGGATACGGTAGCAGGATATCTAGGTCAGGCTGGAGAACCTCCTTTCTAAGCTTATCTGGTTGTAGCAGGAACCCAAAGACAAACTGCCAGGCCCTGCTCGGGCCCACATTTGGGGTAGGGGCCCTGCTCAGGATGGTACTGTTCCTGGACAGTCCCGGAGGAGGACACTGAGGCTCGGCACCCCAGGGAGTGGCCATGGGGTGGGGCAGGCTTCTGCCCAGCATCATCGCACTTTCTGAGTCTCGTCTGAGCCCAGGTTCTTCTCTTACAGTGATAAATTCACACGGTTTTGCCAGTGGAAGAATGTGGAGCTCAACATCCACGTGAGTGGGCTGGGTGGGAATGGGGAGCTATGCTCCCCGCTGCTGCTCCCCAGGGAGCTGGGCCTTGGGCTTGGCCAGGGCCGGGGAGATCAGGGGAGTCTGCCCCCAACCCTCAGCACAATGGCTGTGGGGTCAGTGTCAGGATCTCCTTGGGGGCGGTTCAAGGCAGGTAAGCACGTGGCGAGGGCAGCCATGGGTAAGGGACCCAGGCCTCCTGTGGTGACCCCTATGTTGCTGCCCCTGCAGCTGACCATGAACGACTTCAGCGTGCACCGCATCATCGGGCGAGGGGGCTTCGGTGAGGTGTATGGGTGCCGGAAGGCCGATACGGGCAAGATGTGAGTGCCTGCTGAGCCCCCATCGGCTGGGATGCCTGAGGGAAGGGAGGGCCCTGGGGGTGCCCTGAAGGCCTGTGCGTCCCTGGGAGAGCTGCGAGAGGGTCGGGGCCCCAGGAGCCAGGCGGCAGGGCCCTGAATGGCAGGTCTCTACGGAGGACCATGTGCCCGCCGACTGTTCATTAGAGCCCCCAACCCACCAGCACTTTCTCCTGCCCTTTCTCTGTCTCAGTGTCATAAGATTGTCGTGGTGTCTATTCTTCCCCAAAAGGGGGCTCCCTCTACCCCCGACCCAGGGCCCCAGAGCAGCCCTGGGCTCTGCAGTGCAGGCGCCTGTGGACTGACGGACCGACTTCCCCAGGTACGCCATGAAGTGTCTGGACAAGAAGCGTATCAAGATGAAGCAGGGGGAGACCCTGGCCCTCAACGAGCGCATAATGCTGTCACTCGTCAGCACCGGGGTGAGCTGGGTGCGGTGGCCGGGTGGGGTGGCTGGCCCCTGGAGCAGCCTCGGGCGCCGGAACCTTGGGCAGCCTCTCCTGACCTCCCCCCACCCCTCCCTAGGACTGCCCGTTCATCGTCTGCATGTCATACGCCTTCCACACGCCAGACAAGCTCAGCTTCATCCTCGATCTCATGAACGGTGAGTGTGTGGCCCGGCCCCAGCTGGACCTCGGGGCTGGGCGCGGGGGTCGGGGCAGAGAGCTGAGTGTCCCGTGGGGCTGCTTCCCTCAGGTGGGGACCTACACTACCACCTGTCCCAGCACGGAGTCTTTTCCGAAGCCGACATGCGCTTCTACGCAGCCGAGATCATCCTGGGCCTAGAGCACATGCACAACCGCTTCGTCGTCTACAGGGACCTGAAGGTGAGGTGCCCACGGCCTGTGCCTTCTCTCAGCGCACCTGGGCCTCCAGGCCCACGGCAGCCGTGTCCCAGGACGGGGCTGGCTGGCTCTCGCTGCGCCCTCCCTCCCACCCAGCCATTTTCTGGAACCCGGCTGTGATTGCGGGGAGGCGATGAAGACCCCGCCTGGGGCTTTGTCCCTGGATACCCGTCACCCTCTAGAGTGAAGGCAGCACCCTAGCTGGCGTCTTGCCTGGCTGGGCCCTATCCTGAGTCACCCCGGGGGCAGCTCACTGGGCTTCCTCCACAGCCGGCCAACATCCTCCTGGACGAGCATGGCCACGTGCGCATCTCAGACCTGGGCCTGGCCTGCGACTTCTCCAAGAAGAAGCCCCACGCCAGCGTGTGAGTGCCCCAGCCCCCACCCTTCCTTCCTAAACCCTCTGCCAAACCTGCTCATGGCCTCCTTGCTTCCACAGGGGCACCCATGGGTACATGGCCCCTGAGGTTCTGCAGAAGGGTGTGGCCTATGACAGCAGTGCCGACTGGTTCTCCCTGGGCTGCATGCTCTTCAAGCTGCTGCGGGGGTGAGTGGGCCGTCTCAGGCGGGCGGGTGGTCAGGGCAGAGCAGCTCTTCCTGGGTCTAGATTGGAGGCTGGTGCAAGAGCTGCCTAGGCGTTAGGAGTGGCACAATCACTAACTTGGGACAAGAATCATTGACGCTGCCTGCCTCAGTTTCCCCATTTCTGTCCTCTGACCTTGGCCTTTGGCCTCTCTTGCCTAGGCACAGCCCCTTCCGGCAGCACAAGACCAAAGACAAGCATGAGATCGACCGCATGACATTGACAATGGTGAGTGCAGGGTTCCGGCCTAGGGATGCTGGGAGGAGTCTAGGGGGCCACAGTGAGGCTGGGGTCTCCCGTGGGTATCAGGGTCACGGACTCTTGGTTCTTACCAACCAAGCAAAGACCTCGGGTGGCTCATCCCTACTTTGGTCTCCTGTGCCATAGGTTCCCCACCTGTGTTGTCAGAGCATACATGTTTGCTGGGGGTGAGCTGGGAATCTGGGCCCTGTGTCTCCCTTTGCCAGCGGCCTGGACGCCCCCTCCCCTGACTTCGAGCAGTCTCAAGATCCCCAGAGCTGCGGTGGGGCCAGGGGTCCTTCTTTGGCCCCTGCCAGTGTCTCACTCCTTCCTGCAGGCCGTGGAGCTGCCCGACTCCTTCTCTCCCGAGCTCCGTTCCTTACTGGAGGGGCTGCTGCAGAGGGATGTCAGCCGGAGACTGGGCTGCTTGGGCCGAGGGTGAGTGCCCAGGACCAGGGCCACTGTCCAAGGCCTTGCCTCCCAACCGAGCCCTGGGCGCTCGGGCATGCTGCGGTGTCCAGGCCTCTGCAGTGGCCCGCCGGGCCAGCCTGCCTGGGGCTCTGCCTGTGCCTCTCTGAGGACAAGGGCTGTCCCATTATGAGAAATCCCTCCATGATCCCAGCCTCCTCTGAGATTGGGCACAGCCAGCCCCATCCATTGTCCTCAGGGTGCAGTTGTTGGAGCTGGCCAGGGACTGGCTTCTGGAGGGGCCCTTGTAACAAAGATGGTATGTGATAATAATGATGATGACAGCAGTATTTTGTGTTTATCAAACATTTACCAAGTGCCAGGCACAATGCTGCAAGAGTCACAGTGTTAAAACTTACAACAGCCCTACAGCGTGGGAGTTGCTATTCTCCCCATTTTAGAGATGAGGAAATGGGCTCAGCTTTAAGGAACTTGCCCAGCGTCGCAGAACCAGAGAGTGACTGAAGCAGGGGTTAGCTTGGGCCACCTGCCCCATGGCCCAGACTTTTTTAGCCCCAGCCTAGATGACCTGCATCTCCCCCACAGGGCCCAGGAGGTGAAGGAGAGCCCCTTCTTCCACTCCCTGGACTGGCAGATGGTCTTCTTGCAGAAGGTAACGGTGGGGGGCTGGGGCCGGCTGCGCACCCTGCAGCCCCTGCACCGTTCTGATGCCCAGCCCCCGTTCTGCCGCAGTACCCTCCCCCGCTGATCCCCCCACGAGGGGAGGTGAACGCCGCCGATGCCTTCGACATTGGCTCCTTTGATGAGGAGGACACAAAAGGAATCAAGGTACTGGGCCTGGCCTCCCCTACCTGAGCCGGGCCCAGGGGTTATCCTTGGCCCTCCTCTGCCTCTATGAGACTCTGCACCAGCTCTGTCAGCTCCTCCTCCCAAACATCCTGGGGCGGGGGTGTTAGACCAAACCACCTTGCCCTAGCCCTGGGGCTGGGCAGGCCTGTGGTGATGGATGTCCCGCCCCACCCCCGCGGCGCAGTTACTGGACAGCGACCAGGAGCTCTACCGCAACTTCCCCCTCACCATCTCCGAGCGGTGGCAGCAGGAGGTGGCAGAGACCGTCTTCGACACCATCAATGCTGAGACGGACCGACTAGAGACCCGCAAGAAAACCAAAAACAAGCAGCTGGGCCATGAGGAAGGTGAGGGTCCTGGCTGCCGTGGTCGCCCACCGCCCGCTTTAGAGATGAGAAACAGGCTCAGGTTTCAGGGCCGCGAGAGCAGCCGAACCAGGATTCACACCGGGGCGGGGCCTCTGACGCGCTCTCGGGCTCTCTGCAGACTACGCCCTGGGCAAGGACTGCATCATGCACGGCTACATGTCCAAGATGGGCAACCCCTTCCTGACCCAGTGGCAGCGGCGGTACTTCTACCTGTTCCCCAACCGGCTGGAGTGGCGGGGCGAGGGCGAAGCCCCGGTAAGGAGTGGGGGACCGGGGCGGGGCGGGGGGCCGTGGGGCGGGCCTGCCCCCCCTTCCTCACGGCCCCGCCCGCCGCTCCCCGCCTGCAGCAGAGCCTGCTGACCATGGAGGAGATCCAGTCAGTGGAGGAGACACAGATCAAGGAGCGGAAGTGCCTCCTTCTCAAGATCCGTGGCGGTAAACAGTTCGTCCTTCAGTGCGACGTGAGTGGGGATGGGGTGGGTGGGACCGGTGGGCAGTGGCGGCATGGGGACAGTGGCCTCCAGGGCGCCCAGACCGCGCCTGACGGAGCCCGGGGCGTGTGCAGAGCGACCCGGAGCTGGTGCAGTGGAAGAAGGAGCTGCGCGACGCCTACCGCGAGGCCCAGCAGCTGGTGCAGCGGGTGCCCAAGATGAAGAACAAGGCGCGCTCGCCGGTGGTGGAGCTGAGCAAGGTGCCGCTGATCCAACGCGGCAGCGCCAACGGCCTCTGACGCCCCTCCCCCGCCCGCCCGCCTTTTATAAACCTCTAATTTATTTTGTCGAATTTTTATTATTTGTTTTCCCGCAAAGCGGAAAAGGTTTTATTTTGTAATTATTGTGATTTTTCTGTGGCCCCAGCCCCCAGGGAGGGGCCCGCTTGCCTTGGCTCCTGCTGCCACCAACCCAGCCACTGTCCAGCCACCCTCAGCCCTGACCCCCCCCCCAGGGGTCACCCACTCCCAGTGTCTTCCCGTGGGGGAAAAGCAGCAGCCCCCCACCCCCACCCGCCCCTTCCTGGGGATGGTGCCACCTCAGACTCCGTGGGCCGTGCTCTGGGCCCACAGCACAGCTGGGTGGTTTCACACCCCCCACCCAGGCGGGGCCGCAGCACAGGAAAACTGCCTGAATTTCCCCACCGCGGCCCCTCCTGCGACAGGGCCCTAGCCCTGCACTGTCCTGCCTCCATCAGTCAGTGGAGGAGGAGCCCGTTGTCTCCCCCACCCCAGTGACTTGGACTCCTGCGCCCTCACTCGGAGAGTCCCTGTGTCACTGGCTGCCTCCATTCCCACCTTCCCTGGACACTGGGGCTCGGCCAGGAGGGTGGCATTGGCCATCACTGCAGCCCCGCTCCTCCTCCCACCCCAAGCGCCGGGCTCCGGGACCACAGAAAGGCAACTGCGCCTTGCTCCACACTGGCCAGCCTGCCCTGAGGTCCCCCTGCCCCCGGACTGGGTGAGGCCTCATCTGCCCAGGACCACAGCGCAGTGAGCGGGGCTGGTGGGGCTAGCCCTCACCACGCCAGGCCAGTCACTGCGCCCCCCACCCCACCGGGCTGTCCAGCCCCGGCCCCACATTTCGTCAGTGCCACCCACAGGGTGCCACCGCACCCACCGCATGTCCCCTCGTGCCAGTCGCGCTGCCGTGTGTGGTATCGCGCCCTCTCCCCCCGGGGCTGGGTTGGCGTGCCCCCCCTCCCATCGACTCACTCCCCTGGGCGTTTCTTTGCCGATTTTTGAATGTGATTTTAAAGAGTGAAAAATGAGACTATGCGTTTTTATAAAAAAATGGTGCCTGACTCCTTGGCTGTCAGACTCTTGTGTGTCCAGTGAGCATTTTCAGCCGCCATTGATCTGGGTGCCGAGGGGTCAGGGTCTCGGTGGCACCGGGTCTCCTCCATCAATACAGCAGGGGTTCAGGGCCAGCCCGCCCAGGCCCAAGCCATCTCTGGGGAGGGGGATGAGGGACTCCCACTTCTTCCCACCCTGGGGGAGCAGAGTGAGTCTTCTGCCTACTGCCCCGGAAGCAGGAGGAGGTGCCGGCAGTTCGGTGCTTAGTGTCACATTTGGACTGACCGGGCACCCCGACTCGCCAGTGCTGAGGACTCCGCCGTGGACAAACCAGCGCCTCCGCCCTCTCCGGCTTTGGCCTCCCCTTGCTGTGCGCCTCTCATAGGAGCCTTTGGGGCGTGAGGGATCCCCCACCCTCAGGCCTCTCGTTTACCTGCATGCTCTGGCCAACTTCCTTTTCTCCTCATCTCTGCCCTACAGGCCTCCAAGGGTGACATCTGTTGCTGCCCACCCCATGTTGGGTTCTGCTGGACAGGGCTGAGGGGCCCATGGCCCACACACAGCATGGCAGGCAGAGAGGGAGGGTTTCTGAGGGTGGGGGCTAAGGAGTCGTAGAGGAAAAGGCCTTGAACTGGGCCTCCAGCATTGGGGTAGGGAAGTGGGGGGACGTTCTTGATGCAGGGAAGGGCCAGGCAGTCAGGAGTGGCTTGCGTTGGCAGGAGCACTGTGGGAAGGAGGCAGGCTGGGGAGGCCCGGAACGCCAGGCCCAACTTGGCCCAGAGCCTAGCGCACACTTAGTACCCTCAGGATGGAGATGGGAATGGACATGGAGTCTGAACTTGAATAGGCTCTGGGGAAGTCCTTGAAGGCGCTGGACAGGGGCTGTGGTGGGTGATAGGACCTGGCTGTAGAAAAAGTTGCTGGTTACTGTGTGCAGGATGCATGAAGGGAACTGGAGGGTAGGAGACAGGCAGACAGCTTAGGGGCCACTGCTTCTGTCTAGGGAAGAAATGTCATAAGGATGGGGTGGTAGAGGAAGAGATGCAAAAAGGCCCGATAGGAAAAACAGCCCACCAGAAATGGGCGGGACTTGGGGATGAGAGAGGTGGGAGTCCAAGATGGCACCCGGGGAGGTTCGCGGTACTATTCTAAGTCACAACAGCCAGGGAGCAGAGCTGGCCTGAGAGGAAGAGGGTAAATGTGGCCGGATCTGTTTTCGGACATGCTGTTGGGGTAGCATGGGACACTGGGCCCAGAGATGTCCCAGAGGGAGCTGAAATGTGGTCGTGAAGGTGACATCGGGGTGATAGTGGGAACAGACAGGCTTTAGGCCAGGAAGAAGCTTGACTTGGAGATCAGGGAAGGGAGATTCCCTGGAAAAGCATAGAGAAGACAATGGAATTAGGAATCAGGGCCAATGGGGAGTTGTGTTCACAACTGCAGAAATCAGGAGAGGCCGGGCCTGAGAGTCCTGTTAGGGGTGAAGAAGGCTTGAGGAAGGGGTGCCCCTTTTAAGAAAGGTGGAGGCTAGTGAGGGCTGCAGCAGCAGCAGCAGCAGCAGCAGCAGCCAATAGGGCCTGACTATAGAGTTCTGGATATTCAGAGGCCTTTGAGCTGCCATTAGACCCAAAGACATTACAATAACCTGGTAAGACTACAGGTGGGGTGACAAAGTGATCCCCGATAGCACAGGTGCTATCTGGCCACAGTGAGAGGGCAGGATGAAAATGGTAACCAGCCTCCCAGCCCAGAGAGTCAGCTCAAACTTCTAGGTCAAACTATGTGGTCATTTTACAAATAAGGAGACTGAGACCAGAGGGTCAGCCTTGGCCAAGCCTGACAGCTGCTTCATCACCCAACAAGACCAGAACCAGACCCCAGGCTAAGGCCAGGGTAATGGCATCAGTGCTCAGCCTGCGAGGCCTGCACCCTGGTTCCGGTGTGGGTGGAGGGGCCGGCTCTGATTTCGAAACTCCTTCCTCTCTTGACACTGGCAGCAAAGTGCACCTTCTGCAAGAGATCCGTGTGGTGGGTGAAATCGTTTACTGTGGAGTCCTCCACCGGGAGAGGTCGACAGCTAGCCAGGCCCACTGGGCGCACTTCCCAGTACTCCTGTCCCTGATTCCAGGGCCCTGGGGGTGCTGCCTCCCTGCAAGGCTGGGCCCAGCCCTGTGGTGCCAGCCACCACCAGACACCAGCTCAGGTCCCTGAGGAGGTTGCTCCATGCTAAGCTAGCCAGGCAACTTGGAGGTGATGGGGATGGGAGCCAGCACCTCCCACCTCACCTGCACACACACGCATAGTCAGGACCCATGGGGCCTGCTGTAGGAAGACCGGGGAACGGGCGGGACTGCTGAGGAAACACCATAATCCAAGGCAACAGAACGGCGGCCCACTTCGCTCCTGTCCTGGGGGGCCCAGTCCCCGCCGCTCGCCGAGCAGCGCTGACCCACGACGCGCTCCAAACCCTGCGAGACCCTCGAAGAAGGGTCGACGATGGGCCCGAGGCGCCCCCTGCAGGTCGCGGACGGATCTGCAGCCAGGCCCCGCCCCCCGTACCGCCCCCTGCAGGCCCTCGCCCGGCGGAGGCCCGGCGGAGACCCGGTCCTGGCTTGTCCGCGGCGCGCGTGGTTGCCATAGCGGCTGGGCAGCGACCCCGCCCGCCCCCGGCGCGCGCAGGCCCGGCTGCGGTTGCCATAGCAGCGGGAGGCGAGGGGCGCGCGGCCCGACGCCCCGCCCCGGCGCAGCCCCGCCCTCCCGGCCCGCCCTCCCTGTCGCCTGCGCTGCCGCCGCCACCGCCGCCGCCGCTGCCGCGGGGGCGCGGTGTCACGGGGGCTCGGGGGCTGCGGTGGGCGCAGCTCGGGCGCGGCGCGGACGCGAGGCGAGGGGGTCGCGCCAGGCCCAAAGCCGAGGCGGGGCCGGGCCACCCCCGCCACGCCCGCCCGCCCGGGATGCGGCGCTGAGGCCCAGCATGGCCGGCCCGGGCCCCACCTTCCCGCTGCACCGGCTCGTTTGGGCGAACCGGCACCGCGAACTGGAGGCCGCCCTGCACAGCCGCCAGGTGAGGCCCGCCGGGCACCCGGGCCGTCCTCCGGGTCCCCTACCCAAAGCTATGGCCTCCATCCTGAAGGCCTCCCGCCCCTGCTCAGCGCCGCAGCGATTCCCAGCGCACCCTCTCCGGCCCAATCCGAAGCCTGGGTGACCTGCCCCTGTGCTTGAGCCTCTGGCCTCGCCCCCCAGCGCTGGGCCTCGCCCATCTCCCCGCTTCACACTGCATCCAGCCCCTGACCTCGCGCCGCAGCACCCCTGAGCCAGGCTGAGAACGAACCGCGCAGACCTGGTCCCCAGGCCGGTCCAAACTCTTGACATCGCAGCTCCACCTCTGCCTGACCAGGCTCCTCTACCGGACCCCTGGCTCTGACCCTGACAGAGCACAGGAGAGGTGGACAGGCCCTTCCCACCTGCCCCCTCCCCATCCCTGCGGGGACAACTAGGCCACCCCCTGCCATTTCCACTGCCTGTCTGCCTTACTTCCCGCAGTGACTCCCAACCCTGTTTAGCCCAGTGGTCTTGTCTCTGCCTCTCCTTACTTGCCTGTGCTGAGTGTCGCATCTCCCCCAGCACGACATTGAACAGGAGGACCCCCGGGGGCGCACTCCCCTGGAGCTGGCCGTGTCCTTGGGGAACCTGGAGTCTGTGAGAGTCCTCCTTCGACACAATGCCAACGTGGGCAAAGAGAGCTGCCAGGGCTGGGCAGGTACTGCAGAGGGCAGAAGGGCTCCCTGGAGGCTAGCAGCGGGGTTGGCGAGTGTTCATGCCCAGGGACTTTCAGAGAGCACCCCTCAGCAGCCCGGTGCCCCCAGTCCTGCAGGAGGCAGTCAGTACTGGGGACCCTGAGATGGTGCAGCTGGTGCTCCAGTACCGGGACTACCAGAGGGCCACACAGAGGCTGGCCGGCATTCCGGAGCTGCTCAACAAACTCCGCCAGGTACAGCAGGGCACAGAAGTGTGGCCGGGAAGAGGGGTGGAGTGCCATGGCAGAGGGCAGTGACAGAGTGCATGGGGGTCACCCTCGTCACTCGTGACAGGCCTGGCCTTGGAAGGGCACCCAGCCTGTGCAGCATGCTTTCCTGACACTCTTAACGAGGTCCCTCTCCTTCGACCTCAGCCCAGAGCCACATAGGAAAGAGGAGTGCAGGCCCACGTGGATGAAAGTGGGACCTTTGGGAGGAGAGCCTCGGCTGGCCTTGAGGGTCCCCTAGTGCCAGAAATCTCAGAGCTTTAGACCACAGGCCCCCTGGTGAATGCAGATTTTCTGGAGGGAGGGTTTCACCCGACTTCACTGAGGTGGCCTGGATTCCAGGATTATCTGTCCCCCGTTCTCAAACCTCGGGGGGCGGGGCAGGGGGAGCTGAGAGAGCACACTGTCTCCTGCGCGCCCCCCAGGGGCAGGCCCACGAGGGGCCCCTGTGCCCTCTTTGCAGATGAGCAGGCAGGCGCTCCCCCAGGGCCCTCCAGAGGGCTAGTGGCCAGGTGGAGACTGGCCCCCAGGCCTCCAGATGCTTACAGCCTAATTACTTGAAGACTTTTTAGGGCCCCATTTGGCCCACCCTTCCCTGGGTGGGGTTTGGTGGGGGTGGGGCTATGGCAGGGCCATGGCAGTGCGTCAGGACCTGCCGAAGGGTGCGCTCCCAGAAGAGGATCTGTGGACAAGGAGCCCCCCGGGCCCACTGGCCCTCGGCACCCGGCAGGGCCCTGACAGGCCCTCTGGTCTATCTCAGGCTCCCGACTTCTACGTGGAGATGAAGTGGGAGTTCACCAGCTGGGGTGAGTAGGGGCTGCCCGGTGTCCAGGGCCTGGGGGAGGGCCTTTGGGAGAGAACCTCGGTGACCTCTGTGCCCTCTGCAGTGCCCCTGGTGTCCAAGATGTGCCCGAGTGACGTGTACCGTGTGTGGAAGCGGGGCGAGAGCCTGCGCGTGGACACCAGTCTCCTGGGCTTCGAGCACATGACCTGGCAGCGTGGCCGGAGGAGCTTCATTTTCAAGGGCCAGGGTGAGCTCGGCGGGGGCTCGCTGTGGCTTTCGAGTCTCTCCTGGGGCTTACGAAGCGGCGCTGTCCTTTCTGTCCACTCTCCAGATGTGGAAACGAGGTTGGGGTGGAGGGGACCCAGGGCTGAGGCCGCACCCTCTGAGCAGCAGGGGGCTGAGGGCAGCATGATGGCCTCCCACCTGCTGCCTGGGGCCTCGCACTGACTTGCCCGCATCCTGCACCCCCACCGGCCGGCAGAGGCAGGAGCCCTGGTGATGGAAGTGGACCACGACCGGCAGGTGGTGCACACGGAGACGCTGGGGCTCGCCATGCATGAGCCAGAAGCGCTGCTGGCCGCCATGCGGCCCAGTGAGGAGCATGTGGCCAGCCGCCTCACCTCTCCTATCGTCTCCACCCACCTGGACACTCGCAACGTGGCCTTCGAGAGGTTAGTTGGGGCCTGGCCACACTGCTGGCGGTGCCCTTGAGGCTGCAGGTTCAGGCCTCTGGGAGGCCGAGCCACTCGCAGAGGCCACTCAGATCGGGGAGGGGGTCACTGCAGGCCCGGTGTCTCGCCCAGACTGCCTGCACGTCCTCTGGCAACCTCTGGGTCCCCGCATGCCTGTCGGTCATGGCAGCTGTCTTCCTGGGGAGGAGGCTAGGTCAGAGTGCCCCCTGTTCCTTGACTTCTGACCTCACGTGTTTTCTCATAAAAATGATTTAGACTGTGGTCCGGGGCAGCCGTTTGCACCACAGTTCTCTCAGTCGTACGGCTGTGTCAGGCCCGAGTCCTCTGGTAGCGCAGGAACCTGAGCCTTCCAGCCAGACCATCTCTTCGTGTCACAAACGTGCCCCAGTGCCAAAAACAGCCCCTTAAAAAGAAAAAAACAGTTTTGTTGAGATATAATTTTCATATACCATACAGTTCACCTATTTAAAGGGTACAAATCAGTGGTTTTCAGGACATTCACAGATCTGCAACCATCACCACAGTCAATTTTAGACTATTTCATCACTTCAAAAAAGAAACCTTGTATCCTTTAGCTACCACTCCCATCCCCTCATCCCCTCCCTCAGCCCTCAGCAACTACTAATCTTTCTGTCTCTAGATTTTTCTATTCTGTATATTTCCTATGAATGGAATCATATAAGAAGTGATCTTTTGTAACTAGCTTTTTTCACTTAGCATAACCTTTTCAGAGTTCAACTAAAATGTAGCATACTACTTCGTTCCCTTTTGTGGCTGAATCCCTTCTTGTACGAATACACCACGTTTTGTCATTCTTCCATAGAAAGACATCAGGATTATTTCTACCTTTTGACCATTATAAATAAAGCTGCCATATACATCAGTGTGCAAATTTTCGTGTAAACACCTGTTTTTATTTCTCTTGGGTATCTACTTAGGAGTGGAGTTGCTGCGTCATGTGGTAACTGGATATTTGAAGAACTGTCAGGCCGTTTACCAAAGGGGCTGTAGTCTTTTATAGTCCCACCTGCACTGTCTGATGGTTCTAGTTTCTCCACATCCTCACCAACACTTATTGTTCACTTATTTACTTATTTTTGGATTATAACCGTTCTATCAGGTGTGAAGTGGTGTCTCATTGTGGTTTTGATTTGCATTTTCAAAATGCAAATGATGTTGAATACCTTTTCATGTGCTTATTGGCCATTTGTATATCTTCTTTGGAGAAGTGTCTATTTGGATCCTTTGCCCATTTAAAAAATCGAGTTATCTCTTATTATTGGGTTGTAAGAGTTCTTTATTAATTCTAGATATAAATCCTTTATCAGATATGTGATTCACAAATACTTTCTCCCATTCTGTGAGTTGTCTTTCACTTTCTTGATGGTGTCCTTTGAAGCACAAAAGATTCTAATTTTTATGAAGTTCAGTTTATCTATTTTTTCTTTTGTTGCTTGTGCTTTTAGTGTTATATCTAACACTACTTTGCCAAATCCAAAGTCATGAAGATTTTCTCCTATGTTTTCTTCTGAAAGTTTTATACTTTTAGCTCTTACATTTAGGTCTTTGATCCACTTTGAGTTAATATTTATACATGATGGAAATTTATAAATTCTTTTACATGTGACTATCCAGTTGTCTGAGCATGATTTGTTAAAAAAGATTGTTGTTTTCCCATTGAATGGTTGTGGCATCATTGTGGAAAATCAATTGACCATGGATGTATGGGTTTATTTCTGGACTCTCAGTTTTATTTCATCTATCTATATGTCTATCTTTGTACC
Source organism: Eidolon dupreanum (assembly GCA_028627145.1). Taxonomy (NCBI): domain Eukaryota; kingdom Metazoa; phylum Chordata; class Mammalia; order Chiroptera; family Pteropodidae; genus Eidolon; species Eidolon dupreanum. The sequence continues at coordinate 2,321,277 of CM053510.1, read as the reverse complement.
AGTACCACACAATCTTAATTGGTATTGTTTCGTAGTAAGTTTTCAAATTGGAAAAGTGTGAGTCTTCTGACTTTGTTCTTCTTTCTCAGGATTATTTTGGGTATTCTGGGTCCTGTAATTTCATATGAATTCCTGATTTAGCTTGTTAATTTCTACAAAGAAGTCAGGTGGGATTCTGATTCTAATTCCCAACTGTGGTTTCCCAACTACAGATTCCTAACCTCAGTTGGTTGCATTCAACTGAGGATGCGAAGAGTCGACTGCAGTAGAGTTTTGAGGGAGTCAAAAGTTATATGGATTTTCAGTTGCATGGGGATTGGACCACCAACCCCCTGTGTTGTTCAGGGGTCAACTGTGTAAGTTTGTACTTTTTTGATAAATTTATCCCAAGTATTTTATTCTTTTTGATGCTACCATAAATGGAGTTATTTTCTTTATTACATTTTTGAATTGCTCATTGCAAATCTATAAAAATACAATTGATTTTTGTATATTGATCTTATATCCTACAACTTTGCTAAACTCAAAAACCTCATTTTTTGTTCTAATGGGTTTTTAGTGGATTTCTTATTATTTTTTATACGTAAGATCATGTCATCTCTTAATAGAGATAGTATTACTTCTTTCTTTCCAACCTAGATGCCTTTTATTTCTTTTTCTTGTCTAATTATTTCAGCTAGAACCTCCAGTAGAATGTTGAATAGAAGTGGCAAGAGCAGACATATTTATCTTGTTTCTGACCTTAGGGGAAAAGCATTTAGTCTTTCACCATTAAGTATGATGTTAGTTGTAGGTACCCTTTATCAGATTGAGAAAGTTCTCTTCTATTCCTAGTTTGTTGAGTGTTTTTATCATGAAAGGATTTGAATTTTGTCAGATGCTTTTTCTGTGTCTATTGATATGATCCTGTGACTTTTATTTGTATTCTGTTGATATGTGTTACATGAATTGATTTTTAGTAATTGGACCAACCTTGTATTTTTAGGATAAATTCCACTTGGTCATGGTGTATAATTCTTTTCATATGTAGCTAGTTTTGGTTAGCTAGTATTTTGTGTTCATATTCATGAGGGATATTGGTTAGTTTCCTTTCTTCCTTTCTTTTTTTTTCTTTTTCTTTTGGTGATGTCTTTGTCTGGTTGTAATATCTGGGCAATGCCTCATAGAATAAATTAGGCAGTATCACTCCCTTGTCTCTTTTTTGCAAGAGTTTGTAAATAATTGACATTAATTCTTCTTTAAATGTTTGATGGGATTCATTGGTGAAGCCCTCTGGGCTTGGATTTTTCTTGGTGGGTAGTTTTTTTTTTATTACCACTTTAAACTCTTTATTTGTCTATTAGATTATTTCTTCTTGAGTTTGTTTTGATTGTTTTTGTCTCTTTTGGATTTGTCCATTTAATCTAAATTATCTAATTTGTTTGGGTACAATTGCTTGTTGAATTCTTTTACAATCCTTTTTATTCTGTAATGTCAGTAGTAATGCTCTCTCTTTTATTTTTGATTCTAGTAATTTGAGTTATGTCTTTTCTTTGCCGGTCTAGCTAAAGGTTTGCCAATTTTGTTGATCTTTTCAAAGAACGAACTTTTGATTTTTTCTATTGTTTTTCTATTCTGTATTTCATTAATTTTTCACTCTAATATTTATTATTTCTTTCTGCTTGCTGTGGGTTTAGTGTGCTCTTAATGTCTTAATATAGAAAGTTAGGTTATCAATTTGAGATCTTTCTTCTTTCTTGTCATTTACACCTATGACTTTCTAAGCACTGCTTTAGCTGTGTCTCTTAAAAGTTTTGATATGTTATATCTTCATTTCCAGTCATTTCAAAGTATATTCTAATTTCCTTTTTGATTTATTCTTTGATCCTTTGTTTTTTTAGGAGTGTGGTGTTTACTTTCCACATATTTGTGAATTTCCCAAATCTTTTTTCTGTTATTGATTTCTAATTTCATTTTCCTGTGATTGGAGAACATACATTGTTTGATTTCTTTTAAACTCTACTGAAGCTTTTATTTCCTGATGAATGAATGTTCCATGTGCACTTGAGAAGAATGTGTATTCTGTTACTGTTGGGTGGAGTGTTGTAAGGAAGTCTGTTAAGTCTAGTTTATGGTGTTGTTCAAGTCCTGTTTCCTTGTTGATCTTCTGTCTACTCATTAATCTTTTACTGTTAATCTTCTATCCATTATTGAAAATAGAGTATTGATGTCTCCAACTATTATTGTTGAATCGGACATACTTTTATTTTTAACTTTTTATTATGGAAAGGAGAGAGAAAAGTATAATGTATTCATCACTCAACTTCAGCCTTTCTCAACATCTTGCCAATCTTGTTGAATCTGTCCTTCCTCATCTTTTTTTCTTTTGCCTTGGACTATTTCAAAGCACATCCCAGGTATCATATCATTTCACCATTAAATGGTTCTGCACATGACTCTAGCCAAATAAGGGTGTTTTTTAAACCCAGCCCCAACACCATTAACATAGCTAACAAAATTAACAGTAATTCCCTAGGACTACCCAGTTCATGTCCAATTGTCTCAGCGTCCAGGCACCCTCTTCGAAGCCCCTGCGTGTCTCACAGTGAGAGGGTTAATCAGAGGGGGTCTTTAGAAGGGAAGGCTTTGGCCAGGATTGGGGGGTGTAGGTCCTCACGAGCTCCTGTTTGGTCTGTTTCAGGAACAAATGTGGTATCTGGGGCTGGCGGTCTGAGAAGATGGAAACCGTTAGCGGCTACGAGGCCAAGGCAGGAGAAGCTAGTGGTGGGGGCTTGGGTAGGAGACAAGGCCCAGGAACTCCACCCCTTCTCCACAGCCACCCAAGTGGAGGGAGAGACAGAGTAGCCTGTGGGCTCTGAAAGCCCTGTGTGGCCATGGGGACTCAGTGGGACCTGAGCACCCAGCCCCTGCCGAGAATGTAGGGATCACCCACAGCACGGGCCCCCAGCCTGGGCCCCCACCCAAGATACCAAGATGAAATGAGGACCGTTTTCCTCTCATTAGTGACTCCCTGGGGTTCAGACCCTGCCACCTCCACTGTGGGGCGTGAGATGTCATCTGTTCCTGGGGACAGGAGGACTCGGGTCCTGTGCTGGTGAGGCTGAGTGTGGGGAACAGACCCTGAGCCCCCAGCTCCCCTTGTATCCCTCCTGCTCCCCAGGTATACAGTGCCACCAATGTGGAGCTGGTAACACGCACACGCACAGAGCACCTGTCTGATCAGGACAAGTCGAGGAGCAAAGGTAAACCCAGGTGCGCCTGCCTCCTGCCCAGTTACACCATGTGGTGGGGTTGCCCTGGTCTGGGTGGGCCAGAGTATCTGGGACAAGCTGGGAGGCCACCTCATTGCTATCTGCTCCATCGCCCACTCGACAAGAGGCTCCCAGGGTGGAGGGTGGCAGTCTAGGGGCAGTGGCCCAAAGCCCCCTCATGGCTCCCACCCTTCTCCTTAGGGGGAAAGACTCCTTTCCAGTCCTTCCTCGGGATGGCCCAGCAGCACTCCTCCCACAACGGGGTGAGCCAGGGCTGGGGGTCAGGGGCTGGGGGCCACTGGGTGGGGCCAGGCAGGCGCCATCCTGAGCGCTAAGCCAGGTCCCGGGGCCTACCCAGGCTCCCGTGCAGCAGGCAGCCAGCCCCACCAACCCCACAGCCATTTCCCCCGATGAATACTTTGACCCCAACTTCAGCCTGGAGTCGCGGAACATCGGCCGCCCCATCGAGATGTCCAGCAAAGTACAGAGGTGAGGTCAGGGGGCTGGCTGGAGACTACCCTCAAGGACAGGGACCCCACTTGGTTCTTCTGAGCCCTAGCAGACTCCTGGCACAAGTGGGGCCCACCAGAATGGGGGCCCCGCTCACCCAGCTGGTTTCCCCCCTCCGCTTCCTGGGGGCCGGAGCCAGGTCCGTCTTATCCATGGTCCTGGGCACCCAGCTCGGGGCTTGGCCCAGAGGACTGGTCACTCTTCTTTGATGAGTGAGTAAACGAGTGGGCAGCACCACCCATGTATCGTTTTTTATTCGATTTAACGCGTACTTGCCAGGGGCCAGCTTGCACAGAGCGGGAAGGGTCCGCTGCTCCGCCGCCTCCTAGCTTTGTGGCCTGTGGAAACGTCTTCCCCTGTAAGAGCGTCTCCTCAGTAAATGACAGTCACACTGGCCGCCTACCCACAGGGGTACCGTGAGGGTCTCATGGCCCATGACACTGCTTACGATGGGCCCAGCACCATCCTAGGGACCTGCTGTGGGCTTGCTCAGCCACCCAGTGGATTTGAACCCCCATCGGTCCTGACCCCTGGTCTGTGCTGGAACCCAAAGTATGGCAGAATGTGAGGCGCTGGCCATCTGTGGGCTGAGGACAGGGCTGCAGATGAGGCCCAGCCCCGCCCTCGTCTAGAAGGTTGAGCTGGCACAAACCACCGTGGGCTCCAGCCCAGACCCAGGGTCTGGGGACAGCTCAGCCCAAAGGGACACACACTCCCGGGGAGGTGGGCAGGAGCAGCTGAGCAGAGAGGAGGGTGCCCAGGCCAGGCGGAGGGCGTGAGTAAAGGCAGCAGTCTGGAGTGAGTGGGCCTTAGCAGAGGGGCCACCAGGGGTTCCTCAGCCCATGTCCTCGGTCGGCTGGGCAGGTTCAAGGCAACACTGTGGCTGAGCGAGGAGCACCCGCTGTCCCTGGGTGACCAGGTGACACCCATCATCGACCTAATGGCCATCAGCAACGCTCACTTTGCCAAGCTGCGAGACTTCATCACCTTGCGCCTCCCACCCGGCTTCCCGGTCAAGATTGGTGAGAGGGCGGCGGGGCAGCAGGGGGCCTCAGGCAGCTCCCGGGGCTGGGGTGCATGCGGCCACGGGGGCCAGGCACAGGTGGGCCTCTGGCCGCAGCAGCTCAGGCTTGGCTTCCCTCCCAGAGATTCCCCTTTTCCACGTGCTCAACGCCCGCATCACGTTCGGCAACCTGTGTGGCTGTGACGAGCCACTGAGCTCAGTGTGGGTGCCGGGCCCTGGCTCTGCTGTCGAAGCTCCAGGTAGCAGTGCGGAGGGAGGGGGCGGCACGGCGTCTGGCCTCTGGGTCCTGGGGGCTGAGTGTGGCCCCTCTGCCACCCAGGGAGCCCTTTCCCATGTGAGGTGGACCCCGCCGTGTTCGAGGTGCCCGAGGGGTACAGCGTGCTGGGTGCAGAGCGCAGCGAGCCCCTCCGTGACGAAGATGACGACCTGCTGCAGTTCGCCATCCAGCAGAGCCTGCTCGAGGCGGGCACGGAGGCGGAGCAGGTGGGGCACGCGTAGGGCTAGGCCCTGGCTGGGCGCAGGGCCGGCCGAGGTGACAGCTCTGGGCTCCTGGCCGTAGGTGACTGTCTGGGAAGCCCTGACCAACACTCGGCCTGGTGCCCACCCTCCTCCCCAAGCCACGGCGTACGAGGAGCAGCGTCAGCTGGAGCGGTGAGGCCCTCTGGGACCTACTGGGGCCACGTCTCAGTCCTGCCCTGCCTCGGGGACCTGCCAGCCAGCGGTCCTTGGCTCGTGGGGGTGGGTAGCAGGCAGGTGCTCGACCCAGGGCCCCTGCCCTCTTCAGGGTCACCCTCCATCAGCATTTCTGCCCACCACTGAAGGCAGCATGCAGGATGGGGAGACAGGGCCCTACTTTCTCTCTGGTCTCCCAGGTCCCAGCCACCCTGTCCTTGTCTCTGTCCTCCGAAGCCATGTCCCAGCCCTTGGCCTCCTCCCCCAGCCGTGGTGCTCACTGGTCTGCTCTCCCTCTCACGCCTGGCCCGGAAGGGCCCTCCAGGAAAGCCTGAGGATGTCCACAGAGCCCAGGGGTCCGGGATCCCCTCACAGGACGCCCCCGGCCCTGCCCCCCCCAAGCTTTGAGGAGCAGCTCCGCCTGGCCCTGGAGTTGTCCTCGCGGGAACAGGAGGAGCGGGAGCGGCGAGGGCAGCAGGAAGAGGAAGACTTGCAGCGGATCCTGCGGCTCTCGCTCACAGAGCACTGAGCGCCTGGGCCTGGGAGGGCTGTGTGGGCCACTCCCCCACCCGCTTTTCTAACTTATTTATTTATATACTGTCTGCTGCTGAGTTTGGGGCCTGGAGCCTTGGGGGTGGGCTTGCATTGGAGACCAAGATGGAAATAAAGACCTTCAGCAGCAGGCTTACTCCGCTCAATGGGGGGAATTTAGGGGGTGGGGCGCTGAGGGGAGACCATGCACGATGGCCTGAGACCGGGGCTCGAATCCTGGCCATGGCCGCCTTAGCCTCTCTCAGCCTCATTTTCTTCAGCTGTAAAATGAGACCACCTACCACTCCCCATGGCCTCTGGAAAGTAAAATGAAGAAACATGTGCCCAGTGCCCTTAGAGGAGGTGCTCCTGAACCCTGCCTCACCTACTGGAGACCCAGGTTCCACCTGTCACCCAGTCTGGCTTTCCCAGAACCCACTCATGCTCCTGCCAGGGGAGGGGCAAGGCTAGCCTTCCAACTACTTATAGCCAGAGCCCCCTGCACCCCAGGCCTGGGCTCCTGCTCTTATTCCAGTGTGTTCTGTCGGAGTGGCTTTGGGCCAGTCACTCTCCCCTGCTGCAGCTGTGAACCTGCTCAGCCCTGCGCTGAAGGCCCAGGGTGGCCCTGAAGATCTGTGGGCCTCAGGTTCTAAATCCCACCTGATTCCCCCTGAAGCTTTGCATGTCTCCCAGGGATTCATGCAGGGAGTGGAAGCATGAGGGCCACCCAGCACAGAGAAATACATTTGGGGTGCCCCCCCCCACTTAAGACGCATAGCGTCTGATCCTATCCAAAACCTGTGTCCTCCAACACCTGCCTCCCTTGGGCCCGTTTCTGCTGGGTAACTGAACAGTTGAGGCCCAAAGCAGAGCTCAGGTGACCTAACTGGGTGGGGCAGGGAGGGCAGGGCCAGGTGTGCTTCTTGGGAGGAAGGACTGAACCCCAGCCGCCAGCCAACCGCGGACAGAAAGCTGCCATACCAACGGCTCCTTCCCTGCTGGTCGCCTCGCTGGCACCTGCGCCCCGCCCCGGCTCCGCCCCTCGTGTGTTAAGGGGCAGTGGGGGGGCGAGGTGGGCAGAACCTGGGGAGACGCGAGGGGAGGGGCGGCGTCCACTTGGTGTTGGCTCCATCAGCTGGGCTGGAGGGGTGTCTGGCCCTTTAAGGGCCACCCCCGAGGAGGTGCCAGGCCCTGGAGGCTCCGCTCTCTCCTTCCTGGTCCTGCTGGGCAGGGACTGTCCGTGTGGCTGTGGGAGGGCTCTGTGCCCAGTGCCGGCCCAGGTGCCCCCGGCCTGGCCCCATGGCCCTGGTAACAGTGAGCCGCTCACCCCCGGCCAGCGGCTACTCCACGCCTGTGGGGCCCGCGGTGAGTCTCACTTTGCTGTGGTCCTGCCCACGCAGTTGGCTGCCTGCTGGGCCTGGGGGACGCGCATCTTGCCCAGGGGCAGCCGCCCGGCAAGCCTGGGGGTGTGTGGAGAGGGAACCCAAGGCTCAGGCTAGAGGGGGCTGGGTGGTCCCTAGGCGCCCAGGAACTTGGACTGAGGCAAGAACCAGCTCCCTGAGCACCAGCCCTGCGGACGGAGGCCTAACCTCCTTCCTGGCCCAGACCTGTGCCAAACGCTAGCACCTCCACACCTTTAACCCCCTGCTTTCCTAGCTGGACCTGGGCCCAGGACCCCTCAGTGCCTCCAGTGGGGGGTAGACTGGGGTGGGAAGGGTATCTGATACCTTTTCTAGTTCCACTCTCTGGGGGAGATCCCCCCACCCCAGCATACCTGAGAGGAGAGCAGAGACTGTCCCCATCCTCACTACACCCTGGGGCCCCTTTCCCAGCAGGACCAAGCCTCCAAGCGGAGAAGCCGGCTCCAACGAAGGTGAGCACTTTGCCTCAACGCAGACAGTCATCCAGCCGCCGGGCCTGGCCACTGCCGTCCTGGAGGGCTCACAGCCAGAGCCAACGACTGGATATGTGGGGCAGCGTCGCCAGTGGGAGCGGCGGGCGGGCGGGCCGGCTTGCCGTGCTCACCTGGCTGCCTTTGCTTTTGTCTTCCCCCTGGTCAGCTGGGGCTCCTTCACTAACTATATTAGAGCCTGGCTCAGGCCAGTGGTCACAAGCCAAAGGACAGGATGGGACAACAGGGCCTCAGTTAGACAGGTGGTAAGGGAAAGGGGGCAACCCCCCAGCCCCCTCAGACAGGAATAGATCGGCCGGTGGCTTGAGAACCTGTGAGGCAGTGGCTTTCAAAGTGCGGTGGCCGCATCCCCTGGAAACTGGTTGGAAATGCACATTCTCGGGCCGCCACTCCAGACCTACTATTAGGACGGGGCCCAACACCCGTTCTTCCAGGCCCTCCAGGTGATTCTGACGTGCCCATCCTAAGGGGTACGACAGGTCATAATGGTTTCGCCGTTTCCCTGGCAGGCAGAGCTTTGCAGTGCTCCATGGGGCTGTCCTGGGACTGCAGGACGGAGGGGACAATGGAGAAGCAGCTGAGCCCAGCCATGAGCCAGCGAAGGAAGCCCCAGGGGAAGAGCAGCTCCACGGGGACCAGACAGACGACAGGCATGGGCTGCAGAGTCCCCAGAAGCAGGAGCAGAGGCAGCACCTCCACCTCATGGTGGAGCTGCTGAGGCCGCAGGATGACATCTGCCTGGTGAGTGGCTGTCCAGAGCCCTGGAAGTGGGAGAAAGCCAGCCCTGGGGTGGGAGGACAGGGCGCACCCTGGGGCGTGAAGCAGTGACCCAAAGCCCTGCAACCCCGCCGTTTCAGCTGGAGTTGTTTTAACAGGGCAAGGGCCCGTCTTCAGGTCTCTGGAGGGCTGGGGAAGGACAGGGAGGTTTGTCCTGTGTGAGCCCGCAGGGCCCAGTGAGGCCCGAGAGTTGGGATTTCCACAGGGGCCTGTTTCTGTTCAGCCACAGCAAGATCTTCCTGCCGGTGCGTTGTCCGTAGATGGACCGGTGCTCAGGGGGCCTGCCCAGCACCCACCGGGAGTTGGTGTGCTGGAGGGGCCCATGGGGCAACAGGACACAGGTGGCAGTGGGAGGACCAGCTCCTGTGGGACACCTCACTGTCCACAGCAAAATGGGAAAAAGGTGCAGTCTTTCGTAAAGCTGAATTTATTCCACTGAAGCTGTCTTTTTATTGTGAGGTTGTGTTCTTAATAGTTCTTTGCTAAGAGATGTTTCTTGAATGAAATGATGGCAATGACAAGTGAAAGGTTTTTTTTAACCTCCTTCCTAGGCAGGAATAAAAATGGGCAATCTATGTCAGGCCCATTCTCCCCTTCGTCCACACGCACCCCCTTTAAGAAAAACCTTTTTAAACTTTTTGTTGGACCGTGAAATCTAGAACTTGGAATCCACTGGAATGTAACCACTGATCTGGTATCTGGGAAGAAGGGGATAGGTGTGGAGTGAGCCCGTGGTGGTGGGTCTGTCCTAGGCCCAGTGGGTGTAGAGGTGGAGAAGTGGGGTCCTCTGGGCCACTGTGACCCTGGGCTCCTCTCTCCCCATCCCTCCAGGCGGCCCAGCTGGAGGCAGCACGGCCCCCCCGGCTCCGCTACTTGCTGGTAGTTTCCACAACAGATCACGTGAGCCAGGATGAGACAGTCCTCCTGGGGGTGGACTTCCCTGATAGCAGGTGGGAGCAGGGAGAGGAAGGGAGGGGGGCTAGAGGATGAAGCGCTGGGGGACAATGGCTTTCCCTCTGTGTCCTGCCAGCTCCCCCAGCTGCACCCTGGGCCTTGTCTTGCCTCTCTGGAGTGACACCCAGGTGTACCTAGATGGAGATGGGTAAGAGGTTGCAACTGGAGGGAGGGGAAAGGAGAGAGGAGGGATGGGAGGGTGGAGTGGTCAAGTGTGGTGCGTGGGGTGGGGCAGGGGTGCTGGGGAGCCGCTGCAGAGCGCCAGGCTGGGTATCTGTGGCCTGGGCCTGCTCTCAGCTCTGCCTGAGAGTCACTGTTTGATCCTGGGCAAGTCACCGCCCCACATCAGGCAAAAGGGGCTTATTCTGAAGTTCAGGTGATGGGGACATATTGAGGACCAGCCTCAGGAGGTGGTTAGTCAGCGGGCCTCTCAGGGGCTCTGTCCCAGAGCCTGGAGTGGGGTCCCACCCACGCCTGGTCTCCGGCAGGGGCTTCAGTGTGACGTCTGGTGGACAGAGCCGGATCTTCAAGCCAATCTCCATCCAGACCATGTGGTAAGGAGGGGTGGTCCAGCCCTGGATGGGCCTCCTCTCTTTGGAGATGGCTGCAGGGTCTGGGGCGGGGCAGCAGGGAGGACAGTGTGACCGGCCTCTCCTCTGCCCCAGGGCCACGCTCCAGGTGTTGCACCAGGCATGTGAGGCGGCTCTAGGAAGTGGTCTTGTGCCAGGGGGCAGCGCCCTCACCTGGGCCAGCCACTATGAGGACAGACTGAACTCTGACCAGAGCTGCCTCAATGAGTGGATGGCCATGGCCGACCTGGAGTCTCTGCGGCCTCCCAGCACTGAGCCTGGCCGGTCAGTGCAGGGAGGGGTGGAAGCGGGGGCAGGGGGTGCTATGGCAGAGTGGGAAAGGAGACCCTGAACTGACCGGCTCGGCTCCCAGGCCCTTGGAACAGGAGCAGATGGAGCAGGCCATCCGGGCCGAGCTGTGGAAGATGCTGGACACCAGTGACCTGGAGACCATCACTTCCAAGGAGGTGGGCTGGGTGCCGGGGCTGGGGAGTGAGCTGGACCTGGGTGGGGTGTGGGAACCCTCCACTGGGGCCCCGGGTGTTACTCTCCTTGGAGCCATCCCACCTGGCTTTCCGCCTGTCCTGAGCCAATCCCAGATGCTTGGCCCCAGCCCCTCTGTCTCGATGGGACAGGGGAATGTCCTCAGAGGCCTCTGAGCCTCTCCTCTTCTTCCCGCCCACAGATCCGCCAGGCCCTGGAGCTGCGGCTGGGCCGCCCTCTCCAACAGTACCGCGACTTCATCGATAACCAGATGCTGCTGCTCATGGCCCAGCAAGACCGGGCCTCCCGAATCTTCCCGCACCTCTACCTGGTGAGCTGCACGGGAGGGGTGGGAGAGGAGGACAGGCCGGCCTCAGCAGGGCGGAGGGAGAATGACGCTTCCCTCCCTGTCCGCAGGGCTCGGAGTGGAACGCAGCGAACCTGGAGGAGCTGCAGAGAAACAGGCAGGGCTCCGAGCCCCCACGACTGTGCACCCCGTCTTTCCCCATTGCTTGGCCTCCCCTTAAGGGGCCAGCTAGCTAGAAACTCCCAGAGTCCCTTCAGCAGCCATTAGTTCTGCTTCCAACCCTGCCCCCCGAGGCCAGGACAGGAGAACAGCCACCCTGCCAGCTTGCTGGCGGCTCCCTGGCCCACTCTTCTCCTTCCCCATGCCGTAAAGGGGAGACGGGAGTGCCCTCTCCGGGGGGATCCGGCCGCCTGCTCCCATAGGTTCCTGTCATTTGTCCACCATGGGCTTCTGGGGAGCCTGCTATGGCGTCTGTCAGCCAGCTGCTTCATGCCCACCCCATGAGTGTAGCTTAGAGGTCAGTCTCGAACTACCTTCTGAGAGTAACAGAAGGGTCAGTGTCGCAGTGAGGCAGCAGCTACCCAGGCTGGAGAGAAACAAGCCCGGCGGGGCGGGGTGGGACGACTGGCCCAGGGTCACAGTCATCGCAGCTTCCCAGCATAACTGTGCTGCCCCCACCTGACTCAGAAACGAGAACTAAACACACACCCAGCGGGCTATGGGCCTGGGGCCTCGGCCATGTCAGCCCTGCTTTGCAATCGCTCCTGCAGGATCAGCCACATCTTGAACATGGCCCGAGAGATCGACAACTTCTACCCCGAGCGCTTCGTATACCACAACGTGCGCCTCTGGGACGAGGAGTCGGCCCAGCTGCTGCCCCACTGGAAGGAGACACACCGATTTGTGGAGGCCGCCAGGTCAGGCTATCCCCATCCCGCTGTGCACCCATGCCTTCCTCCTGGCTGCTTTGGCCCTCGGGGTCCTTCCTTCCTGCCCCTCTGCCGGATGGAGAGTCCGCCGCCTGTCCTGCCTGCAGCAAGGGGCCAGGGAAGCGGGGCTGACCCGTCCTGCCTCCACAGAGCACAGGGCACCCGGGTGCTGGTCCACTGCAAGATGGGAGTCAGCCGCTCCGCGGCCACAGTGGTAGCATATGCCATGAAGCAGTACGGCTGGAGCCTGGAGCAGGCCCTGCACCACGTGCAGGAGCTCCGGCCCATCGCCCGCCCCAACCCTGGCTTCCTGCGCCAGCTGCAGACCTACCAGGGCATCCTGACCGCCAGGTAAGGTGTGGGGCAAGGGGACAGGGGTGGTGGGGGTGGGCGCTGGGGGTGGCTGCTGGGTCACTCAGAGCTGACCTGGGGCCACCTCCTCACAGCCGGCAGAGCCATGTCTGGGAGCAGAAAGTGGGTGGGGCCTCCCCAGAGGAGCCCCTGGCCCCCGAGGTCTCTTCACCATTCCCACCTCTTCCGCCAGAACCAGGGGGCAGTGGGGAGGTGATGGCTATGGGGTTGGAGGAGAGCCAGGCAACTCCAAAAGAAGAGCCTGGGCCACGGCCCCGCATCAACCTCCGTGGGGTCATGAGGTCCATCAGCCTCCTGGAGCCCCCCTCAGAGCTGGAGAGCGCCTCAGGGGCCAGTGACCTGCCAGAGGTGAGGCTGGGGCTGAGTGGGGGTCCTCAAGGGGGAGGGAGCAGGTGGCGGGAGGATGGAGAAAGACCAGGACAAGTGAGTGCTTGACTTTAGACCCTGGGGGGGCCCACCTGAGCATGGGGACCATACCCTGGGCAGCTCCCTGTGGTCCCTTCAGAGCAGCTAGGGAGACCTAGTGAGGGCAGGTAAGTGCTGCCTTCCATGGGAGCTGGAGAGCAGTCATGGGGCCAGGGGCATCGAGGGGCTGCTTGGGAGTCAGCCCTGTGCGTAGCTCAGGTTTTTGTGTTCATTAAGCACACATTCTGCACCTGCCCCTCCCCAGGCTCTGGACTCTATGCCCCTGCCCTGGAAGGACCTCCTGTGACTCTTCTTGCCTATACTTTCACCCTCCCAGGTTTTCTCATCAAATGAGTCTTCAGACGAAGACCCTCCACGGTCCTTCTCTCAGCTCTCAAAGGCTAAGGGAGGCCGGCGGGTCCGCAAGGGGCCTTGGCCTGCCCTCAATTCTCGCCAGTCTGTGGTTGCCCTCAACAGCGCCGCCCTAGTGGCCAGCCGGACGCAGGCCTTTCAGGAGCAGGAGCAGAGGGAGGCTGGCCGTAGGCCCAGGTTCCGGAAGGTGGTGAGGCAGGCCAGCGTGGATGGCAGTGGGGAGGAGGGAGAGGCCTGAGCCCTCACAGATGCCCATGCCCCCTAGACACAGTAGAGGTGCCTGAACAGCGCCTGGGACCAGCGCTCCTCACTCCTGTCAGCCTGTCTACACTCCTCTTAGCTCCTCTACAGGAGGCCTCAGACCCCCATCACTACAGCCTCAGCTCCTACAGCCTTAAGTCTCAGACCCACGTCCACCTGTCCAAGGGCTCAAGAACTTCTCTGAAATCGGGGATGTGCTAGAGAGACTGAAGGTGCTTTGGGAAGCAGCAGTACACTAGCTTCACTCTCAGCTGCTGCCTGAAACACTTGTGGCCACAGAAGAAATGCAGAAAGGCTCATGCTCCCTCCGTCACCCACTGCTGTCTGCCTCATGCCTGCACCCCCCCCTTTTTTCCTGGGGCCGTCTAGGCCAGAGAACTGGTGGCCCCAAAGGATGAGAGTAACCTCAGCCCTCAGTCCCCAGTCCTGGAAGGCTCTGAGGCGCAGAGGGCTGGGCCCTCAGATGGGGCCAGCAGGTTGGCCTCCCTCACCCACCCCCCCACAGCCTGCCAGAGTCTTGCTGCTGCCCCAGCCCATCCCCCACACCCCATGACACTACCGTGGGCCACAAGTCACCAGGCCAAAGAGAGTCTTCTTTTTTGTCCTTCATGGCCTCTGGCCAGTTTTTCATAATCTATAGTATCTGGCTTTGTACTTAGAAATAAAAACATTTTCACATTATTTTCAAGTTTACGATAAGGCTGTCTACCTGTCAGTCCAGTTCTTCCCTGGCTACCTGAGGAGTCTGGCCTCTCCTTACCCCTTTACAGTCTCCTCGTAGTTCCCAGGTGTCTCAGGATGGGCCTGTTTGGGGTGGGGTGGGAGGAAGAATGGGGAAGGGGAGAGGCCGTGCTATCTCCCTCATCTCAGGGCAGGGCCTAGGTGAAGGTTAGCGGCCCACGCCCCCGCCCCCAGGCAAGTTGGTGGGAGAACAAGTCTACACTGGGCAGCAGGTGCTTGGCTATGCTGAGAGAGCTGGAGGGAGTTACCTGTGAGGAAATGGAAGCTGCCAACGCCTGTCTGGACAGGACCAAGCCCGTTCTAGAAGCTGAGTCTCCTTTTGGACACTTGATGCTAGTTTTTGAGAACACTTTGGGTCCCAAGAATCCTTCTCTTGCTACAGTGCATGAGAGCCCAATTTTCTAAGCCAGCCCATGACTGCCTGGAAGAAGAACCCTCAATGGCCCTCCCCTTCTGCTTCGGGGTTCTGTCTGCTCAGTTTTAGTGTTTAAGAGGAGTAAGTGGTTCCAGCTTTGTCACTTATAGCCATTCTTCCCAAGATCACATTTTTGGCCCTATAACATACTGCTTTGGTTGGGGGTTGGGTGTGCAACGCCTTCCCTCAAAGCAGGCCGCAGAGGTAGCAGTTGGCACCAAAGGTTCTCATTGACTGAGACCTCACTTCCACTTTCAAGAGTGAATCTCTCATTCATACCTTGGTGTTCTAACCCTAGAGCATTGAGGGGCCGAAGACTTGGGTTCTAGCCCCACTTTCACAACTTACAAGTTATTTCACCTTGAGTCTCTGTTTCTTTCTATAAAACAAAGGGATTAGACCAGGAAATCCCTGTGCACGCCCCCTCCCACTTTGATATTTAACAGTACACATCATTATACATGGATAGAATTCAGCCTCAACATGCTCTTCAGAAGAATAATCATTTGTCCTGTCACAAGATGGGATACAGAAGAACTAGCTGATTCTTGATCCACTTGGCTGGTCCACCCTGCTGAACAAACACTGGGGGCTGCTTGCCATTCTACAACCAACCATGCATCCCCCCAGACTGCCCTTTTAGTAGGCCTGGGCTGGGGCTGGGGGCAGGTTGGGTGACAGTGTCAGGAGGGAAGCCAGGAAGGTGGGCTCAGCCATAACCTCAGAGCTGCAGTGGCCACCAGAATCTATGGAGGGTTCTTGAGAAGTGAGAATTCAGCATGTGTGGGAACAAAAACTGGAGGGGAAACCATAAAAAATGCAGACAAATGATTAAGAACTATACGTATACACAAAGTCATGTAAATTACTAAAGGAGCAAAAAAGTAGTTTAAAAAAAAGATATGAGAAATCTGTCTCCCTTGGATCCTGTCCTCCAGTCCTTCACAGGCAACCATGGTTAGCAGCTTCTTGCATCCCTCCAAAGACATACCATGCTTATATCATCAAATATATTTGTGTATTCTTAAAAATATATATTAAAGTATAGCATTAACACACTATTCTGCACTTTGAAAATTTTCCATATCACAAAGTTGCACATCAATACAAAAAGCTCTACCTTATTTTTCTTTTAAGAATAAAAACCATTTATTTGAGCAAGAGGAGCTGCTGCTTTGCCTTATTTTTAAAATAATCACACAATGTGTTTTATGGAATCCACCGTTTACTTCAGTGTTCATCTACCAATGAATATTTGGGTTGTTTACTAATTTTTTTCCATTCCAAGTACCCTTGTACATACTTTCTGTGCATACGTGGCCATTGAATCTGTAGGACATATTTCTAGAATTGCTGAGGCAAAAGTTATGTGTTTTTAATTTTAAAAGACATTGCCTAATTTCCTCCCAAGAAGTTGCACCAATATACAGCAAATGGGAATGACTGTTTATGCTCATAAAGGACTGTTCAGCCTACACGTCAATGACATCTCATATGAACCCTGCAACACTCCCAGAGGAGAAAGTGCAGGCATTATAATCACCAGTTTTAGAAATAAGGAAAGGAGGCCCAGAGAAGTAACTGAATCTCTGATGGAGCCTGAAGCAGATCCTAGGTTTCTAGATCTCAGTGCAGAGACCTAACTCGGGCGTGGAGAGTTCACAGTTCTCCCCTAGGGAGGCAGGCCAGGGGTCCGGAAGCGCTAGGAGCTCCCGAGAGGGAGGGAGGGTCGGGACAACCCATGCTCACGGAGTCCCAATCCAACTCGCACCTGACACAGGAACCTCTCAGGAGCCAGAGCGGTCGCCCAGCCCTGACTTGAACACTTGTGCGACAAGGCGCTCACGTCCTTCGCTCAGAACGTTCTACCTCCGTTGGCCCGGCTCTGCTCTGCCTGAGACAGGCCCGGAGCCAGGGCGGCCCCTAGTCGGGACAAGTTTTCAAAAGACAAAACCGAACGTGCCAAAGAGACCGCGCCCCCGCCGCTGCGCCCTGCAGCCCAGACACCTCAGAGCCGCGGCTGCCAAGAGAAACTACCTTTCAGGCCTCCGCGGCCTCTCCTGCGCCGGCGGCGCCCGGAAAGGCGCCGTGGGGCCGTGGTACCCAGCGACACTCAACCGACAGCGACGCTCGCGCGCCATCTTGCGTTTGTTCCTCTCGCCACCGGGTGAGAGCCCGGAAACCACATTTCCCAGAGTGCCTAGCGCGTCCGCGCAGGCGCTAAGAGCCTCCTCTCGTTTCCATGGGAACCTCGCCCCTCAGAGTCCCCACCGCTGAACTGTTGAGCCGAAGCTGTTGCTCCTTTTCAGGTTCCCTGGCGCTAGGGCGGGGTCTGCCGCCGGTTGAGGGGACGAAGTAGGGGGCTCGAGGGGAGGAGGCCAGACGGCCCTGCCTCCCGGGACCCGCGCTCCCCAAGTCTCTTCGGCGTCCCGGCGTCCGCGCGCTGCTGGGGCCTCCGCGCTCTGAGGCGAAGCGGCCCGGCGAGGCCAGGCAGTGTCGGTCTCTGGCCCGCGCGCGCTAGCCCCGCTTGCTCCGCGTCAGCGCCTTGTCGCCCCCGGCCGAGGGCCTGCGCGCCGCTGACAGGTACTCCCCGGGCGGGGGCGGGACGCGGCAGTCCGCGGGGTGGTTGGCGCCGCGGGTGAACGTGCAGGTAGCCGCGAGCACCGCCACGAGCGCGCCTGGGGTCTCACCCTTCTGGGCTTCTTGTGAAACGGGGCTTGGGATGGAATTCTAGTGCTCGTTGCGATTCCGTTGCAGAGCATCCCCTGGCTCTGTGTGGTCCGAGGGACAAGTCCCCTTCTCTCTCCTCTCTAGAGTAAGGAGGTTGACGCAGATGATCCCTAAGGTCTCTTCTAGCGGATATGGGATCGTTGCCCCTCACTGCACACCAAGTGCAAGAAGCAAGAAAGGGAACTGAATGGTTTGAGCAAAAATTCAGCTCAGGACCTAGAGTTAGAGCAACTTGGGTATGGGACTTCGGGCAAAGCTATTACATCTATTGAACCTCAGTTTCCTCGTTTACACACTGGGGGTCATAAAAGTACCACTTCAGGGTTTTGAAAATTAAATGAGACAATTCATGTGTAAGTTTAGCCAGGGGTCTGCGCCTAGTAAGCGCTATCCTAAGTCCCAGCCATCATTTCTGACGCTTTAAAAAATGTTCCTTAGCCACTGTGAGAGACCTTTTCCTAATTTTTGAAGTAATTTCTTCTATCGCTGGGCAAATCCATTCTTTTTTTTTTTTTTTTTTTTAATTCCCCCCCTGCCCCCTTCCACACGGATGTCGCCTTAAGAACTGGGTCTCTGATGTCGGGATGTCTCCTCCTACACACTGGTGAGACACACCTGGGCGGCGCACCCTGGCGTCTGGACCGTGGCTCCACTGGGGAGTGAACCGAGGACATTCTGCACGTAAAGCAGATGTGCTAACCACTACTCTATGGAACCACCCCAAGAAATCCATTCTCCTAAGCGGGATGATTTTGTAGGCTGATTCTGATGGGAGAAGCCTGGGTCTTCTTACCCAAGACTGGCTGCTTCCGGCTAGTTTATCTCCTCCCTTCAACTGTAGACTGTGTTTTAACATTACCACACGGCATCTGGGGAGGGTGCAAAACCCAACACCACTAGTGCAGAAGATGCTTTCCCTTCCTCAACATTTCTAGAGGATGTGAGCATTTATATATTATGATACAGACACAACTGAATACTGAATTATAATATTTATATAATTTTATAACATAAGGGGTTGCACACAGTTAAATGAAATACTTAAGAATTCTATGCTACTTGCATTGAGTTCCAGCTTCATGTTAATTGGGAAAATCCTAATAGGAGTTTTAAGTTAGTGATAAAAATATTTGTTTTAAATCTAGGAACTCCCAGTAGCTGGACAAACAAACTTTCATTCATCCAACAAGCATCCTTATGTGGAAATACGAGTATTGTTTTGAACATCTATTATGTGCATGGTGCTTGTGGGGTACTCTGAGGGATACAGAACTGTATAAGACAATCTTTGCCCTCAAGAAACATAGAGTCTAATAGAGAAGACCAACTATACATACAAAACACATCTAATACGAGCAAAAAGTGATGAGTTCATGAGAGAGATACAGGTAATTGTGCTGTGAACATTCATTCAGAAGCAGCAGAGACCAGGGCTCAGTGGCTACATAACGAGAGCATCAAGGAGGAGACAGCATTTGAGCTGGGCCTTGAAGGACATGGGCAATGTGGACATGCCAAGAAGTAGGGAAAAGATATTCTGGGTGCTCTCCCCACAGCCCTGAGACCTGGAGGACAAATGTCTGTTGCCCTGACTACATGGTGAGCTCCTAGGAGGCAGGGGCTGGTTTTGGCTAATGTTTTATTCCCAGCTTGGCACATGGACAGCACATTGTTAGTAACTGTCAGTGAAGGAACAGGGCCTACATGCTTCCTGCCGAGAGGAGCCGAGATGCAGCCTCTAGATCACCCTCAGGCTCATACACACTCTTACAGCCACTCTTCTAGGGGAAGCATGTGACCAGGCAGATGATTGTGGGGTAAGGGCCATGTCGTTAGCATGTTTAGGACAGTACCAGCCAACTGGGAGAAGAGTGAACAGGGTCTTGTGAATGGGTGGGAGGGCTTGAGAACCCCCTTCCCTGGAAACGAGCTGTACAACCCCGAGGGGAGGAAGCTGCAGCAGGGGATCACGAAGCAGCCTTGAGGACCAGTGATGGACATTCCTTTAGCTCTTATGACACTTGTGTCTATTCCTGGATCTTCTTTTTCTATGGCTCACTCCTCCCCAGAGACGTTTTTCTCTCATCTGTGACCCACCTGGACTGGGAAACTATGTCCACCATGCCAACAGGTCGCCAAGACCTGCAGCTGCTGCAGAGGAATGAAGCTGGCTTCAGCAGCACCATCTTCAGGATGACTTCTGGGCCCAGCCTGGAAGAATCCAGTGCTGCCTAGGGCTGAACCTGTGCCAGCAGCTAGCACGGAAACAGACCACTCAGAGCAGCTGTCCAATGATCCTAGGAGCAGAGAACTACCTTAGGACCTGGGCTGGAGATGTCACTTGAGGAGGACAAAGCGGAGATCGAAAGGGGGAATGGCTTGAAGACAGGGAAAACCCTCCTAAGTCCTATTTAGACTTCCATTGGGATCCTCTGTTTCTCACGGAGGGTGCAGTATCCTCAGAATGAGGAAGCTGGGGAGAGGTTAAGTTGGCATGACTGAAGATGGGATGGGGCACAACTGACTGCCAATTTTGTCCCCAGATGTGGGATGGTACAGGACTTCTGTGGACCACAAATCTCCCTTTCCTCGTGACGCGACCCAAGGGGAGCTGTTTCACCATCCTTTTGACAGTCTCTGCTACCAGCCTGGATCCCTGCTCTTCCTCTCCGACCTGCCTCTCCAGTTTGCTCCCACTCTCCTGGCTGCAGGTAGGTGCCTGCCAGGTGTGTCAAGATTCCTGTGCAGCTAAGTGCCATGAGAAGCCTTAATAACTCCAGACCTGGTGCTTGAGCAGAGGCTACAGCTGCTCAGCGCCTGCCATGGAGGCCTACGTCAAGGGTCCTGATGACCCTCTACAATTACAACAACTAGAAAGTCTTCACTTTTCCATCTGAGGGATCTGAGTTCTTACATTATGAGTCAAAGGGCCAAATGGTAGCTGGCACTGAGACCAATGATCTTTTCACTACCTCGGCTGTCACTGAAGGTGTGCCATCTGCCTACTGATGAGGCCACAGTCCTAGGCTATTCTGGAGTTAGACCAAGACTCTCCTTCCTTCTCTCTTCAGCCAGAATTACCTCAGTTCTCCAGCCCAGCTCAGCTTCCCTCTGTCATCAGACACATTTGGCTAGTCTCTCACTTGCAAGCACCAGCTAGACACTGACGTGTTCCCATGGCAGGTCCCATCAGAGAGTGGTGTGCCTCCCTTCACTCAGCCAGGTTCACCTTCTCCAAGGCAGCCACCCTGGGTAGCTGGGACACTTTAGGGAATTCTGTATCCAGGCTAGAGGACCAAGAATATTAAAGCTATTTTCCCACTGGATAGGGAGGCAAGTTGACAAAGTTTTCTCAGTGGGATTCCCTAGCCTGGGTAGTAATGCCACACCACACCCCACTGGCACCCCTGGCAGAAGCTCAGTGAGCCTCAGAGGTAAAGATGAGGAGGTGGGTGTGGCAGGGAGGGGCTCATGGAACAAGCCAGGACTAAAGCAAGGCCCCATATGCTGGCCTGACTCGACCTAGATGTAATTGGCGGGTGGGCAACAGGCTGGTGAAGGAAGATGCTCTGGAGGCTGGAGCGAGGAGACGGAGCTGATTATAATTTATGTACGCAATTTATCTTCGTGTGGCCTGAGAAGGCTTGGAGCTAGGCAGGTGTGCCCAGGACAGCAGCCGCCTCTCTCTCCAGGAGACATACACTGCTGGGCAGTTCTTCTCTTGGTTCTGGCAGACTGACTCCCATTTCATGAAGGCCTCAAGAGACCTTCTCCTAAGCTCCCACCCTCACTGTTGGCTCAGCGAGATGCCTCCTCCAGCCCTGTCCACAACCCAATTGTCTCAGTGTCTCAAATGTTCCTGTGCTAGGCTGGACTCTGCCTCATCAGAATGACCACACTCCTGCCACCTTCAAGCTTTTATTTTCTACACAGGAATGGGAACCTAGGAGAGGCAGGCAGAATGCCATGGGGATAGAGTAAGTGCTTTGGGGCAAAAGGTGGAATTATGCCAGGGTCAGTGGGATGCCAAGTTGTTGAGCAGGGCTGCTGGAGAGCCGTTGGGCAGGTGGGGCTGGCTAGAGCATGGCCAGATGCTCTCTGCAGCCAAGTCTACAGCAGGCAGCCCCTGCTGCCCCACTCCGCACCCTGCCCCTCCGCCTTGCTCTTTCATTTCTCCCCTCTCTCCCTCCACCCCTGGCCTACCTCAGCTGAGCTCAGGGTGCCCATGTTGGCCTGCACACTGCAGGACCTGTGCTTCTGGGCACGTCCCTCTGATTCCTCTCTTCTTACAAAGGGAAAAGGACTCCGATGAGAGAGGAAATTATGGCAGAAAGACAGAACTACATGCAAGCTAAATGGGAAGGCATCAGGTTGAAGGGACACTGCCAGAGAAGGACTGGAGGTACCGCTAGCTCTAAAGGCCTTCTGGTCTCCAGGAGGAATTGTGAGGCCAGGCAAGGCTGATCTGATGGGGACCCAGCCTCGGAAAGAGAAGTCTGCATCTCATTGGTCCCTGTCTGACAGCCTGAGGGCCTGTGATGGATCCATGTGACAGGAAGGCTGGGATAAAACTAAACCTATTCTTTTTTCTTACAGTTCATCTCTCTGAATCTTGAGCTGCAAAGCAGCCTCTCCTGCTGACTTTCCCATTTCCTCTGTTCTGCACCCAGGTGTGAACCTCAGGGCGATAACTCTCACTTTCCACATTTTGTTAGTTATGAAATTCCAAAGGTCCTTCACAAAATAGCTACCTTTTATCTCTACTTCTTCACTTAGCCCGAGTCCTTGCTCCCATGCCTGGGCTACTGCAATAGCCTCCGAGCTGCTCACACATCCTTTAGTCTGCCCACGACATCATGACTAGATGAATCTTTGAAGTCCAGCCTCATTTCACACATTACTCCCGGGTTCATTGCTTTGTGTGGTCCTCCTGTTGACTGCCAAGCACAGTATGGACTGTTCTTCCACTCAGGGCCTTTCCCAACTCAGCGCCAGCCTGCCTCCTGGCTTTAGCTCCCAGAGCATCCTAGTATGCATCTTTCACTCAAATCGAACTAGACTGCTGACTCTTCCTTGAAATACTTTTTCCATCCTTTCATTTCTTCACCTTTGCTCATGCTCACGG
The DNA here is from genome assembly GCA_028627145.1 of Eidolon dupreanum. Classification (NCBI taxonomy): domain Eukaryota; kingdom Metazoa; phylum Chordata; class Mammalia; order Chiroptera; family Pteropodidae; genus Eidolon; species Eidolon dupreanum. Next base: position 2,298,937 of record CM053510.1, on the reverse strand, counting down.
TGCGCACCTTTTTAGTTTGAAAAATTTCAGACCCACAGGAAGTTGAAAGAATAGTACAGTGAACATATATATATATATACTATGTTTAGATTCACCAATTATTAGCCACTTGTCACATTTCTCTTCTTTTTTTTTCTTCTTTTTTCTGAATCCACTGAAAATAAAGTGTAAGCCCTTAAGACACTTCACCCCTAAATATTTTGATCCATATCTCCTAATAATAAGGGCATTACCCTATATAAGCACCTTTATATAGGACATTATCTTATATAACCATTTTAAGTGTATAATTGTGGCATTAAGTACACTCACAATGTTGTACAACCATCACCACTATCTATTTATAGAAGTTTTTCATCATCATAAATAGAAACTCTGTACCAATTAACTATCCACTTTCTGTCTTCATGAATTTGTCTATTCTAGGGACTTTATGTAAGTGGAATCACACAATATTTGTCCTTTTGTGTCTGGTTTATTTCACTTAGCATAATGTCTTCAAGATTCATCCATGTAGCATGTATCAGAATTTCATTCCTTTTTAAGGATGAATAGTATTCCGTTGTATGTGTACATCACATTTTGTTTAGCCATCCATCTGTTGATGAACACTTGGGTTGTTTTCATCTTTTGGCTTTTGTGAAAAATGATGCTGTGAGCATAGGTGTAGAAGCATCTGTTTGAGTCCCTGCTTTCGATTCTTTTGGGTCTGTACCTAAAAGTAGAGCTGCAGGATCATGTGGTAAGTCTGTGTTTAACTTTCTGAGGAACCGCCAAACTGTTTTCCATAGCAACGAAGAAATTTCACAACGACGCAATATTATTATCTAGACTACAGACCATAATTACATTTCTCCAAATACCCCTACATTTTCCATTACAGCTTCTTAAAAAAATTTGATTCAGGATCCAATCAGGAATCACAGACTGCATTTGGTTGCCATGTCTCATAGTTCTTCTTAACGTGGAATAGTTCTCCTGCCCTTTTGTTTTTCATAATATTGACATTTCTGAAGAATCCAAGCTAGTTGTAGTGTAGAAGACCTCTCAATTTGGATTTGTTTGAATGTTTCTTCACAATTAGATTTAGGTTAAACCTTTTGTAAGAATACTCTGTAAGTGACATGTTCTTTCTGCTGCATTACTTCGGTCACTTAATATTGCTTTATCCCATTATTGTTGATGCTGAATTTGAGTACTTGGTTAACATGGTATCTGCTAGATCTCCCCATTCTCAAGGAGTCCTTTGCCTTTTGTAGTCATAAGTGATCCGTTGGGTGGCAAGTGGAGACAGTGTAATGTCTTGTCTCCAACAATCTGTCAGTTGTTGGTTTCAGCATCAAGTAAGGATCTTTGCCTAAATTACTTACCTCACTATGTTTTTAAAATTATATCATCCTTTCTACATTTAGTATGCATTTAATAAGCTATTATTCTTCAGTAAAGAATTTTCTCTTGTCCCATTTTTCAGTATCCCTATAGATTATTCTTTTTTTATTCAGTGTGTTCTAAGCCATTGCCATCATTATTGTGTTAGATGCTCAAATTTTTCTATATTTGGCCAGCAAGAGCACCTTCTGGCCCCGAGTCCTTGTGTCATGTTGCTGTTAGTCTCTGAGCACTTTGTTACTTTCTAGCACAGTATAATGTTCCAGACGCACATAGCATTCCCTGTCCTAAACGTGGAATCTGCCATTTGTCCAAAGATCTCTAGTTTCTTTAAGTGGGAAGGGATATTCAGAAACTGAGCCCTAGGTTCTCAATACTCTCATCGCCGCTAGTTTTATTGTTTCTGAGCCTTGTCAATGGACAGAGAATGAAAACTCTTTTTTAATCATTGAATTCTAGGACTCTGCTTCTGACTACATCAGAACCTTCTTATTATAAATAACTATAGAACTGGGAAATGTATATGGGGCAACTCTTATTAGGCTTCGAACAGTAAGCAGGAGTGTGAGTACTGAGAGCAGGAACCCACTTGTGGTGGGCCCCGCGTATACCCTGCACCTTTGCCTGGGGACAATCTGCTGACCCTAGCACAGAGGTGGAGCCCATGCAGAGCACAAGAGTTCTGCCAAGCTGATAAGGCAGAGGTCAGAGTTGAGGGCTGCAGAATCCGAATCTAGCCAGAGTGGAAACACATCGCTAATACTCTGGGTATTGGGCTGAGACCGGAAAGGCCATGACCTAGGGCAGAGGCTGGCAAACTACAGCCTGCCCAAGTCTTGCCCACCGTGGGCCAAATGTGGCCATGCCTACCTATTTGTTTACTTATTGTCAATGGCTGGTTTCACATGGCAGTGGCAGAGCTGAGTAGTAAGTAGTGAAAGTGAACCTTTGGGGTAAATTCCTAGAGGTGGGATTGCTGGGCCAGAGGGTAAATGCCGTGTCATTGTATTAGTTAGTCTACCAGATTTCCCTCCATCGCTTTTGTGTGTTTCCGCTAGCCTTGCCAACAGACTTTACTGTCCAAGTTTTTTAGCTTTTGCCAGTCTTATTTGGAGTGAAGTTGGGCATCTTTTCACATATGTAAGAGTGGACTGAAAACTCTTCAAGGCTAGGGACTGAGGCTGTACATTCTATACTCTACTTATGCAAACAGGTTGCCGATGTGCACTGGGTAAGTGAATAAGGAATGAATTGGTTGGACCTACTCTGGACTCTGGTGAAACCTGTCACCATGACAAGTTAACTCTTGTCGCAATGTGGGGCAATGCCAGGCGCCTAGCAGAGATCTCGTGAAAGAGAGGTGCACGTTCTACAGAGAGCAAGTACTGGACTCCCCACTGCCAGGACCCCCTGTAAGGACGGGTAGAAGACCCTTCTCTCCCAGTGGCATGTAGTGAAAAGAGTACAGCGTCCTGAGTCCAGGGACACCCACAAAGCCATGACAGTACATGACACAATAACCCTCTTACTCTACTGGAATTGTTTCTATTATTTTTACTATCTGTTAAATGCATCAACATGGACACGGTAAGACTTTCTTCTTGACTGATTGATTCAATAGTTAACATAATGCCACATTTCAAAATCCAAAAGAACCATTTAACAAAAAATGCCCCCTCATTCTTATTTCCAGGCCAAGTTACCTTCCTCTCAAAGGCAACTAATGCTATCAATTTCTTGGGTATCCTTTCGGAGATAACATATGCATGATACGCATGAATACACACACATATTTTTATCCAAACTGTAGCATATCATATACACTGTTGATTCATCCTTTTTCCCCCACTTAACTATATGTTTTAGAGATCATCCTATCTATACTGACACCTAAAAAGCTTCCGTGAACTTTTTCACAGTACAATATTCATTATGCACTAGAACTTATTTTACTGCTCCCTTACATATGTTATTTTACACACTCAAGTGTATCTGTAGGATAAATTTCTAAATATGGACTGAAAGGGATCTCTACCTTTGTAATTTTGATAAATAATGCCTTCCCCCCCCCCACAAAGCTGGGGCTGTACCAGTTTACAGCCCATCACTGTGGGGCTGTAACAGTAGGGACCTAGGCAGCCATGCTCTGGAGAGTGTGCAGGGAAGTGGCAGTTCGGCTCTCTGCATGCTGGATGTGACGATCCATCAATCCATCGATCCATCGATCCATCGTGGCTGCTCTGCATCTGAGAGTACCTCAGATGAGCACTCGGTGGGCTGGCCCAGTGGGACACAGGCTTCGGAGCAGGAAATGAAAAGGAGCCTGCTTCTGAACTCGACAGCTTCAATGCCTTCCTTGCTGAGAAGGCTCTAGGGAAAGACGGCTCCTGTTCCCCAGGCCAAACAACCCCCAGGGGAACTGACTTAGAGAGCAGATTTCACTGGAGTTTAGGACTGGCCTTCATAATTGGTACCTAAATGAGTCTCATGGGCTGGACAGGTGCAACAGACCAAACAGTAGGTGTGAGTGAAGTGGGAAGGTTCTGTCCGCTTGGGTGCTTACTGTGTAGCCGGCCCTGGGCTAGGGACACACAAAAAGGAGAAAGTACTCTCTAGCAGTAGAGACAATGAAATGTATTGTAGCAACGTGATGTGCGATGATAAAACATACGGAGATTACCATGGGGAGAGGAGGAAGGAGCCGTAACTCTTCTTAGGCATGGTGGCACAGAGAGAAACAGCATGAAGTCAAGGGTAGGACTTGTAGGAAGCAGGAGCCATCAGAACCTTCCAGGGAGATAGAGGAGGTGTCCACCCCAGCGGAGGTTTCTAGGAAATGTCTTTGCCTTCAAAGGAGGGTTCAGAAGGACCCAGAACTCAACACATAGTCCACATCACCCAGCTACCTTGTGGGAACCCCCACTCGTTCTTAAAATCTGAGTTCCTACAGTGCCAAGTTCACACTGGTCACGTGACAGCATTCACTCTTTCTCTCCCATCCCGGGAAGCTCTTGGAGCTTGGGGATGGGGTTCTAATCACTTGCATTTGCCACAACTAGCACAAAGTCGTTGTTTGCTAGTTTAGGACCAAAGTGGTTGAACGGGAGACCTGCTTGCAAGCGTGCTGAGAACCCCGTCCGTCCTGGAGGTGGTGATGACCGAGTCGCCTCGCGGGGCGCCGCCGTGGCTTTGATCTACTTCTAGACCCATTCAGATGTGTTCCCTTCCTTTGTTTACTTGAGTTTCTTGGTAAATTGGCTCCTTAAGCCTTCACAGTACTTAGTGAATTCGTGAGTTTGAGGGTGGATAAATATTGCCACACCTGAGTCAATAAAGAATGAATCGGTGTGGCCCTGGTAGTTACTATGACAGCTGGGGATGCCAGAGAGAACTACAAAACGGGGACAGAGGGAAGCAGGAAATGTGGAGACAGGATCAGGGCAACCCATCCTGTGGCATTTTCATGTCCTCCTAATGACACCTTTGATATCTGGGCAGTTGCTACTGCTTGTGAAGTTCTCGGGAACCTCCTGGACGCTGCTCTACTTCGACTCCCCCGCCACTCTGACAGTGTCCCCTCTCATTTGCTGGTCCTCCACCTTCTGGAGAGAATTTTCCCAAGCGCCCTCCTTGGTCCTGCCTTTGCACCCTCTCCCTGTCTCCCTTTATGCTCTGAAGGAACTTGTCATGCTCATGGGCTCAAGTGTCAGTTCTGTGCCGGTGATCGATTCCCCTCTGTCCCCTGGATACCGCACTCTCCCCAGACCTCACTGCTAGACTTGACCTCTTGGTTTCCATTGCCTACTAGACATTTCCATCTGGGTGTCCTGCTGTCATCTCAAACTAAACATGCATGAAATTGAGCCTCCGTCTCCATTTCTCCACCCATGGCATCGGCATTCTCTCACCCACCCAAGCTCAAAACCTGAGTCATGTTCGACACCTCCTCCCATTCTTCCCTTCCCAAACACAAGTCTTGCCAACTTCCTTTGCAAATCTCTTATACAGCTCTTTGTCTTTTCTGTTCTGTCTGCTAATCCAGGGTCCCAGCACCCATGTCTTGAATGTTTAATAGCTTCCCACTTGGTTTTACTGCCTGCCAGTTTCTTCCTCCTTTAATCTTTCTTTCATAGCTGGCCAGACAGATTCTCCAGAATGATTATGATAATCCTCTTTCTCTACTGCTCAAAAACTTTCAGGAGCTTTCATCACCAAACACCCTGTGTTTGGTCCCAGCCTGTGTCACTGGCATCATCCCACATGATTTGAGTATAGGCTCCGCAGCCAGACTCTGGGACCATATGACACTTCTTGACATATGCTGGGTGACCCAAGGCAAGTACTTAACCTCTCTGTGCCTGACTTTCCTCTTTAAAATTGCTTTACAAAAAAAGTATAATCACTTCTAGGGTTGCCATGAGGATAAAAGACACTTAGAACAGTGGTGGGTACACAGTAAGCACTGAAGTGCTAGTTTGTTATTGCACTGATTTTCTTTTTTTTTTTTCTTTCCTTTTTTTTTTTTTTAATGCTTACAGCACCCGGTCTTCCTAGGTGGTCTCCCATCCAAGTACTAACTGCACTCGACCCTGCTTAGCTTCCGAGATCAGACAAGATTGGGCGTGTTCAGGGTGGCATGGCCGTAGACTTGCACTGATTTGAACAGAGCGACTGCCGCGGTCTGCACACCTCTCCCCTGGGTGCACATATCCACCTCTCCCTGTTGCCCTTGCTCAGCTCAGTCCCTCAGTCCACGATGCTCTTCTCCGCTGCCTGGCTGTTACCCTTCAAGGGCTACTTACCGTCCGCTTCCTTCCAGTGAACACTCGTTTGGTGCTTTCTGCAATGCTGCTCAGCCTGGGCTGGGTGGCGGTGGGTGTGTCGGGGCAGCCATAGGCCATGCATGGCACACATGGCACACATGGAGGGTTCATTTTACTTGATAAGTAAGTTCATTCATTTTTATATCCAGACGTGTCATGGAGGAGAATGTGAAACTGACCAAAGGTTTTTGAGATCAAACACACAACTACTAAGAGTATTCAGAGTGGAGGTGTCTTGGCCCCCGCCCGTGCCGCCCTCAACGCCACCCGGCCCTAGGGCGGAGTCCGCATTCACCCCACGGTGGAGAGGTCTGAGGGGCAGGAGCACGGCGGGTAGGAGGGGCAAGGTGCCGATCAGCTAAGGCAGGGGTAGTCCCAGTGCATTGGAAGTGGCAGTCCTTGTGCTCAGGGCACCTGCAGTGAGGGGCCCCCTAACACATGGTGGTCTGTCCCTCCTGAGAACTCGTGTCCATACCACTTTTAGTTGCCCGGATGTGGCACTTGTATTACACTGTTTTTTAACTTTCCACATGGGTAGGTCTGATCTCTTCAACATCATCCTAAGCACCCGGAGCACAGGTGCGGTTAGGGTGCAGGTGTGGGGCAGTAGAGTGGAAGAAAGACCTGGGCGTGAATTGGACCCTGGAGTTTACTGATTGAGCACGTCACTTTTGCTCTCAGACTCAGTTTCCTCATCTGTGAAACATGAATAATACCTACCTAATGACATTATTCTAGGGAGTCCACTAGATAAGCATTCGGCCTATGACACAGGTGGGCACTTAGTAAACATCAGATCCCTCCTGGCCATACCAGGCTCTCAGCAAATGCCTAATTCTCGAATGTTCCACCCCCAACTGTATCCCCACTCCCTGCATCTAGCCCCGCAGCTTCTGCCTCCCTGAGTGAATGCCAACTCTCCTTCAGTCTAACCCCTAGCCTACACTTGCACACCAGGGGTATCCTAGAATGTTCCCACCGCTGACCACATGAGCCAGCGCGGTGTCCTTCAGCCTGACCCCGTGGTCTCACCCCACACCTTGCCTCCTATGGCGGATGCTCCTATCGGAGGCCATCCTCTTCCTCGGGTACTAGTCCCAGCCCCTCCCACCTTAACAAAGACCTCCACTGCACAATTGCCTGCCCAGTGCCCTCCCTACTGGCTCACTGTCTTCACCATGTAATCATGCTATAATATCACTCTATCTAAAACAAAAGACAACAAATAAAAATGCCTCTCTCAGTCCCACACCCCCTCTAGTTAACATTCTATTTCTCTGTTCCCTTTCCAGTCAAAAGTCCCTAAAGAATTGGCATGCTCCTTGTTTACACTTCTACCGCCATTCCCTCTGAGCCCACCCCACGACACTCTTATCCCCATCACCCCATGGAAGCTACTCGTCTCCGGTGACCTCTTTGTTGCCAAGTCCAGTGTGCTGTTCTCAGGCTTCTTTTACCCTATGAAACCTGGACACACCTTCTGCCCAGGCCTCCCAGGCCCCGCCCTCTCCTGATTGTCCTCCAGTCTTGCCACTCCTGTTTCTTTTGCTGCATGTCCTCTTCTCCTGGCCTCTAAGCACAGAAGGCCCTGGGGCTGTCCCTGGACCATTTCTTGTACTCACTCAGGTAATCTCATTCATAGTGATGGTTTTAAATACCATCCAAAAGACGCCCAAACTTAGATCTCAAATCCAGTGCTCTTCCTGGAACTCCAGACTTGCATATCCACTGCCTACTCCCCATCTCCGCTTGGATGTGTCACAGACGTCAAATCTGAACTCTTGATTCCCACCGCACCCTACCCTTCCCACAATCTTTCCCATCTTAGTAATGGGCAATCTTTCCCATCTTAGTAATGGGAACTCTGTTCTTCCAGTTGCTCAAGCCAAAACTTTTGGAGTTATCCTTGGCTTGTCTCTCTCTCTCTTTTAAACCTTATAGTCAGCTGATCAGCAAATCGTGTCTGTCCGTTCTCTTCAAAATACAGAATCTGGCTACTTTTTACCACCTCCATCTCCCCACCCCAGTCCACATCACCATCACCATCACCTCTCAGGAGGTCAATAGCCTCCTGAGTGGTTTTGCCTTTTCTTCCCCAACCCCACAATCTGTTCTTCAACAGCCAGAGTAATGTTTTCAGAACATGTTTTATTATGTCATTTATTGGCTTCAAACCCACCAATGTCTTCCTCTCAGAATAAAATCCAGATTCCTATCCTGGCCTACAAGGCCCTATGGGGCCAACCTGCTGCCTCTCTGGCCTCATTTCCCCCATGCTCCCCTCGCTCCCTCTACCCTCTGACCAGGCTGGAGACCCTCCTGCCCCAGGGAAGGTGTGCTTGTGGTTACTTCTGTCTGGAGTGCTCACATAGGTGCCAGGCTTGCTCCCACACATCCTTCGGCTCTCTGCTTGAAGGCCGCCCTGTCAGAGAGCATGCCCTGACCAGCCTCTGTGGCACTCTTTGCTGACCACTGACCACCAGCTGACATGGTATTTACGTGTTTGTTTTTGTCCTCCTCCTCACCACTTAAAACACCCAAGAGGACCTCTAGAGCCAGCACCTGCAGATGCTCGGCAGATGGGCAGGGCGTGGTACGGACGGGAAGAGCCTGGTGTGCGTGGACCCAGCCTCCGCCCCACCACGGCCCGGCATGTGCTGCCGGGCACCTTGGGACAACCTTCCCAGACTTCAATTTCCTCTCTGTAGAATCTCCCCAGAAGATATCTAAGGGAGGATAGAGCTAGACCATTCAAAGTTCTTGAGGCATGATCAGTGCTCAATAAAATGGAGGCTAAAAAGACCACTTGGCCACTCTCTAGGAGGAGTTCAAGTGCTATCTGTCTCTGTCCCAGACGGAGAGCTGATTCAGCAAATGAAGGTGACACCATGTGAGAAGTACTGATTCCGGTCTCCATGCCAGACCGTCCCAGGGCCCCCTAAACATTGTTTCTAGCTCCAGCCTGTTTGCTACCAAAGCCCTTCAGATGGGGGCCATCTCTGAGCAGGTCCTGTGATTTGAAACCATCCCCCAACCCCTGCTTTGGACGCCATGTGGGAAGCAAAGGTGCCTGCTGGGAATGTGTTAAGTCTGTCTGGACTTTGCCATCCATGGGCCTCATAGATCCTCCCCTGACTAAGGACTCATTTTCGTGAGGTGGGGAACACGGGGAAGGCTTGGTGGCTGGTCTGGTAGGTTTTCTCTGGCTGGTCAGTGAGGGTAACTAAAGAGTGGTTTCCCCGTGCGCCACCAGGGGGCGCCAGAGGCTGCTCGGCTCTTGTCCGGACTTGTCCCACGATCTTAAGGTGTCTTTTTTTTTCTCCCTCTCAGATCTAAGGTTAGTCAGTGGCAGAGGTGCACGCACCTTACAGAAACGGCATGGTGCTGGCTCTCTCCCAACTACCAACTTGGTGCTCTTGGCTCACTCAAGGTCACATTAAGGGACTGGAGATCAGGCTTCTAGGCTCTGTTCTTTATTGATAAGCATTAGTGAACCCCTGGCCCTGTGAGCTCAGCCAGTTCTGCCCTCAGATTCCCAGCTTTGGGTGGGAGTGTATCTGCCCAAGCCTGCTGTTCCTGTGCCCTAAGTTGCTACACCATCCCTAGGACTGCAGTTTAGGTCAGGGAGGCATGCGGCAGGCATTGAAAGGGTCCTGGCCAGGTCCTTGCCCTCAGGGATCACTTCTCATGCAGAAGGCACTCGGCTCTCAGAGGGGCTCCCAGAGGGGCTCCGGGAGCCTGCTGGTTAGATGGAGAGCTGGAGACCTCCAGATTCAGCCTCTCTCCTTCCTTGTGAGACTCCTTCCTGCCAGACGCTCTCCACAGCAGAGCTGAGCTGAGGGGCAGCAACTGGCTGGCTCTCACTTGCATCCCGAGGTTCTCACGCAGTGGGCTGGAGGTCTTAGGTGGTATCTCAGAGGGGATAGAGATGCCAGAGGCTGTGCAAACCAGGGTGGGAGGGGCGAGATAAACCAGAAGAAGTCTGTGAAGTCCCTCGATCTGATTTCACCAGCACCAGTTCTTGGCTAGCCCTTCAGTACTAAATAGTCCCGTGGGCCTGCATGTGCGCTTCCCCCACCATTAGCTAAGAGAGACGATGAAAGCAGCCTTCTGCCCTCCCGAGTCAGGCACCTCGTAGAATTTTCTTGCCTGCTCAGCAAGGACCCCCAAGCCTGTATCCATTTCTCCCTCAGGTCGGGGTGTCTTTACCCAGGGCCACCAGGCTGGCAGTGCCTGGAGAAGGCCCTGGCTCCCTAAAGCCCTCCCTGGCCTGTCTCTGACCTGTACTGGAAGCGGGGATCTCCAGGGTGGGTTTGCAGCACCTGGCGCACTTCTGGGGGAGGCTCCAAGCCCATCTGCTCTGCCCGCTGCCAGCGCTGCAGCCGAGTGATCCCTGCCAGGGTGGGAAGAAGACAGTGGGGCCCCGCAGGGGGCAGCGAAGAGTCGAGGTAGAGAATGTGTGTGGAGGGGTGTGTCGGGACCTCTACACTCCCATCTCTGGGGACAGTGCCTGAGAGGGTCAGGCAGGAGCTTGGGTCATTTCAGAGACATGTGGGTGACAGGACTGGCTCCAGAATGTGTCCCTCAGGCCTGAGAGGGTTCTCACCTGTACAGGGCCCATACTGCCAGGCCAGGTCAAACTGCCTCAGCAGCTCCAGTTCCGCTTCCTCCACGCTCGGGGGCTGGGGCTCTTCCCCTGCAATGACAAGCTGCTCCTCAGGCTTGCCCGGGCCTGTGCCCTTCAGGGCTGGTCCCCTTCCCCTCACCTCACAGCTGTCCCACTGCTCCCCAGCCCTCGCCAGCGATCTGCCTCTGCCTTCTGCTGCCAAGGCTAGTGTAGGACGTAGACGACATACTTCACTGCCCCTTGCATTGCCCATGTCTGCCCACGTCCCATGTCCTTTGGCGTCCACTCCTCCCGCTTCCCCCCCACACCTCAGAGACCTAGCTCTGGTGCCAGCTTCCCCTTGCAGTGTCCAGCGGGGCCCTCCCTCCTCTTCACTACAGGGAAGGAATCAGTGATGAGCTGCTTCCGGCCCATGGCGGCCACCCAGGCAGGCGGAGAAGGAGGCGACTGCGGGGAAGGAGAGAGAAGCCAGCGGGCACAAGAGAGACAGCTGCTGAGAGAGAGAGTGAGAGAGGGCAGGGGCCAGAGAGCGAGCCCAGGGCCAGCAACGGGTAGACAGGATGACCCAGACAAGCAAAGAGGAAGTCCGCAGGTTCCAGGGACTGACGCCTGTCCCCCTGCCCACAAGTACGCAAACATCAAAGACCTAAGCCAATGGCTGGCCGCCTCCGTAGGGCGTGGCCTGGCTCCCGCCAATGGCAGGCAGCTCAGGCAGAGGGGGCGGGGTAGTAGCTGCAGCTGTGTTCTGGGGGAGAAGGGGTGAGGCTGGGGTGGGGACCTGTCAAAATGCCCCAGGCCGCACCACCGCCTCCTGCCCCCCCCCCCCATTGGCCTGCAGTGGGTCTCCGGGGACTTACAGAGCGTTATCCTCAGCCTCTCACTTCCCGTTTTCCCTTCCTAGGCAAATGTTCTTTTCAGCCTCACTAATCCCCGTGGCCGGTTTGTAACTCCCCAGAGCCCAGCTGGAGCCTTCCACTCCCCGCCCCCCCACCCCCCTTGGCCCACAGAATGCTGTGGGGGCAGGTCTGGAGGTCCGAAGAGAGTTTGGGCTGCTCCAGCCCCCTTCCCTGCTCCCACCCCACCCCCACTGGCCCCAGGAGAGCTGACTGGAGGAGCCCATGGGTTTGGAAAGCTTCTTTCTCACAGTCTGCGCCCAAAGATACTAACCACTCTTAGTCCAGGCAAGCGTTTGCCTTGTCGGCCCTCCTGAGGTCCCACAGCCAACCCTCCCCTTCTAGTCAGGAAGATTCCACACTGAGCAGGAGACCAGAGTGTGTTTGGATCCCCAGTTATTCATAGCAAAATCGGCCCTGTCTGTCTCACACTAATGTGAGTGTGAGCAGAAAACACCAACAATAAACCTGACACTTATATGGCATTTACAGTGTGCCAAATTCTGTTCTAAGCTCTTTCCCACAGACTCACTCAACTAGAATAGTTGTAAAATGATTCTGGAACAGAGGAAGTGCTGCTGCTCACAGGCACCGTGGGGCTCCAAGTTAGCCACGGCCCCTGCATATCCCCCAGCAGCTCCCAGGCTAATGGGGCAGGCAGATGGGACACATACCTTGTCAGTGCAAAGATAAAATTCCTAACCAACAGGAGAGGGGGGAAGGGCGGGGTCAGAGATGGCTGGACCTTGAGCTGGCGTAGCCCTGGAAGACCTCCTGGAGGAGGCAGGCTGAGTAAACAGTGTCTTAATTCTCTGCCCATGACCTTTGTCTCTTGAGCTCCTATCATAGCTGACTCACCCCCACACCCACTTCCCCCTCACCAACTTCCTGGCAGCAGGAGAGGTGCTGGCCAGTGGGAGTCTGGGAATCTGCAAAGGGACGGGCCAGCTCTAATCGGCCTCTAGAGATCCCATCCGGTTCTTCCCGCCAAGAGCCCAAGGGCCTGCTCAGAGGCCGCTGCCTTCACCTTCTCCCACTGCCCTGGAGTCTGGGTGCTCGGGGATAGGAGGAAGGTGGGCATGAGGTTGGAGAACACCCTGGAGAGGGGACCACCAAAGGGAAGGAGCAGGCCATGTTGTCAGGGACCTCCTCCCACCTGGCTGTCCCCGGTGCTTCCTGAGGAGGGCTAAGTGGCGGAGCCCAGCCCCTGGGCAGCTGCACAGAGCTGGAGGGCCCTTCCCTGCTTTATTGTTTGGGCTGGGCCCGATCTAATCCCCCTATCTGCCTCCTGGACTAAGTGGGGCCCACACTCAGGGGAACGGGGCCCTGCTGCACTGGGTGGGAAACAGGGAGGCCCTCTTCACCAGACCTGGGAAGGGCCTAGGTGTGGGGTCCAGTCAGGCACTAAGCGCTCTGCTCTACGGAGGGGTGGTGTCCAGGCTGCATGGGGCTGACCATCCCTCCCCAGGGCATTCCTAGAGGTGTGTGGCACCTAACTCCTGAGCCCTGGGTGGGGCAGACCCCTCCTTATTCCTGGTCCCTCCTACCCCTGAAAGCTGATAGCCGTGGGGCCCTACCACCGCCCAGGGAGCGTGAAATGGGGTGTGCCGCTGGGCGGCCACAGTGCTCCCTCTGCCGCCTGAGCCTATTGCCTCTCCCCTCTGGCACCCCGACCTGCTCTGTGAGCACTGTCTGAACTGTCCCTGCCAACTGCCCCCAGCTCTGCCTAGCCCAGGCCCTGCTAGCCTCTCCCACCCAGCCCCCAGAAAGAGAGTGGGGGGGTCAGCTCCAGTGCAGGCATCCGGGTTTGGAGGTCTGGCCCGGAGTCGCGGGGACACTCCCCTGGCAGCGCTGTGCTCCTCTCCCAGTCGGGCAGCAGTGGGCTCGAGCCCCAAGGCTCGGAGGTGTTGGCATCCGGGGTTTAGGACCATCCCTGGCCAGTCAGCATTCTTCCCTTACTCGGCATCTGGCTCCCTAAGTGTGCTGCCCATCCTTGGGTCTTTTCCTTCTTCACTTCCGCACCCTTGCCTGGCCCCTATCACCTTAGTCCTGGAACCGCTGCCCTGCTCAGGCAGCCTTCTGGCCATCCCCAAAACTGTTATTCTGGGGCCTGTCCCAGTTCAGGCTTCAGGCTCAAGGGCCGGGCCAAAGGTCTGAGTTGGAAGCTAAGTTCTCTCCTCTTCAGGGACTTTCCCGAGACCCAGCCCCAGGATCCTGTGTCCACCCTGACCCCCAGAGGCTGGCGATAGGACTGAGAGCTTTGCACCTTGGCCTGGAAACACTTAAGGCCCTTGTTTTACGGCCAAGACCAAAGTCTTGGGGGAACTCAAGAGAAAAGGAGAGAAAAGAACTGGAACAAGAGCCCAGAACCTCCCTGAGGGCTGAGGCCCACCGCGGACTGCTCCACGGGGAAGGGGGATTAGGCCTGGCTTAGCTCAGACAATGCTGCAGGATGGGGGCCTCGGTGCTGCGCATGTGCCCTGAGAGCCCCTTCTCCTCCCCCAGCTCGTGATGGAGCTTGTTGGGAGAGCCAGCTAGAAGTGGGAAGGTGGGGACAGGTGGAGGGAGGGAAGCAGCTGCCTGGGGCCCAGCGGGCTGTGGGGCGTTGCCTGCTCTCCTTCCCTCTCCCCAGCACCCCCCTCCTCAGGCCTTCAGGCCCTGCCACCCACCCTGAGCTGCGGATTCTGGGCAGCCATACGCACACACCCTGGGCCTCGTTCCCCATCCTGCGGGCCAGATTCTTTCAGGTAGCAGCTCTTAGTCCCTCACGACCCTCACAGACCCCCGCCTCTCGCTGCTCCAGGTTCTCTGGCCTAGCGGGCTTAGGGGCAGGGTCCTGGAGGAAGGCGAAGTTTCCCCTGGGTCTGGGTCTTCCTCCCACTGGATATGTCTTTTGTCCTGTCCCTACTACCCCCTCTAAACCTCCCACCACTTCCCCTTGGCCATCCTGGCTTGGTGTTCTGAAAAGGGGCCCTCTGGCCATTCCTCACCTTGGCCACCAGGTGTCAGACTTTGTCCAGCTGGGAGGAAGGTCCTAGTTAGTTTCCACCCATCCGCCAGGCCTTAGAGATCAGGGCAAGTTGGGGAGGGGCCTGGAGGTGACCTCTGAACTAAGGCGGCAGAGAGACCCTGAAGGTTGAGATGAGGAAAAGGCTAGATCTCTGGTTCTAAAGCTCGCAGTATTCTCTTACTGCCCCTGCCCCCACCCCACTGACAAGGGCTTTGTCCACTGCTGGGAAATTGGGGGAACCACGCTGAGTCAGGGAGCTCAAGAATTGAAGGGACAAAGGCAGGGACAATTGTGGCTCCAGAGAAGAGGGGGGAGCTGAAAGGGAGCCACCCATCAAGAGCACTCAGCCAGGCCTGGGTCACTGGCCATTGCCCTCTAGTTTAAGGGGAATAGGGTCTCCCCTTCGGCCCTTTCCCATTTGGGGTGGCTGTGATCGTGCGTGCATGCACGTGTGTGTGCATATGAGAGAGAGAGAGAGAGAGAGAGAGAGAGAGAGAGAGAGAGAGAGAGGTGGGGGGAGGGAGAAGATTTCTCATATACAGAGGGGGCCCCTAAGTCCCGGATCAGTCTTTGCAAAAGTAGGCAGCTGGCCGGGTGTGACTACCTTTTTGCCACCCCACGTCAGAGCCTATTCTGAACCCATTCCTACCCCCTATGGAAGTGCCTCCCCTAAGTGACAGTTCTCCATCTTGTGCACATCCTCTCACTCACAGGTGTGTGACCAGGTACCCGAGATGACAGTGAGATTTCTAATCCACTCTGTGCTGTCTAGAGGTGACAGGGAGAAGGGCCTTCCCTCCCTCTCTCCCACTCTTCTCAGCCTTACTGGAAACAGGACTTCTAGAGATGACGTCCTCCCCCCATGACACTGCAGAACCTCAGGTCGTCCGGGTTCTTCGGCTGATCTCTGGATCCATGGGCCCCTGACCGTAAGACCGTACTTAAGAGATGGGACCTAAGATAACCAGCAAAAACTCATCACCTCTCCTGAGACAGCTGTGGATGGAGAATCAATGACAAACTCACTCACAGAAAAGCCTCAGGACCTGTCATGTGCCAGGAGCTACCTGCCCCATGGTCCATAGTGCCAAAAGCCATGGGAGGAGCTCACACTGCGACACTATCAGTAGGGAGCAGTTTGGGGGAGAGTTCGAGAACTCACTGCCCCTTTGAAAGGGCTCTCTTTTGGGTCCGCCTCTCCACCTTACTCCTTAGGGTGCACCCTCTGCATCCTTCACGAGGGTGAAGTCCATCGCTTGCCCGCCCATCCCCCTCTGCACTACGGCTCACAGCCACTTGACAGTAGGATCTCTAAGCCCCTAGAATCTCTCGCCCCATGGTTCACTGCCGTTCTTGCCTTGCCAGTCCTCAGCCTTGGGAAATGCCCTTTCACCACTCTGCCCCCAATTCTGGGCATCTCCAGCTTGCTAAGGAATGTCACAATCCATGCCAAATGGGTCCGTTGACAACAGAGTTGTGTTTGCCGATGTCACCTGGTTGCATGTGGCTGCCCAGCAACCCTTTTGATTCTCCTCTGCTTGTCCCCAATTCCATTCCCGAAATCTCTTCATTCTGCTCCACCAGCTACCCCTCATGAGGCACGGACATGTTTAGATCTCTTCTGTTTGAAAACAACAGCAAACCAACTAACCAAAGAACCTTCCGAGCTCCTGCTACCCCCTCTAGACATGTATTCCCTTTGCCATCAGACTCCTGAGGGAATATATCCATCGCTTCTACTCTCTTCTCACCCTCACGGTTTGGTATCTGCCTCTCAGCTGCTCTTGCAAAGGTCACCTGTGACTTACTGATTACCAGAGCCAGGGGACTTTCCCCATACTATTCTCTCAATTCTTCTGCGGCATCTGACATTGTTGATCAGCTGCCTCCTAAAACTCTCTTCTCTTGACTTCTAATACACTATTGTATTGACACACTTTAAATAAGTTTAAATCAAATCGTGGAGAACTTTTCTCTGTACATGTGCTTGTGCTAAAATGCTGTAGGGATACAAAGATGAATAAATCATGGAGCTTGCCCTTAAGATACTACCTGTTTAAACGGGAGACAGACACACTTAACTCTCCCTCGTCCTGCCCATCCTCTAAGAATGGTGTCAAATCCCACCTTGTGCATTTATGTACAAGCACTTAACCGTGTGCAAGGCACTGGAAATGCAGTGGTGGCTCCAGACTTCACTGCCGCCCCTCTGGGGCCCCCAGACCAGCAGAGCCCTCACCCAGCTGGATGCAATCACTCCTTCCTCGACTTCCACAGTATTTTCCCTGGGTCTTTCTGCACTTAATCAAATTCCCCCTTGGATTCTAGCATTTGCGGGAAGGGAGGTCCTAGTCCCTTTTCCAGATTATTTTGTTCAACACACTAATTGAACACCTTTTTTGGGGCTGGCGCCTGAGTGGGTGCTGAGATAAACAGATGGGAAAGACTCGGAATCTGCCAAGAAGCTCACAGTACTGTAGTGTGGGACACATTTTTCTCTACAGCCCTTTGCTTGGTGCCTTACATGTAACAGGCTGCTACTCATTTTGCCCCTGAATGGAGACAGCCCACATGCCCTCTCCTTTCTGTCTTGTTAAGCAGGAGGCAGGGCCCGCAGGTGCCCCTGGCCATGCCTGGGCAAATGTCCCTGCCTGAAGAGCCCGGACCCCTCCAATTTGGGCCGGGTGACTCAGGGACATTCATCAGAGCCTGGTTTGCCCTACCTACAAGCCAGTCCAATAGCTCCTGTGCCTACACTCCCGCCCCTCCCTTGGGAGTGGCTCGTGCACTGTCTGTACCTCTGAGTGCGTGTGTATGCTGCTGTGCCCTATCGTTTCAGATAAGCTGGTCTTCCCTTCCCAGACAGAGCGCAGGCTCCTTAAGGGCAGGAGCCACCTTAGGTCTTTTATCCTTCCAATACCTGTTAGCACAGTGATGGGCAGGTTATAAAGTCTTTAAAATAAGTGTCAAGTGATTGACATCACCATCATGTGTGACTTCCTTCGCTTAGGGCACCATCTCCAGGAGGACCTTGTCAAATGCCCATGTATTACCTGGGAGCAGTTAGCCCATTCACCTACCCAGCGGCCCTTGCCTAGTGCCATGACATGCCCCGTGTCCTCAGTAATCTGTAGTGACCGATCGCTGCTGCCACAGCCAAGCCTCTCACCTTCGTTGTCTCTTATCCTTTCCCACAACCTCATAAGGATGTTTAATATCCCCTTTTTACAGATGGGGAAATGAGAATAGAGCTTTAAATAATTTGCCTAAGGTCATTTAGCTAACAGGTTATGAAACTGGGATTTGAGCTTCGGTCAGCCCTCAAACAGCGTCTATCCCATTCACTTGCAGCCCAATATGAATTTTGTTTCTTACCAACTAATCTGCTGTTTTATGTTGGAGATAAAGGAATAGTCACAGCTGAGACTTGTGACTCGGCTGCAATCTATCGTCCTCCTCAGGAGATGAAGGGCACTGAGAAGGCAAGACCCCTGCGGGGGAGGAGGGGCCCAAAGGCAGCCACAGGAGGGGGTTCTGAGGACCAAATGCACGGGCTGACCACTTGGAAAGAGCCCCGGAGGGGCAGACGAACTGCTTTGCAGAGAGACAGACTTATGAGACCATTAAAGTAATCCAGAGAAGTGAGGCGGACCGAGCAAAGGCTGGGAGAGGGAAGATAAGTTATAGACAAGAATGCGTTTGGGAGGACTATGGGAACATGGCATTGATGGAGGGAGCTGGAGTGGTCTGCTGTGCATGCACCTTCCAAGTGAACAGGGTGGGGAGAGCCTCTTCCCCCAAGCTCTTTATCTCTCCCTTGGGCTTCCAGGCTCTCCCAGCAGGCATCGGAGCCAGGGGAGAGGAAGGGCCCGGAGAACAAGTCAGGAGAGCCAAGAGGAGGGGCAAGGCCAAGCAAAGAGATGCTTCTGGGGCAAGCGTTTTATTTGTTAATACAAGAATAGAAATTCTGCAATAAATATAATCTAATAAATAACATCTCCAAATAAATAAATATTAATACAACAAACAGTCATGAGTGGTTGGGGCTGGGGAGCAGGGCCTGGGGGAGCTGCCCCCCGCACCCCGAAATGCTACTGCAATGTAAACTTTCAGGAAATCCTTGTGGCTGTGGCTACGGTTGCCCTCCCCAGGCTGGGCAACCCACAGATACCCTGGAAAGGGGGCGGAGAGGAGGCACTGTGATGCCAGCAAGAAAATTCGAAGCAAGGTCCTTTGGTTGCCACCCTGTGCCACGATTGCCTTAGCGACCCCCAGGCCTGTCTGTCTCTGCCCCTCTGCTTTCAGTATTCCCTCCGATGCAGACCCCACCTCTTCCATTTTTAATCCCATCTCTTCCCATTTAGACTTGCCACTGTGTCTGTTTCCTGAATTGGATGTATGGAGTTAGTTGGGGGCAGGGAGCAACACCCACCTAAGAAGAGTGGGGCAGCCAAAGGGCTTGACCCCAGAAAGGCACGTACTGTGGTGGTCCCCTCCCTGCCCTACAGGTGTGCTTCCTGGAAGTGCCACTTGAGGGGCCAGTGGGGCACTGGCAAGTGGTGGGCAGGAAGCAGGAGGCTGCGAGAGCCTTTGCATGGACGCGAATCACGTCAGGGTCCCTTGAGCATCACTTCCTGTGGAATCGGGACAGGGCCTATTGCACCTCTTCCCCAGACCTGCAGAACTTTGGGGAGTGTGTGGGGGGGGAGGCCTTATTGCATCATACCCTCCTCCAAGTCCGGGAAGGGCCAGAAGCTTATGGCTTCTGTTTCCTGGCTCAACAAGTGTTGGCACACAGGTTTCTCCCTCCCAGAGTGGGAGCAGAGTTGGCGGGGGAGGGGAAACAGGAGGTGGTACAGGCCAGAGATCAGAAGCCACGGGCCTCCAGGTGCAGGGTGACCGCAGCTGCCGGAGGCTGCATCTTCTTCTTGAGCCGGTTGAAGTCCTTGGCTGAGCGCCACAGCCAGGTCTGCAGCTCCTTCAGCAGCCAGAAGTCGTCCATCTTCTGGAGGAAGTCGCTGTGGGCAGGGCCAGGGGCCCAGGTGGGCTCAGTCCCGGGCAGAGGCTGGGGCAGCGGGTAGCCCAGCGCCGCCATGACACCCGCAATGCTGCCCAGCAGGCCCTGGAGGCTGGTGCAGAAGTGGGCCAGGCTGCGGCGCAGCTCGGCCGCGGCAGCCTGACGGTTGAGGCCGCGCAAGTGGCACAGAAGGTGGCTGTAGGCCTCGTAGTTCTGGGTCAGCCGCAGTTTGTCGTTGAGGCTTCGCCACACTTCCAAGTTGACAGTGGCCCTGGGCAGAGTCTCTGCCCCCAGCCGAGGTGGGTTGAAGTCAGGCTCATTGAAAGGGGGGCCCAGGTAGTTCAGCTGTAGAAAGGAGAGGGTGATGGGGAAGGAGGAGGGGGAACAGCCCACTCGCTGCGCCAGGAGATACCTGTCCCCAGAGCTCCTATTTCCCATGTCCCCTGACACTGGCCCTATCTCCATGCGAGGCCTCCCCTAAGTTTCTCCAGAGATGTCATTTGTAAGGAGGTGACAGTTGAAGCAGTGGGGGTGCTGAGCTCTCCAGGCGGAGGTGTAGAAAGAGAAAAGGTGAGCAGCAGATACCCAGGGAGGACTCGCTGACTGGCTGTGTGTGCAAGCCTCCGGGGTGCCCGCCGCGGGGGCAGGGCAGAGAGGAAGAGCAGCCCGAGGACCGAGGACCCGGCAGGCCAGGCCGCAGAGGTAGAAGGTGGACCAGGAGAGTGCAGAGCCAAGAGGAGTTCAAGAAGGCAGCAGTGCTCAACAGTGGCTGTAAAACAGAGAGCAAGGAGAAGGGGCCTTAGGAAACACTGCCGGGTTTGGCAGGAAGGAGGTGCCTGGCGACCTGGGAGAGAACCGTTTCAAGTGGCCTGGGAGCCAGATTGCAGGGGGTTAAGGAGTGAGTGGGTGGAGAGGAAGTGGAGGCAGCGGGTGTAGACCACTCCTTCGAGAAATTTGGCAGCGAAAGCCAAGAGAGAAAAAGGGTCGAGAACTGGAGGGGGTAGCCGAGTCAGGCAGAGGTTTTCTGCACAGGGAAACCAGACGGGAAATCGGGTGGAAAGGCAGAGGGGCCCGTGGGCATCAGAGCTCCATTTGCCTCTTGACGTGCCTGGTCCCACCAGCTGAAGGGCTGGGGACAGAAGGTACTCATGATTCCCCAAGGAAGGGCTCAGCCCACAGGAGCCGGGATGCAGAAGGAGGAAACGGAGGCAGTCTCAAGAGCTGGGTAGGAGGCAGGGTATGCAAGACAGTTGAGGGCAGAGGACAGAACCTTGCCAGCCCCCGGGGGAGAGGCCTGGGGCCCAGGGAAGGGCTGAGGGAGAAGGTTCAGCTGGGAGAGAAAGGGAGAAGCGAGGGGCGAGGCCTGGGATAGGCAAGGGCCCAGGGGGAGGTTCACACGCTGACAAGCACAGAGACAAACTAATTTCCTCGGTGTATCCTGGGGTTGGAGCCAGCTCCCCCGCCGCCCTCCTCCCCTTTCTCTCCCTGGCTCCAGAGTAGGGTCTGGGATGTGGAAGAGGAAGACGGGAAGAGGGGGCCAGTTCCCCGTGGTCCTCGCTAACTCCGACCCTCCTTCCTCCTCTCCTGGGCTCTCAGAACACCTCTGGACTGCCCCCAAGTCCTGATGGCAGAACTTCCATGCACACCCTGAGCCCCCTGCCGCTACTGGCCTGGGTCCCCTGCAGCCCCCTTCCCACAAGGCCCCCCTAGGAGGCCCGGCCAGGATGGGAGAGGCATTCAGAAGGGAGGCCCATGGGTCCAGAGCAGCAGGGCCCCAGGTTCGGGGCAGAGGCGAGCTGGAACACAGGCTTGGGAGGTGGGGCCCTCCATCCCCACCCAGCCCCACCCGTGCAAGAGACACCACAACACGGTGTAAACAGAGGAGACTTCCCCGGCCCCCAGGGGGAGGCGGGCGGCTGGGCAGTCAGCCAGTGGGGCAATGGGCCAAGGCGGGTGCGAGGCCTGCCCACATGCCTAGTCCTGAGGCCAGGGATGGGGAGGAGGGGGCACCTAAGAGGGAAGGGCAGGAGATAGGCCAGACACAGAGACTGCTTGGAGCCCAAGGGCCCCTCCTCAACACCTCATGTTCACCAGGACCCCTCCACCATTCTGTCTCTCTTTCCCCAAGTCCTCTTCTCGTCCTTCGCCCAATTCCCAGACCCCAAACTGCCCTGGATACTCACGTAGGTCCCAGCCAAGCTGCGGAGTTGGTGCTCCAGGTAGCGGGTGAGGTCATAGGTTTTCTGAATGGAGGGGCCGGGCCCCGGGTCCCCTGTGCGATTGAGGGCTGGCACTGCAGGGAGGTGCCAGAGCACGGTGCACAGACAAGCTAGCATCCCCCACGAGTCCCCTGCGGACAGGATGGGCAAGAAGCATGAGGTGCGCCTGGCCTGGTGGAGGAAGCAGCTGGCAGCCCCTCAGGTGTCTGTCCCCACCTTGGGCTGGGAGGCGGGGGTGAGGGTGGGACGCCAGATGGGAGGCAGTGAGGATGGAGGAGGGGAGATTCCTGGCCGAGAGAGCGTGTGTGCATGTGTGTGTAGGCATGTATGTGTTGCGGGTGTGTGTCTACCAGTACATACTGGAGAGTACAATTGCGTGTCAACTAAGAGTCACTGTATGTGTGCCAACACGTACGTGTGTGTATAAGGAGAGACAGAGCTAGGCTTAGGGACACAAATCAGTATTCCCAGGTTCCGGGTGTACTTCAGCCTCCTCTCAGGCTCCTAGTCCCACTGCAGCTCGGGGGGAGTCAAGCGGTAGGAAGCAGCACTTGTCAGAGCTGCCAGCTGAGAAAGGTCTCCCTGGGAGGGATGCGAGAGAGAGGCCCCCCGAGGAGGACAGGGGGACGGCGTCCCAGTCAAGCTATAGGAGGCAAGGTGTGGGGTGAGACCACGGGGTCAGGCTGAAGGACACGGGGCTGGCTCGTGGTCAGCGGTGGGAACATTCTAGGATACCCCTGGTGTGCGAGTGTAGGCTAGGGGTTAGACTGAAGCAGAGTTGGCACTCACTCAGGGACTGGCTGCCCTGTGGCTTGCCCCATTCTCATCTAGGTTTTGGGTGGGGAAAAGTTTGACCTGAATGAGGCCTTTCAATCAGCCTGCAGTGGAGGGAAGGGGGAAAAAGGGGTGGGGGGAGGGGGAGAGAGAGGGGATGTATTTCATAAATCGGGCTTATCAAGTGATGATGCTGGAGAGTTTGGGCATCCCTGGATGCCACAGGCCAGAGGTCAATGCTATGAGAACAAACATAGGCAGCTGGGAAATACGATTTCCCCAGCTTTTAGGTGAGGTCCAAGACGAAGAGCACTGGGTCGGGATTCAGCGGGCATTGAGACTGAGTCAAAATGATTAGGGTTAGGATAGGGTAGGTCTATAACTGCCATTGGGCTAGGTTAGCATTAAGGACTGGGTTACTTTTAAAGTTTCAGGTTAGCTTATTGGGATTTGGCTGAGTGAGTGTGGTTGAGGTTTGCGTCCAGCTGGGGGATGTGGTTAGGTTTGGGCAGGCAGAGGGTTGGCTGAGACTAAGGTTTGTTGAATGTGTTGATTCAGATGTCAGACAGGGTGATGCATGGCATGTCACTTAGAGTAGGGCTAGTCTGGATTTTGAGCTTGGGTAGGTGTAAGATCATGAGTGGTTTCTTCTAGTTTATATTTTATACTTTCAAATTTCCTACAATAACATATGTTGTTTTGATTGTTAGAAATAAGTTGGATATGGGTTTAACAATTTGGCTGTACTTAAAGTTAGGATAGGTTTGGAGTTAAGAATTAAGACCAGGTTAAGTTTACAGTTAGTCATAACGCTGGGTCAGAGAGGGTACCAGCTTGGAAGGGTTTAGGATTCAAATCGTATAGAATGTGTCTCACAGAGCGTAGGGCTCAGGTGGGAACTTCCATAGTCCCGACACGTCAGTCTTGACTCTTTGAGAGGCTTGACTGGCATTTGGAAGTGGGGTACCACTAGTCTCAGGGACCCTGCCCTCTCGGGTGAAGGGCTCTTGGGTATAGGGTGCGTGCGTGTGCATGTGAGTGCATGTGCCCGTGCGCACCTGTTTTAGGACAGAGCGGGGTCAGGCACATTACTGCTCCCTGGGGAGACAGGCTCGCCTTTTCCTCTCCCCCACCTGCAGCCTGTGCCTTCCCTCCTCAGTGTACCTTTCCTCATTCTTCCTTTCCATCCAAGCTCTCGCTGACTCTGAGTGCCTTTCTATTCCCTGTTCTTCACATTGCAAGACAACTGCAGGCCCTTCTCCTCCGCATGAAGCTTTGGGCTATCCTCAGCCTGGATACCTGGCTGAGTTACCCCCAAGATCCTACAGGTACAAGGTGCAGTTGGGTTTGGAGGATGGAGATCTGCTAAGGTGGGCAGTGGCCCTTCTAGCCTTGAGGTAGCTTTCAGCATTGAGTCTGGTCTTGCTCGCAGTTAGTGGCAATGCCGAGGGTCCTGGCCGAAGCAGGAATTGGGAGCCGGGCTCGCCTCTTTACCCACCCTGCTTTGGGCAGCCCTGCTGGCCAGAGCTCTGGGCAGGTGGGCAGGGGGTCTGCCTACCCTGTGTGTGTGTGTGTGTGTGTGTGTGTGTGTGTGTGTGTGTGGGCAGTCAGGAACCCAGCTCTAGGTCTTGTTTTTCCCCCTCCCCTTTTGGACCCAGTGGGACATCCCTGGGGAGAACTGCCTTCCTACACAGGGACAGCAGGGGGAGAAGCCTTTGGATAAACAAGAGCTAAGTCATCTGGGCAGAAAAACGGCTCATGAAATTAACCAGACGAGGCCGGTGTTTCCAGGAATATTTCAGTTCTGAGGTAACTGTCACTGCAGGCTGGGGGCGGGGGGGGTGCAGGGGAGAGAGCAGAAGGATCCAACTGACCGACCCATGGAGAGAACCAGGACAAGAGAAGGAGTCTCAGAAATCCAGAGGGAGGAGAGGCTAGGAGAGGAGAAAGGAGACAGGGCTCTCTACCCTCTGTTATGACAGCTTCCACTCTGGGCAGGCCATCCCCATATCTCAGGCAGCAAAACTAAAAGCGTCTGGGGCAGAGCACACCTGCGGTCTGGTTGGAGCAGCTTGCATTCGCCTGCATCCCTGGGAGGGGGAGTGCCCTGGGCACTCTGGAGCCCTCATCCGTCCTCCTGTTGGTCCAGGCTCAAGGTGTGCAGGTGGACCTGGCCACTGGGGGGCTGTGTCCTGGCCCCCTCCCCCTGTCCTGGCCCCCAGCCCAGCGCCCGACCCCCCCCCAGCTCTGCCTCTGGCTGCTGCCCACTGATTGTTTACATCCCGTCTTCCCCTGTGTTTATAAATCCGGCTGAGCACGTGAGGAGCTAATGAGTGCAGCTCACGTTTCCTGCTGCAGCCCCCCCACCCCCCATCCTGGCCCCGGCCTGGGCCAGCCCCTAATTTCATCCAGATCCCTGGGCCCTGGGAACCAAGGCCCCCCTTATGCACGCGCGTGCTCACACACACACACACACACACACACACACACACACAGCCCCCACGCAAGTGCCCGGCCACCCTTACACGCATAGCCATCCTGACTGGCTGCGCAGGCAGGCACACCCATGTACGCATGTCTTCAGCTAGCTTCCCCTCAGTCCCTGGCCTGTAACCCCCAGGCTGACCTCACTCAGTGAGGGTGGGAGACTCGCAGTACAGTGTGCCAGGGTGGTCAGAGTGGGTAGGACAAGTCATCCAGGAGACTCTGCACCTGGGGCTGGTGGCTAAGAGCAATCAGCCGAAAACGGAGGAGCCAAGGAGGCATTGCAGAGCTCCCGAGTGTGGGGCTAAGTGTGGGGGCCAGAAGGAAAAGCCTGCCCCTCAGGCCAGAGCAGGACAGCATCCTGGTGACCTTGGAGGGGATCTGCTGAGGGGAATTGGGGAAATAAAGCAGTTTGGGGACCGCTGTGTGCACTGTGGTATGAGAGCCAGGCACTGAGAGTGTAGGGAAGGGCCCTTGGGGGACCTGTCTTCCCCCCGAGGGCCCCACAGAAACAGCGGTACTTTCCTTTCCTCTGGGCTGGTTACCCTGCTTTCCCTGCCTTCTCTCCCTTCCATCCTCTTCTCGGTTCCCTGTCCCCAGGCCACTAAGAAGTGGCTTACTGCGTGGGTACACATGGGCCCAGAAGTCAGAACACCTCGCTATGCCACCAGCCCATCAGGCGATGGGGCTGCACTATGCGCCCTGTAAAGTGGCCCTGCAGAATCACACGGCCCTGTCTCTGCTGTCCTCTTCAGCAGCCCCCACCCTGCCCTAAATGGCAGAAGAAACTGAGGCCCGGGCAAGCAGCAGCCAGGCGGGGCAGCGGCCTCGCCTCGTGAAGTCAGTGCGGACACAGGAGTTGGGCTTTTGTTGGAGAGAGGGCTCAGGATGGCACTGCAAGAGGAGCCTGGGCGGGCTGGGGGAGCAGGGCGAAGGCCGGAGAGCTGGGCAGAAGAGAAGGAAACAGTTGGGGCAACTGTGTGGGTGAGTTTGAATGGGTGTTGTTATCCAGAGGGCCTGGGAGGGGCTCGGAGGGAGCCTGCAGGAGCCGGGTGTGAAGGAGCAGGTGGGATTGTGGGGAGGAATGTGAAGTGTCACTAATAAAGTAGCTGGTGTGGCAGGGTGGTGTGCAGAAGTGTGAATGGAGCAGGAGTGCGGGCTCTGTGGGGGTGTGTGTGTGTGAGGGGGGAGCCTTAACACCAGTCAGCAGGAGGGGAGACTTCTGGGGCTGGCTGGGTGACAATTGCTGCCATCTCTACCTGGTGCCCACTTCCAGCCCTGGTTGACTGCGTGGCTCCAGGGCAGCCAGGGGTGGGAGCAGGTCTGGTCTGTCCAAGAATGTGCCCCCGTGTCCCGCGGATCGGGAGCGTGTGCTTGGGAGCCCGAGAGAGGGGTCTGTCGGGACACTGAAAGCAGGAGGTGCCGTCTGGGCCGGGGTCACAGAGCGCCGGACAGGAACGTGTCCAGGGCTGCGCACCCACAGACGCTCTCCAGGGCTCGGCGTGACCCTGCCACGCCGGACCGCCAGCCTCCCGTCCGCGCCCGGCAGCCCCCTCCTCCCCCAGGGGGCAGGGCCAGGCCGGGAGCAGGAGGAAACCGGGACGAGCTCCTCTGGGGCTGGGGCGCTTCTGGGGCGCAGTGTGGAGTTGCTGGGGGGAAGGCGGGGACGGCAGAGATGAGGGGACTCTGCGGAGCCCAGGGGATGTGGGGCTTCCCTCGAGGGTCTCGGCGGGGGAACGGTGCCGCGGCGGCCGCTCGCTGGCCCTCCCCCCTCAGCGGTGACCTCTCGCTCCCGGCCCCCTCCCCGCCGCGGCGGTAGTGGCGCCTTCCCCTTGTGTGGCCCCGGCGCCCCCGGCCCCGCCCCCGGCCCGCTCCCGCCTGGTCGCTCCCTTCCCGTCGGCGGGGGCGGGGGCGGGGTCCGGGCGCTGGGCTCCGGGCTCCGCCGGGCCGCTGCCCCTTCCCGCGCGTCAACTCCCTGCCCGGCCCGCCCGCCCTCCCGCGGGCCGCCAGCGCCGAGCGGCCGCTGCCGCCGCTCCCCGGCCGGTGACGGACTTTTTCCTGCCCGGTCCGGCTGGGCTGCGCCCGCCCCGCGCACTAATCACTCCCAGGCCACGGCGGGCCGGGCGGGGGCTCGCCGCCGCCGCCCGCCCCGCCACCCGGCTCCTACCTGCCGCCGGCTCCCCGGCTGCGGGCAGCATGGTGGGCTCCGGCCGCGCGGCGCGCAGCGAGGACACTGCGAGTCCCTCCCGCGGCCCGGCCCAGCCAGGCTCCGCTCGGCCCGCCGCCGCCTCTCCCCTCTCGCCCGCCCTCCTTCCCGCCCTCCCCTCCCGCCGGGCCGGGGAGGAAGAGCGGCGCGGCCCGAGGTGTCGGCCTCCCCTCGCCTCCCGCCGGCCCGGCCCCGGGCTCCCCTCTCGCTCCCCCTCCCCCCGCCTCCTTCCTCTCGCGGCCCCCACCTCCCCGCGCGCCGCGTCCGCCTCCCGCAGCCCCGCTCCCGCCTCGGACTCGCTCTCCCGACTTCTGCGCGGGGCTCTGTCCGTCGGGATCCGCGGGACCCCGCCTCGCTGGGGCTCCAGGTGGCCGCCTCCCCAGGGCTGCGGGGCGCTGGGGTCCCCGCCGCGCTCCCCGCCGCCTCTCGGCCCGGCCGAGCGGACCTGAGGAGCGCCGCGTCCGTGCCGGGCCGCGCTCGAGGGCGCCGGGCCGTGCCTCCCCCGGCCGGAGCCCTGCTGCTGGGGGCAGCTCCCGGCTCCCCGGCCCGGCCGCGGCTCGGCGCTCCCGGGGGAAGGACGGAACCGGATCTCGCGGCTCCCGGGCGGGGGCGGGGGCCGGGGCCTCGGACGCCCCGCTCCTACCTGCTCGGAGGTCCATGGGGCTGGGGGCCGGGCCGACCGGGCGCGGCTCCTCTCCCGGAGGCTGGCGGAGTGGGAGGGCGAGCCACGGCTCCGGCGAAGCTTTAATAATCCCATCCGCCAGGCCCACTCGCAGGTTTTTTTCGCTCGGTTTCGGATTTTTTTTTTTTTTTTTTCGGTGTGGGACATTCTGCAAACTTTTTTTTTTTTTTTTTTTCTGACGTGTAAAGCTGTAACCACAAATTGTAGCGGCCCTCCCCGGGGTGGGGGGAGGAGGGGGGAGGAGGGAAGGGAGGGCGTCTGGGGCTCCTCTCCCTCCCACAGCACCGAGGGGGGGTGAGGTGAGGCGAGGCTGCGGCGGTACCACCCTGGGCCTCCTGGGGGAGGGGGCGGGGAGGGCATCAGTCCGTCTGCAAACACCCAGAACTCGCGAGGGAGCCGCCCGTCCCTTTCGCTCGCCCTCGGTGTCCGCCTGGAGCGCTGCCCGCTGCCCGGCGCGGGTCTCGCTCTCGCCATACCTCTGCCTCCTCATCGCTAGCCTTCCCCCCCTCACACACCCAGTAAATGCAATGACACATTCTCCCAAATGCCAGCGAGCTGGCCTCCAAGCAAGTGATGGTGTTTTTCCTGCTGTCCTTTGTCTGGGCTGACCGCCCCCCTTGCCTATTGTCCCGCCGCCTGTCCCATTTCCAAAAGCTGGGGCTGAGTTAGGCGCCAGGCCGGGGCAGGTGACTAACCGGCTCACAATGCCCCCTGCGGGGGAGGAAGAGGCCACCACAGGCCCACTGCCCGGCCGGGAGGAAAGAAGAGGGCGCTTAGCCGAGAGCTTTGCCCTCAAGTTCACGAGGTTCTTCATTCTTCCCAGGGGCTAGGAGTGTGCGCGGGGCTGGGGACTGGTAATTCATTAATCAGCAGAGGCACCCGGGCCAGTTTCAACTCCAGGGCTTCACCCGTGACTCAGCGGGAAGGCTCCGACTCAAGGCGACGTACAGACCCCATTGGTGAAATGCTTCCCCACTAGGACATTCGGCTTCGCCAGCCTCTGGGGTTTGGGCTGTCGGTTTTTTCCCCGCGGTGGGGTAGATAGGGGTGGTTCGGCTGCCGAGTGCTCTCCCTGTTCCCTTCCCTCAGGCCTGGGTTGGGACTTGCTGGCGGCAGGGGGATACCCAAGGGACCCATAAACCTACACCTTCCAGGGTCCCCCTTCCTCCACAGAGGGTTGCCAGGGAGAGTGCAGAGGAAACAGCTCTCATCTGGGGTCGTGCAGAAAGCCCCAGACCAGTTGGAGACTTTTCTTGGGGCATAGTCATTCGCTCATCAAGCCTTGAGTGCTCTAGAACCAAACCAGCAATAAAGCCATTTGGTAATTAGTTGCTTTTGTTGCTGTTTATTTGTTGCTTCAAAGGGAGAGAGGCAGTGGTGGGCCAGACCTGGAAGGTGACTCCTCTGTCTGGGACAGCGTTAAGACCCCTCAGAGCCGGCACCCTGCACCCCTGCTCTGGTGCCCCAGAGGAAGGTGGCCGCCCGGCCAGCCCTGCCGCAGCCCCTCCGCATGCAGGTCAGGGAAGGCGGCAGGTCGTGCCCAGCGCTGGGTCCCAGGGCCGCTCTTCCCTTTTATGCACTTCAAGAACTGGGGTGGGGGCGCGTGGTGGGGGGGAGAAGTTTGTTTTCAATTACCTCACTGGAGTGGGACAGACTTTGTTGTTGACTTTTTTTCCTCTTCTTTCTTTTTTCCCTTTTTTCTTTTTCTTTTTTTCCCCTCCTAAAAGAGAGGAAGAACTGGGAAAGGGGACCTGGCTGGGGTTGGGGGCAGGGGACTTCTGGGGCATCAGCAGCGCTCTGATGAAACCTGCCTTGGAGGGGCCTTTGGAAAAGTGCTCAGGGCCTCCCTCTTCCCCCTCTTCCCCGCCCCAGGCTGAATGCTGGAGTTTCAATGACATTCTTGGTCGGTGAGCCCAATGATCTTTGATGCCCATGCCAAGGTTAAGAAGGCAGATGCCCAGTGGGTGACTGGCACTGAGGCCAGCCAGGAGGTCCCCTAGCAGCCACCCTGTCCGCGGGAGGGAGCCATGAAGGGGAGGCGAGAGGGAGAGAGGAGCTACTCGAGCCCCCCCTGGTTTGCAGCCTGCTCCTTGTGGAGAGCGTCTGCACAGACAATGTGGTTTGGATTTGGCTGAGCCCCCCTCAGCACCTTATAAAGCACCTTGCTGAGTCAGGGAGAAAGCAGCCCTGCTGAAGGAGAGGAGGAGGGGGCCAGGAGTGAGAGGAGAGGGGGGAGAGGGGAGCTGAGGGAGAAGGGTGGGGGCTGAGGGAAGAAGAGGGGGGAAGAGAAGGGACAGGGCAGGAAAGAGGAGACACAAAGAGGCAAATGAATGGCTGGGAGTGGGAGGGCGGCGGAGGCAGGAGCGCGGGGAGGAAGAGGAGTGGACGCCGGTGGGTGGGGGAGAACCCCATGTTGCCCGCCCTCGGCAAATGCTCACCGCAGGAGTCTGGAAAGCCTTCGTTTGCAGGAACCGAGGGCTGCGACTCTGAAACGGGGACCCAGGCCAGGTGGGCGCAGGGACAAATGGCTTTATACACAGCCCCTTAGCCTGATGCTCTGACCCCACGGGCTGGGGAAGCCGAGTTCTGCCTCTGCCTCTTGTCTGGACTTGCATCCCTGCCCTCTCCCCTCACTCAGGGAGGGGGCGAGCCTCTCCCCTCCCCCTCTTCCCCACTGCCAAAGGGAAAATCAACTCCATCTCCAAGCTGCCAATGCCCCTCTGCCATGTCTGGGCAAAGGCAGCAGGCTAGGAGCTGCCAGTTGGGTTGGGATGGGGGCTGGAATAAAGACTGTGCCTTTATTCTGCCAAATCCCAAATGGGAGTGGGCTGTTGGAATTGGGGGGAGAAGGAGAGGAAGGAGGGGCCGGGTAGGACCAGACCCTCCAGGGTTTCTGTACGGTGGTGGGGCACAGGTGGCTGCCCTCTGATTGCCAGCTGGGGACCTCAGGAAAGTTCCTGCTCCCCTGTGGCTCTTCTGGCTCTAACAGTCTGGGATTGCTGTGGGGGCAGGGCAGAGGTTAGAGGAGACACCTCCCCCTGAGCTCCAGATCCATCTGTCCCATCGTGTGTAGGCATTTCCTGAGCCCCTGCTGGGTGCTAGGCCCTGTAAAGGACCGAGGGAAGAGGAAAACACACCCCACGGCTTCAAAAATTTCACAGTCTTGTGACAAGGGACACTCGTTAAACCATTAAACCGTCTGAGATCAGAGGATGATGAGGGAAAGAGGGCTCTGGGCGGAGGTGGAGGTTCAGGGTGGGAATGTGGCTGGATGGCTGCAGCGGGGCGACCGGGGCGACCACAGGCGGAGGCATCGAGGGAGCCCCGGGCTCAGGCCACAGGGCTCCCCGCAGCAGGCAGAGGGCCAGGCTGGGAGTCAGGATGCTGGGCTTCCGACTGGGCAGTGTGGTCTTGGGATAACCCCATCGCCTCTCTGTGGCATGTTACGACCTCTGCCCTCCTCCCCACAGGATGGTGGGAGTACCAGCGAGCTGATGAAGAAGACACTGCTTCACTGTCCTCTGGCCTTCTGGACTCCAGGCCCTACCATGCACGGTGGGGTGGCAGGTAAGGCCTCAAAGCGTGTGGCTGGGTAGGGGGCAGGGCTAGCACCAGGCGGTTATTGAGCTGCCGCCCTCCAAGGGAGGGGAGTGAGTCAGTGTTGGCTCTGGGATGGGCTAGGGTCCCACTCTCCCTCCCACCTTCCCCAGGGAAGGCTCTCCCGATGCCCCAAAACATCATACCCGAGGCAGCTGCAGAATTGGCATTGAAGGGGCCCTGGGCCTTGGCTGTCCTGGATTCCTGAACTAGGGAGGCTTCTGGTCTGGTCCCGTCCTGATGGGCTAGCTGGAGTGTAATGGTGGAGAAGCCCACAGAGGCGAGTAAGCACATTCACTCATTCATTCATTTGTTCACCAAACATTCCCTGGAGTACCTACTCCTCGCCAAGGGTCACAACACAGAGAGGAGCCCTAAGGGGCTATGGGGTCGAGGGGTGGAAGCTGACCTGTGTGCAGGCAGGAGAGGCAGGGACCTGCCATGGCGACTGCCAGCCTACTGCAGTGTCTGCTGTTTCTTAGTGACGTGTCACGCCTTTGAGCCTTTAGTTTAAACACACTAAGTTCTCACCACATTTCAGGTCCTGTGCTAAGGTTTTATGTGGACAATTTCATCTTATTCTTACAATAACCCTGTAAGATAGGAATTGTTATTCCTGCATTTTATACGTGAGGAAACTGAGGCTTCGTAAGATGCAGTCACTTGTCTAAGGTCATATAAGTGCTACAACCAGGACTGGAGCCCAGGACTATCTCCGCTAGCCCCTTTAAACTACATGCAGGTGCAAACTGGGGTTGCGGCAGGGGGCACCAGGCAGGGGACTCTTGAAAGGAGAAGAGTCTGGGTGCTGGAGCTGGTTCCTAGACAGTAGGAGTTGCCCAGTGCCCCTAGTTATGGGCTGTCTAACCTGACACATACCTGGTATCTTCAGGACACTAAGACATTCCTTGGGACAGGAAGTCCCCATTTGCTTGGAGCAGAGACCTGAACTCTCCTGCCCACCACCCACCACCCACCACTGATATGAATTGACAGGGTGATGCTGGGCCAGCACCCCATATGGCCCTCCTGGGTCAGTGAGCGGCACCACCCCAAGAGTGCTCCAGTCCCATCAGCTAGAATTATAGATTTGAGGAGCAGTGTGTTTGAATCATGGACTGAGCATTGCACTGGGAGTTAGAGGACCACGCGCCTGCAGAGCCAGGGTCATGGGTGCCCCCGTGCGTCCCGAGGGCCTGACTATATGATCTGTACGGGGCGGGGCTAGGTAGGCTCAGCAGCACGTGCCTGGGCTGCCTGGGCTGCTGGGGGCAGAGGAGAGCCCCGGGAGCCATCCTGACGACTGGCGCCTCTCCACGGCCCCGTGCACACGCTCCAGTGTGAGTGTGCCCACGTGGGGCCGCCAAGGGCAGGGCGTGAGGGGAGGCAGCCGGTGTGCCCTTTCCCTTTCTTCCAGTGGGCAGGAGCCCAGAGGGCCCTGCCTCACCCTGAGCTGGCCGTGATGTCAGCGGAAACCCCGGGGCCTCCTCCTACCTCAGCAAGGGCCCTGCCCTGCCGTGCGAACCCCACCCACACCTGGACCAGCTCAGGCCTCCTGGAGGATGCCGCACCCACCTGCCTCCCCGCAAAGCTGAGAGGAATCGGGCCCTGCTGGTGGCCGCTCCCTGCCCTAGCTGGGCTCTAGCGCCCGGTCTGTAAGGATGCCTGGGTGACGGGTGTGTGAGGAGGACAGGGGCAGAAGGGCTGCCCCCCAGTGCTCAGCCCTTCTCTTGCCCGCCAGGAGATTTCCCCGCGTTCTCCCAGGATGTTCCATGGCCCTGGCCAACCCATGCCGCGGGCTCCGTGACTCCGTCTCCCCTGGCAGAGGAGTGGGGTTACCTCTCCCTGGGCTGCGAGATCTTTATCCTGCCCTGCTGAGTCACTGCCGGCTCCTCCCGCCCAGTCCGCTCCCTCCCCACCAGCTGCCGTCCCTCAGGCTTCTCAGGGCTCTCTCTAGACTGTCTGGGCTTCTTAGGGCCCAGGGGGTCAGAGGAGTCACATCCTGAGTGCTGGCCATCCCCAGTGCCTGCCTACACCGTTGGGAGAGGGATGTTAGTGAGGGCGACTGCTCCGCCTTTACTAGCTGTGTGACTTTGGGCATGTCACTTGACCCCTCTACAGCTCAGTTTTGTCTTGCATAAAACAGGGGTCATGAAACTGGTTCTTTCCTCAGAATAAGGGGTGATCGAGTTAATAGAAGTCAAATCTCTGGCACAATCACTCGATAAATAGCTCCGTTATCTGCCCCTCGTGTCCTATCCCCCTGCTTCTCCTAGTGATGCCGCGTCCCCTTTGCCAGCCCCCGTGGCTACATGTCTGCACCTTCTCTGTTCTTTTGACTCTGCCTCCCTGACGCCTGTCCCTACCACCCCGACTGACTCCCCACACAGGACAACTCTCCTTCAATGAGAAACGTCTGGAGCGTTTGACTTGGCAGCCCAGACAGCCTCCGGAGGAGCGCTGGAGCTGGAAGGGCAACGCTCGGGTCTCGGTGAGCTCAGAAGGGACGCGGCATGCCAACCGATCTGGTGATGCTGGGTGCCAGCCCCGTTCTGGGCTGTCTGTCTGCAAGATGTGGGTGGTTTGGGTCTCTGAGGAGCTCACCCCTCCTGGTCCCAAGGGTACCTTTCTGAGGTTACCTTGTAGTCCTCGACAGAGAGCTCTGAGCACATATCAGTTTCAGCCACCGATTGCTCCAACATTTGTTAAATGAAACGGACTCAAGAACTCAAGAATGCGAAAGGCTGTGGTGTGGAGAAAGGAGAGGTCAGAGGTAAGACTTGGAGCGGGGCTGGGGAGAATTTGAGTGGCATAAAGGGGACAGCCACACCTGGCCTGGAGCTGGTAGCGGGGCTGGGGAAGAGCTGGCACGCAGACCCATGGGGTCCCACTGTCTCCTAAAGCTTTCAGTATGGACCTACAGAGACCCACGGCTGCCAGCCAGGGGCTCGCAGTCTCCTGGGACAGAGGGCAAGATGGCTCCAGAGCCGCTCTGCTCCTAATTAGTAGCCTCCTCCCTGCCCTGTTCCCAGTTGCCTGAAGATTCTCACCCCCCTCCCCGACCCCCGCCCCCTCCTACTGTAATAAGTCCATCTCGGCCCCTCCCTCCTCGGATCCTAGCACAGCAGTGGGCACCCAGCTGGGACCCAAGGGCGCTTGCTTGCTCTCCCCGTGGCCAAACGAGCCTAGTGCTATTCTGGAAGCTGGGACTGCACACGGTGTCTGTCTCCCTCTGCTGGTCCCTTAGGGGACAGCCTGGCCAGGACGCTCCCGGTGTTGGTGGTGCCGGTGTCTCCCCAAACAACAAACAGTGAGTGCTGGGGAGATTGAGAAAAGGGCCCGTGGACTCAGGCTGAGCTCCGCCTGCAGGAACACTGACCCTGCCTCCTGGGGTCCCTGTGGCCCAAAGCCTGTCTCCGACCGGGCTCTAAGGTTGCTCTTAGGGAGGCTGGGTCTCCGCCCCGAGGCCTTCCCCACAGGCCAGCTGGCCCCAAACAGCCTCCTTCCCCGGCTAACCCATGAATGGAGCTGTCATCCATGGATTTATCCAAACCTTTTGTGAAGTTATTTATGTTCCCAGCCAAGACCACATCTTGGTGTAATGAGTTCCATCGGTGCCCTCCCCTGCTGGGTGAAGCATGCTGCCTTTGATTTGTCCTAAACTTACCTCACTTGCACTCCAAGGGGGTCCTGTAACTCTGGCTTGCCAGGTTTTGGTGAACAAGCCTGAGCTTCCCCGCTCCCATCCCCACTGTGGGTTTTAAACATTCCATTCCACCTTCCTGCCCCCCACTTCCCGCCCTGCAGACTAGAGAGACCGGTCTCATCTGTACACCGTGCCTGGTAGTGAGGGCACAGCCACCGCCTCATGCCAGCATCCGGTGGCTTGTAAGGACAGAAGGACTCACGAGGCAGAGGATACCGAGGGCCCGAAATCACACACGGCAGCAGCCACAGCCCCCCCACACCTCCTCCCGGGGCTAACTGCTGTTCCCACCCAAGTCCTCCGAAGGCTCTTCAGTCCCTGGCCTCCGGGCTGTTTCTCTGTGACATTTCTCTGGGGAGACCCTCCCCACTTCCTAGTGGGGATTCACCCTGGCTTTGTCCACGAAGGCGGCTTATTTTGTTCTTAGTTCTGACTCTAGACTACTGTGGGGGCACCCTCGAGACGACGGTGAGAGGACACAGCGATCATCATGACAGCAACACTGACAGCGTGTGCTGAGAGCTCCAGAAACTTTGACTAACAGCCCTTCCAGGTGGGGACCATTAGTGCCCCTCTCCCAGTGTGTGGCTGAGGAAACCGAGGCTCAGAGAATAGAAGCAATGTGTCCATTTGCACATAACCTGGAAGTGATGGAGCCAGGATTCAGACCTAGGCAGGCCGGTACCTAGAATCCCACTGTCCACCTCAACAGACAGTCTGGGTCCCAGTCTCGTAAGCCCTCCGAATCCTGTGCTCTTCAGTCATTCAGCATGCTTGCCAAACCACTGCTATGTGCCAAGCTTCTGCTGGCTACTGGGAGCAATGCCGGCAAGTGAGAAAGGCCTGGGCAGGACTTGTCTATGGGCCCTGCTGGCCCCCTGCGTGCCACCAACAGTTACAGGTGGGCAAGTACTGCCCCACCAGCCCGGCACCCTTAGCAACTCAGGGCTGCCTCACCCTCTTGGTTACCCCAGAGTAACCCAGCAAGCTTCGATTGGGGGCTTGGCCCCGGCCGTCCCTTCCAGTCTGTCTCTCCAGCAGAGTGGAGGCCCAGCGGAGCAGGGATTTGTGTCCTGCTCTTTCTCGAACTTAGAAAAGCATCTCTAGTATGCGTTGAATAAATGAATTACTGAGCCATGGGGATTCCTACGACTTCAAATCTAACCCGTTGGGTGAGACATGGTGAAGAAATTTCCCAGCAGATAATTATTTTAAAAGTCTGAAATGGCAGCCACCTTCCTCTGTCCCATACCTGGCCCCCACGCACATTCCCACATACATAAGTACCTGTAAGAATCTGAGGTTTGAAAGGATCCTGAGAAAGCATCTCATCCAAACCCCTCATTTTTCAAGGAGGAAACTGAGGCCCAGAGAAGGGCCTTGACTTGCCTAAAGTTGGCTGTGAGTAGGACGGAAGCCCCTCGCCCAGGCCACCTGACTTCTGGCACAGACCCCACGTTGTCTTTGGGTCCCTATGCCCACACCCTGCCAACACACAGGGTTCCCGAGAGCTTTGAGCCCGTCGTGCCCATGCGCCTCCTCCTTCTGGACCTGAGCGGCACTACTGGCCATGCCAGCTGCAAGCCTGGAGAAGCTGCTCCGCCTCCGAATGGAGAGCTCCCTCTGGCCCCACTGCCCTGGGAGGCAGGACAGCCAACTGCAGCTCCTCTCTAGAGTTGTGGCCAGATGAGGGGCACTAGGAAGCCAGAGGGACCTCAGTGAGCATCTCATGCCACCAACAGCCACAGGGACACAGAGAGATTTGCACAAAGTCACACACAAGTCCGTGATGAAGCACAGACTAGAAACCCAGGCCTCCTACACCCAGCTCTAGGCTTCTTTCTGGCATCTGTGTCCTTCAGAAGGGGCAGGTGTGACCTTTGGCAAGTGTGTGTTTGTGTGCACACACGAGAGACAGAGACAAAGAAAGAGAGACTGAAGGACTCATTAAAAGTCCTAAAGAGTTTATCTCCCTCTCCGTAGGGCCTTCCTCCAAAGACTTCAAGGCCACAGGACCCTATAGCCCCAAAAGGGTCAGAAGCAGACATGACTGGTGATTCATAGCTTCCCCTCCCAGCCTTTGAGGGAGCTCTGTCTCATTCCAGTTGGGCTGCTCAGGTACATAACTAGTGGGGAAGATGACCACTAAATGAATGCATACACGTGTCGAATAACATTGACTTGTACGAAGTGCTGTGGATGACCCAGAGTAAGGGCTTAGCTACAGAGTAGGGGGGATGAGGGGCAGAGAAGGCCTACTGAGGACAGGCAACTGAAGCTGAGCCCTAGGAAGAGAAGGAGCCAGCTTGTGAGAAGAGGGAAGAGCATTCCAAGGGGTGAGGACAGCCTGTGAAGAGACCCCAAGGCGTAAAAGGATGTGATGGTTTCTGAGAACTGACAGGCCAGCTGGCTGCAGAGGAAGGCTGGAGACAGGTGGAGAGGTGGCTGGGGCCAGCTCTTGCAGGTTCAGGCTAAGGAGTGTGGATTTGATGGCAGGTGTAGTACTTGGCAAACACTGGAGGATCTAAATAAGGGAGAGGCGTGACACGATTGATATTTTAGGAAGATCACGTTGGTGCTGTCTAAAAGTGGACTAGAGGAGACAGGCTGGAGGTCGGAGACCACTCAGCTCCTACAGTTGCTCAGGTGAGAGATGATGGTGGCCTGAGCCAGGATGATGGCCTTGGAGATGGAAAAGGAGGGCAAAGTTGCCATCCATTGGGAGGCAGAGCGGTCAGGGCTTGCGGAAGAACTGTAGTATGTGGGGTAAGGGGAGGGTGGGGGTCATAGATGACTTCCAGTTTACTGAGATACTTAGGTAGAGGTGGTACCCTTTACGTTGATCTCCCTGGAAGGCAAGAATAACCTCCCCTACTGCTCTAAGGAAGCCTGGTGAGGGAGGGGAGCTGAAGGCAAGGAGAGACAACGTGGGGTCCAGAATTGCAGGCCAGAAACTGGAGGGCAAGGGCGCCACAAACCAACATAGTCTCCTCACTGCAGACAGTACCAGGGGGGCAAGGCCAGGCCCATCCTAAAGGAACTCAGGGATGCCCAGAGCCTTTCAAAGCATCACAGAACCTTGGTGCTGAGGGGAGCTAGAGGTCAGAGAGTTCCCTTCACGTTACACACCACGCCGAGGCCTCAGGCCAAGGACAGACCACCCCGGCTGATGAAAGCCCTCCTTTTGCACACTGCAGGGTGTTTTTTTAAATGGCCACATAAGCAAGCTTCTACCCTCGTAAAAACGTTCCCAATGCTTCTCATTATTGCCCCTCTCATTTGGCGGCCGCCCTCTCTCCGCGAGGCTCACAGACCTACTTCTCTCTCCACTGGGAAAACCCCACACAACGCTGAGCCTTTTCTCTCGCTTTCCCCTGCTAGGTGCACCCTTCCATCCCTTCCTGCCAGGAGAATCTTGTGTTCTTCAATGCTCAAGGAAGAATACTCGAATCTAGAATGAACTGCCACCTCCCACCCCGAGATCGCCGCGACTGCTTTCATCTCTTTTTAGTGCTGGTGCCTGCTTCTCAGTGTCCGAATCCCCGGCCCCGATTGGGCGCGACGATCTTGTTTCGAAACCCCGTATGCCCGACAAGACACCCAGGAAGCCCGTAGTAAATTAGTGACTCAGGCGGGCTCCCCGGCACCGGGCGCCGCGGGGCCGCGTCCTCTCTGCGCCTCGCGCTCAGGTGCGCAGCCGCCGTGGGTCCCGCCGAGCAGCCCGGATCCCGAGCGCCGCGGAGGCACCGGGGTGGGCCCCGCGGATCAGAGGCAATGAACCAGGCCTGCGCCAGACGCTCCCCGCTCACGTGACCAGGCCCCCACGGACCGGCCCCCGTCACGTGACTGCGGAGCCGGTGAGCGTTTTTCTCACGTGACGGAGGCACGGGTGTGTGGACCAATGAGGAAGCGGGGGCGGGGCCGCCGGGGGCGCCGCGCGCGAACGGACCTGGGGCATCCGCGGCCTCGGAGACCTGGAGCTTAACCGCGACCCGGGACCCAGTAGGTGTCCCGCTGCGGGCCAGCCGCCAGTCTCAGCCCGGTTGCAGGCCAGGCCCCGTCTGGGTGCTGGAGCACCATGAAGTGTCTGGTCACGGGCGGCAACGTGAAGGGTGAGTTGGAGCTGGCCGGGTGGGGGTGGGGGGGACACATGGGACATCCCAAAGCGCCATCCTAACGCGATTCTCTTTTCCCTCGCAGTGCTGGGCAAGGCCGTCCACTCTCTATCCCGTATTGGGGACGAACTCTACCTGGAGCCCCTGGACGACGGGGTAAGGGGTTGGGGTATGGGGGTGGGTGGGATTCCTGGGCTTGAGTCTCACCTCCACCAGGCAGGATGACTGAGGACAGATTTGTCAGCTGAGTTTCAGTGTCCATTCCCTAGTGCCGGGGCGTCAGTTTGGGTCCTGTCCTCTTCCTAGGCCTGTGTGTGAATTGAGAGCAGTTGTTCTCCCTGAAGTGCGGGGTGACAGGTGGGGGTGACAAGGGGAAGAGGCAGAGTGCTGCCAGCGGTGTGGGGCCCTTAGCAGCGGGAGCAGTGTGGAGGCCAGCCCAGGGAAGGCTGCACGAAGGTATCCGATGACTGGAAGGGGACTGTGGAGGACGTGGACGGGCAAGTGTGTGAGCAAGAGCGGGCCAGCGGGCTGGGCCTGTCGCTGCGCCTGACCGCGCCCCTCTCCCTGCTTTTCCTGGCCCAGCTCTCTCTCCGGACCGTGAATTCGTCCCGCTCTGCCTATGCCTGCTTCCTCTTTGCCCCGCTCTTCTTCCAGCTGTACCAGGCGGCCACCCCTGGTCAGGACCCGCTGCGCTGTAAGATCCTGATGAAGGTGAGGCCCTCCCCTCAGCCGCGGCATGGCAGCCATCCAGGAACCTCCTCCAGCACTGTGCCTGCTCTGGGCCACCAGTAATGCTCACTGGGGAGAGCCGCGTGCGGAGCGGCTGGGCGTCCGGTGCATTTGGGGGGGGGGGCATAGTGAGGACATCTGCGGAGGGGAATGGCACATGTGGAGAGGGTGATTGATCCTGCTAGGGGCCTGGAGAGAGTGGTGACACTCAAGCAGGTCTTTCAAGGCATTCCAGATGGGGAACAGCGTGAACAAAGGCCTAGAAGTGTGTAAATATCCCACAGAGTGCGGGAGTCCTTTTGTGGTATGACAGTGCTGGTCGCATCATGGGCCAGGGCCTACAGAGTTCAGAGGTGAGAGCTGGTTGGCGGAGGCGCAGGGCTAGCCGGATACGTTTCCTCTACTCAGTCGTTCCTGTCCGTCTTCCGCTCACTGGTGATGCTGGAGAAGACCGTGGAGAAGTGCTGCATCTCCCTGAGTGGCAGGAGCAGCCTCCTGGTGATCCAGCTGCACTGCAAATACGGTGGGTGGGCAGCTGGCCAGCCAAGGGGTTCCTGGGGTGTGGCGTGAAGGTCGACAAGGCCCATTGAGACCCTCTCTGCCCATGCCAGGGGTAAGGAAGACTCACAACCTGTCCTTCCAGGACTGCGAGTCCCTGCAGGCTGTCTTCGACCCAGCATCGTGCCCCCATGTGCTCCGGGCCCCGGCAAAGTAAGTATTAAATTACTAGGGCCCAAAAGCTGAGCCCCGTATTTCTGTCTTCTTTCTTTGGGCCCTCAAGTGTCAATTTAAGAAGGCACTTCTACTATTTCCCCTACGGGGTTTCTGTGAACCTCGGCATTCACCCAGCCCAGTTTGCTGTCAAGTTCTTGTCTGGCTCTTTAAGGGCTGAGGCTGAGTGGGGGAGGGCAACGGGCTGCCTTCATGTTCTGGCTGGTCACATCCATTCTGACTTCTCTTCTAGGGAGCAGGTCTCTGGCCTAAGCGGCCTTGCAGGTCCGTCTTTAAGCTTTGTGGTTCAGGGACTCAAAGCCCTTCTTTGGCTTGATCATGCTTCTGGAGGGGTTCCCCATTCAAGGGCAGCCTCTCTTCCTCCCTGCCCAGGCTCTAGCCTTTAGGAGTCCCCAGGCCAAGGCAGGAAACTGGTGAGATTGTTGTCCAGGATTGCTGCCTCAACCAGCAGCTCTGGGGCTGGAGCCATTCTGGGCAATCTGAGCATCCAGGGGCTGTGCCCGGCCGGGGAGATGGGGACTCCTCCAGTGGAGGCGCAGGTCCCTGGAGAAGACCAGCACAGAGAGGAATGGCTCTTCTCCTGCCCCTGCTGGATGCTCTTGGCATGTAAATAGCTAAGGTCTTGTTCATTTCTTTTGGTAGCCACAGGACGTGGTAACTCAAAAGTCCCTTTGGATCCTGACAGTCTGGTTTTCTGAGTTCTGTTGATAGCGCTGTTCAGGTCTCCTTTGGGTAGAGAAAGAGAGAAGGCCATCCATCACCTCTGATCTGAATTTTGAGGCTTTTTTTTTTTTTTTAATGAACAATTGTTTTTCATTTTCTTGCAAACAGTTTCAGATACATATAAAAACAGATACCTGTCCCAGTTGTCTTGAGGCAAGTTCTAGATGTTATTTCATTTGTAAATATGTATCACCACGTATCCCTAAAAGACAAAGCTTTAAGGGCTCTTTCTGAAAGCTGAGTTTCTAGGGGCAGTATGGGCGTGGTTTCCCACTCTTGGATGGGCAGCTGCTGCCGGCCCAGTTTGGTCCAGTGCAAACAGTGCATCCTTCCCGCTGCCTTCTCTGGACTCGGCAATTGTCGTCCCATCCCTTGCAGTGGACTTCTCTCCCACGGCCGCGGCGGAGCTTTTGATGGGGCAGGGACCACGTCTTGCTCACTGTCTCCTTCCTGGGGCACGTTAGGCATGGCCTATGGCAGTTCCCTTTCAGTGCTGGTGCGTGCCACTGCCCTGCCTCAGATTCTTTGAAAGCAAAGCCACTGGGCCTTGGGAATAATGCTGTGCCCTCCTCACAGGCTTCTGGGAGAGGCCGTAATGCCCTTCCCCCTTGCACTGGCCGAAGTGACTCTGGGCATTGGCCGTGGCCGCAGGGTCATTCTGCGCAGCTACCAGGAGGAGGAGGCAGGTGAGGGGGCCGGACATGGCCTGGGATGGGCACAGTGTGGGAGGGGGTGGGATTTATGGACCCAGGTGTCTCCTATTTTTGCCCCAACAGACATCACTGTCAAGGCCATGGTGACTGAGATAAGCATCGGGGAGGAGGATTTCCAACAGTTGCAGGCCCAAGAAGGGGTGGCCATCACTTTCTGCCTCAAAGAATTCCGAGTGAGGTTCTTCCCATGCCCTCCCTGCCCTGCCCTCCCTGCCCCTCCCATGCCCTCACTGCCCCACCCAGGGCCTCACTGCTCTGCCTCTCCTTCCCAGGGGCTCCTGAGCTTCGCAGAGTCAGCAAACTTGTCTCTTAGCATTCATTTCGATGCTCCGGGCAGGTAATTTTCCAGTCTCAGGATGGGGAGGACAGGGCTGTGGGATGCCAGGAGCTGAAGGGCCCTGACCTTGTCTGGGACCCATCACCTGCCCAGGCCAGCCATCTTCGCTATTAAGGACTCTCTGCTGGACGGCCACTTTGTCCTGGCCACACTCTTGGAGCCGTCCCCACACTCCCCAGAGCTCCGCCAGCCAGCCCCTCAGCTCCAGGCTCACAGGTGAGGGTTCCCATCAGCCCACTCCCCACTTCTGTGTACCCTGGCCTGAGCCTGCTCCTTCCAGCTTCTGTCCCTCCTCCCTTCTCCCAGCACAGACACTTCCTGTAAGGCCCCAGGCCTTACAGTGCTCACAGCTTCCAGCCCCACAGGCTCAGCCTTCCTGGTCAGCTGTGCTCAGAGATCCCCCCCACCCAAGGAGTATTCCCCAAGGTCGGGCTGGCTTCCTTCTCTGGCTGAGGCCTCCCCTCTGAGCCTCCTCCCAGGCCAAGGAGGGAAAGGGGGCTGCTGGAGGCAGGGAGCTGCCTGGGGTGGGGGAAGCAGGTGGCTGGAAGGGCAGGTGGGTTGGGGAGGAGGGGCCCAGTGTAGTAGAAGCAAAGGAAGTTTGGTCTGGCCCCCCGCCCAGCAGGTCCCTGGGCCTCAGTGCTTTCCAGTTCCTGTCCCCTGGGAAGGTGGGAGCTTGGGCCCCAGGTAGCCCAGTTCACAGGACTTGCTGCTCCCCTCCCTATGTTGAGCTAAACTGGCCCCCAGGATGCCTCCCTCAGGTCCCTACCTGAACTCTGATCAAAGGATTCCAGGCCCACCCCCTCCAGGAAGCCAGCACTTAACCCCTGCATCCTCTCTTCTCCAACCAAAGCAGGAAGCAATAAAACTAAGAGATCACCAATGGTCACAGCCCCCTCAACTCCCCCCTCCTGTCCTCCAAGGTAGGCTCTGCCTCTGTACAGTCTTCTTTCCATTTTTTGCTGACATCATCTTTACCTGTAGCACACCCCAGCTGGACGACTTTGCCAATGACGACATTGACTCTTACATGATCGCCATGGAAACCACCGTGGCCAGTGAGGGCTCACGGACACTCCCCTCCATCTCCCTCTCACCTGGCCTCCAGCCACCCTGTAACTATGGCCCCAACTCAGAGGAGGAAGATGAAGCTGAGCCCGGTGCAGTGCCTGGGACACCCCCACCCAAGAAGGTAGGGGCTGAGGTGGAGGCAGGGGTTGGGAGGCCAGGAGGGAGCAGCCTCCGTAACTCACTGTCGCCTGTTCCAGTTCCGTTCGCTGTTCTTTGGCTCCATCCTGGCCCCAGCACACTCCCCGCAGGGCCCCAGCCCCGTGCTGGCTGAAGACAGCGAGGGCGAAGGCTGAACTGAGAACCTCGTCTGCGTCCAGAGGCCCTGGACTCGCTGAAGCCACAGCTTCCCACTTCTCCCAGAGCCAGCCAGGGGCAGGTGGCAAGAGCCGGCTGGGCGTGTTGTGAGCTGACTGGTCCCGCTGTCCCTAGGCCCCATCTGGCTATTGGTTCTGTCATCTCCCCCCAATCTCCAACCAATCATGTCTGT
This sequence comes from Eidolon dupreanum, assembly GCA_028627145.1. Classification (NCBI taxonomy): domain Eukaryota; kingdom Metazoa; phylum Chordata; class Mammalia; order Chiroptera; family Pteropodidae; genus Eidolon; species Eidolon dupreanum. The sequence goes on along the minus strand of CM053510.1, from coordinate 2,254,606 downwards.
TTCCAAGCTTGGCACTGAGGGGAGGGCCACCTGATAGAAGGTCCCTGACCTCTTCCTCCATGTGGCCAGAGCTAGACACGTGTCTTCCCTAAGAAAAAAATTACAGTGGGGTTGCTGGCCCCTGTCGATTCATCTCTGCCAATCATGACTGTCCCTCAAATCTTAGGCACACCTCTGGGATCCCTTAATGGCTGGCACAGACTGTTACTTTTGCTTTCTCAATTCTCTGGCCCTGGCTTGGAATTCTACATGCCCCATGTGGACCTTAACGTGTGGCTGGGGTTGCCCTGGCTGAGGCCTCATGTCCAGTGAGCCTGCCTTCCCCAGTAGCTCTGGGCAGAAGGATGTCAGGCCCCGTGTCTGAGACAAGGGAGACAGGCCAGGGCGAGAATCCAGATTTGACCTTTATTCAAGAGACCAGATGGGTTGCCCAGGATCTGGCTGCCAGCCCTGAGGCCGAGCAAGGCTGGAGACCCACAATCTGGCCCTGCTTTGCCCTGAGCTGCAGCCTCAGCCCCAGGATCCTGCTTGCAGCCACCGGAGCACAGGCAAAGGGAGCCCTGGGGGGATTGGATGCTGCTGATTCATTAAAAAAAAAAAAAATACACCAAGCCTGTGTTCCCTTGACAAGCAGGCCTAGGGGGCCAGCACAACCCCCCACGGCTGTGTGATTTCTGTACAATCCACCATCTGGGGTAGAAGGTGGGCACATGGAGGCTATTTCTTGGCTTTGGCGGAGTTGCGGGGTGGGGTGATGGGCCGGCCGCCAGGGTTCAGGCCACTGAACTGCCCGTATTTCCCCTTGTTCTTGTCGGCGGGCTTTAGGATCTAAAAGAGACAAAACTAGTCAGGTACTTGAGGCTGAGCCATGGGGCCATCAGCCCCTTGCTTCCCCTGCCCCATCCTCACCTGGAAGGAGCACATCAGTGTCTCGTCCACACTCATCATGGCGCCTGCGTTGTCAAACTCGCCACAGTAGTTGGGAGCTGAGAACAGTGTCACCAGCTGCCGCTTGGCAAAGAACTCATAGCCATCTTCTACCACCTGGACAAGAATGGGGCAGTTAGTTCAGCAGGTGCTGGCTGCCCAGGCCCTGCTCCCACCCAGACCGGAGCTGCCAGCCACCTGGTGCGCCCGGCAGATGAGGTCCAAGTCGTGCTTGTGCAGGAACTTGGCCACCACCTCAGCCCCAAAAGTAAAGGAGACACCACGGTCGTTCTCTCCCCAGCCCTGCACGTCCTTGTCGGGGTCGGACCACAGCAGGTCACATAACAACCCCTGGTCAGGCACATCTGTGGGCCGCATGATACGCCGAATCTGTTCCATGGACTGCAGGTCCGGGGACAGGCCTGGGGGCAGAGGGAACAGGTCACTTCCTCAGACAAGCCTCAAGGACCCCCCTCCTCCAGAAATCCTTGGCCAATCAGCCTCTGCCTCCCCTGCCCCCCCAGCCCTCTCTGAGACCCCTGGGGACCCAGGCAGGTAGAACTCCCAGCTGTCTGCCCCAAATCCTTGCCCACTAGGTGCTCAGCGCTCCCTAGAAGTGGGACTGCATGCAAATTCCATGCCCGACGCTGAAGCCCCAACAAGGAGAGTGCAGCCTAACACTGGAGTGGGGGGACATCCTGCAATCAGTGACGTCCACATCCAGACCCCAGGGAGATTGTTCCAAACGACTGGGAACACATCCTCCAGCTAACAACTTCGTTCCAAGGCCCCCAGGGATGTGGCCGGGCTCTTCCTGCAGATTTCCTCAGCAGGTGCCCCAGCCACCCTCACCTCCATGGCAGCAGAAGATCTTCTCATCCACGATGGCAGCGATGGGCAGGCAGTTGAAGCAGTCAGTGAAGGTTTTCCACAGTTTAATGTTGTAGCGTCTCTTGCCTGCCCAGAGGAGGGAGATGGCTCATGAGGCTCACCCGCCCCACCCTCCACCTGGATCTCGGCCTTTCAGGGCCTCCGAGACTCAGTTGGGAGAAGAGCCTGAAGAGCAACAAGGGCCCCCCTCCCAGTGCCTGCCGGCCTTCCAGGAGGAAGTCTAAAGCAGCCGAGTCCACCGAACCCCTGAGTTCTCGTCTGGAACAACAGCAGGGTGGGTAGAACAGGGCCAGGCCAAGGCCAGCTCTGGTTTATCTCAGCTTCTGGTCAGCAGAGTCCAGTCCAGATAAGCATCCTAAGTGCTTAAGTAATGAATGTATTAGAGGAAGTGTTACCAAACAGAGCCCTGCATTAGAATGTGGTCAGCCCTTCGGTCAGCAACCACCCTCCTGACCACCAGGCCCCATGGCCAGAGTCTAGCAGGTATCTGTCAGATGTGGAGGTCCCTACCACCAAGCCAACAAGAGCAGCCCACCGAAGAGCAGGAAGAGCGCTCTCCAGCTGGGGCAGCCTGAGGCACGCAGCCGACTCACACTCATCGTAGAAGCCGTAGATGCGGTTGATGCTGGCACACTCATGGTTCCCACGGAGCAGGAAGAAGTTCTCAGGGTACTTGATCTTATAGGCCAGCAGCAGACAGATGGTCTCCAGCGACTGCTTGCCTCGGTCCACATAGTCCCCCAGGAAGAGATAGTTGCTCTCTGGAGGGAAGCCACCATACTCGAACAGCCGCAGAAGGTCATAGTACTGGCCATGGATGTCACCTGTGACCCAGGGAACCAGGTCAGCACTAGGTTCAGGGTCTAGACTTGAACCCAGGGCTAGGGTTGGGTTGGACAAGAGAAGAGAAATCCATGGATTTGAGGGGGTGGGGGGACGGCGGCAATGACACCTTCAGGAAGTCAAAGGGCCTGAGCAGGGGTCTCACCGCAGATCTTGAGGGGTGCCTCCAGCTCCAGAAGAATGGGCTGGCTCAGGAAAATCTCCCTGGATTTAAGACACAGACCACGGATCTCGTTCTCTGTCAGCTGTACATTCTTTCCAGGCCGGGAGCCCTGCACTGGGGGCAGAGTGGGGTGTCAAGACCCGGGTCCCTCAGGCAGGAGGAGGGTGGGTGGCATGGGTGCCCCACGGGCACTCCTGGAGGGCGCCTGGACTCCTGGGCCCCTCCTGGCTGGGGGCAGCTGTTGGTGAGCCTCCTGGGACGGGACCCCAGCTACCCTCAAGGCGCTCGAGGGGACTGCTGTGCGCCAAGGACTGCCACCCAAAACCCCACAGCGCAGGACCCCCTTCCCCGGGGGGCTAGGCTTCTCAGGTTTCGCTCTCACCCCAAGAGCCAGGCCAACCCGTGCGCCCCTAGCCCAGTAGAGGGGGCTGCTCCCCGTGCCCAAGCATCCCCAGACCCCCCTCCCAGGCTCGCCGCGACTGGGGGGGGGGCGGCTGCGGCCGCGGGACCTCGCGGCCCGTCCCCGCCCAGTCTAAGCTGGCCTGGGAGGGGCAAGTCCGCCCGCGCGCCACTTCCGGGCCAGGCCGGGGGGTTAGGGCACAGCGGGCGCCCACCTCCCCCGCCCCAGCCAACCTTCGAGCAGGCGCCCGATGATAGAGTCCAGGTTGAGCTTCTCGCTGTCGGTCATGGCGGCTCTGCCGCTCCTGCCCAGTAGCTCCGGGCCCGCTCCTCCCTCCCGCCCTCCGATGCCTCCTTCCGGCCTGTCGCTCCTTCCGCCCGCCCCGGCCCGCCGCCCCGCCTTCTCGGCAGCCCGCTCCGCCCCAGTCCGGTCGCTCCCCCAGCCCGCTGCCCCAGCTCTCTAGCGCCTCCGCCGGACGCCATGCGCAGCAGCCGCGGCGCCCCTGGGGGCGGGGCCTCAACGATGGGGCGGGGCTTGGCGTACCTGAGGCGGGGCCTAGTCGGTGGGCGGGGCTTTATGGGGTGAGGTAGAGTCTGGTTCCGCCCCTGAGGAATCACCCAGCCCCTTTCGGAGGCTATGGGGCAGGAAGTACTGTGGAAGTTGTTTTTCTCTTACAGAGGCTGCAGAGTCCTTCCCACCTGGTACGAACACGTTGATAATCGTTTCCCCAAACTCTGCGATCAAGTCCTCTAAGTGCAGAAAAGGAAACAGGTTCAGAGAAAGTAAACGATTGGTCCAAGAGCCGGCCGAGAATGCGAGAATCTCTACCTCATGAGTCTCTGTGGTCCCCCAGGCGGAGGACCAAACCCAGGTGGCTGACCCAGACCGCTGCGTAGAACTCCGATGCCATTTTGGCTCACACTTCCTTTGGTGCAATCTCAATTAGTATTTTCTTAAGAGTCCCTCATTGCCTTTTGAGTAACATAATGCTGCGTTGTATACACATTAAAAGTATTACTTTGTAAAAAGCAAACATTAAATAAACCATAATTCTCATTGGAATCCTCAACTGAGTGTTTTACATACCAGTATCCTCAAAATTGGAGGCAGCCTGGCCTCCATCACACCCAGCGCAGGAACCCAAACCTGCAGCCACTTAGGCCGTGGGGGGAGGAGCCCGTGGACCAGGGGCACTGGGGCACGCCGGAAGAGCCTCAGAGAGGAAAGGGTGACCCCCCCACACATACTGGGGAGGGGCCCCCCAGTGGTTTGCTGTAGCTGTGGCTGAGGAGGAAGTGAGAGGAGGAGGTGAGGTGCAGCAGGGAGGTAAGCTGGGCTGGTGGGGACGGGGGCTGGGCCGGGGGCTGGGCCTGGGTCCGGGCCTGGGTCTGGGTCTGGGTCCAGGTCTGGGTCCTCGCATAGAGGCCTAGCCTTTCTGCCACTTCAGGGCCTGACCCCTCACCAGCAGAAGAGGGGACAGAAGGAGCTTGGTGATGCACTGTGAAACCTCCCTCCTCCGACACTACGGCCAGGTCCTGGGGCTAGGGACTGGCTGGATGGGAGCCCAGGCCCCAGCCTGGCCAGGAGCTGCTTCTCACATCTCACACGTCGGCTGTCTCTACATTTTGCAGCCTGTTCCATCAGGAGTCTGGGGCATCATGGCCCAGGCCCTGGGCGAGGACCTGGTGCAGCCTTGTGAACTGCAGGATGACTCCAGCTCTTTGGGGTCCGACTCAGAACTGAGTGGGCCCTGCCCATATCGCCAGGCTGATCGCTATGGCTTCATTGGGGGCAGCTCGGCAGAGCCGGGGTAAGTGGGGAAGGAACAGGAGATGGGCGGGGTGGGGCGGGGTACCAGGATTGAGGATGGGGGCTGAGAGCTGAATTCTAGAGTAATGCCCAAGAGTCCTGGGAAAGTCAGAGACTCAGCCAATGTCACCCATCCTCAGGCTCCATCCAGGTAGAGCCCTAAGGCTGGCACAGCTGAGGGAGGGTGTCCTTGTCTGTCTCTTACCCCCAACCTCTGAGGGTCTGCACCCGCCCTTGGAACCGAACACCTTCCCCTTTTAATCTCTGGCCCAGGAATCCCAAATCATGGTACCCACACTCCTCCTTCCACCTGCCCCTTTTCCCAATATACAAACAAGATAACAAGAGACACAAAGGAACTTGCCTGACGTCACACAGCGATCAGAGACAGAACCAGAGTCAAACTCAGGACTCCTGGTTTCTAGTCCAGGGCCCTGTCCGTCCAGCTTCCCTTATGAGCTGTCTGAACTGTGTCCCTATCCTGGGGGCCAGCCAACCAGCCCCTCCCCCAGCACACACCTACACACCCCTTTCAGTCTTTCCTGCTTCCGCCCACATCAGAGCCACATCCTTTCCTGTCCCCATGACAACCACTGGCAACTCCTGGGTGACAGGTCACCAACCCCCAGGGGCTCACCATGTTGCATGAGGGCGGACAGATGTGGGCTGTAGGTAACAGCCACCCAGTGCCTGAATGTCTGTTCCATGTCCTCTCAGGCGGGGTCACCCTCCTGCAGACCTTATCCGCCAACGGGAGATGAAGTGGGTGGAGATGACTTCACACTGGGAAAAAACCATGTCTCGACGGTACAAGAAGGTGAGGGGGGTGGCGGCCCCACCCAGGCCTCCTTGGCTCATCCTCCTTTGCCTCTGCCCAGGCCCTGGCAAAATTTGCCCCTCCTCTGTCCCGTTACCTCCTGCCTTTTCTCCCTACCACCCCCCAAAGTGGCCCTTGCCCGATGACAAGTCGTGTTTGGCGCCTGCCAACAGGAGCAGGGGAGGCTGGCCCAGCTGGCCTAATGGGACCCCTTGGCCTCACCCACAGGTAAAGATGCAGTGCCGGAAAGGCATCCCCTCGGCCCTGCGTGCCCGGTGCTGGCCCCTGCTCTGCGGGGCCCATGTGTGTCAGAAGAACAGCCCTGGTACCTATCAGGTAAAAGAGTTGGCAAGGGTCCCGCCTCCCCTTCCCAGAGTCCCTGGCCACTCTGAGCCCTTACACCCACCTTCCTGCCTACCCACAGGAACTGGCTGAGGCCCCAGGAGAACCACAGTGGATGGAGACCATCGGCAGGGACCTACACCGCCAGTTCCCTCTGCATGAGATGTTTGTGTCACCCCAGGGTCACGGGTACGAGGCCAGTGATGCCCAAGGACCCCCAGCCTCACAACCCCCCAGGCGTTTCGGCCCTGTTCCCCACCCCAACTTTACGTTTTTGCATCTCAGGGAAGCCTGCAAGGCTGGGGGTGGTGAGGCCTGGGCAGAGGCTACCAGAGGGTAGAGAAGGGATGCCGGATGACTGGCCCCTAATGGGGTCTTTTGGCACAGGCAGCAGGGGCTCTTGCAAGTACTCAAGGCCTACACCCTGTACCGGCCCGAACAGGGCTACTGCCAAGCCCAGGGCCCTGTGGCTGCCGTGCTACTTATGCATCTGCCCCCTGAGGTGAGTGCCCTCAACCTGCTCTAGGGACCTGAGACTCTGACCCTTCAGTCCCAGTGACCCGTGACTCCCAATCCCAGGGACTCTGAATTCAGGTGCCTGGGACTCTTGACCCCCAACCTTAGTGACCTAGGGGCCTAGTAATTCTGTGCCCTGGACCCATGACCCCCTAACTCCAGGAACTCTGGCCTCAAGGAACTGGGATCCTTGACTCCCAGACCCTGTCCTAGTGACCCAGGGCCTCATGACTGCCATCCCCAGTGACCTTCAAGCCCAACGACCTTGACTCCTGGAACCTGGGCCCCTTTACCCCTGCCCCAGCCATCTACTGACCTAATGACCCCAAGAACCCAGGAATTGAACTTTAGGATCTTCCCAACCCTTGACCAGTGAGCCTCAATTCTGTGACCCTCAAATTCAACACCCTGAGCCCTGTGACCTCCAACCCCCTAAACTCATGGGTAGGTCTCTGTCTGGGCATGGGGAGGCTTTTGGTAAGAGCGCCCCCTAGCACTGAATCCAGGCCCCTGGCTCCTGAGCCACCACAGATGGTGTCCAGGCCCTCCGCTGCACCCCTTCCCCCTGCCTTGTGGTGCCCTTTGTGGCCCCTCCACAGTTGGCACTCACGGCTTGTGCCCTGTCCCCAGGAAGCCTTCTGGTGCCTGGTGCAAATCTGCGAGCTTTACCTGCCAGGCTACTACGGGCCCCACATGGTGAGAGGCTGGGATGGGATCAGAGGGCATGGGGGAGGGGCTGGGGACTGAGGGGGTAGAGCCTGGGTTTGGGAGTGGAGGTGCTGATGGCCACGGCCGCAGGAAGCTGTGCAGCTGGACGCCGAGGTGTTCATGGCCCTGCTGCGGCGGCTGCTCCCGCGTGTGCACAAGCACCTGCAGCAGGTGGGCGTCGGGCCCCTGCTCTACCTGCCCGAGTGGTTCCTGTGCCTCTTCGCCCGCTCCCTGCCCTTCCCCACAGTGCTGCGTGTCTGGGACGCCTTTCTCAGTGAGGGTAAGTGGCGGCTGCCAGGTAGGCGGGGGGGACAGGGTGGGAGCCTTGGGGTGCTTGGGGCGCACAGGGAATGAACCAGACAGCTCCATTCTGCCCCACTCATCACTGCCAGTCCTGGCCCTGAGTCTGGGTGCTGGGGGGTGCTGGGGTGTGCTGAGGGTGATGGCACCCTGCCGGCCCTAGGGAAACAGCCCAGCCCCAGGCCACACGCCAACGGTGTAATGAATGGTGGTGGCCTCTGCTGCCTGCGATGAGACCACTGAAGGGAGGTCAGCCTCTGCCCGGGGCAGGATGGGGCCAGGGCGTCTCCTCCAAGGTAGATGAGGCAGGAGCTGGGGCGATCACAGCAGGGCCCACGGGTGCTTGGTGAGCGCTCACTGGTGCCAGGTGCTGCTCTGGACACTTGGGCCGCCAGAGTGAGTGGACCTACATTCTGGCGGGAGTGGAATGGAAGGTGTCAGTAAACAAATTAACAAGATATTTATAGATTGTCACAAGTGCCATGAAGAAAATAAAGCGAGGCATGTGACCAAATGGTAGGGGAGCTGCAGAAAGAAATTGCTCCTTTTAAAGATACTTGTGGCTGCTCCGTGGAGGAGGGAAACTCGCAGGGACATTGTGGAGGCTGGGAGGAGGACACTCTTCACAGGGTCCACGCTGCAGACTTGGGGGGTGTGGGCATGGAGAGAGGCGGATGCCTTGGCCAGGCCAAGAGCAAGGGAGTCAGGGCAGGGGTGAGCTGGTCTCTGGGGTCTTTAGGGCTCTGCCTCGGTTCTCGCATCCGTCACCCGCCTGCATTCTGTTCTCCGTGGGTTGCCCGGAAGTTGTACCTGGAAAATGATAGAAATCAATCGGTACGTTTATTGAACACCTGCTGTGTGCCCACTTGGCTCCAGGCTAGCTTAGAGGTCTGGCCATGGGTGTCCAAGTCGCCATCTATGCATCAGCTCCTCTCCCGCCTCAGACCTCCAGGGTGGGTCGGGGCAGGGACCGTTCAGTGTGGCTGAGCTATCCTTGTCATCTCCACTGAGGATGACCCCTGCCACAGGCTCCCTTTCATAAAGATAATAGTAGTAGTCACTATCATCCATTTACAAGTCCCAGTTGTCACTAGGGCTTGCTGGTTTCCTCTAGTAGTTCTTAGCAGACCTGAAGCTTCCTGGGAGGGATTCGGAGGCTCCGGGGATGGCCCAAGGTCACACCTGTGTGCTAGTGGGTGTGTACGTGCACACATGCACAGTGCTCTTGGCTTAGGGTGAGCAACTCTAGCTAGAATCTCTCCGGAATCATAAGGTCACAGATCCAAGCTAGAAGGACCTTAATGGGCACCCCCACCCCTGACCCCCAGCCCTTCCTTGTAGGGACAAGGAGTTGAAGCCCAGAGAGCGAAGGCTTGGCATGAGGTGGTCAGTCACCCTTGGCTCCTGGCAGGCTGCTCTGCCCAGAAGTGTCTGTGGCTGCAGAGACATACTCGCCAGTCCCCCTAAAATGCACGCCTAGCCTCAGCCCTTGCTCATGGCCTGTGCCGTGGCTGCAGAGTCACAGGAGGGTGGGAAGAGTCTGGCCGAGAGGGCAGGTTCAGGCGCAGAACTGAGGAGGGGCAGGGCTGTTCCGCACTGAGCGAGCCTCTGACCGGCAGGTGTGAAGGTGTTATTCCGCGTGGGGCTAACGCTGGTGCGCCTGGCGCTGGGCACCACAGAGCAGCGCCTGGCCTGCCCCGGGCTCCTGGAGACGCTGGGCGCCCTGCGAGCCATCCCCCCTACCCAGCTGCAGGAAGAGGTCTTCATGTCCCAGGTAGGTGACCCCCACCCAGCCTCCCCTGCTGCACAGCTGAGGAAACTGAGTCCCAGACCCAGAAGTCAGAGTGAGAACTGGTACTCAGTTCCTGTCCCCTGAGCGGTGGAGAATGTGAAAACCCCGGACCTCAAGTGGCTTTCTATGGCTCCCTTAGCGTGTGTGTCAGCCCCTCAGCCCTCAGTCACTTCCTGGGGCTCCGTGCTGCCTGCCCTGTGGGGACCTCACGGCTTCCTGCCCTCCCCCAGTCCAGGCACACTCAGCACCAACCGCTCCCCACAGGTGCACAGCGTGGCCCTGTCCGAGCAGGACCTGCAGCGGGAGATCAAGGCCCAGCTGGCCCGGCTGTCGGAGTCGAACTCCGGGCCACTGCCACAGCCGAAGGCCCGCCTGGCTGGGGCCCAGGCCATCTTTGAGGCCCAGCAGCTGGCATGGGCGCGGGGAGGCACCAGACCTGAGGTGCCCCGCATTGTGGTACAGCCCCCCGAGGAGCCCAGGCCACCTCGGCGGAAGCCCCAGACCCGAGGCAAGACTTTCCACGGGCTCCTCACTCGGTCCAGGGGCCCCCCTATTGAGGGCCCCACCAGGTCCCATCGAAGCTCCACCTCCTTCCTGGACACCCGATTCTGAAGGTCCCACTTTTGCGGATACAGTGCCCCTTCACCCCAGCTGCCTGAACGGCTGACACCAGCCTCACGAATGGGCACCGCACTTTACAGCCGGGATTTAGTGACTCAGCTCCCTGCCCACTGTCCGCCGATCCTGTAAATGAACCGCGAGGCGTTGGCTTGAAATAAACCATAAAAGATTTATTTAAAGGTCTTAGGGTTTGCAAACTAGAAACGTGACTAGGCGATACCCAGAGTGTCCCAAGGAAAAAAAGAACAGCTGAGGATTTTTATAATAAAAAGCACATTCGTGAGAAGCATCGTCCTGCGTTCTTAGGCTCCGGGTTGATTGGAGATGGTAACAGTCCAGATGTCAGGCGGTCTGGACACGTGAACATTCTTTCCTAAGTTCTTCATTTTTTCCTAAGTCCTATCTATAGGAATTTATAAGTCTCCAGGCATTGACGCACAACTGAAAAGTTCAAAAGTTTAAGTCCTTGGTCTAGTTAAAGTAAAATAATTTCCTCATGCTTAAACCCATTTGGTCTGAACCGATTGTGCCAACGGACTCCACTTGCGTCAGCTTGGCTATACCGACTTCGTCTTTTCTTCACTCGTTCCTCACCACGGACTGTGTCGGGCCCGCGATGAAAGAAGGTCATAGAGTGGGGTTTCGGGGGCCCGGGCCCGCCACCCGCCCACAGAGCTGTCCTGGCGCCTGGGCCCTTGCAAGCATGCAAGCAGCGTCAAGGGAGTGTGGGGGTCAGGGCGGCTGGCTGAGCTAAGGGACCGCGAAGGACTCCTGGGGAGGTCTGGAATAAAGTCTGACGGAGCAGAAGCCTGGCTGGAGTCGGCTCGCACGGCCTCCACCCCCAACCCCAGACCAGCTGCCCTTCCCCTCCCGCCCTCGCCCTCACCCCCATGGCCCCGCCTCTCCTAGTCCCGCCCTGGTCCCACCGGACACACCAAGGCTGCCCATTGGCTGCTGGAAGGTGTTTACCAGCAACAGGATCCAATGGTAAGCTGTCTTGCCCAGGCCCCTGGGGGGCAGGTAAGGCTCCCGCACCTGTGGGAGGATGGCTGGCAAGTGGAAGCGGGGCCCAGAAGTGGGGCTCTAGCCCCTATTCTGCCCCGACCCCATGGCCGATTCCCAGGGGCAGGAGACTCTAACTGAAGTCCACCCCCCCACCATGGTCCTGGTCTCTTTTTCAAAGAGAGCCAGGCAGAAACAAAGGCCCAGTGTGCCCAGGACAAAGGAGAAAGGTCCCACTGGTCCTTGTCCCCTCCTGAAGCTCCACTGCACCCCCTCGGGACTGCCACCATGGAAACCCCCTCCCACACTCGCTAATTGCCCCCGTGGGTGCCTAGGGTGCCTGGGACGTGAGCCATCGTCAGGACGACAGGGTTGCGGTTCTGCGGGGCTCATTCCCGGGTACCCCGCCTCTCTACCACCCTGGCCACCCTCCCCCGCCGCGAGGTGGAAGGCAGAGGGTGGGGGCATGGCAGGACTCAGGAGCATGGGGAAAAAGCTTCTGGAATCCTGCTTACATGGTGGAGTCGTCAGTCTGCCCGTGGCAAGGGCTGTGCTGGAACATTGGGGTGGCCACCTGTCAGGTCCCTGATTTGGAAAGTTCTAGTGACAGGGCTACAGGCTGCAGGAATGCACTCACTCTACATATGTGCATGTGGTACTTAGTATGTGCCCAGCCCGGGCCTGGGTCCAAGGCAGACCAGCCCGCTCTTAAGGAGCGTGGGGGCGCATTACAGAGGTCCAGACCCAGGTCTGCAGGGCTTCCTGGGGACAACTGAAGCTCGAGCAGACCCCACATCGGCAGCGATGAACCTGCCCCCCACTACTGGGCACCCACCTCAGTCTGCTCTCCTGGGAGTGCGCTCTCTTCTGCTCCTACCCATGCCCCCAGCCTGCCCGGCCTGGGCTCCAGTTAAGACAGCTCCTCGCAGGCCTCTGGGGAAGCTGCATTAATAATAAGACCCCTTTCTTGGACAGCTCCCCACGCACCCTCCCTCCGCAGGTGGCACTGACAGCTTCATTAGGGAAAGGGGGCCATGGAGGCCGTGAGGCACAGCGGCTGGGGTGCAGATCTCTGTGCCTTCCAGACCATGCTGTGGCCTCGGAGTGGGGGCAGTCAATGGAATCTCAGGCACTGAAGCAGATTTTGTGAGGGGACTTGCCCCTGGAGTCTCCCCAGAAAAACCGTCTTGCCCCTGAAGTCTCCCCCAAAAAACCCTCCTGCCCTCCACGGGCTTAGCTCTTCGGGGCGAGTAGGGGAATGGGAAAGTAACAGCCTGGGCCCGGGGATCTGTCAGGCTGGAAGAAGGGCCCCTGGATATAGACCCTAGGGGCAGGCGGTCTCCGGCTCTGCTGCTTCCGCTGGGGCTGAGTCACTCACTGCCTTTTCTACTCAGAAGCATTTTCTGGGCAGGTGCCATTATCAACCATCTATGTGGGGAGCCCGCCGAGCTGAGGGGACAGACCAGAAGAGGACCAGCCCTGCCTCGCGAGAACGCTTTCCTACGCTCGCTGTCCTCACAAGGCTGTGCCAGCCTCCACAGCACCTGGGCCCTAGTCGGGAAAAGGTACCTCTCCTGCAGCACACGCGGCCCTGTGTGGCAGAGGGGAAGTGACTGCTCACCTGTGTACCTTTGTTCCCCGAGCAACCTGTACAACCATACCCAGTGAACCAGGCACACCCAGCTCCCCACAAACCTGTCGGGAAAGGGGCTCAGAGAAGGCAAGCCATGCACCTGAGAACACTCAGCCTGTGGGGACCGGAGCTGGGGTGGCACTCAGCGATGTCCGCTGGCCTGGGTTAGCCCAGAAGACAGGAGTGGGGGAGTGACAAGCTAAGAAGTAGAAGGGCAAATGGATCCCGCCCTGGCAGGGAGCAGGGCCCATGACCTCCGTCTGCACTGCCACCCCTGCCGGAGGTTCCCCCCATCCCCGCCCTGTCCCAGGCTCTTAGAGCTCAGACTCGGCCTCCCCACAAAGTCTCTGCATAGGAAAGGCCCTCGCTCTTCTCTGAGCATGAGTTTTCTCCTACAGATAATGGGATAATAATTGCCCCCTCCCAGCGCCAAGCGTGCTCTACCAGTCTCATTATTATGATTATTGTTCAGTCAGCACAGGCATTGTCCCGCCTCGCCCATCTCTACCTGGCTCAGCTCAGCCTCAGGTGACTTTCAGGCACTCCTGGCTGGGGCAGAGCAGAACCGCCCTGCAAGCCTGCTTGTCCTAAGTCCCAGGGCCCTGGGCCTGAGCTGCGGTTGTGGACCCTGATTTCCTCCCTGCATCCCCTAGCCGGGGCAGTCTGGGAGAGGGCACAGAACCATACTGCTCTCTGTGCATTTGTGTCCCGTCTAGCAGAGAGAAGAGCCTGGCTCTACCACACTCCAGCTGTGTGACCTTGGTCAAGTCACATCACTTCTTCGAGCCTCACCTTTCCTCATCTATAAAAGGCAGAGAATCGTAACTGCTACTTCACAGAGTTAAGTGAGGCACAGCACACAATGCCCTCCACACAGCGCCTGGGACGAGGTCAAGAAACCCATACTGACACTGCTACTGAGTGCTGACACTTGTGCCAGGCACCCCTTGCCTAGCCAAGCCTACCCTAAAGTATGCATTGGAAACCCCGTTTGAGGATGAGAAAACTGAGTCCACAGAGGGGGCACAGCTTGTGTTGAAAACAAGACCGAAAAAAGAATAAACAAATGAAAAACACAAAATGACAGGCTTAAAATGGAATCGCTTATGCTAAGCCCCATGTCACCAAGACTTCATTGCAGCTTCAGCTCTCTCAGAAATGGAATCTTAAACCAGTCAATCAGGAATCACCTGGTCAGCACTAATGAGACCCCTGCAATCCCCTAAAGGGAAGTAACCAACCCACTTTGTGTCTAGTCAACCCCCTTGTTCCCGCTCCCTTCTGCTCATAAAACCCTTCATTTTGCACAGCTCCTCGGAGCTCTTTTCTCTCTACTAAATGGGATGCCACCCAACTTATGAATCTTTGAAGAAAGCCAATCAGGATCTTTCGAAGGTACTCAGTTGACTTTTTTTTACACCTGCTAAGTGTCAAAACTCATGCTCTCTTTGATGACTTCTGAGCCTCACCCATGCTCGCACCAGTGGGATCACGTTGGGGCTCAAACTATCCATGCTACAAGAGAAAGGACCCTCTAAGGTGGCTGTACCTCATTCCAGGAGCCTGGGTGGGTGGACCTGGAGCAGGGAGAGGCCCGAGCGGCCCACCCAGGAAAGCCATGCGGGGGATGTGGGCTGCTCTGGAGTCATTTCTCCCTTCCCAGTCCTTCCGCTGATAAACAGGGGTCAGTCCTCACAGGCTGCTCTGTATACAGTTGCAGAAAGATGCAGAAAGGACCCCAAACTGCCACCTGTCCCCACAAGTGTCACAGGCCCCTCAGTATGCTCCCCAGCCCAGGAGGCTCACAGGGACAGCCAGGAGGTCTCTAGGGAGGCGGTCTGAATTTGGGCGCGTGAGGTGGAGGAATTGTAACAATAACCTGCATGTGTCGAGTGCTGGCATGTGCTAACCCTCACAGCCCTGTAAAATGGGAACTAGCCCCATTTTAGACAGGAAATAAGTGGGGTTGGGACCAGAAAGGGGAGGCGCCTAGGTCCCACGCTGGAGCTAGGATTGGAATCCGCTTGACATGACACACTAGAGTAGAGGGTGTGAATCTCTGGATATGTTTCCTGGGGTGAAGAGATCTGACAGCCAGATCTCTTGGTGCACCTGGGAGTAAGGATGTGTGTCTTGGGGAGACTGAAGGTGTCCGGCTGACCTGGGTGTTCATGGGCAGGCCGATCCTGCAGACGACCCCCTTCCCATGCTCAGACCCACTGGAAGCCCCCAGCCTGGCCACCCCCCCCTTCCCTCTTGTCTCCCTGTAGGGCAGAGAGTTTCCAAGGGAACTGGGACTGCCCTTGTGCGGGAGGGGGGCATCTGAGTGGTCACTACTCTGATAGGGGCTGGGAGAGGTGAGGAGGGGACCCCAGCGATGCACAGGGACCCCTGCCTAAGACAGCTTTTCCTAGAGAGTCTGCCACAGGGCAGAGAGCTCAGGGCTGGGACAGACAGCTGGTGGCCCGGTGTGCTGGGGAGCCCAGGATGCCAGCCAAGGGCAGGGCTCCGGACTGTTTGCCCCAGGCCTCTTCTGGCCACCCCACCCCCAAGGGCGGGTCCTAGTACCAGTCTCTGTCTGCTCGGCTCTCTCCTCCCCCTCACCCCGCCTCCCCTCTCTCCTGCTTCCCGCTCTTCGATTATGAGAGTTCTCTTTCTCTGTCCCTGTCCTCACCTACCTTTTCTTTACCACAGCCCTGTCTGTGACCCTCTCTGGCGATCTCTGCCCATTGGTACCTGGCCCTCTATTCAACTTCGTCTCTGTCTCCCAGGACCCGTCTGTCCCTCTGTCTCTCTCTGGCCTCTTGCGGGTCGGATGTTCTCCACCCCCGGGACTCCAGATCTCCTGACTGGTGGCGGGTTTCGGCGGGAGGGGCGGGGCGGGTCCCGCGGCGGGCGGTGGCCCACGGGCCCGCGCCGCCTTCCTGGCACTGGGCATGCCCCAGGCGCTTCTATATAAAGAGGCGCTGCCTCAGCCCAGCGCTGTGTCGCCCCCGTCGCCGAGCCCTCACCCGGTCCGTGCCGCCCGCCGAACTTCACCGAGCCTCTGCCGCCCGCCAGGTACCCCGGCTCCTGCCCGCGCGCCGGAGAGAGCCAGGGAGGGGGGTTGCGGGGGCAGGGGCCTAGAGCACGGGAAGCTTGAGCGCCCGCGCCCCCCAGCGGGACCCGCGACACTACCCGCCTCCGCATACCCACGAGGGGACTCGGCACGCCCCCCGCTGGAAGGGCTGAGTACCAGGACCCCCCAGAGCTGCGGGGCTGGAGCCCACACATTGCCCCATGATGTGTGAGCTCCCGGTGCAGGACCCATGGGTCCGGGTGCAAAAGTCCCTCCGCCTCCTTGGGATGGGGGTGGGGCAGCCTTGGACACCTCCTGGCAGGAACAGGAGAGAGACATTGTGATGGCCACCTCCCCGCCCTCAAAGTCTTAGGGGCTGGGCAGAGGGGGGGTGGGTTTGGAGACCCCGCTGCCCTGACTCCCCTCTTTGTCTCTCCCTCTCTCTTTGCCATCAGGCTCTCAGCCTCTCCACCTGTGAGATGGTGAGTCTCCTCTGGTCCCTCCCCACAAATGCCGGAGTCTCCCACAAGAGGGAGGGTCCAGGAGGCAGCGCCTGGCACCCAGAAGCCTAACCCTGGGGGCTGCCCTGTGCACACAGCTCACACCTGTAACCAGCTGCATATGCCCTCCCTTCCCTCCCCATTCCATGCCATGGGACAAGCAGCTGCTAGGTGCCAGGCCCTCCATCTCTCCCCATCAGCCCTGGGAGGTGGGCACTGTTGGTCTCCTGAGGCATTCATTCATTCTGCAACATTTACTGAGCACATACTATGCATCTAGCACCATTCTAGGGGGCATAGCCGTGAACTCAGTCTGGGCTCTAAGGTAACTGGCCTCCTAAAGCAGGGCACCGAGGCTCAGAGCTTGGCACTGGCAAGCTGGGATTAAACCCAGGTCTGAGGTCCAGACCTCTGCCCTCCCGGCCTCATGCAGCATACTATCCCCAACTGACCGAGGTGATTCTCTTGGTTCAAGCCTTGTCAGCACCCAAGGGTGGGACAGGGCAGCACCTGGCACCCGCAAGGCCCAGAGAAACCTCACGCCTTGTCCAAGGTGGGCCATCCTGCCCCCCCCCGGAGGACAGGCCCACCTGTGTTCACACGGAGCCTCTGAGCAGCCCCTGTGGGAGTCAGCCAGCCTCAGAGAGGGGCAGGGGCTTACGATTTCATCCAAAGAAAGCATTTCTGTGACTCAGAACATCTGAAAAGGGCTCCAGCTCCTCTCCTACCAATGCATACAGGCCTTCGAGGCCGACCTGGGGATGACAAGGAACAGATTCACCTACGTATTCAGGTCTTGGCAGAACTCCATGATGGCAAATAGGTCACCAAGGCCAGAAAGAAATCAGCAGCAGACTGAGAGTGATTGTTTGGTTCATTTGTTCATTTATTCGTCTGTCAACATTTATTGAGAAGCTACAGTGTACCAGGCACTGTTTTGGGTGCCAGGGCTTCTTAAACAACAAAAGACAAAAACCTCTGCCTCTAGGAACCAAGCCAGGGCAGACCCCTGCGTGGAAGGGGCGGCAGTGGTCCCGCCAGCAGCACACGACTTTCGGCCCCCACCCCGCAGGACACAGCACATACAGTTTACAAAGCACTCCCACCTACGCATTCCTGGTCTTCACTCCCCAATGCAGGCTCGTCCTCTCCTGGTTCTTGGGACAGGGTCTGCCCGAACGTAACCCACGGTTAGGCTTATATCCTTGGTAACTCAATGTACCCCTTGCCCACTCTGCCCAACACCTACCACTCTGCCCCTCCCCCACCCCAGCTCTCCCTAGATCCGCTGGGTCTCGAGTGGCCATGCTCCCTGGGCTCCAAGGACCTGGAGGAAGAGGAGGGCCCATGGGGAGGAGGCTCTGGCCCGCCGCCCCCAGGTTACTTCCCTGGCTCCTGGCGCCAGGACGTGGGCCTGGACTGCAAGGGCTGCCCCGAGGGGGCGGAGGCCCGGGCCTGGACTGTCTACTACTACAGCCTCCTGCAGAGCTGTCTGCAGCAAGCTGGCCTTCCGGAGACCCAGGACCGCAGCCAGGTGCCCCGCACAGGTGCCCGAGGGCTCTATGGAGGGGCTCTCCTGGGGGGAGGGAGGTGCCCACAGCCCAGCCTGCTTCCGGTCCCGATGGAGGTCAGCCCCTTCCCCCAGCCTCTGGCTAGGTCTGAAGCCAGGGAGATAAGGCAGCCAACTTCAGGAGGCAGGCATTGCTTCCAAGGGTCTTGGGTACCAGTCAAAGTCAGAGATCAAGGCTTCCCTCCACCCCGGAAGATCTGGCCCATGGGTTTGCAGCCCATGTTCTGTGGAGCCAAAACTTCTTAGAAGTGTCTTGGGAGCTGCTGTAGAGGCAGCTAGCGGTTGGCACCCAAGACTCCTCCCACAGTTTCCCTGTTTTACACATCGGGTGGCCACCAAAGATTTTGTGTAGGTGGAGAATGCACGGCTAGAATACAAGAAAAAAATAGCATAGCCTTGGCCCCATTGTATAGACTGGGAAACCGAGGCCCAGAGACACCCCCTCCCACCGCACAGGGGCCAACAGTCCCACAGAAAGTCAGTGGTAGAGCTCAGGCTAGAACTCAGATCTCCAGTCACCCAGCCTCCAGAGCCTTCTGAACCAGCTGCAGAGAGAAGGAAGCCAGCCTCACGGGGTGGGGATGGGTGCCAGCTTCCCCTTCCCCCTCCAGCTTCCCCTCTGTCCCCTTGACTCTTCTTATCCATACCCGGAAGGGCCATGGGGCTGGGAAAGGTAGGCGGAAAGTCGGCAAGGGGAGCCCAGGGTGAGTGTGGCATTGTTCTCTTTCCCCGAGGCTTCCCTGGGGCAGAGGTGACCTTGTGCATTCTGGGATCCCCCAGCACCTTTCTGTCTGTGCTGCTGGAGGCTGGGGTCCAGAGTCCGGGTGAGTGTGTGTCCTAGTTCCCCCACCCCCTCCTACAGAAAGGGCAGCCCTGCCCTGGACCAGTCACATCCCAAAATACCCGCCAACCCTGGCAACTGCCTGCATTCCACTGGACCAGCTGCCATGCTCTAAGTGGGGGTGGGTTCTGGGAGCAGCTGTCCTCCACTACCCAGGGGCCCTGGCTGGAGGTGGAGCGCATGGGGGCATGAAGCCTTCCCTGGCCAGCAACTCTCCCCACTGTGCCCACAGGAAACATGCTTCTTTGCCTGTCCCCCACTTGGCTGACGAAGGTGCCAGCACCAGGGCAGCCAGGCGAGGCGGCCCTACTGGTCTCCAAGGCAGTGAGCTTCCACCCGGGGGGCCTGACATTCCTGGATGACTTTGTTCCCCCACGCCGCGCCACCTACTTCCTGGCGGGCCTGAGACCGGGGTCTGGCTGGGGTCGGGAGGCAGCTGAGCTTGCCCGTGACCTCACCTGCCCTACAGGAGCCTCGGCCGAGCTGGCCCGGCTGCTGGAGGATCGGCTGCTGACAAGGCAGTTGCTGGCCCAGCAGGGTGGTGTGGCTGTGCCAGCTACCCTAGCTTTCACCTACAAGCCGCCAGCCCTGCTGCGGGGAGGGGACGCCAGCCCGGGACTGAGGCTGGTGGAGCTGAGTGGCAAAGAGGGCCAGGAGACACTGGTGAAGGAGGAAGTCGGGGCCTTTCTGCAGTCTGAGGCCCTGGGTGATGCCCTGCAGGTAACAGGCTCCTGTCCCCAAGGTCTGTGCAGATGCCAGGAGGATGGGATCCATGGGGGGTACCAAGTCCTGCTGGGAAACTGTCCCGCTTCGGAGCCCTACTGCTGCCCCATCTCTCTGTGGCAATCCACTGCCTTCCTACCTCAGTTTATTCATTGCTCCTATGGTATGACATCCCATCCCACAGGTACATGGGGTGGTGAGGAGGCCCCTTCCCCTTCCTGTTGCAGGTGGCCATCAAGCTCAGCAGCTGGCGCTGGCGGGGGCGGCAGGCATTGCGTCTGCAGCCACGAACAGAGGTGGGCACAGTGGCTGACACAGTGCTAGCATTGCTGGAGAAACTGGAGGAGGAGGAGAGTGTCTTGGTGGAGGCTGTGTGCCTACCTGCCCGGATGCCCTTCCCAGGTGAGAGCCGCCTGGGCGGGCCAGGGGTAGGAGCTTGGCTCAGCCTCCTGGTTGCTCTGTGCTGGGCTCAGGCCTCACCATCTTCCCCCAGGCAGTCCTCCCCCAGGCCCAGAGCTGGCTGTGCGGATCTGTGCTGTGGTGTGTCGGACACAGGGCGACAGGCCCCTGTTGAGCAAGGTGAGCATGGCGCAGGTTCAGGTCATGACCCCGGTCCAGCCCCACTGAGCTGAGGGTCCCTGAGCAGAGAGAGGGCAGGATCTTTGAGGGAGAATCTGGGTTGCCTCTAGGAGGGCTCCGGGTCTGACACTTTTTCCCTCCCCTCCAAGCTTTCCTGCACCCCTCCCACATCAGGATACCCCAAGCTGGGGCGGAAGGCTGAATCCTCTTCCCAGGAGGAGAGGCTGACTTGGGGTCCCTGATAAACCTCCAGTGCCTGGAGCTTTGTAAGGGGGACCGCCAAGCTGGGGAGCCCAAGGAGACTTGGGGACCGTCCTAGGTGCACAGCCGTAGGCCAAGCTGAGAGGAAGAGACTCAGCCCCGCCCTCGAGGAGATCCGGGGCTGGGGCACACCACGGTGTCACAGGCCCGCAGGGCTGCAGGAGCTTGGAGCCCTCAGGCAGCAGCGGCCCCAGCTGCGCCTGAAAGCCTGGGTAGAATCCCCCAGGGGTCTAGGGACCCGTGTAAGTCACCCTGGAGAAGAAGGTCTCTTGCATCTCCAGAGGGTCTGGCCTGGATCTTGACGCAGGGGGAGGTGTGCATGGTGTGGGGGTGGTCCTGGGAGGGCTCCTCCCAGGGCCAGGCCCCTGAGCCACACCCTGCCCAGGTGGTGTGCGCCGTGGGCCGCGGGGACCGGCCTCTACGGCACCAGAACTCTTTGCCGCGGACGCTGGAGGTGGCGCTGGCCCAGTGCGGACTGGGCGAGGCGGCGCAGGTGGCGGTCGTGCGCCGGAGCGTCAAGGCGGCGGCCGAGGCTGCGCTGGCCGCCGTGCTGGCCCTGGAGGCCAGTCTGAGCGCTGAGCAGCGCGGCGGGCGCCAGGCCTGCACTGACTTCCTCGGTGAGTACGGGCGTCCCGGGACCGAGGCTGGGGGCCGGGGAGCGAGACCCGAGGGCGGCCCGCGCTGAGCCCGCGCCCCCCGCCTGGCCCAGGCGTGGACTTCGCACTGACGGTGGCGGGTGGCGCGCTGACCCTGGTGGCCCTGGAGCTGAACGGCGGCCTCTGCCTGGAAGCGTGCGGCGTGCTCGAGGGGCTCTGGGCCGCCCCGCGCGCGGGGCTGGCGGCCGAGGAGGCAGCGGCGGCCGCGCCGCTGGTGGAGACCATGCTGCGGCGCTCGGCACGGTGCCTCATGGAGGGCAAGCAGCTGCTGGTGGTCGGCGCCGGCGGCTTCAGCAAGAAGTTCGTGTGGGAGGCGGCGCGCGACTACGGGCTCAAGGTGGGCGGGGCGCGGGGCGGGGCCAGGCTCACGCCTGCGTCGTGGGGGCGGGGCCTGCGGGGGGCGGTCTCGCTGGCGGCACCAGATCCCAGGCGTAGCCCCGCCGCCTCGCCCAGGGTCGAAGTGTAAACTCTGGTCGCTCGCCTGATTTTGTCCTCGCCAAATGTAAGAGGAGCCCTGGCTAGACGGGCCAGAGAGGGGGGAGCGGCGTTCAGGATTAGTGCCAGAACCTGGGCTTCGAATGCCAGGCTAAGGAGCCCGGCTCTATCCTGCAGAAAGGGCAGGTTCTTCCTTTGAGGTTGAATCCTGAGGGCACGGCGGTGGGTGCTGGGAGCAACTTACAGATCCTGAATTAAGTTCACAGCAGTGGCCTTACACTACAGAATCTGGAGCCATTTAGGCAGAGTAGACATTCCTATTCCCATTGAATAGATAAGAAAACGGAGGCCAAATGTTTAGGCTCTTCCTGGCCCCAGTCTGCTACAGTGGCCTTCTCCCGCCTCTGCCATAGTACGACACCCGCTTGGCAACCCTCTCCTCCTGCCATTCCTATGTCCCTTCGCTCCCTGCCTTGCACACTGTATTCTCCACCTGGAATGTCTCTTCACTCCTCATGCCGCCAAGTGTTACAGTGCAGACAGCCACCCTCCTCTCTCTCTTCGGGGGCTGCCTCTGCCCTGAGTACCAGCTGCTTTGTGTCTGTGTCCCCCAGTGGGGAGTGAGCTTTGAGGGTGTGGGGCCCCACCGGATTCCTCTGTGGGCATCTCCCAGCGTCAGAACACATTGGGTGAATAATGACCAAGACGCTAGACTGCCTGTCCCACGTCCCAACCCTGGTGGTTTCCCTACAAGCCCTGACCAGAGTGAGGCTGCCTGTGGAAATGAGCTCACTTATCTGCTTCACTCCTCCCCTCCATCTTTCCGCTGGCTGGCTCTTACTCAGCTCCCAGCGTAAGCATTGCCTCCTCCAGGATGCCTTCCCTTTCCTCCAGGCCAGGTTAGGTCTCACCTCTGCACTTTCGTTATCCAGTCATCTACAGATATTTTTTGAGCACCTAGTACTGGTGAATTCATCTCCCCCGAGGGCCAGGACCACCTTCTGGGCCCCATCATCTGTCTCCCCAGTGCCCAGCACAGCTGATCTGGGTGTGTTGCCCTCCCTGTGGTTTCTGCAGCTGCATCTGGTGGAGTCAGACCCCAATCACTTTGCATCCCAGCTCGTGCAGACCTTCATCCACTTTGATGTGACAGAGCACCGGAAAGATGAGGAGAATGCACGGTTGCTGGCTGAGCTGGTGCGGGCACGTGGTCTGCAGCTAGATGGCTGCTTCTCCTACTGGGATGACTGCCTGGTGCTCACAGCCTTGCTCTGCCAGGAGCTGGGTCTGCCCTGCAGTCCCCCGGCCGCCATGCGCCTGGCCAAACAGAAGAGCCGCACCCAGCTGCACCTGTTGTGCCGCCAAGGCCCCCCCTGGCCTTCGCCCTCCCTCCATGCTGTGCCTTGCTGCTCACTGGAGAGTGAGGCTGACGTGGAAAGGGCTGTGCGCCAGGTGCCTCTGCCAGGCGTCATGAAGCTGGAGTTTGGGGCGGGCGCGGTGGGGGTGCGGCTGGTAGAGGACGCACCGCAGTGCCACGAGCATTTTTCTCGGATTGTCCGAGATCTGCAAGGTGAGGCCGACCACCCTGGCATTGGGCTGGGCTGGGGCAATGCCATGCTGCTAATGGAGTTCGTTGAGGGCACCGAACACGATGTGGACCTGGTGTTGTTTGGTGGGCAACTGCTGGCTGCCTTTGTCTCTGACAATGGCCCCACGCGGCTGCCTGGCTTCACTGAGACGGCAGCCTGCATGCCCACCGGGCTGGCACCGGAGCAGGAGGCGCAGCTGGTGCAGGCAGCCTTCCGCTGTTGCCTGGGCTGCGGGCTGGTGGATGGGGTCTTCAACGTGGAGCTCAAGCTGACCAGGGCTGGGCCACGGCTCATCGAGATCAATCCCCGCATGGGCGGCTTCTACCTTCGAGACTGGATCCTCGAGCTCTATGGCGTGGACCTGCTGCTGGCTGCTGCTATGGTAGCCTGCAGACTTCGGCCCGCCTTGCCTGCCCACCCACGGGCCCGTGGCCACCTGGTGGGGGTCATGTGCCTGGTGTCCCAGCACCTGCAGGTGCTGAGTTCCACAGCCATTCAAGAGGCTCTGCAGGCTCTTCATGACCGCGGCCTGCTGCGCTTCAACCTATTTCTATCTTTAGAGGAGGCCCTGGTGCCTAGTGAGTACGAGGAGCCCTACTGCAGTGTGGCCTGTGCTGGGCCCAGCCCGGCTGAGGCCCGCCTGCGCCTGCTGGGCCTCTGCCAGGGCCTGGGCATCGACAGGCCCCACTACCCCGTTGCCCACTTCCTGTCCCACTTCAAATAGCACTGGAGCTAGGGGAAAGGGGTAGAGTGCTGGAGGGGGGTACTGTGGTGCCTTCTGCCACCTGATGCTCTCTCTGCCTCTCTTCCCATGGCCCTGCCTCAATCCTGGCCCAGCCCACCCCACTCCAAGGCCTCAGGTCTGTTCTAGAGTGGCAGAGCCATTTTGACACCAAGACTCCCCTGGGCTCAAGGGCCATAAAAGTATTTCCTGCCCTCCCAAAGGCCCCATTCCAGCCCACAACTGCCCCAGGACTCTAGCCATGGAGAATCTAAGACAGCTGCACATACCACACACATATCTCCCCACCCTACCCTCAGGGAGGCAGGAGTGGACTCAAATCTGGTCCATCCTCCACACCTCTCCAAGTGTCTTTTCCCACCATCTACGGGAGTAGAGAACCTGGCGGGCCCCTGTCCTTGGAGAAATCCCAAGACAACCTGAGACTAAATCTGATGTCCTCTTACTCTCGTCCCCTCATTTAACATATTTCAGGATAGTTCTAGAGCCTGCTGACAACTTTTGGCGTGCGCCTCCTGCCTCGTTTGGCCTGAGCAGTAGAAGCAGGTGACCTGGGATCAGCAGTAATCATCCCTTCTCTAGGTAGACACGATTGCCCCATTCTACAGATGAGGAAACAGGCTCAAAGAGGACAAAACCATTGCCCCAAGTTCATATCACAGTGGAGGGAAGGTTGAGGGACAAGATGTAGGGTCTGAGTTTCTGCTTTTACTAAGTCTTACATGCCCACTCAGCTTCTAGGCCCTGCTCACCTCCCCACCCTCATTTATATGTGAACACGCTTTCCCACACACCACGTATGTCCACCAAGCTTTGGTGCTTTGGCCTTTGGCACAACCTAACTAGCACCAGCAGAGGAGAATCTACACACCCTTCCTAAGTCAGGGGAGGCCGCTTTAAGAATTAATTCATCCCTTTGTGCAGTACAGGAGCTGTGGACAGCTCCATAAGCATCCCTCTTCAAATAAAGGCTTAAGGTCTTATGGAAATGTACAGAGTCTGGGACAGGTTCTTGCGACTGGGACGATACCTCTCAGGCTCAGTTAGATGGGGGCTGGGGAAGGGAGGAGGGAGCAGTAGCTAGGGGATACCTGTGGTATCTGTAGGTAAGGATAACCGTCACACTGGCTGGGCCTTTGGGTTGAACTTTGGTGGGGGCCTGTCAGGGGCACCCACACCAGGACCCAAACCTGAGGGTCTCCTGAGAGTGGAATTATGACCAGAGAGCCACATCCAACCAGATGACCTTCCTCCAGCCTGGAGACCCCTGATGTCTGTCCGAGTTCATATCTACTCATTCAAGGTCTGGTCTGGCCCAAATTCAATCCCCACAGAGCCCCACCCAACAAGAATCCATGCCCAAATCTAAAGTCACAGACCCGGTTTGGTGTGTTCATTCATTCTTTTAATGAAGTTTTATTAAGTGTTTATTCTGTACCAAGTAACCAGATTACTAAATGTGCTTAAGTTGGCAACCGAGCAAACTCCAACACAAGCCCATGTTAACAGGTGCATCAACGAGACACGAATCTTTTCCGGCTATCTGGGTGCGCAGCAGACACAGTGAATGCTCTGACCTGCAGAGTCCTCGAGCATATGAGGGAGGCATATAAGGGAGACCCTGATGCAGTTGCCTCCCTATCAGAGGCGAAGAGAAGGAGACTTGGCTTCCCTCTTGCCACCCAGCCGGCCCGGCAGCACAGAGTTCAACAGGGCTTGGGACTGCATTTACATTCATCTGTATTTGCTTCCGACTGTTCCAGCCAAACTCAAACTCTCCCAAGAGTCAACATGGGCGCTTCCCAGCCGCCCCTGTCCGGTCCTGCTCGCCGGTTACTGTGCTGGGAAGACTGAAGGTCTCGCCAAAAAGGGTTCCGTAGGTTTGGGGCCCCCGGCCCTCTGGGACCCTGGCCCTCTGGGACTACAACTTCCGAGAGGCCTTTGCGACGGACGCCATGTTTTCGCCTGGAAGGAGGGCGATGCCTCTTGCGTCATCGGTGCGCGCGGCCGCCGTCGCGGAATGATAACGTACAGGCCTGGGCCGGGGCTGTCAGTCACTACGCGGCCAGGTCCGGGCCGAGGGGCTCGCGGGGCTCGCGGGGCGGGCGCCGCCATGGCGGCGGTGTTTGACCTGGACCTGGAGACGGAGGAAGGCAGCGAAGGCGAGGGCGAGCCAGAGTTCAGCCCCGCGGTGAGTGAGCCGCTCGGGCGAAGCTCGATCCCGGAGCCGTGCCCATCACCCTGGCGATGAGATCGCCTCGCCTCCCCCGACCCAAAGTGGGCTCCGTTCCTGCAGTCCCCGGTCTCTGTTAAGCTCTGACCCCAGCCTCACCCCGACCTGTCTTCCAGGACCCCAGCCCTTCCCCTGATTCTTCCTTTTCTGCCCTTGGCCTCTCTTCCCCAGTCCTGGCCAATCGCCTGCCAGCTCCCATTTCTGACCTCCTCCTCGCCTGGGCCAAGCAGTCCAGCTTGTGCGGGAGGGATCCTGGTACCTCTCTTGCCTCTTACCCCTCGGTTTCTCACAGGACGTGTGTCCCCTTGCCGAGTTGAGGGCTGCTGGCCTGGAGTGAGTGAGGGTCGTGTTGGGGGAGGACGGGATGGGCTGGGGAAGGGGGTCTGGGAAGTATGGAGCCTTGCTCCCATTAACTTCCTGTGTCCACAGGCCTGTGGGACACTATGAAGAGGTGGAGCTCACCGAGACCAGTGTGAACCTGGGCCCTGAGCGCATTGGACCCCACTGCTTTGAGCTGCTGCGTGTGCTGGGCAAGGGGGGCTATGGCAAGGTACTGGCCCTCCTTCCTCGCTGGCTCACAGCCTCAGCCTCGCTTCAGCAAAGGGTTCTCTAGACAAATTCCGTTTGTAAATCAGCAGAGCCTCTGATAGAACCCAGAGGTGAAAACACAAATCCTCTCAGAATCAGACTTGAACTCTTTACTGCCCCACCCTTGGGTGGGCCTAGGACTCTCATCCAGATGCCAGAGCTTCAGGGTGGGGCTTTTTGAAGATGGGATGTGGAGGGGGAAGTTGATCCTGTCTTCCCTGCCCTACAGGTGTTCCAGGTACGAAAGGTGCAGGGCAGCAACTTGGGCAAAATATACGCCATGAAAGTCCTGAGGAAGGTGAGTCACTTGCTCAGCCACAGTTCTTCACTGAGCAGCGGCCATTCCCAACTCACTACACCAGGCTTTGGGAAGACAGCAGCGAGCATGGCAGAGGGCACGGTCCCTGTCTTGGGCATTTGCTGCTTTATCGTCAATAGTAATTACAGTCATGTGCCACTGAATGAGGGCATAGATTCTGAGAAATGCGTTGTCAGGCAGTTTTGTCGTGCGAACATCACAGAGCGCACTTACACAGACCTGGGTGGTCTAGCCTACTGTACACCTGGGCTGTGTGGTAGATCCTACTGCTCCTGGGCTACCAGCGTGTAGTGTCTCGGTGTACAAAACAACACAAGATTAAATCAAGTGTAAGAGAATGACGTAATCAGGAGGCATGGCAAACACGAGAAGTATGAAGCTGCTGCTGGTGTAACAGCACACTGTTTTACAGCAAATTCTTTTTTGTAAGTAAAAAGAATGTACTTTGAAATAGAGATAAAAAATGTAGCACATAGGTAAGCCAGTGACAGTCATCTGTTATCGTTATCGAGTATTGTTTGTATGTGCCATACTTTTATACGACTGGCAGTGAGGAGGTTTTTTGCGTCAGCATCACACAAACACATGAGGAATGCGTTGCTCTAGGACTTTATGCCGTCACCAGACGATAGGAATTTTCGGCTCCATTACAATCTTGTGGGACCACGGTTGTATATGTGGTTCGTTGTTGACCAGGAGGTCATTATGTGGGGCATGACTGTGTTGTTTGCAATAATTCTCAACCATGGACAGTTTTGCCTCCCAGGGGACATTTGGCAGTGCCCGGATACGTTTTAGTGTCACGACTAGAGTGCTGCTGGTATTCAGTGGGCAGAGGCCAGGGCTGCTGCTAAATATCCTGCAGTGCACAGGACAGCCCCCTACAGCAAAGAATTATCTGCCCAAGATGTCAGTAGTGCCACGGTTGAGGTATGGTAGAGGACAAGCCAGTCCCTGAAAAGAATGATTGCCGATAGCAGCAGAATTAATGGAGAAATACACTGGAGTGGTAGAGGGTGGCTGGAACATAATGGCTGGAAAAACAGAAGGAGCCCTGAGTGCCCACCTTCTAACCTGTCCCTGCCTCTCCAGGCCAAAATTGTGCGCAACGCCAAGGACACGGCACACACACGGGCTGAGCGGAACATTCTAGAGTCAGTAAAGCACCCCTTCATTGTGGAACTGGCCTACGCCTTCCAGACTGGTGGCAAACTCTACCTCATCCTCGAGTGCCTCAGTGGTATGAGTGCCCGTCCGGCCAGGGGCATGGGTAGGGCCAAGGAACCAGCACTGGAAGCATTGGGCGCTCTGGGGAGGCCTGGGAGATGTGGCGTGTAGATGGCTGGGGGGCCCCTACACCCCTCCATCCATCTGTCTGTCCATTCATTCATTCAGCAAATGTCGTCCAGCACCTATTGTGTCCCTCACCTGTGTTAGGTGGGGGTAGATGGGAATGGTGGGAGTTTGTATAGAAGTCTAGAGGGTGGTTTTATCCATTTTCTTCACGTCCTGTCCCTCCTGCGTGTCCTGCATCCAGTCAGGTCCCAGATCCAGCTGGGTCATTCTCTACAGTGTCCTGCATCCTCTCCACTCTTTGGGGGGAGGGGAGAGGCACAGTTGCTCCTTAACTTAGACTCACCATCTCCTAGTGTCCCCACTCCCTTCCAGGGTCGTCTCAGAGGGTGGCATTGTTCCCAGCACTGCTCAGAGTTCATGGCTCCCTGTAACTGCCCAGATAAAGTGTGGCCTCCTGTTCGCCATGGAGCGGTCCAGGCCTGCTTTTCCCCCGACCCCGTCTGTAGCAGGTGGGCCCTGTGAGCGCCGTTCCCTGGGTTCCATCTCAGCATCCCCTTTAAGTCCCATCACTGCCACAGGCTTCCTGTGCCCTCACTTTGGGGTTAATTTTGTCCTCCTTTGTTTCCTCTGAGATTTTTTGGGTTAAGCTGTCGAAGCTGTGGTCTCAGTCTGGCCTATTAGAGCCGTTGTGTGCGTGTCTGTCTCCTCACTAGACTGAGCATCCTGAGGGCAATGGCTGGGTCTCTTCATCTCTGTGTCCCCAGCTTCACCCAGCACAGGGCCAGGCACCGAGTAGGCGTCGGTAGATGTTTGCTGAATTGAATTGAACCCCCACGGCAGCTCTGTGAGGCAGGTAGGGCGGGAAATACGAGCCCCACTCTCCCCAAGAAGAAACCAAGACTCGGAGAGCAAAGGCACTTGATTCCAGCACACAGCTGCTGACGTGTTTGTGTCGCAGGTGGCGAGCTCTTCACACATCTTGAGCGAGAGGGCATCTTCCTGGAAGACACGGCCTGGTGGGTGTCACCTCCTGCCTCTCTCTGGGAAGGGGGTGCTCTAGGGATGCCCCGGGGTACCCTTGCCTTCACCCTGTCCTGTCTCTGCAGTTTCTACCTGGCAGAGATCACACTGGCCCTGAGCCACCTCCACTCCCAAGGCATCATCTACCGGGACCTCAAACCGGAGAACATCATGCTCAACAGCCAAGGTGCGCACATGTGCGGCTGCCTGTGCGGCTGCAGCTCCCGGGTGGGCGTCTTGCGGGAGGGCAGATGGCCCGCAGGGTGGTCTGGGACCCTGACCGCCAACGTTCTTCTCAGGCCACATCAAACTGACAGACTTTGGACTGTGCAAGGAGTCGATTCATGAGGGCGCTGTCACCCACACCTTCTGTGGCACCATTGAGTACATGTAAGGGACAGCTGCAGCTGGCTGGGCCCAGGGGTGGGGAGGACAGCCAGGAAGGGCCCGGCCCAACTGACGGTTCCACCCGGCCCCCAGGGCCCCTGAGATTCTGGTGCGCAGTGGCCACAACCGGGCGGTGGACTGGTGGAGCCTGGGGGCCCTGATGTACGACATGCTCACTGGATCGGCAAGTCCAGCCTCCTGGGGAGGGCAGGAGTGGGGACGGGAGGAGGTCCCTCGCTCAGGGCAGGGGCAGTGCTGGTGGGAGGCCCACAAGGCTCCTTTTACCCTCCACCCTCTCCAGCCACCCTTCACTGCAGAGAACCGGAAGAAGACCATGGACAAGATCATCAAAGGGAAGCTGGTGCTGCCCCCGTACCTCACCCCGGATGCCCGTGACCTCGTCAAAAAGGTGGCCGTCATCTCTTCTCCCAGGCCCTGCATGGGTCTCTGAGTGTCTCTGGATTGTGGCGAGCCAGAGCCACCCCTGCTGTGTACTGTGCCTTTGGGACGGAGGAGCACTGGGTTTGGGGTCCCAGACACGGAGCTTGGGGCTTAGCTGTGACAGAGCAGCCACTGACCCAGACAAGTCTAGTCCAAATCCCAATCTGCAAACTTTATGATGAGCTGTCCATCAGAGGGCATGGGCGGTAGGCACACATGCAGATTGGCACCCACCACAGCGCCCTGGGGTGATGCGGCAACCACGTGCCTTGGTGAAGGCTTCATGGAACACGGGCCATTGGACCGAGCCCTGGGAGACCTGGGGTGTCGGAAACCACACTCCAGAGGCCTCTTTCCTCCTCCCCGTATCCTGCACTCCAGCCAGCCCCTGAGAACATGGGGGACACACAAGGCAGTACCCCTCCCCCAGACCCTCACCCTCTGCCCTTGTTCTGCAGTTTCTGAAGCGGAATCCCAGCCTGCGGATGGGGGGCGGCCCCGGGGACGCTGCCGACGTGCAGGTGGGCCTGGGGTCACCACGAGGGGGTGGGGCCGTTAGGGCAGAGAGTTCCTGAGGGAGCCAAGGGGGGGGTGAACTGGTGGCATGTTTGGGGGCACTGTACCCACAGAGGCACCCCTTTTTTCGGCACATTAATTGGGACGATCTCCTGGCCCGCCGCGTGGACCCGCCTTTCCGGCCCTGTCTGGTGAGTGGAGGTCCCACTGACCCAGAGGTGGGTGGAGGACCCCTGCCTTGCATACCCCCTGACCCCCCCAGCTCGGGTTCACCCACAGCAGTCAGAGGACGACGTGAGCCAGTTTGACACCCGCTTCACACGGCAGACTCCAGTGGACAGCCCAGACGACACGGCTCTCAGTGAGAGCGCCAACCAGGCCTTCCTGGTGAGGTCTGGGGGCCTGGTGGTTCTGGGGACACGGGCGGGGATTGTGGCTGAGGAGTGGTGCGTGCTGAGCACCCCGGCCCTCGCTCCCCCGCCAGGGCTTCACGTACGTGGCGCCCTCCGTCCTGGACAGCATCAGAGAGGGCTTCTCCTTCCAGCCCAAGCTACGCTCCCCCAGACGCCTCAACAGCAGCCCCCGCACCCCCATCAGGTCAGTACCTCAGGGCACAGGCGTGCGGGAGATCAGTTCCAGCCCTGGCTGTGCCGGCACCCCCGGGGCTGGGTGGGCACCCAGGCAGCTGGGGAAGTTGGCCCACCTGCCCGCCCTGGTGCCAGTAGGTGAAGACTCTGCCTTGGTTTCCCCTGCAGCCCCCTGAAGTTCTCACCGTTTGAGGGGTTCCGGCCTAGCCCTGGCCCACCAGAGCCCATGGAGCCTCCTTTACCTCCTCTCCTGCCACCGCCACCACCCTCGAGCACTGCCCCCCTCCCCATCCAACCCCCCTCGGGGACCAAGAAGTCTAAGAGGGGTCGCGGGCGCCCTGGGCGCTAGCAGGCTCCTCCCTGCGGGCTGTGAGGACAGCAGGACCCTGGGCCAGTCCCAGAGATCGGGGGGTGTCCAGGGGTCCTGGAGTAAGTGTGTGAGAGCATGTGTCTCTGCTGGGGGTGGCCGTGCCTGAATCATGAGCGTGAAGGGCTGCTGGCCACGCTGCTGTTGGAGGGCCTGCTGCCGCCAAGCTGTGCCCTTGCAGAATTAAAGTATCGCATCATGGCACTGACCTGGCTCCTCCTCTGGCCTTCTGGGGACCGGAGTGGGTGGGGTTGTGTCTGAGGAGCCCCCGCTTTGGGATGAAGGGTCACTACAGGATCACAGAACCACAGGGCCGGAGGGGCTTTATTTGAGAGGGCTGCCCAATGCCCCTGCGAATGGGTGACCCTTCCTGGAGGGAGTGGGGATGTTCAGCTTTGGGGACAGAACTGGGGGGAGCAGAGCGACAGTCTGAAGTTCTCCACGTGGGGGTGTGGGTGACAGTGGGTCCAGGGCAGGCTGTGTCCAGTCATGGCAGCTGAGCAAGCAGAGGCGCAGTGACAGGAGTGTGACCCAGGGCTGGCCCCTACAGTGCAGTGACGTGGAGACCCTGGCCCCCAGCAGCCCTAGCGCTGTCGTCCCAGGCTGCGCTGCCGGCAAAGGCGTGCAGGTCGCTGAGCAGGGCCTCAGCACTGCCGGCCGAGCCCTCTGGCCCCTGGGAGCTGAGGCCCAGGCCCCCTTCAGCGTCGCCATCATGTGCTTCCTGCCCGGGCTCTGGGCCCTGCTGCGGGCCGGGCTGCTCTCCACTCTGCTGCTCCTCTCCCCGGGGTTCAGCCTCGTCCCGGTCACCATCCAGGCTATAGTCGTTTTCTACGTCCTGCTCATTCTGCCACTCGGGGTCCTCATCCGGTGACCCTGGCTCAGCCCAGGCCCGAAGCCAGCGGCCCGGAGGGCTGGCCCAGAGCAAGCGGCGGGTGCGGCCCCAGAGGGCGGCGCCCAGGCGAGCCGGGTGGTAGTAGCCTCCCGAGTCGCGGCTGAGGCGGCACCAGGCCAGGGCCAGGCCAGTGACCAGCAGTAGGAGCAGCAGCAGCAGCAGGACAACAGTGACAGAGCTGGAGCCCGCACTGTCCTTGGTATCGCCACCTGAGCCCAGGACCCCTGGCAGGGCCAGCAGTGTCCCAAGCCCTAGGGCACAGGGCAGGTCCTGTGGGGAGACAGACAGGGGCTCACCACCTGGGCTGGTGACCAGGCAGGCCGTGGGCAGGCTGGGTGACTGGGACCTCCATTGCCTTTTGGGCAAAATGGGGACAAACAGAAAGCCCAAGTCCTTGGTCAACAAGGCCCTGTTAGATGTGGCCGCTTCCCTCCCTCCCACTGCATCTTATAAGCCTTCCTGAGCAGGAGGCCTCTGCCTGGAGTGTTCCATCTGACTTCTTCCCCTCAGCCACATGGCTTGCCTGCTCACCTTAGCTCAGAGCACCTCAGTGAGGCCAGCCTGGTCTGGGTCACCACCCTGACCTTTCTCCTACAGCCCCACCCAGCCAGCTCTACTCCCCAACCCAGTAGATAATGCTGCTGTGTATTGGGTTTACTGTCTTATCTTCCTCGACCAGAATCAGCTGCAGGAAGATAGGGATCTTACTGGCTCAACCAGACACATAGTAGGTGCTCAATAAACACTGGCTGTCAAATCTCTGCCCGTGGGCAGGGGGAGCCTGCAAGGCAGGTGTTGGGGCTGGCTCTTCCCGAGGCCCTGGATGGAGGAACCAACCCCAAGGCAAGTGTTTAGCCTCTACTTGGCTGGGCCCCTCAGACTCCTCTCCCTCCCAGCCCCTGGGGACTGCTCCACTCCTGCCCCAGCTGCAGTGTTTCCGTTCAATTCAGCTTCGCGTCCCTGGGGGCCTCGGGCCGGGGGAGGCGGGTGCAGCTGCCAGAGGAAGCCTGCGGTTGGAACAGGCAGGTGGGGGTGTTGGGGGGGGAGGGGTGCTGAGGCACAAGCAAGAAACCCCTCGCAGGCAGTCCGCCCAGGCTCCAGGGATGCAAACGGGGCTGTGCCCTAGTCCCGGCTCACGAGCAGCAGAACAGGTGAGGGTCTATCAGGGGTCTCAAAGTGGGGCTGGGCTTGGAGTGGGGCACATGGGACCACATCCTGAGTCCCAGGGAGGCCCAGCTTCTGCCCCATGCCCAACCTGGCTCTCGCCTCTGCCCCAACTGGTTTCTTTTGCCTCAGACCCCAGCAGGGGGAGTCCTTCCTTACCTCCCAGGTCCAAACATTCCAGCCCTGACCTCCTGTCACCCCCACCCCAAGGACCCAGCGGGCTGCAACGCTCACCATCGGTCCGCGGGCCTCTCGGCGCTGGGCGCCCACCTCCAGCTCTGGTTGTGTGGAGTGAGAAGTGCGCTCTCACGCTCGACTGCAGCTAGGGGTTACTTGACTGATGCTTCCGCTTCCTGTCTGCGATACCCAACCCAGAACCTCCTGCCATAGGCCCCTGGGAGGCCTTGGGCTTCTCAGGACCACCCTGACCCACCCCAGAGCCTCACAGGTCTCTCACTGGGCAAGGCTGGTGCTCTGGGCTCTGTGACCAGGCCTCCAAGAGGAGGGACTGGGCACCCAGCTCAAAGTGGGACATGGCCCTAGAGATTTCCACGGCTTCTGCCTCAGCTCCTTCCTGGCAGAATTCAGGGAAGCTAT
>CM053510.1:2176885-2219981 GCA_028627145.1 Eidolon dupreanum | reverse complement strand
ACCTCGGATTTCAGGGTTCCCCCCAAGATTTTTTCCTGGTTCTTAAGATTCTGAGATGCTTGGATTTTCCAAAATTCTGAGATGGTCTAGAACCAGTGTTCTGTGGTTCTAAGAGTCTTTGATCACTGAGGTTCACTGTCACGTGGGCCCTGCTTCCCGTGTCCTTTGTCCTCTATTTCTCCCAATCTCTGGGCCTAAGAAATAGGCCAGCAGGTGGAGGGGGCCGGGCCCTGCCTTGTCATGGCCCACATCCTGAGCTGGCTGCAGCAGCCCAGGGCCCCAGAGCCAGGCTGGAACCAGGATAGCAGCCTCCAGGCCCCAGGCCTGCGTCATGAGTGTCCTTGTCCAGGGCAGGCGCCAGCGCTGCCCCTCCAGGTGAAGACTCTGCTAAGGCCTGGGGCAGCGAGAGCTGGGGACAGGCTCCCCCAGGCTGCAGGGCAGAACGGCCCCAGGCCCAGCTCTGCCCCTAAGAGCAGCCTCGAGGCCTGGAGCACTGGGCTGTCCTGTGGGGAGACCGGTGGTCCTGGCGCCCTTCAGCCCCAGTGTCAACCCTTTTCCCAGCCTTTGCAGGAGGGGGCAGTGGCCAGGCTGGTGGCCTGTGCAGGGCTGGTGGGAAAGAAAGAGCAATTGTCTCTGCTGGGCACAAGTACCCCTTTTATTAGCACAAAACACCACCAACCCAGTAGCCTCAAGGCCTGAGAATAAGTTAAGGCACAGACAGAGCAGGCCAGGGACGACTTTCCCAGGCCCAGGCAGTGGACCGGGGGCCCGCGCGCCCCAAACTTCCAAAGCAAACGCCCGATGGGGCTTGGGGCTCCAAGGTCCTGCAGGGGCTTTTCCGCTGAGATACGGGAACCGGAGTGGCTCGGACCAAGGAGCGCACCCTGGGACCCGAAGAGGACGCACGGGTCACCCGGTGCCGACGTGGATCCTGGCCGTCAGCCAGACGCTCACTTGTCGAAGTAGGGCAAATAGAAGAACTGGAAGCCCCGGTGGCCCTTGACCGCGCAGTAGATGAAGATCACGTGGTACACTGTGGGGCGGGGCCAGTCAGTGCCACCGGCCCCGCCACGGCTCCATCCCACCCCGCCCCCGCCCGGCGCCCAATCGCACCTCCCGGGACCAACAAGAAGAAGCCAGGCACGAAGAAGATGGCGCTGGAGACACCTGTAGGAGCAGACGCGGGGTCGGGTCAGGGCAGGGAGGCGTGCGGCGGGCCGACGGGTCACTGCCTGGGCTAGTCTCACCTTCTGCGGTAAAAAGGCTAGGAGGATGCTGAGTGCTGGAAGGTGGGGACTCACCAAGGACCGCCCTCCCCCCCCCCCGCCCCCGCACAAGAGGGGAGTGAGCGAGCGCCACCTGCCGAGACGAGAGGGGCACTCACCTGGCGAGGGAGCCACCTCCAGTCCCACGCCGATCAGGATCAGCACTACACACACATGAAGCCGCGGGCGTGAGCAAGGCACACGCTGGGGACCGGGCGGCGACCTCCACCCGCAACCCCCACCAGGGCTTAAGCCTGAGGAATGGTGTCCCCCACCTGAGCTGAAGGTCCCCTGGGCAGAGACCTTCCCTGGGAAGCTCTCCAAGCTCTGTGTTTTCAGAGCAGGGCACCGGGCAGGCCCTGGGGAAAGTCTGTGAAAGGAGAGGTTTTTCTCTGCTCCTCCTATGGTCTTTCAGTCAATCGATAAACATTTCTCGAGCACCTGCTGTGCGCCTGGTACCAGAATCCTCTGGGGAATGGCAGATGAGGTCCCCGCCCTCATGGCCCTTCCCTAGTGGAGCGACCAGAAAACCCTCCAAGCTCCTGCCCTGGGGATCAGGATGTGGTGGGGGAAGATTGAGCAGCGTGGGGGAAGATTGAGCAGCGTGGGAGCCTCAGGGGTCAGTGAGGGGCTTCCTGGAGGCAGTGGCATCTAAGCTGATCAGGGGTAACAGCAGCAAAAGCAATTAACATTTAGTGACCACTTACCACGTGCTGCCAGACACTGGGCTAAGCGTGTTACATGCACTGCCTTATTTGTCACCTTGATCAAATGATACAGGTGTTATCCCCATTTCACAGAAGAGGAGACTGAGGCACAGAGAGAGGAAGGAACTTGCTCGGTGCTGCATTTGGAAGGTGGAGGTGATCTGACTTCAGAGGCTTGGCGATGGGCACCATGAACGTGGTGAGGGAAAGCATTTCAGGCAGAGGGAACAGTATGGCAAAGGCCCAGAGTCTGGAGGAACTTGGGGCTTTCTAGGAGCTTCCAACTTTTGGTGACACTGGAGAGACAGCCCAGGCTTGAGGACTGTGGCAGGGCCTGTCGGCCCCAGGGAGGAACATGGGCTTTGGCTGAGGACAGTAGGCACTGGCAAAGGTGGGGAGGTCATGGCTGGATCTTGGACCCAGAGAGAGTCCCGAGTCTCCAGTTAGAGGATGGGATGGGGGAGGTGGTGAGCCAGCAGGGTGGGGGGCATGCAGCATGGAGGCCTGCAGGGCCACCGTGGACTCTTATGTGGTTTGTGCCCTGCACAGAGCACCTCACGAAGGGTATGAGGGGGGCTGGAACTCACCCCCCGCCACACCCTGGCTTAGAGCTGTGGGCTCTGCCCACTCAGAGGAGGCAACCTTTTCCAATTCCTACAAAGGCCCTTTATGGGACCATGGTGGACCTCAGCCTGGCAATTTCACTGATGCGGGTTTAAATCCCAGCTTGTCTTCTTAGCTGTGACCTGAGGAAGTCCCTTCACCTGCCTGAGTGTGTGTCCTCCTTTCTGGATTGGGAGGATAATTATGCTTGCCCTGTTGGGTGTTGACAGAGAGGATCAAATGAGATAAGGCAGGTGCCAGTGTGACCAGTGACTGCGGGCGGTGGGTGTTAGGGAAGTGGCAGCTCCCGCCCCTGCAGACGCCCAGCGCTGAGGCAAGAACGCTGCTCAGCTTGCTGGCTAGGGGACTTGACCTTCCTGGAGGGAGGGCGACTGACACAGTGGGGCCTCCTTGTGGGCCCCTCTTGATCCCAATTGTAGATTTTTCCTGAGGACCGTGACTCTTCAGTGCCACAGAATGAGGAGCGTGGGAGCCAGAAAGCTTCTGGCTGTGAGATCTGCCTGCTCTGGGCCCTGCGTCCCCATCCAAGCAGTGGGGGTGGGGGAGAGGTCCTCGTCAGCTCAGACTCCAGAGAGGCAGATGACAGGTGCCCTGTGCATGAGGCTGGCAGGGCACTTGGCATCGCTGGCCACAGGGACAGGCACCTCCCTGAGCCCTGCCTCTGTGTACAGGTTCTAGGTCGCTGTGTGACCTCTGCAAGGCACCTGACTCAAAGCAGAATAAATGGTAGCTGTTACGCTTTTGTTCTCTGATGGATTAAACAGGCTAAGTTAAAAATAAAGTTTAGACTGCTGAACCAGGTACTGTGTCTAACCACATGCGATTTCCTCCCCTTGTGACCAGGACAGTGGGCTTGCCCCTCTCAAGGCCTGTTTCCTCAACTGTAAAATGGGGGTGATGGCAGCCAGCTGCCTCCTTGGAGGCAGTGTGCCAAGGGGGATGCGGAACCTGCAGAAAAGGAGGGTGGACCCCCTCACGGGGGCTCGCAGGGACACTCACCCAGCCCCAGCAGCAACAGCAGGAAGGAGGCCAGCACTACCCTGCAGTTCTTCTGGATTAAAGGGTGTTGAGTCCAGCTGGGTGGCAGGAGAGCAGGATGGGTATGAGAGAGGGGACAGGAGGCCCGTCCCCTCCTGTCACCCTCCCCCACCCACAGGGCTGAGGGAATAGCCAGGGCTGCCCGTACTGGAGCACGGGCCACAAGTGGTTCCAGGAGGGCAGGGTCTCACCTGCAGCAGGCATTGTAGGAGCGCTGGGTGGTGTTGCTGATGGTGCTAAAGGACCACTGGGAGCTGCGGATGGAGGTTCGGCCAGAATCCCTGCAGGACAGGTGGGCCCCGTAAGGGGGTGGGGGCAGGGACTAGGGCTGGGTGTTTCTGCAGGATTGGGGGCACTGAGAAGGGGCAGGGGTGAAGAGGAATTTAAGGGCTGGAGGTTTCTGCAGGAAGGCTGAGGATTCAAGCTAGGGACTCCCTCCTGCAGGACAAGTGACCTGTGGGAGGGTAGGGGCCAGACGAGCCTGGAGGTTTCTGCAAGAGCCTGGGGTGTGGAGGGAGGTGGGTAAGGCTGGCACTAGGGTAGGGTGACCCTGAAGACAGGACCTGGGAGGAGTGGGGATCAATCAGGCTAGGAATCCTGGTTAGATGGGATGTGAGAGAGCTGAGTGAGGCAAAGGAGGACTGGACAGGGACCTGGGGACAGGAGTCAGAGGCATGGGGATAGGGGTATGGGGTGGATCCCCACCTGGCCCTGACCTGGTGCTGACTCCCCCATCTGGCTCCGGGGAAGCTGGGGCTCCATCCTCATCGTTCTCCAGGTTCTATTCCAGAACACAGGGCTCAAGGGTTATGGGGCTCAGGCCCTTCCTCATCACCCTCTCAGGGAGGGGAGGAAAGCAAGCCCATGCAGCTGTTTGTCTGGCCGCTCGACAGCTGCTCACCTGGCCCTCCACCCTCCCGCAGAACGGGTTGGATGAGTCACAGAAACTGAAACCCAGGTAGTAGGTGGGAGCTGGGAGTTTGTGGGGGCAGGAACAGCATCGGCTGGTTGAAGGCTCCTGGCATGGGTCTTAGAGGAAAGAGATCTCCCAGATTTAGAAGTCAGGTTGGCATTTCAAGGGCCCAATATGGAAGCTCTGGATTTGGGGTGCCAGGGAAGGGCAGACCCATGGTTTCCAGGTTTAGGGCACAGGAATCTGGTCCATGTCTCCAAGAAAAGTATCCTAGAGTTGGTGGAGGTCCTCTGGGAAAATGGGGATTTCCAGTTTAGTGGGAGTCTTGGTGTGGGCAAGGACTCACATGTGGGTCTGGTGGGAACTTCCCGCACAGAAGAGGGGATGCAGGTCCCCGTTAGATCACCTGGCCTGGGGCTCAGGGGGCTGCTCCAGAGTATGGGCAAGGTCTGCTTCAGGTACAGAAGGACTTCCCAGCCCAGTAGAGGGAGGGAAATCGGTACCCAGGATGGGTGAGGACTCCAGGTGGGATCTCCTGCTGGGGGTGGGAGATGAGCTCCCGGGCTCGGGCTCTGGGCTCTCAAGTGGTGGCTGGGGACCGAAATCTGAGCTGAGAGGGTCTTGGGTAGGGCTCTGGACCAGTGGCCACGTCCGGGGATGGTCTCCCGTTCCGGCTAGGGCCTATAGACAGATTCTCCCCTGAGTTGGGGTCCTCCAGGGTTTGGCCTGGGGTCCCGCCCCGAATCGGGCCGGGGGTGAGGAGGGCCGGACCAGTCCGGTCACCTGGTAGCGCGGCCGGGACTGCTTGTCCTCGTCAGCCACCTCGAACCGGGCCCGGCGCTCGAAGTGCAGCGGCCCGAAGCGGGCGACCCCGCTGGATTCGGGCCCAGGGCCCGCGTCCTCCAGGGACAGCTCGAAGGCGTCATCGATGCTAAACTGGGGCCGGGCAGAGCTCATGGCCCCAGCCAAGTCAGGCGCCGTGCGCCGTCGCCATCCGCGCCCGCCTGCTCCGCGTCGCCGCGGCCCTGCCCTCGTGCGCAGGCCCCGCCCCGTGCCGTCGTCTTGGGAGCTCGACCGTCTGGCGCCCCGGCCGAGGCCCCGCCCTCACGTAACGGCCCCGCCCCCGCCGCCCTCAGCAGGCCTGACCTGCCGAGCGCCGAGCTGACCTGTGGGCGGGGCCTCTTCTTGTTCGGAACGCGCTGAGCCCCGGCGCCGCCCAGCGGCGGTCTCCGCGAGTGACGGCGGGTTCCGCGGTGGGCCGCAATCCCTAGACCTGCCCCGTGGGCTTGGAGGGGCTGCCTGCCGCGGGCCATCCAACCAGGCCTTCTGCGTCCCTGCCAGCTGCTCCAGCGCCAAGGAAACTCCTGGGAACTGTTTCCCCACCCTTACCAGGGCCCTGCGCGGGAGGATTTTTCTCACCACCTTGCAGATTTGTAAACTGAGGCCCAGAGAGTTTATGTGGCTTCCACTCCCTCCAATCCACTTTCCACGTAGCAGCCAAAGTGATCGAAAAATATCTTATCATTTTCTCTCTGTTATTCTTAAATAAAACTTTTTTTAAAAGGTTGCTGCTAAGCCACTCCACTGCATAAAGCCATCTCTTGGTTTTCCATTGTAGTTAGAATCATATCTAAGGCCCACAAAGCTCTGAAAGCTCTGGTCTCTGCCTGCCTCTCCCAATCTCAAGTTTACCCCTGCCCCTCTGCTCCCTGCTCAGCCACACAGGCCAAGCTTATTCCCACCTCAGGGTCTTTGCACGTAGT
Organism: Eidolon dupreanum; assembly: GCA_028627145.1. Classification (NCBI taxonomy): domain Eukaryota; kingdom Metazoa; phylum Chordata; class Mammalia; order Chiroptera; family Pteropodidae; genus Eidolon; species Eidolon dupreanum. The sequence goes on along the minus strand of CM053510.1, from coordinate 2,213,671 downwards.
GCTGTTACCTATGGCTGGAAAGCACTTGTCACCTCTCAGAGAAGCTATCTCCGACTATGCGATCTAAGGTCAGTTTCACAGCACTTACCTGAAATTACAGTTTTATTCACCACCATGTCTACAGTGCCCAGAAGTGTTTGGCACTAAGTACATGCTCAAAAAATGTTTGTGGAGGAAATGAATGAGTGCTTTGTCAAAATCTCAAATGCTTACATGGGGAAGAACTGGGATTTGAACCCAGGTCCACCTAGCTCCAGAAGTGCTCATTCTCCTCCACCCACCCACCCCACTTTATTTTATGACTTCATGCAGGGAGTCGGGTCAATCCTGCCTCTCAGTTTGTGATACATCATCACTATGAACAATTTCCTTCCTCTCCCCATATTCCCTCTTCCCCTTCCCTTCCATTCTGCCCCGTGTCAGAGTGCCCAGTCAGCTTCCTTGAATCCTCCCTGGCTCCTTACTGCACATGGCATTGGCTCCTTTCTGGATGGATGTGTTTGCAATTTACGAATATGGCGTCGTGTATAAAACTCATTTTATTGTTTGCATTTGTACATTTTTACATTCAACACTAATGTTCTCCACATGCATCTCATTTGTTGCTTCTACTAGCTACATGTGGTAAACCACGTTGAGCATTCAGCACTTCTTATTATCCACCCCTAACACCCCTCACAGTGATGCATGTTCAGCTTGGCCTCATGCTCACATCACATCACATCATATCACATACATTACTGTTGTGGACAACTTCACACTGTCCCATTATGGACTGTGGGAGATATTCTTGAAGTAAGACTTCCAGGCCATAGGTTGCATGTACCCTTGACATCACAAAGTACAAGGGAGGCTCTCCCGGGTGGCTGTACAAATTTATATACCCACAATGAGGGTTCTGGTTTTTCCTAGCACTTGGTATTCCAGCTTTCTAATGGCTTGCCAGTCTGATGAGTCTAAAGTGGTGCCTTATTTTTATCTGAGGTCTCCGATGATTGGCGAATTTGAACAGCTCTTCGTGCACTTGTCAGTCATGGTAGTTCCCTCTTTTGTGACTTGTCTGTTCATATCCTTTCTCTATTTCTGTTGGGTTTCTAGTCTTTTTTTTTTTTTTCCTGATTTGCATGTCTGTACATATTAGTCCCTTGGTAGGTTTTGATATTACACATCTCCTCTCGTTTGTCTTTGTCACCTTACTTTGCCTAAAGTGCCCTGAGTTAAAGAAAAATCCTCATTTATATATAGTCAAATCCATCATGTTTGTGCTCTTTGAGTCTTGTTTGAAGTGTTTTCTTACCCCAAAGTGACAAATATATTCTCCAACACCATTTTCTACTGGCCCGATATCTTTACTTATTGTGTAGAAGAGTGTTGCAACAAGATAGTTCACTGACTCTGAAGCCAAACTGCTTGGGCTGCAATTCCAGTCATCTCCTTACTAGCTTTGGGATCTTGGTGGTCCAGGATTAGGGTGAAGAGAGTGAGGCATTCCCCTTGGGTGAAAAATTTAAGGGGACGCCAAAAAACTCAGTAAGCAAGATCAATAATATTTTAATGCATTATTTCAAAAAATGTTTAAGGAAAAAATCCATAGTGAACAAGATATCAAAATTTTAAATAAAGACTGAGGTAATAAATTATGCTAACAGATGTTTCTAATATTAAATCATTCTTACATTCTTGAAATGAGCCCTACTTGATCTTGAGGTTCTTTTTTGAAAAAAAAATTTTAATTTTTAATTGTGGTAAAATAACAATATTTACTATCTTAAACATTTTTAAGTGTGTGGTTCAGTGGTTAAGTAAATTCATTCACATTTTTGTACAACTAATCTCCAGAACTTTTTCATCTTGAAAAACAAACTCTAAACTGTACTCATTAAACAATTCTTCATTTCCCCCTTCTCCCAGTCAACCACCATTCAATTTTGTCTCTATGAATTTGACCACTCGAGTACTTCATATAAATGGAATCATATAGTATCTTTTTGTGAATGACATTTATTTAGCATATTGCTGTATTTTCATACACACTAGTGGATTCAATTAGCTTAACATTTCATTTACAATTTTGCATACCTATATTTATTACTAAAATGGTGCATACTTTTCTTGCCTTGGTATATAAATACTTATCTGGTTCAGGAATCAAGATTAAAGTAGTTTTGTAAGATATATTGGTCAGCTTTCCCTCTTTATATATTTTCTGGAACAATATGTATAAGATACAGACTACTTGCTGCTTCAAAATTTGGTAGAACTTGCGTGTAAAAACTTCCTGTTGGTAAAAACAAAAACAAAACAAAGCATGTTTCCTTTTCACCTCAGAGGTCCCACTTCTCTCAGGGGAATTCTTGTGGGAGATGAACCAGTGTAAATAGCTGAAGCAGTTTAGCACCTGGGTCACAGGAGACCGACAGTAATCCTTGGAAGTTATGAGGTTCAGATGAAGACAGCGCACAGGCCCCAAGACACTCCCCTTACCCGGTGGCCTCGAAAGTGGGGGAAGGCTCTTACTATTGTGCTCAGCTAGTGCCCAAGGGCGGAGAGAAACGGCGGAGAGAAACGTTTTTAGCCTCAAAGTACCTCACTTGGGTACCTACTTTGTGCCAGACACTGTGGATTCACCGGTGGTGACACACCCACCACCGACTCCACACGAGGCTCTTTCAGTCTCCTGGAGAGCTTAAGGGTCACACAGGGATACTGAAACCCCGTGTCCCCTCTTACGCCCGGTTTTGTTTTTATTTTTAAACGAGAAAAATCCAAGAAGCGAAAGTCACGCCTATTGTGCTAGATATGCAAAAGGAAAAGGCCAGAAGGAACTACACAAAAAGAGTTTTGGGGGGGGGTGTAATGGATGGAGTCCCCCTCCCTTAAGCCTCTCTCCGAGCTCAGTAATGTTATTACTCTATTTCTACAACTTCAAATGGGGTGGCACAAGGCTCTGTAGGAAGGCCGCAGTCCTAACCAATTCACAGACCTGACCGCTAGGGACGCCGCCGCGCCGCCGCGCCGCCCCGCCTGCGGACCCTGGCCCCACCCCCCGAAAGGCCCCGGTCCCGCCCCGGATCAGCGCGGAGAACCAATCACCGTCCGTTGCCACGTTCCGTCCCCTTTTGGCGTCTGCCCTCAGCCAACATGGCGCTGCCTCGGAAGTTGCCGAAGCGCCAGAAGTTGCCGAAGCAGGTCCGGAAGCTGCCGAGTGAGTCCGGAAGTTGCCGGATGAGAGCAGCGGGTGAGAAGGATGGCGGATGTCATCACCAGACTCCGACAGGACGGGATCCAAAAGCGTGTGATACAGGAGGGCCGAGGAGAGCTCCCTGACTTTAAGGATGGAACCAAGGTTGGTGTCTTCCCCTCTCCCTTCAATCCGTCTGGGGCACGGCGCGCATGCGAGACGGGAGGAGTCCACAGGCGAGAGGTTGCGCATGCCTAGATAGCAGCGGCTGGTCAACCTACTACTGCTCACCTGCGGAGCTCGATGCTGATAGGTCTGAATTTAAGAAGCGAATTTGAATGCGTCTGTCCCGCCCCGGGCTTGACTATGTGGATGCATTGGTTGGGGAGGCCGTCAGTCACCTTAAACAGGTTGTGGGGGTTTGACCTCAGTGCTTGCACAGACCCGGCCCTGGAGGAGCCTGAGCTGGAAAACCTGGGATATGGGAGTGGCCTCGGCACCGCGGAGAGGGACCCAGGGCCTCTGGATTGCAAGGTTCAAGATCATTTAGAGATGGTAGGGTCTCCTTAAAACACATGAATCAGCTCCCATTGTTTAGTTGAGAAAACTGAGGCCCCGGGATGCGCAAACCCAGAGAACAGGCCCAGAATTCAGGTCTGCAAGATCAGAAAACCCTTGGCAGATTTCCGAATTTCTACCTGGCATCTCTTAGATAAAGTCTGGAAAGTAAAGCACTTCCCACTTTCTTCCTTCCTGCGTCCAGGCCCCCAGCTCCAGCCTCTCCAGCTCCTTCCCCCCAAAAAACCTATGTCCAGGCTTCCCTGTTTCTGCTGGCGCAGCCCCTCCTGGAGTGCATTTCCCAGTTATTACTTGTCTGTAAATTAAGGAACTTCCTGGGGACAGCCCCTGTACCCAGCAGGGCAATCATGCAGGACAGGCATACCGAGTGAATGACTAAAGATCCTGGCAGAGACTGGGGACTGTGAATGAGCTCATGCTCTCTTACTAGCACTATGCCGAGGTCAGGCAGGTAAAGATCCTAGCCGGGCCCAATGTGAGTGCTCTGAGAGCAGAGGGAAGCTGCATAGCTCTAGTGATCATTTATATTAAGAGGGATCCTTTCCCAGATGAGAGAAGGGGTGTGGCTACATGTCCCCATGGGCTGGGAGTTGGTGGCCTTGAAGAAGGTCCTGATGAGGGATATCCTGGAGGGAACAGACACCAAAATGAGAGAACATTATAATCGTAGTGAAAATCTGTGAACAATGACACTGAAAACAGGGATAGGTGATATTAAATAACCAATCATCAGCACTGATTGTGAGCACTGGGCTAAATGGTTTACAAGTTTTTTGTTTCATTTCCACAATGTGGAATAGGTAGTTTTGTTGACTCCATTTTACTAATGTGGAAACAGAGCTCAGAGAAGCAGCATGGCGCGGTGGTGAAGAGTGTGGGATCCTCTAACCATATCCTGTTGAGGGTTCTGTCTTCAGACCTCTCTGCACTCACCCCCAGATGATCTCATCCAGTCTCATCTCTTAAAACTCTCTATGCCTGGACTACCTCCAAATGTGTATCTCTGGCCTTTACCTCACCCCTAAACTTGATATCTAGTTCCCTCCTCACCATCTCCACCTGGATGTCTGGTTGGTAACTCAGAATTAACCTGCTCCACCCACATCTTCCCCATCTTGGTTAAGGGCACCTCCAGCCTTCTGGTTGCTCAGGCCAAAGCCCTTCTAGTTTTCATGGCTCTTCCTGTTTTTTCATGTCCCACAGCAAATTTTTGAAATACACCCAGGATCTGACCACTTCTACCACTTCTCCCATTGATGCTCTGGTCCAGGCCGCCGTCCCCTCCCCCTGGGTTAGTTTAGTAACCTCCTCACTTGCCTCGGCTTCTGCCCTCGCCCCTCTACAGCCTGTTCTCATCTCAGCAGCAACAGAACCCACGTCACATCAGGTTCCTCTTCTACTTGGAGCCACCACGTGGCTTCCATCTCAGAGTTAAAAAACAGTGCCCTCACAACTCTCGGCCTCCAGGCCCTGTGAGGTCCATCCCTGCTGATCCCGGTGACCCCATGGTGCACCCCCCCCCCAATCACTGCTTCTGCTACAGTGGCCCTGCCACTTCTTGAATATATCACACACGGTCTCTCTGCAAGGCTTAGAGGTTGCCATTCCCCAACTCCCCTGCCCCTTATAAACTCCTGCCTTACCCGCGGCTTTGTTTTCTGATCTGTAGCACTTAGCTCCACCTACACAGCCTATTGTTTTGTTGAGACCCATCTCTTTCCCCTGGATACTCCATGCGAGCTCCATGGGGCAGGGACTGTTTGTTTTGTTCACTGCTGTGTCTAGCACAGAGCTCAGGTACAGAGTAAGTGCCCCGTAAATGCCTCTTGGAAAAATGATTGGAGCCAGGCTGCCGGGCTTCGTCCCAGCCCGTCCCCCCACTAGCTGTATGACTTGGGCCCCTTACTTCCCTCTCTGTGAGTGACTTAGTTTGCTCACCTGGGTGGTCAGGCGGTGACTGTGGGCGAGCCCTGCTCCTTCTGCCATCTGCAGGCTGGGAGCCGGCCTTGTCCTTGGAGGCTGGGTGAGGGTTTGTGCCCTTGCCTGATCCTGCATATGGCCCACAGGCCACATTCCACTACCGGACTCTGCACAGTGATGAGGAGGGTGCCGTGCTGGATGACAGCCGGGTATGCGGCAAGCCCATGGAGCTCATCGTCGGCAAGAAGTTCAAGCTGCCCGTGTGGGAGACCATCCTGTGCACCATGCGTGTGGGGGAGATCGCCCAGTTCCACTGCGATGTCAAGGTACCTGGTGGCCCTCATCAGGCTGCGGTGTCTGTCAGCCATCCCTATTCCTCATCCCAGGGCCTCTGCCCTGGCTAGGCCACTACCAGCTCCCTCCAGGGCACCGTATGACCAGGACATGGGCGTCTCAGCCTCTATTTCACCCTCCCCTCTCCATTAGCCAGACTGCAGCCAGGGGATTGGTTTTCACATGCAAATGACTTGTATAACTTCTGATCAGACCTCTCGGCCTCCTGGTTACCATCAGGTTAGAGCGGAAGCTATAGGCGCTCACATGGCCCCACAGGGTCTGGCCCCTGCCAGTGTCCCCCTCCCACTCACCTCCCTGCCTTTCCTTTCCATTCTCTTCTTGGCCAATACACTCCCTCATACTTCATAGTGAATTCCTGGGTCACCACTCCTAGGAAGCCCTCCCTGACTGCTGGTGGTTGGCTCGAACCCCTCCTGTGGCTCTTCCAACTCCTTTTGCCCTGCACAGGATCTGGTCCTCTGCCTGGATGTCAGCTACTGCAGGGCAGGGCTCAGGCCTATTTACCTCCAGCTTCAATATGCCAAGACTCAGGAGTTGTTTGCTGGCTGGCTGCAGACCGCAGGGTCAGTGAGAGGAGCTGCTTATACTGGGGCAAGAGTGGTTTGATTCCCACCATCCCAGTAGCTGTTCCTGGTGAAAAGTCAGAGGCTGGGTCCCCTGTGCCTGAGGGTCTCCCCCAAAGGTTGCAATGTCACTGCCCTGAGCTCAGCTCTGAGGTGGGCCCTGAATGGGATGGGGGTGGGGCAGGAGAGGAGGCAGAGCCCCTGGGAACAGAACGTGGAGGACCCCAGTAACGGCGAGCGCAGCCTGCGGGCTGTGCTCCTGGGAGGAGGAGGAAGGAAGAAGTCCACTGGGCCTGTAAGGACAGGGGAGACAGGTCGACAGTGGGAGTGTGTGTGTGGGGGGAGGTGACGGGGGATGGTAAATGCTTGGCTGGGTTTGGTGGCCAGAGAGTGTGCAGGAGCTGAGGCCTTCGCTGGGCAAGAGGCTGGGAGGCTGGTCCTGCGGGGAGAGCCCTCCTGCGTTTCACTGGAGTGGGGCCCGAGCTGGTTGCGGCCCCTCTCTGGACCTCAGTGCCCTTTCAGAGGGCTGGGCCTCTTGGGCCACACTGACAGAGCCCCTGGTGCCTACTTGCCCTCCTGTAGCATGTGGTCCTGTACCCGCTGGTGGCCAAGAGTCTACGCAACATCGCAGCTGGCAAGGACCCCCTGGAGGGCCAGCGGCACTGCTGTGGCATCGCCCAGATGCACGAGCACAGTTCCCTGGGCCATGCCGACCTGGATGCCCTGCAGCAGAACCCCCAGCCTCTCATCTTCGACATCGAGATGCTTAAGGTGAGGAGCCGCCAAGGCCCAGGCACCTCACCACACTGCCACCACCCGGCCTCAGAGCGGGTGCTGGCCCCGCCTGCCTGCCCAGGGCTCACGGGCTTCGTAGATGGACTGTTTCGGGGGTTAGGGCAGGGCAGGTGCAAGAATACCTTGTGTGGGAGCCCTGGGGCCACTCCTCCCTCTCCAGGTCACCATCTTATTCACTGTCCTGTTTCTAGATCCCGGCACAGTGCTGGGCATGTAGGAGGTGCTACATAAATGCTTGTTGGGTGGTCAGTGAAGGCACAAGTGATTCTGCTTCCGGCATCCACCGTCCGGAGGCTGGTCATGTCTGCAGCTGGAGCAGCTGTGGTGGCCCTGGGGCCCCCCCTGACTTGGCCCACACCCCGGCAGGTGGAGAACCCTGGCACGTACCAGCAGGACCCGTGGGCAATGACGGATGAGGAGAAAGCAAAGGCGGTGCCAGTCATCCACCAGGAGGGCAACCGGTTGTACCGCGAGGGCCACGTGAAGGAGGCGGCCTCCAAGTACTACGACGCCATCGCCTGCCTCAAGAACCTGCAGATGAAGGTGCTGCCCGCAGGCGGCAGCGGGCAGCGGAGTGGGCGGGGCGGAGCCAAGGGCCCAGGTCTCAGTACCGTTCCCCCTCTCCCTGCCCCACTGCCTCTAGGAACAGCCTGGGTCCCCTGACTGGATACAGCTGGATCAGCAGATCACACCACTGCTGCTCAACTACTGTCAGTGCAAGCTGGTGGCCCAAGAGTATTACGAAGTGCTGGACCACTGCTCCTCCATCCTCAACAAGTATGACGGTGAGCACTGGGCGCTGGGCCGCCACGTGGGCCGGGGGTCAGGCAGGCGGCCCGCGGTGGGGCACAAGATGGAGCCTTTGACGTCACCCCCATTCGGAGCTTCCACAGCTCAACCCAATACCCCTGACCCAGGCATGGCCGTGGGCCCCATTGTGCCAATGAGGTGTGAATGGTGCCACGAGGGTCTGGTCTGGAGGGCTCTGTCCTACCAGAAGGCAGAGCCGGCAGCTGGTTGGTCCCCTGCCTCATGCTTTTGTGTGCCTTTTGCCTGCTGGCTCCCCCTGCAGACAATGTCAAGGCCTACTTCAAGCGGGGCAAGGCGCACGCAGCCGTGTGGAATGCCCAGGAGGCCCAGGCTGACTTTGCCAAGGTGCTGGAGCTGGACCCCGCCCTGGCGCCCGTTGTGAGCCGGGAGCTGCGGGCCCTGGAGGCCCGAATCCGGCAGAAGGACAAGGAAGACAAGGCCCGCTTCCGGGGAATCTTCAGCCACTGACAGGGCCCTGCCCATCCCGCCCAGTCCATTGCTGCCGCTGCCAACCCACCTGTCCCCACTATATCATGCTTCTCTGTACATAAAGGCCTTATTTATCTCTCTCCGGGCCCGCTGAGCTAATCTTTTGGGAGGGCCAGGATCATCACCTTGCATTTCCTGGTACTTGGGTGGTCTTGGGGAGTCAAAGTATCAGGGTTCTAATCCCAGAGCTCCATTCCCCAGCCCTGAGACCTCTCTGGGCCTCAGTATCCCTGACAGAGAAATGAGGACGATGTCTGCTGGCCAGGGCTGGGGCGTCTGGCAGCCTTTGGTCTTAAGGGTAAATGAAGCTTGTGCCTGAAGGAGGGGAACTCCTTCCTCCATCCAGCCTCGGTCCAGTGGTCCCCTGGTCTCAGCTTCTGGAGACAGGTTTCAGTGAGAAGTCAAGTCTGGGCCGAGGGTGGCCCCTGCGAACTGAAAGGCTGGTCCAGGTGGGGAGGGCTAGGTACGCTGACTCCAGGAAAAGGCCTTGGGTGGAGGGGAGGACAGAGCCCTCCATGAGACCTTTGGGGCCCAGGCCTCCATCCTGGCCCTGCCTCTGACCTGGTGTATGACGCCGTGCACATCCTGGCCCTTTTCTGCCCATCAGTGTCTCCATTCAACTGGGAGCTGTGGGCTTGGCCGCTCTCAGGCCACACTGGTGGACAGTCAGGTGGGTTACAGGTGGCGTTTATTTTCATAGATTTACACACTGGAAAAGCCTTTGGGTCCTTGCTGCTCTCTCCTCCCTACCCCTCACCCCTGGGGCTCGGTCCCGCCACATGAAAGGGAAGTAATACTGAGGGGCAGGCAAAGGTGTGGGGCTGAGGGGCCAGGGCTGGGGCCAGAGGTCTGGGCCCCCAGCCTCTCAAACGTGGCCACTTGGGCCCCTTGATTGTGTAAATAAATAACCCAGGTCCAGCCACAGTATGAGCCTCACTCTTCGCAGTCCAACTTGAGGCTGATGCTTCGGGCCTTGCCCCGGGCCAGGGTGGTGGGTGGTGTCCCTGGGCTCTCACGCTCCGCCTGGCTGGTTCCCCTTGAGCGAAGCAGCTGGCTCTGTTTGCGGAGGAAGTCCACAGGGGCAGCCCCACCATAGCTGCTCTTGGCCCTGGAGGGTCCCGCGGGGGCATGAGGGTGGGAGCCAGCCTCCAGTTGGCCCAGGTGGGCCACGTAGCCATCTGACAGGAACTGTGAGCAGAGGTGGGCAGGGATGAGGGCACGGTGGTCTCAGGCCCACACACTGCCCTCCTTTGTCCTCTCCAGGCTTCCGGGCAGTGCTGTCTGCATTCTAGGCCTAGTCCTGGCACAATGTGACCCTGAGTCTTTTCTCAGTAGGTAAGAACCTCAGGCTGGGAGGTGGGCAGCTTGGCTTTACTCCTAGGTCTGTCCCTCTCTGAGCCTCAGTTTCCTCATTGGTAAAATGGGATTCTTGAGAGGGGAAATAACAGCAACTAACATTTAGCAAACACTTTTTTTGTGCCCAGCCTTCTGCACATTGGTGTGCAGCAAATCACATGATCTCATGATAGCCGACAAGATTGGTGCCATTTTATCATTTCCATTTGCAGACGGGAAATTGGGGCTTAGAAAGGTCAAGGCTGATGCCCAGGGCCAGGCCAGAGCAGAGCCAGCACTCAAGGTCTTGAGCACACTCCAGCCTGAGTTATCAATCCTGGTCTGCCCCGCAGCTCCAAGCTACTCATGACCCTTGACCTGGGAGGAGCCCAGGTACCCTGAGGCCAGCCAGCCTTCTCAGATGCCCGGCTCAGGTGCCTCTTAACCCAGGTAGCCCTTACAGCCTCAGACCCTGTCCCTGTGCCTTCACTTGGCCCTCACCTGGCACTGCGCTTGCAGCTTCCGCACTGCGCGGCCCACGATGTAGGTCTGGCTGGGAGGCAGGCCCAGCGCTGCGTACACGGCCACGTCTTTGGGGGACCCATAGCCAGCCACGATGTTCAGTTCCACCTGGCAGAAGACACCAGTCAAACCCAGGGGCGGGGCCATGAGATTGGGGGCGGGGTCTGGGGAGCGTCCCACATAAGATCGGTTTTGCGCGTCCCAGCCAGCTGGAGGGAGGTGGGACCCTCCCCAGGCGCCGCACCTCCTGCACCAGGCTCTGCAGAAACATCGCCTTCTGGCGTAGCGGGTCATGAGTGAGGCCGTCGCAGAAGGAGACGACGCCGTGCGGGAAGTTGTGCTGCGACAGCCAGGCCACCACGCGGTGCTTCTGCATGTCGGGCCGGCCTGTTACATACACGATCAGGTAGCCTGCGTCCTGCCAGTGCCTGCGGGGTGGAGTGGCGGTCAGCTCCAGGCGCCAGAGATGGGGGCAGGTCTTCGTGGTGAGCCGGGTGGCAGCCGCTCCTACCTGACCACGTCCACGGCGCCGGCGCGCACCTTGGGGTCACTGCCCATGATGGAGACGCTGGCGGTGAAGGAGCCGTCGATGCTGAAGACCACAGCCTCAGTGCCGCGGGCCACCACTGTCAGGCAGCACTCGGCGTACGTGTGGTCGCCCCTGCAGTCCACATGGGCAGTGTGAGCGGCGTGGGGCTGAGGCCGGGCTGAGTCCCACCTCACAGAGGTCCGGCCGCCCCCAAACTCACCTGACCATCATGCGCACAGGGTAGACACCGATGCCCAGTGCACGCTCAGGGGCTACCGGGAAGGTGAGCCGGCCCGAGCTGTTGGTGACTTCGGTGCCAAAGTGGATCCACTTGCCGGAGAGCGGCTGCGTCATGATGTAGACGTCCACCTGGCGGGATGAAGGGGCGAGGGTCCGTGAGGCGGAGAACCCAGGCACTCCCTGACTTTGAATGGAGGAGGGCAGAGGCGGGCCTGTCATCAGAGGGGGATGGGGCTGGGCACGCAATCTGGCCGAGCGGGAGCGATTTGGGGAGAGGGCGGGGCGCGGGGGCTGGAGGCGGGACCCGGCGAGGTCGGGCCAGATGGGGGCGGGTCTACTCGGGGCCAAGGCAGCTGGGAACTGACCTTCTCTCCCGTGAGCGTGACCACATCCAAGGGCCCGTACATGAAGCGTCCATTCAGCACCTGGGGACGGCCCTCACACACCACCGTGTCGCTCGCCCGGTGGTTGGAAGTGACATTCTGGCGGGAGGAGATGGCATGAGCCCGCAGCCAAGAAATGTCGGGGATGCGGAAGAAGCTGATGGAGGCGGGTGCCCAGATAGGGGCGGGGGCTGGAGGAGGCGGGGCCGCTGTGCGAGAGGGGCGAGGCTCGAGGGGTGGGCGCTTTGCCCCCCCAACCTGAGTGCTGAGTGCCTGTGTGTGGACTGCGGTTCTAGGGGGCGGAGCCGTGAAAGGGCCGGATGCAGAGGAGGCGGTGGCTAGGTGAGTGCCCATCCGAGACCTGGCGTGGGTAGGGGTGCGGGGATGTGCAAGAGACCAGTGGTTCCTGGGGGTGGGGCTGAGGCATGAGGAGGTGGAGCCAGGACCGTAAGGAGCCGGGTGGGGTGGGGCGAGGCCTGGGGAGGCCGTTGGACAGGGATACTGGGGAGAGGGGGTCAGCGCCTCGCTTTTGAGGGTGCGAGGGGCAGTGCACCCACTCGGATCTTGACTTGAGTGCGTTTGCGCTGCCACTTCTCCCTGGGGAAGGCTGGGCTGTAGATGGACGGCTCCTCGCACTCGGCCAGCTGCGGCCTCTCCTTCTCGATCACCTGAGCAGGACCGCGCGCGGTCAGGTGAACAGGGTCCTGAGGCTCCCCATTCTTGTCTGGTCCCCACCTCTCACCCCAGATTCCCGGGCCCACCTGGCGCAGGATGAAGGCCACCACGTCGGCTGACTCCCAGTAGCTGGCGTGGAAGAGGTGGGGCAGCGCGACAGCGGGGAAGGCGGTGAGCGCCTCGGGGCAGTAGAGGGAGTAGTCCACCCGTTTGGTCCCCCACCAGCGCTCCAGGACTGCACGGCCATGGCGGGCAGAGTCAGGGTGGCCTCTCCCACACACCCCCCATGCCCACCTGGCTGGTCCATGGGTGTTCTTCCCTTCCTCCCTTCCCCCAGGCCTGCTTTGCTAGAGCAGACGCCGGGGGCAGGGGTGTTGCACTGGGCTTTGGAGATGGAATAGGGTCCCCTTTCCAGGCTGCGTGGCTGGCCGACTTACTCTTAACCACCTCACTGGTGGTGCTGGGGGCAGCTGGCTGGGCCTGTGGCTCGGTGCCTAACTCACTGCCCTTCCAGAAGGCACCGCTGGCAGAGGTGGGCGTTGAGGGCACCAGCATCTCCAGCTCCTCCAGAAAGAGGCCTGAGTGGGTCTGCAGAGTGTCAGCTGGGGGAGGACGGGCGACCTCAGCAGCAGGCTGGGCCAGGCTGCTCTCGGGTCTTCCCACGTAGGGGTTCCAAGACAACTCAGGCCCCACGCCTCCACCATCTTCTCTGCGGGCCTTCCCTACTCAAGTCTTGGCCAAGGCTGAACTGCCCCACGTCTGGGTAGAAGTAGAGTGGAGGGCATTCCTTCCTCTTAGCTCACCCAATAGCCTGCTGCATTCCTGCTAGAATGCCTGCCTCCACCACCCCAGCACAGGCCTGCCCGTCTCATGGGGCCAAATGGGTACCCACTTGCATGCACATAAGTACAAGTCCCACTGACACATGAACACAATGTGTCTGGAGAAACAATGGCACCCCTATGCGTAGACACAGCAGTCCCCCGTCCCCTCCGCTGGTGGCTGCAGTTACACCAGCATCACTCTGCCTCCTCTGTCCAGCCCAGCCATCATCACTGCCCTCCACTCCTGGGCAGAGAATGTCAGTGGGTCTTAGGATGCAGACTTCCCAAGGGGCTGGGGTAGGGCTCTGTGGTCCCGGGAATGGTGACATGATAGGTTGCCAGTGATGTGGGAACTACCTCACGTGTTCTTGGGTGAGGGGGCCCATCCCTAGCCCTCCCTGGTGGTGCCTTCCTTCTCCCCTTTATGTTGGTTGGGGGCATACCCAGCAGCAGGGATGAGCCGTCTCCCAGGGGGAACTTCTGGTAGCGGGGTATGGCCAGTGGGGCGATGGCCTGGAACTTGGGGGCCAGCAGGGGCTCAAGACGGCAGGCGCAGGGGTCGGCCGCGTGGAAGAGGTTGTAGATCTGCTCACAGGCTGGGCGCATTTGGGCCACTGGTACCCAGAAGACAAAGAGGAGAGGGCGTTTATCTAGGCATTCTGGGAGGTAAGGGGTGTGGAAGCAGCACCCTGACATGCTGCGTGACCCCGAGGCCACCAGGGTCCTACTGAGACAGAACCCTTGGCTGAGAAGAGATCAGAGCCTTCGATTTGATGAGGTGGCTCAGGATGACGTGGTTCCCGTGCCTTCTCCCGGAGCGTCTGTGGGCATGAGTGCCTCCCAGCACATGTGGGGAAACTCGACCTTGGCAAGTCCCTTCTCTCTGGGCCACGGGTTCCTCTAGCCAGGCCATTTAATTCGTACAGTGGGGGATGGCAACAAGGCCAGCATCTCAGGTGGGAGGAATTTGGAGGTGATGGGGGAGGGTTAGATGAATACGAGGCATGGCCCCCGCCCCGTCGTGAGGACTCACCCTCCAAGGCAGGCATCACGGTTTTGCGCAGAGCCAGCACCAGGCCCAGCGGGGAGCCGAAGAGGAAGAAGCCAGAGACCTTGAAGTCCAGGCGGCCAGCGCTGATGGGGCCATCAAGTGCCTCAGAGGTGGCCGTGGGTGGGCAGGAGGCTGTGCTTGCCCGCCTGGGCTCCCCAGAGAAGGAGGCAGTTGTGGGGGCCACCTGCAGGCTGGGGGGAGGGGTGCTCAGTGCGGCTGCCTCCGCAGCCCAGGACAAGCCCAGGGCAGGGGTGAGAGGGCAGGAATGTCACCTGTTCTGAGAGCCCTCGGGCTCAAGACTGGCCAAGTCGCTGGGGGTCCGCTGGGTGGGCAGGGCTGAGGGTTCTGGGCTGGCCCGGCCCAGCCCCTCCGCTCCATCTGCCAGGGGGTCCCGCACTGGGCCCACCTCTGGGGAGAGCAGCTCATTGTTCTAGAAGGAACAGGGGGACAGAAACATCCTTAGGACTGGTAATGAGGTAATCCCTACTTATTTGGAAGTGAGGAGAGAGGCTTGGAGATTGGGCAAGGACTCAAAGAAAGAAGGTGGGCAGAGCCCCAGAGGGGACGGAACGAGGCAGCAGGGAGCCTGCCTGCAGAGAGGTCAACACCAGGGCTCAGAGCCCTAGAGGTGGAGAGACACCACCCTGAGGGGGCAGGGTCCGGCCACACTGACCATGCTCCCGCGGCGGCTGCTGCCCCGGCTCCCCGAGCCCACGCTGGCACTGTGACACAGCGCGTCAAAGCCCAGGATTCCGCCGACGCCATCTCCGATCAGCACCACCTAGGCGAGAGGCGGCGCCATCAGGAGGGGCTGCGGCGGAGGCAGGCGGGTGGGGGGACCCCCCACCGCGGGCTCCCGGGGGACATCCCCGTGCCTGACCTGCCCGCAGAAGCCAGTGCCCTCGGGTGAGCGCAGGAAGGCAGCGTAGGCCTGGTTGGTGCGGGCGATGACGGTGGCCACGGCACCCTGGTATCGGGAGGACGAGGTGGCCAACAGTGGCAGGGCAGCCAGCGGAATGTGGTCCTGGGAGCGGGACAGGCTGTCGCCGTCATGGCTGTAGGGGCTCAGGCTGGAGGAGGAGGCGTGGCCGGTGGGCGGGGGCCCGCGGCCCCTCCACTGCCCCTTCCAAGTCCCCTTGGCTTGCTGGCAAGCCTCAGCGCAGTGGGGCCTTTGTGGGGAGTGTCAGCACTCTAGAGGCCTTTGTGACAGACCCACTGCCTAGAAACTGAGGCCCAGCCATGTGGCTGACTGGCCCAGGTGTCTGGCTTCCCGGCCTTCTTCCCATCCCCCCATGGGGCCATCCTGGTCCCCAGAGCCCCCAGGTGGATGTGTGCACCTTGGGGACCCTATGTACCCCCGCCCTTCCACCCCTGACCAGTACTTGGAGACAAGGGCGTAGGCGGGAGCGCAGATGGGTGGGCAGGGCACCAGGCGCAGCGCCACGTGGCCCAGGGCCTCGGGGAAGTGGACGCGGGTGACCGCCTCGAAGGCCAGGCTCAGCGTCTGCACGTCCGCCTGCTTGGAGTTGGCGTCCCCAGGGCCCGAGTCCAGGATGTTGCCGCTGTGCAGGATGAGGAAGAGGGCGTGGACCGCGCATGCCTCGGCCCCCAGCTCCCCGGCTCCTTCTGGGCCCTGCGGGGCACAGCGGGGTGCCAGGGGTGTCAGAGCAGCAGCCTGGCAGGCAGGTGGGCAGAACCTTGATATGGGGTGGCTGATCATACTCACCTCTGAGTCTCTGGGGGCTTGTTCCCCGTCCCTGATATCTTTGGCGGCCTCAGCTCCAGAGTCTGTAGGACGGGGCGGGGGGACACCCAGTGAAGGAGACGGCGGGGGTTGTGGAGGGTCCTTCAGCTGAAACTTCAGATGCTCGTTCATGCGCTGCTGTCTGCCTGAGTGGCACCCCAACCCCTACCTTCCTCTGCCCTTCTCCCCTCACTCGATTCCCCCAAGTTTTTTCACATTTCTGTGCCGGCCCTGTTGGGGATGCCACTCCCCACAGTGCCCATTTGGCCGGAAAACCCTTCCTAATCCTGCCCTGTCTAAAATGGTAGCCACTAACCACACGTACCCATCTAAATGGATGAAAATATAACACAAAGTTCAGTTCCTCGGCCACACTAGCCATATTTAAGTGCTTGACAGCCACATGTGCTTCGTGGCTAGAACATGCCCATCAGCACAGAAAGTTCCTTGGGACAGAGCTGGTCCAATCATTCAAAATCCAGCTTAGACACCAGCTCTCATGTGAAGCTTGCCTAGACTCCATCCTTCGTGCTGTGTCTGAACCTCGAATACCCTCCAGCCAGCCGTTATTCACCTGTGTATTTACTGGGCACCCTCTCTGGATTGACATTCATCTTAGGACCCTATTTAACTTAGGACTGAGTTGTTTTCCGTGTCCCCACTGCCTATGGGACGTGGCAATCTGATTCACGATCTTTACCTGGCACCCCCTCGGCCTCTGTGGGGGAGGCGAAGGCGTCGATAAAGTCATTGGAATTCCACTTGGTCATTTCCTTGGGGAAGACCTCGTCACTGTCAGAGAAGCCTTCTGAAGGGACAAAGGGCTGTGTCATGGGGTAGGAGAAGCTTCCCAGGGGTTCACCCACCTCCACTAGGGCCCGCAGTGCTGACCATGGGCATCGAAGAACTCCTCTTCCGAGCTGTTCTCAGAGTCACGGGCAATGTTCTGCATGCGCCACTCGGACAAGCTCTGGGGAGACACGCCCCCTGCGGGGCCACATCAGCCTCAGTGTGGGAATCCAGCCTGAGGGTCACTCCCTCCCATCCTACTGCCTCAGTCTCACCTCCATGTTGGGATGAGTAGGAGGAGCGTGAGGATGAGGACCACTGTTTGCCGAAGCTGGCATCGGGTGAGGCGTCGGGGACAAGGGGGGGCTCGGGCCCATCGGAGGTGGCAGCATGGTTGGCCCCAGCCCGGGCCTCAGTGCACGGCTTCCCTGGGGGCTGGGCCTCAGACCCCTCGTTGCCCGTGTTGCACTTGGCCATGCGCTGGGCCAGCATGCGGGCAGTCTCCTCCTCCAGTGCCCGGATGTCGGCCATGCTCAGATCTGTCCACTCGTCTTGCCAGCACCAGGCCTGGCGGTGGGCCCGTAGCATCACCCGTCGCAAACCTATAGGTGTCCAGGTATCAGAACGAGGCTCCCCCCTGCCCCCGCCCCTCACTATATAAAACTAAAAAGCTTCTGCACAGCAAAAGTAACCATCAACAAGACAAAGAGGCAACCAATCAAGTGGGAGAAGATAGTGCAAACATCTCTGACAAGGGGCTAACATTCAAACTATAAAAAGAACTCATACAACTCAACAACAACAAAAAACAAACAATGGAATCAATAAACGGTCAGAGAACCCGAAGAGACACTTCTCCCAAGACATACAAATGGCCAACAGACATATTGAAAAGATGCTCAACTTCTCTAGCTATTAGAGAAAACCACAGTGAGATACCACCTCACATTTGTCAGAATTGTTATTATTGGCAAGACAAGTAATAACAAATATTGGAGAGATTGTAGGGAAAATCCTTATATGCTGCTGGTGGGAATGTGCATTGGAATACAGCCACTGTGGAAAACAGTGAGGAGGTGCCTCAAAAAATTAAGAATAGAATTATCATATGACCCAGCAATCCTTCTTCTGGGTATCTACCTCCCAAATTTGAAACATTTATCTGGAAAGACATATGTACCCCTATGTTCACTGCAGCATTATTCACTGTGGCCAAGACATGTAAACAACCGAAGTGTCCTTTGATGGATGACTGGGTAAAGAACACGTGGTCCATGTATACAATGGAATACTATTCAGCCATAAGAAAAGATAAAATACTGCTATTTGCAATGACATGGATAGATCTGGAGACTGTCATGCTAAGTGAAATAAGTCATATGGAAAAAGTCGAGAACCATATGATTTTACTCACATGTGGGATATAAAACTGAACACTAACAACGAACAGGACGAAGAAAAACTCATAGACACGGACAACAGTTTAGTGGTTACCAGAGGGAAAGGGGAAATGGGGGAAGGTAGGAAAAAGTAAAGAGGGTCAGATATATGGTGATGGAAGGAGATTTGGCTCTGGGAGGCGAACACATAATGCAATATACAGATGATGTATTGTATAATTGTACACTTGAAACCTATATAATTTTATTAACCAATGTCACCTCGATACATTTAAAAAAAACCAACAGTGCCCCCCCCAACCCAAGTTTCCCTGCCACAGCAGCCGCATGCCCAGTCCCTGAGGTTGGGTAATGGCTCCCCTGGGCACACCACACACCCAGAGCCACACCCAGAGCCACGAAGGAGGGCAGGCAGGGTGAGCGCTATCCATGGGACGGGAGTGGAAACCTGGGCATTTGTCTTCCTGCCTCACCTTCCTCCCTGCCCACTGTTTCTTCTAACCCTCTGGACACCCCAACTCTGAGCACTGACCCCAGCCTCACACCTCAGGAAGCTGGAACCATCACTTTTTCTTGCTCTCTCATCTGGCTTCCTGCTGATTTCTTAGGAGGAGTTAACAATTAAGGCATTAACAGTTAATGAAATTGTTGATGGTTAATGGAGGTGTTAATAGTTAATGGAAATGTTGGCACTTAATGAAGGTTGTCGAGAAAGATGAGACCCATTCTAGAATCTTCTCATCTTAAGTAAGTGAATAAAGTTAGAAACCTCAATCTCTAGGAAATGAAGTAATAATGGTTGAAATATAATTATAAACTTCTGGAAGGAAATATATCAGAATCTTAATAGTGGTTCTGTGTGGGTGATTTTATTTTATTATTTGTGCTTTTGGGAATTTTTCCAAATGCGAGACAAGGAGTCTGTATTACTCTCTATGCTAAATTTCCTCATCTGTAAAATGGGAATGATAATAGCTCTTACCCTGGGGTGTTAGAAGAGATCTTGCATAAAAAGTGATTAGCAAAGGATCTGTGATCAACATTAGCTTTTAATATCTGGTCCAACCTCCTCCTCATTTACAGAAGGGAAAATTAAGGTGCAGAGATGGGAAGTGGCTCACTGGAGGTTCCATGAGAGTCCCCTGGACACCCCCATTCAGGGATCCTTCTACCTACAGGTGGCCCGTGCTCACATCTGGGAAGCGGGGCAGGGTTGAGCTGCAGGAGCTGTAGGGTTGGGTTTAAGGTGGCATGAAACAGGGCCTCCTGGAGACCAGGGCCAGAGGATAGGACTCTGGGAGCTGGGGGCAGGAGAGACCCTGAGAGAATGACGACAGAGGCACAGCTTGGCCTTCGCTCCCTAGCATGTGGTTGGTTAGGGCTGGGGACCCTCCTGAAAGTCTCTAAGTCTTGTTCGACTCACAGACTGATTTAGAATCTTGGACTGCAAGAGCATGTCGCAGCCTCTTGCCCTCCCGGCTCTTACCTGTATCTCAAGGCTAGTCTCCCTGGACCCCCGGCCAGGCTGTGCTGCTCCCCTCTGCCTCAGCACTCACGACATCAAACGGCAATGCTGGCTTTATGCTTGTGTGTCCCCTGGAGCCTGGGAGCATCCCGGCTCAGACACGGGGCCTGGTGCATGCTGGGTAAACGGGACCTCCCGCAGCTGGGTGCTCACCGACATCGTGGATGAACTGCTCGATCTTGGCCTGCATGCCCCAGTAGCGGAACTCGACCTTGCACAGCTTATAGGCGCACATGAGGGGCCCCGTCTGGGCCGCCGTGCGTGCCCAGTCGTCAGCCAGCGGTCCTCGGCCCGTCTTAACTGAGCGGTACAGCCGGGGGTCCTCTTCTGCTTTGTACTCGCCCGGGGCCACTGCATCTCGCACTATGTCGATGGTGTCTGAGGGGGTTCCAGCAGCACTGAGCACCGCCGGCCCCCTCCAGCCCCTGCCACCCCTTCCCTGCCTCGGGACCTGGAGGGCTGCCTTTTGAAGACAGGAAGCCAAGGCCTGGAGAGAGCCTGGGACTTGTCAGAGGCTGCCCACTGAGGTGTCAGGTAGCCTGAGAGGGTCTCCAGGGTCCCCCCACTGGTTCCAGGCCTCACCCAGGATGCGCTGTCTCCTCTCAGCCCCACTCAGGTTAAAGACATTCGGCTGCTGCCCCCCATCAGGCAGGTAATAGGTCTCTATTTCAATGGAGAATTTCTCCACAAAGGGGCAGGTGTACCTGGGCAGAGAACAAGGGCAAGGGTCACTCCTGTGCCCACCGGGGCTCTTCCCTTCGTGGCCCCAGGCCCAACCCACCCGCTCACCGGGTTCGGGTGTAAGGATAAGCGTTCCAGGATTCCTCCTCCACCTGCAGGGCAGCCTTGGGCAGCAGTGCCCGGAACCAGCCTGGGATGTGGGAGCCCACGTGGTACACCTTATGTGTGTACTGCCCGCTGCCGCCAGGCCCATCTGTGTAGGGACGGTTGGCCAGGATCTCCACGCCGCTGCCCTCACCACTTGACTCCTCCCGGCTCTTTTTCTACAGTCCAGGCAGAGCAGAGTGCACAGCTTAGCCCAACCTCAGCTCCTGGGGTCCCTAGCTTGGCCTGGCCCCCTACACAGCTCTGGGGCCCTCATCCTAGCCTTTCCAACTCCTTGAAACCTGACCCTGGCCCCCTGCAGCTCCTGGGATCAGAATCACAGCCCAGTCCCCCACAGGGTCGAGTATCTGCTTTATTCCAGGCACTGTTTGGGATTATATTAATTAGGATCTGCTGGTGAACAGAACAAAGAGCCTGTCCTTGTGGAACTTAACGTTCCAACGGAGAGAGGGACACGCAGGAAGAAGCAAATTACGTGGTGTGTTAGAAGGTGAGAAGCACTATGGGAAAAGGAAGCATAAAACAGAGCAGGGGGATTGAGTTGGGGAATGCGACTTCCAGAGACAGTTAGAGAAGGCCTGACGGAAGATAGCACGACTGTGATTTGAACATGACTTGAAGGAGTGGAGGGAGGCTGCAGAGTGGATGTGGGGTCGGTGGCGGGGGGGAGTATTTAAGGCAGAGGGGAGGTCCATGTAAGCTCCTGAGGTGAGAGCATGCTGCACTTGCTCCAAGGGCAGCAAGGAGCCCAGGGTGGGTGGGCTGGAAGAACTGAGGAGAGTAAAAGAGGCCAAATCTCTCTGAGGACTTCACCCTAGGCCCCTCCCTCTGTGGGACCCCAGACCAGCTCCTGCCACACCCTCTTACAGTTTGTACTCACATCCTACCCTTTTATAGCGCTGGAGCCCAGACTTGGCCCACCCAGCGGGTGAGGCTGGATCCTGGCCCTCTTGCCTCTGCAGACTCTGATCATATACTTCTGGGGAACGCATCTGGAACAGGCCTCCCTGACAGCCTGCCCTGGCCCATTTCCCTCACAGCCCAGACCCCCAACCCCATCCTCTTAGCCCAGACCCGCTCCCTTATCTTCGGGGGTCCCTGCCTGTCCCTCTGTTTCAGTTTTTGGTGCCTGATCCTCATCCCATCTCCCTGACCTGGGCTTGCCAGGATTCTGCACCCTCTGGGGACCCCCTCCCAGGCTTCTCTACCACCCAGGACCCCTCTTCACTCCCTGCCTCTTACTCTTGCCTCCTTATGCCCTCCTTTCCCTACACCCATGGGGATTACAGATTCTAAGGATTAACGGAGATCAGACATGGGCTGAGTGCCCAGCACGGGCTGGGCACTTGGGGGGTGGGGAGACATCGCTATGCCCTTCTGCCCCTCTTCCCACAGCCCTTACACCCTCCCCTGCATCCGAAGGGGGGTCGCTCTCTTCTCCTCTGGCCTCTGAGCCCTTTCAAAGCCCCAGAGCAGGACTGGCGGGGGTTGAGCTGGGCCCAGCCCCTCGTCCCAGGTGCGGCCTGCGTGCTCCTGCCGTTACCCCATCGTGAAGTATGGCCCCCATGGATCTCCCGCTTCCCATCGCCCTCACCTGGATCATGTAGAGCTGGGCCACTTGGTACTCGTCCAGGCTCATGGGCAGCAGAATGTGGTACTCTTTGATGAGCATCCTGAAAGCGCTCGGCCCGCCGCGCGCGGCCTCCGCTCCGCCTGGCGCAGGGCACCGCGCGGCCGTCAGTGAGGGGCGGCGACGCGCGGCCCCGAGCCCTGCGTGCAGGCCGAGGGGCTCGGGCCGCAGGACTCCATGCCCGGGCCCGCCACGGGGGAGGTAGAGGCGAACCCTGCGCTGCCGCCAGCGCCGCCGGGGGCCGGCAGCCGCAGCAAAGCCGAACGCTGACCTCTTTTCCGCGCAGCCCCCGCCCCCCGCCCGCCCGTCTCTATGGCAACCGCGCGCTGACGCTGGCCCCCCGGAGCGGCGGCGCGGGCCGGTGAGCCTTGCGTCTCCGGCCGCGTCCTAAGCCCCTGCGGAACAGCATCCCTCGGGGCCCCGCCCCCTGGAGTCCCCGGGCCCCTCCTTCCGGGCCTGCCTTCCACGACCGGCCCCTCGGGACCTCCCCTGCATCCCTTTCCCAGAGTCGGTGGGGTCCGGTGTCCCACACTACTTTCGTCCAGTTAAAATCTTGTCCCCTGGATGTCTCTCCATGGAGCCGCCCCGTGCGCCCCTCCTCTTAGCATCCGTCAGTGTTCCCCACATCCCTGCAGCCGAACCTGCCTTCCAGGACCGGATAACTAACCCCTCCGCCTCCCCGGAACCGCCTTCCCCACTCCGACCTGGAGCCCAGTCCTCGACTTTCCCCTCGCCGGCATCCCTCCCGGACCCCCCGCACTCGTCTATGCAGACACCCCATCGTCCTTCCCAGGGCTGACCCCTCTTCGGGCTGAGGCGAGTGCCTCCACTTGGTATCCCAGGGACTCTTGCCTTGCGAGACTCGCTCCGCCCACGCCCACCTGTCCTACCCTGCAACCTCTCACCCAGCGAGCTGGCAAGAGGCCCCGTTGTCCCCACTTCCCTCTGCTCCCCGGCGTCCCCGTCCCCCGCCGTGCTCTTGGCCCGTCCGCCGTCGTCCCGGCTCACCTCTAGTTGAGGGCGGACGCCCCTCACCGGGTACAGGCGGGGGCGGACGGGCCGTGAGTCGGAGCCCGGAGCCCCCCCAGCCCCGGCCTCGGATGCCAGCAGTGGCCGGACCCTCTGGAGGCGCAGCGCAGGCCCATGGCCCCGACCTTTCTCCCCGTCCGCCCGCCGGCGCCCTGCCGTCCCTCCCCGCCGCCAGCCGCGTCACTGCAGCCGCCCCGCCCCCTTCCTGGGCTTGGCAGGCCCTCCCCAGCCCTGCGGGGTCCGGGCAGCCCCGCCCGCAGCGGGGCAGGGCCGCCCCTGCCTTCCTTCCCCAAGGCAGCCGGGGAAGAGGCCGTTCTCCAAATGCTGGTGCTTTTTACTCCCTCTGTGCTCTTCGGGATCCCCAAAGCACTCTCGGTTTCTGTCTCCACGCTAGCCCAATCCTCCTTATGTGCTACGAAAATATGGCAGGGTCCGACCCCCGTCCTCCCCAGCCCCTCGAACCTGAGGGCCAGGGTAGGGGAAATGCCCGCCCCACAAAGTGGCCAGAGGCTGGTCTCTCACTTGCCTCTACCTATGGGGCTGGGGTTCCAGCGCCCAGGCCTCTAGGGTTACTCAGCTACACGCCCAGGCAGAGGTCTGCAGTCATTCAGAATCCTAGGACTCGCCCCTCAGTGGGGTCCCACCTATACCTTTCCGGGTCCACAAGTCTGGCCAACCGGCCACCAGACCCTGGGAAAAGGCTGAGACACCTGAGGGCTGGGATTGTGGGACCACATCCAGTCCCATAAAGGCGCTGGGATGGTGGATGGCAGCACTCAGCTGAGTCTCACCATGTTGGAAGCCGGTCCCCTCCCCTTGGCTCTGCTTCACAGGTGGGGGGGGAGGGGGAAGCAGAGGTGCACCCCCTTCTCTCCGAAGAGTCAGAGACCCTGTGTATTCAGAGCCTCCAGGGCTGAATCAGTTGAGGCCGTCAGGACTAAGGCATGTGAGGGCGTGGCTTAAGTCGACTGGCATTTCCACCATGCCAAGCATCACTGCTAATCCAGAAGTAAAGCCCTCTAGGCCCAGACGGGTGACATTGCCCTCCAGCTGTAGAGGCCAAGGCCCTGTGCTGCCCCCTGGTGGCACCATGTGGAGGGCAGGGCTCTAAGCTAGTGGAGCTCAACTCTTTCTACTTACAGCTGGAAAAGCTGAGGGCTGACAGGGGCAGGGTCCCTCCCAAAGTCAATGGCCAGGGGGGGCCAGGCCAGACTAAGTCGGCCTCTCTCCCCGCCTCTGCACCACTCTAAGTCTCCTCCTTCCCTCTTTCTTCCTGGACCACCTGGGCTTGGCAGAAGTACCAAACTCATAAAGACTAAGAGCTGAGAGAACAACTCCAAATTATCTTTTATTTATACAAAAAGGGCATGTTTAGCAAAAGACACACTGAGAAAAGAGTGGCTATGGCCTGGAGACAAGGCAGGGAGGTGACAGGCTTTCTGAGGCCCTCCTGGGGGAGAAGGGGTCTGGAACAAAGTGGTGAGAAGTCCTGGGTAAGTGCTGAGTGGTGGGGGCCACAGAAAGGGGAGAGCTCCAGCTGGATCAACACTGCTGGCAGGTCATGGGTGGGACTCACAGTGACCTTGTTGCTAACTACTGCGGGGGTCCCACGTAGTGCTGCCGGCTGGAGTGAGAGCCACCCCTGGTTCCTGGAGGGCACCCACCAAGGGACACAGGACAGGAAGTGCAACTCGGGGCGAAGGCCAGGGAGAAGCAGGTGCCCTGCAATGGCCGGGAAAGGTCCAGACTCCCAGGCAGAGGCGCGTCCTGTTACGTGCGGGCATTCCGCTCTGTCTCTGCCAGGCACTCTCTGACTAGGGCCCGGGCATGGATGATGCCTGGGATGGGGGTGGGAAAGTAACAAGTAACACACAGGGTCTCAGTGACCCTCCGCAATCCCGCCCTGCCCACCCCCTTCGAGAGGAAGAACTTTCCCTCCCCACCCCCTTTCCGTTCGGCAAGAGGGACTATATAATCTAATAAAGAGCTGGATGACATTAGAGCTTTGGATAATCCTCAAATTTGCCCTGTTAAAATACAAATTCCCTAGTCCTTCCCTAGAAACTGACTTAATATCAATTCATTTCAATTCAATTCAATACACCTCCGGATAATGATACCGGCCCTAGTCTAGGCCTGGCTCACATGACCTCCAGATGGCCTTCCTTGCTGGAGGCGTAGGGCAGGGGGTGGGTGGGCTTGGTCTCACTCACCTCTCTTCAGGCGCTCCATGGCGCTCTTGCTGCCAGCATAGGTGGGCCGGATCTCTTTGCCCATCTCTTCTATGACAGACAGTAGGTCTGTGTAGGTGCTCTGGGAGCCCTGAGCGCCGGGTGGCTTCATTGCCTATGTCAAAAGAAAACAGGGCAGTGAGATCAGGCCCCAGAGGGCCTCCAGTTCCCAATCAAAGGCAATCCCTCGGTCCCACTCACCTGCACATAGCCCATGGAGGGCGGTCCAAAGTCGTTAAACAGTGGTCTGAAAGGGGCAGCGGCTCCCGGCACCGAGCCCGACGGCGATGGGACACTTCCGGCTGCAACATGCGCGAGTTAACAGGTCAGCGCAGGACAGGGACGCCTCCTCCCAGCGCTCCAGGCCCCCGACCCCATTCGCCCCATTCCTTCTGAAGGGATTCATTCCTGGATGCTCAACTTCAGGGACAAGTCCCTCCCCCTGGACCCCTCCAGGCCCTTACGTGACCACGCCCACTTCACAGGCCAGCAAACTGAGGCTCAGGGAGGGTAGGCGGCAGGCCCAGTACTGCAGAACTCAGGCCGTCTTCTCTTCGACACCTTGACCACCCGGGCAGGCGAGCAGGGGTGGAACTGCATCCTCACCTGTGGGGACTGGGGTGCCGGGCCCAGGAGTGCTGGAGCCCGGGGTGCTGCTGGGGGCGGGGGCGATGGGTTTGTAGGACATCCCCAACTCCTGGGTGCGCCGGACGCCGGCCGGCCGCTCCTCCGGGGTTGGCTGCCTGGCCACTCAGCCGCGTTCTGATTGGCAGGCGGGCTGCACGCCCCTGGTAAATACCGCTCCGGCCGGAAGGGCGGGCGGGCACAAATGCTCTCTCACTCTCGATTGGTGTGCAAAGATGTCACTCGGGCCTCCTCATTGGTCGAGACCGACCCCAACAGGTCGCAACCGCTACTGATTGGTCTCCGCCTTCCGGACCTCGCACCTGTCTGCTCGGGATTGGGCGGTGGCCGACACCCTCCGCAATTGGCGAGTTCGCGGCCGGGGACCGCGCGCTCTCTATCCGATTAGTTCCAAGACCGAGAGGCGGGGCCTCAGAAGCCTGGACCTGGGTCTGGTCGGCTGCCGTTCGCGCGGAGGGTGTCTTCACGGGCACGGGCGTCGCCCTTACGCCTCCACTCGCGCTGCTTTGCACGTCAGCTCCGCGCCGCCGGGTCTCGGTTCAGCTGGGGCTGCTGTCGTCGCTGCTGCCGCCGTCGCCGCCGCCGCCGCGGAACGCGCCTTTCCTCCACCCCGGATGCCGGAGGACGCGGGGCTTTGACGTTCTGAGCCCTGCGCCCCACCCCGTGCGCTTTTACGTCACCTTTCGCCGGTTCAGCAACCTGTGCCCCATCTGCGCATGCGCTTCCTGAAGCCTCGGCTTGTTCCCATGGCAACGGGTTCCTCACCAACGCTACCACCACGCCTCTTCCACCGAATTACCTGCTTCTAGGGTCTAGGCTGGTGTTACATCTAAGGGCGACCTCAAAGTCTCAACCTGTTCCCCTGAGGACTCACGCCTGTGCCTCATAATGACAGTAGCAGGAACCACAAACCTTCGTTAAATACTGTATGCCAGGCCCTTTATCAAATGGATCATGGGCAAGAGCACCTCCTGGAGTCAGACTGATGGTTGGAATCTCACACCACCCCCACTAGCGGTCTCCTTTTGAGCAAGCTCACCTCAATTTCTCCATTTGTAAAATAGGGACGCTAATTACTATCTCGTAGGGTTGTTGTATGCATTAAATGAATATTCATAAAGAATATTCATAAAGTGCTTATGGTTTCAGTCTCCGCTTTTCTGTTTCACTCCAGTGCCTCAGAACCTTTCCATTTTTCCACCCAGACCCCTCCCGTCAAATCTTATTCCTCACTATCCTAGATTTTGCAAACTCCTCCAAACAGTAACCCTTTCTCCCAGGTGACTTTTCCCCCAAACTTCTCTGGCCTTGTGTGCCCTTCATGCCCCCAAGTCTGTAGATTTTTCTCATCCCCAGGACGTTCATTCATTAACCCAACAAATATTTTCTGACTTCATCCTCTGTCTCAGGCTTCATGCTGGACATTGATTCTGATATGAAAATGAATGGCCATGGCCTCTATCTTTAAGGAACTCCTAGTGTTAGAGAGACACAGGGAGGCAAAGGCACACAGTAAGACAATGTGGAGACTTGACCAAGGTCCACTGGAACTTAGAGGAAGGGACCTATCTGGTGACATCACAAGTCTTCTCGATGGAGGTGGCATTCAATAAGTGAATGGACAAATAAACTGTGATATATCCATACAATGGACTGTTAAGCAGCAACAAAAGGAAATTATCTACCTAGCCATAAAATAACACAGATAGGTATATTGTTAAATGAAAGAAGCCAGTCTGACAAAGCCACATACCGTATGATTCCAATTGTACGACATTCTGGAAAAGGCAAATTTGTACAGAGGTAAACGAACGACAGCTTGCCATGGGTGCTGAGGAGTAGAATTGAACAGGTGAAGCATAGGGGACTTATTTTCAGGGCAATGAAACTATTCTGTATGAAACTGTAATGGAGAATACAAGACATTAAGCATTTGTCAAAGAGCAAACTTTGATGTGCTCAAGTTTAAAAAAAATCATTAAGGTGATGCGGGATCCCAGGATGGGATGCAGAATATGACAAAATAATCTAGCTGTATCGCAAATGTGTGAAACAGGCTCTCCAAAGGGGTGGGGGAATAAGGTGCTAATATGGAATCTGTAAGAACATAGCGCAGGACTTTAGTGACGTGGTTCCCATGGGGGTATGGGTTAACAATGCTGAAAGCACTACACATGTGTGTACACTAGAATTGAAAATTAAGTAGATGTGGGATGGATTATTTCTCATTGCTGGAATGAGAAGTTGCAGCTAAGCCAGGGGAAGAGCCTAGACTGGTAGTAGGTTGGAACTGGAGACCTCAATATTAACTCATGTTTAGCTCAATATAGATACAATTGGTTACATACAAAAACATTTGTAAATGTATATATATACATCTTAGCATCCAGATCTTGGTGTCTAACAGCGTTCTCCAATAAAATGAACCAGCGTTCCTTGTAGAAATGGCTGATTCTAGGACTGGGTGAGAGCGGACTTTACCTGCCCAACTGTTGATCTGGGATGTCAGTGTATTCCTGCCCTCAGACTGGAACTAACACCGTCCACTTTCTTGGTTCTCAGGCCTTTGAACTTGGACTGGGACTACACCACTGGCTTGCTGGGTCTCCACCTTGCTGACTACAGATCGATCTTGGGACTGCTCAGCCCTGACAATCACCTGAGGCAATTCTTTATAATAAATATCTTTGCGCGCGCACACACACACACACACACACACACACACATCTATTGGTTCTGTTCTCTGGAGAACCTTGCCTAACACATAGGAGCAGCTGAATGTGGAATATACGGGAACTTCTTGTACTAGCCTCAAAATAATTCTTTAAACCTAGACCTGTTCTAAAATAAGTGGATGTAATATCTTGATGGTTACCTGGGTGCACACACAGGTAAAAATTCAATGAGCTTTATACAAGATGCATACGCCTTACTGAATGTATGTTATACTCAAAACTATTTAAAGTAGATTTAACGTAAAAATCGGAATGTCTAGCTTCTCTTGGAAAATTAGAAGGTCTCCTGCCTCTGGCCTGCTCTAACCGGCAACGGCTGGTGGAGCGGGTGGCAGGTGCCTCTCTTAGGCGGTAAAGGGACTCTCAGTTCAGCACAGGCCCCGCCTGCCTACTCTTCCTTCCCCGCCCCGGTCCCTGCTCCAGCTGTTGTCTGTTTGGACCTTCTGGGCTAGCGGCCTTTTTGGGGTGGGAGGGTATGCGTGAGATCTGAGGGTTATAGCAGACAGAGTGCAGACAATTAAGACTTTCACAGAAAACCCCTCAATCCTCAGACCTCAGAGCCTGCCAGGCTGGGGCCAGAGGGTGGTGGGAAGCTGACCCCGAGCAGGCCCTGGTCTTCTCCTGGCACGTGTTCATCACTACCCCCAGCTCCTGCGAAGAGGACACAGGCGGCAACGCCATCTGTGCCAGCCAGCAAAGGGTTGTGGGAAGGAGGGTGGGCCATGGCTCCCAGCAAAGCTGCAGGCCTGGGGCGACTCCTCTTCATCCCAGGCCTGCCAGACTGGCTGGCAGGAGAGATCACTTAATTGAGGATTAAGGATTAATTGGGATCTTCCGGGTGAGTGGTGATGAAGCTGCTGCAGCCAGCCACGGCACCTCGGGGTCCAGGCTCTGCACTGGGCAGGGCATCAGTGGCTGTTCCGAGGCCATCTTGCTGGGAGCAGTGATAGTGAGGACCAGGGACGGGGCCGAAATCTCCCACCCTTTTTCAATCAGGAGGTCAGAGCTCGGCAACCCTCCCAGCGGGCGGGAGCAGCAGTTCTTCTGGCCGGGCTCTGCAGACCAGGCCTTTGCTGCAGCTGGAAGAGGCTGAGGTCTGTCCTGGGGCCACTCTGACCCCAAGGCACCTCTTTCATTGGCACTGTGATTTTTAGAGTCCCCAGGCCTGAATACAAATCCCACCTCCGCTTCATCCTAATTGTGTGTGACTTTATGCTAGTGCCTTGTCCTCCTGGAGCCTGCAGGTACCAGGCAAAGGGGCTGAGTTAACCTGAACGGTCAGTTCCTCAACAGGAGTGTCGCAAAATGCAAGCGATGTTTTAGGAAGAGTGTTCCAGCAACATGTGCTACATGCACTGGAGGGGACAGACAGCCGTGGGGCTGTGTGACCTCTAGCAAGTCACTTGGACTGGGCTTCTTGATTTCCTCAATCTGGAAAATGGGGCTATGAAGACCGGGGCAGGTGTGATTCAGGTCCCGCAGGAGGCAGACACCGACATGAAGTTATTATTCAAGACAGAGAAAATGTGAGAAAGCAGGGTTGGCAGAAGGGCCTGTGATCTGTGACCAGCCTGCTGGGCCCTCGGCTAATGGCTAACGGAAGGGGAGCTTGAGGCAGGGACCACCCAGGAGAGGGGCCTTGAGTCAGGCAGGAATGCGCATGTCCTAGCCCCCACTGTGCTTGCTCAGTGGCTGGGGGCTTTGGGAAGAGATAGAAGGCAGCCCAGAAGCTGAGGTGTCTCCCAAAGGTGCCAATAGCCAGAGCCTGACAGCAAACTCACTCCTTCCAGCTGAGAATTAAAGCTGGGAAGAACTAAAGTTCTTTCTCGAAGGGCTCTGAGCAGCACCCCAACAAGAGTGAATGAGCTGGAGCTTGAGAAAAGCCCTCACACACTCCCTGTGCCCCCTCACGTAATCCTGGACCCAAAGGGCCATTCGCAGGGTGAGCGGCCAGTGCACAGACAGCTCTGGGAGAAGCAGGTCAGGTTTACTCACCTAGGGATGTTTCTGACGCTTACTGTGAGCTGGGCCAGGATCCAGAGAGGGCCCCTGCCCGCCTGGAGCATGCAGTCGAGGGGGCTTGTGGCCCAGACTGGCCTTCTGGAGACTGAATACTGGGTCTTCCAAGGTGAGGAAGTGACAGGTGAAAACCATCTCCCCAGGTCTGAAGGTACTTTATTGTCAGAGAGATGGAGATGAGCAAGGGGCTTGGTGGAGGGGTTGGGGTGGGGGTGAGGGTAGGCGAAGGCATTGCACACAGGCGGAGGGTGGAGAGAGAGGCAGAGGGTGCCAGCTGGAGGCTATGGGCTTCCAGGAACACACTGGTGGGTGGTGGCTGTGGTCCCAAATCCTTTCTGCTGCCTCCAGCTTCTGTGCAGGCTCAGCGAGACATCATTCGCACAAACTCTGCCAGGACAAAGCCAGGGTTTCGGGTCTGCTCTCTGGACCCCACTAGGGGTGAGGCCAACATATTGGCCTTGAGGTGAGAGGGGGTGCAGTCAAGGCAGTGCCTGCGAGGGGGTCCCCTGGATCTGATAGGGAATCGATCTCTGGGCCAGGGAGAGGGGCTTGGTCTTATGGACAAAAACATCCTGTAACTGAACCGCTTTCCTCTTTGCTTTGGCCACTAGGAAGCTCAGGAACAATTTGGGGGACTACTTTGGAGAATTTCTACATATTGGTTTTTCTCGGCTTCCCGTGATTACTTAATCTTCATTTTCCCTCTGTGGAAATGCCGTGTAGAGGAAGATCTGGGTTCTGGATCAGATCTTGGTTCTACCCACTTCCTTTTGCTGAGCACCCAGACTTTCTTCTCCTGCTTAAGGGGTCAACAACAGTCCCTTCCTCTTGGGTTCTTGTGCCTTCTTAATGGGAGAGGACTCAGATGGGCTTAGCACAGGGCCTGGCACACAGTGATAATGCTGTCTTTATCATTCTGTATCTGTTAAAATCTTCCAGGGTGGGTGGTACCTTCAAAGTCGACCAGGCCGTCCCCGTTGAGGTCAATGTCCTGGAGGATCTCGTCCACCTCCCGCTGGCTGAGGCGCTCCCCCAGCAGGGCCTTGAGGGCTGCCCGGAGCTCGCCCAAGCTGATGCAGCCGTCCCCGTTGGTGTCAAACTGCGGTGGCGTTTGGTCGTGGCGTTGGGTCACCGACTGAATCATGCATTCGCTCGGGCCCTCACCCAGAGCAGACACGCAGGCCCCTGCCCGCCCTCCAGCCCCAGAGGCCGCACCTCTCGGAAGGCGTCCCGCAGCTCCCTGACGCCAATCATGTCCGCCGTCTCTGCCAGCAGCTTGGGGCCCATCAGTTCCACAAAGTCTTCAAAGTCCACCTTCCCGCCACCTGGGGGCCATGCTCGTCAGAGACCTGGGCCGTCAGAGACCCCCATCCAGCCCTGGCCCTCCTCTGCCCTCTGCCCTCCCATTCTGACCCATGTGCCTCTCCCCTGCCCTGCTGAACAGTGCCCTCCCCTCCCTCTGGGCCCCACGGGCTGGGCCATCTGTGTTGTCTGATGGCTTTCCTGTATATCCCTGACAAGTTCAGTCGGGTTCAAGTCCTAATTCCAATGATCTGGCTGTGCGACCTTAGGCAAGTCACTTAACCTTTCAGATACCCAGTTTCCTCATTTAAAAAGTGGGGATAATGATCCTTGCCCTGCCCACCTCATAAGGGATGGTGAGATACTTTGGAGGCAGAGTCCTTGCCTTGGGAATGACCCAGGGCTCTGGGAGCCAACCTGTGCAGGCATCTCTGTGCCCGGGTTGCCCAGCCACCTTGGCCCTGGCCTCTGGAGAGCTAGGGGTGGGATGAGTCTGAGGCACATACTGATTTGCTGTGAAATCTCGATCAGCTCCATCTCAGTGGGCATGTAGCCCAGCGTCCGCATGCAAGCGCCCAGGTCCCGGCAGCCGATGTAGCCGTCACGGTCTCGGTCAAACTCCTGGAAGGCAGCCTGCAGCTCTGCCAGGCAGGGCAAAGTCAGTGTTTCCTCAATGTGCCCTGGAGCCCAGCTTGGATCGGCTCACCCTTCTCCCCATGGTCCAATTGTTCCTTCCTTCTAAACATTAATTTCTCTTTGCTGCCTCAGGGCATTTGCACATGCTATCCCTATAATTCATTCTTTCAGCAAATATTTAAGGAACATCTACTATGTGCCGACCTCTGCTCTAGTTAGTGGAGATATGATATGGAAGGAAGGAAGGAAGGAAGGAAGGAAGGAAGGAAGGAAGGAAGGAAGGAAGGAAGGAAGGAAAAGGAAAGAAAGAGAAGAAAGAAAGGAAGGGAGGATGGAAAAAGGAAGGGAGGACGAGAGGAAAGGAGGAAGGGAGGGAGAGAGGGAGGGAGGGACGGCGGGAAGAATGAAGTCCCTGACCTCATGGAGCCCACATTCTGATATACTCTTTCCTCCTCTTTGGTCCTTATGCCACCTACTCAAGGATGTCTTCCCTCTAAATGCAGTCCCCTCCAGCCTATTGTTTATTTCCTTGACAGCGCTTAGGACGTTTGTATTTGTATCTGACTTATCGATGTCTGTCTCCAGAGAACATAGGCCATGTCTGTCCCGTTTGTCCCGTTTCTCGGTGCTCAGCATGGGGCCAGGCACACGGCGAGCACCCAGGAAATGTTTGCTGAATGAACAAATATCAAAGGGGCCCATGACCCACCTGGCAGATGAGGCCAGGCCTCTGACAACTGGGAGTTGTGTCAAACCCTCCTGCTCAACCTTGTCCCCAGGCTCCTTGCATGAGTCCCCTGCAGCCTTCTCCTTGCTCCTAGTTCCTCCCAGAGACTGCTCAGCCCCTCCCCCTGTCCTCCCAGTGCCCCTCCCCTGTGTGTACCCCCAACCCCCACCCCTCCAGAAACTCTAGTTCTTTCCGAAACCCTTTACCTTCGATCTCCTCTGGCCGCAGCTCCCGGTCCTGAGGGGGTACAGAGGGGTTAGAAATTCCCTGAACCCCTTCCTTCTTGTTCTTTGGGGCTCCCCCACTCAGCCCCCCACAACACGCGCGCACAGGGTTTGTCTCTGACGCTGCTCAGACCCGGCTCCTCGCACCCATCCTTGCTGACTGGCATGGGGTCTCGGGTCACCCCCTTCCCTGCCACCTGCCCAGGCCTCTTCCAGGGCCTCCCCCACCTCCTGCCACCCTCTCCTAGGGCATGGAGCCTCACTGGCCAGGGGTGGGCCCAAGGTTGGACAGAACCTCGGGCTTGGTCCTGGCATCCTCAATGTCTCTTATTCTCTCTGTCCCTCTCCTGGGGACCCTGCCATCTCCCTGCCCATCTCCTGGGTGGCTGTCTCTGATATTTCTGTGGGTCTCTCTGCCCCTCACCCCCCTGGATCTGTGTGCCTTGGCTCCGGCCTCCCCACTCAATCCTTGCCCCCCTACGTAAGGAGAGGCAAAGTGAGGGGGCGGCGGGCGGGCCGCTGTACGTACGAGCTGGGTGGCGGCGATGCTGGGCCGCAGGAAGATGCAGGCGGGCCCCACCAGGCTGCTGAGCACCGAGTAGCCCTGGATGCCTGGCCTGGGGTCCCCATGCTCCTGGGGGCTGAGGCTGCGGCCCGGGCTGTGGTGGGAGCCCCCTGCGGGGGAGCCAGGCCACTGCCGGCTGTCCTGTAGCAGAGCCAGCCATGAGCTGGGGCAGCGGCTCCTCTCTACCTCCATTTAGCAGCCTCTCCTGTCTTTGGCACCCCGCACAGGAGAATGGGGGCCTCACCTACTGCCACTCTGGGCTGGAAGGTTCCAGCCCTAACTGTTCAGCTGGGCAAATTGAGGCCCAGAAAAGGCAAGGGACTTAGCCAACCAAGGTCGCTCAGAAAGCCAGTGGTGGAGTGAGACCTTGAACTCAAGCTCTGTGTCCCTCAGGTCGAGGCTCATTAGCAGAGAGCAGAAATGGGCAGCTGGGGGTCCTGATGAGTTTGGCAGGGGAGGTCCAGTGGCCCACAGGAGCCAAGACCGGGGGGACCCGGAGTCTAAGGGCTTCCAGGGAAAACCTCGGTCTAGGGTGGTGAGAATCAACCCCTCCTGTGCCCGCATTTAACCCTCACACGAGATTCTGCCCACCCACCTGACCCTTCCAGAGTCCAGCCCAGGCACCTGGCCTTGGGCTCTCCCCGTTAGCCCTCCTACCTTAGGGCCCCGGTGTCGGGGCCGCTTGGCACAGTTTCCCATGGGCCCCAGAACCATGCCAGGCCTGCAGTTCCGGGGATGGCCCAGGGCTGGGCCCCAGCGGGCGCTGTGGGCTCCCGCCAGCCCCCAGCCGCTCCCAGTGAGAGTCTGGGAGCACTGCAGGGGATTTTCCTAGGGTTTTGTGGGGAAGATCGGGGGCGGGTGGGCAGGCGGGGAGCCCTGGGCACGGGGGCTTGGGTCCTAATCCGGGATTATCTCCGAGCATCGCTGCTGGTGAGGGAGGCCACTCGGGCCCGAGGCCCCCTGGAATGCCCAGCCTCCCGTGCTCACTCTTGAGGGTCTTCTAGGCACCCCCTCTCCAACAGCTCTCTCCCCCCAACCCCTACTCCTAATCTCTCCCAATCTGGAGAGATTTAATGTCTTCAGAATGAGGGCTGGACCTGGGAGGAGGAAGCCAGGTGCCTGGCATTGGCAGGGCGGGCTGGGGCATCTCTCCCGTCAGAGTGGCAGACGATGGTATCAACTCTGCAGATACCGACCCGCCCACCCTCACTTCCTGCCCTGAGAAGAGGAGGCAAGCTCGTCCCAGCCCAGGAAACCCCTGTTCCTTCCTGCCAGGACCCTGGCTCTCAATTTGAAGCACCTGCCCAGCCTGCCTGCCCTTGGCACCTTGGACCTCTTGGACCAGCCCCTGACTCTTGTACTTGAACAAAGATTGTAGGGAGCCGGCCTTTGGTAGCACGGGCTGGCCACGAGGCTCACTGAGGGCAGAGGTACGGAGGAATGTCTGCTGACCGATCCACTGGCCTCTCCATCCACATGCATGTCCGGGCTTTTCTCCCTGCGCTTGGCCCTGGGTCTGTCCTATAGGGCCCCAGTTGGGGTGTGAGGTCCCCGTTGCTCCCTCACGGTCCCCTCAGTTGAGGACAGCCCCATACCCCTGCTCACTTTACCTGCCCGTAGGCCGCCCGCACCTGGGCCTCGAGCTCCTGCAGGAGTACCCGCCGCCTGGTGGCTGCTGGGCTGGCAGCGGCCCCACTGGGCCCTGCGGTGCCCTCAGAGGGCTTGGGGTCTCCTGTGGGGAGGCTGTCACCTGCCGGGCCCTGGGGGAGGGCCATGGAGACGAGGGTTTGGCACCTCCTGCTGGCTGAGGGACACGGCCCCACTCCGGTCTCCCTGGTCCTGTGGATGGGTTGCTTAGCGGGCAGCTGTGGGTGTGGTCCCCAGAGGTCCCTGCTACTCTCTTCCTTGTTCCTCGCTCTGTGGGTTGGTAGGGCCCCAGACCCCCCAAGTCTCAGATCTCTCCTAGCTTACCATGCCCCTCACGCAGCCCCTCCCCCCAAGTCCTAGCTGTCCCCTCATCCCCCACCGTCCAACCTTCATGCTGGCCACGGACTGCACCGAGGGCTCCACAGGGCCGCCTGCGCAGCCACCAGCCTCTCTGGCTCCTGGTTTTTAATCTCCCCGCAATCCTTTCTCCCCCGTTTCTGTCCCGCTCTCTGCCCCTCGGGCCCACTGCTCTGTGGGTGTCCTCTGCGTCTGTCTGACATTTCCTACAGTTCCTCTTGCCACCTCCATCCCCTGCTGACATTTGTTCCGAGGTGGCTGTGGGGGTCTCTGACCACTCAGCCCATCTCTCTGTCGCTTGGGGCTCTGTCTTACATTGGTCTGTCTGTCTGTCCTCCTGTCTGTTCATCCTTGTTCTTCTATTCTCCCCACCACCCCGCTCCCAGGATGACTCCTAGATTCTGGAAAGACAGTCTCCCCAGCCCCACCCCAGACCTTCCCACTTCTACCTACCACAGGGTACCTGTGCTTCCTCACCTCCC
>CM053510.1:2130072-2176385 GCA_028627145.1 Eidolon dupreanum | reverse complement strand
ACATGAAGTTGGAACCCTCATATGATGCTGTTGGATTTATAACCCGGTGCAGCTCCTTTGGAAGAGTTTGGCAGCTCCTCAAAATAAGTTACCATATGACCCAGAGATTCCACTCCTAGGTACATACCGAAGGGAATTGAACCGTAAGTTAGAACAAAAATTCACATGCAAATGTATATAGCAGCATTATTCAGAATAGCCAAAAAGTGAAACAACCCAAATGTCCATCAATGTGTGAATGGGTAAACAAAATGTGACATATCAGCACGATGGAATATTATTCAGCCATAGAAAGGAATGATGTACTGATAAACCTTGAAAACATTATGCTAAGTGAAAGCAGCCAGGCACAAAAGACCATACAGCGTATGATTTCATTTATATAAAATGTCCAGAATAGGCAAATCCATAGTAACAAAATAGATGAGTGGTTGCCAGGGGATGGGGGAGGAGGAATGACTACTAATAGGTACAGGGTTTATTTTTGGGGTGATGAAAATGTTCTGGAATGGGGTAGTGGTGAGGATTGCATAGCACCGAATATACTAAAAACCACAGAATGTGCACTTTATAAGGGTAAATTTTATGTAACAATAAGGTAGTTTGTATTTATTTAAAAACCCACATGAGACAGGTGCTGATGTCTACGTGGACTGGAGGTGGCGGTTGGACACAGGGAGGTGCCTGGCCAGTTGGACTGGGAAAGCTGTGCTTCTGAGCTCCAGATCAAGAGACCCCAGGCTGGGCCTATGGAGCCAGAGGACTGTGGGTAAAAGCAGCCACCTGGAACATGACAGCAAGAGCCAAGCCATCCCGGTGACTGCCTGCCCAGGGGATCTGAGCATGATGGCTGGAGGGTGTGAGCTGGCAGGAGGCTCTCCCACTGGATGGCAGGGGGTCTCGCATTCTCCCAAGCCTGTGATGCTTGTGCGCAAAGGGGGGCCATGCGTGCCCTGGGCCAGAGCATGTGAATGAACCTTTCTGAGCCTTGGTGTCCTTGTCTGCCTAATGGGAACAAGACTCCTTCCCTCCCAGGGTGTTGTGGAGATGAAATGAGACCATGTATATGAACGCTCTTTGTAAGCTGCTAAGTGCTGGGCAGATGTGAATCCAGGAGAGAACTCGGCTCTGGCACCACCTACCCCACCTGCTCTCAGCCCCAGGCATCTGTGGGCTCAAATGAGGCTAACGGATGCTGGTGATAACACGTGCTGGGTTTTTTTCCCATGCTTTTGGGGGTGTACTTTTGCACCCGATACCTTCTTCTCCTTGTGGCTCTGACAGGAAAACCAGGCTGAGATACCTGGTTCTGTCAAGCCCGTTTCCAAGGGAAGACCACCATGCCCACAGAGAGCTTCCCCGACACCCCTGCCATGGGAGGCATCAGCCAGGAGGAGATGGGCCTGCAGGGAGGCAGGCCCTGGGCTCTGCCTGGCAGGACACAGCCCTGTGGGGGCCAGGAGGTCCTGCTCATTCCAGTCTGTCTATCTTTCCATCCAACCATATCCCTAGGTCCAGCCTGTACTGGAAGAGTGCAGAGCACTTAGACTCAGTCAAAAAAAAAAAAAAAGCTTTGGAGACAATAGGCCCTGATGAAGAAAGAATGAGGGTTAAACGTGAGGCCTCTGAAGCCAGCCAGATCTGGGTTTAAATTCTGTGTTACCTGGAGAAAGTCGACGAACCTCTCTGTGCTTTGGTTTCATCCTCTGTAAGACAAGGATCGGAATGGTACCTAGTCTTAGGGTTGTAATATTCGTAAAGTTCTCAATATAGTCCTCAGGCTCTGAGGGTTTGCTGTTATTATTAGCACAGAGGGAGGATGTGTAAATGCAAATATCTATTGAAATTGTATTCATTAATGCAACAAGCATTTATGGAGCATCTACTGTATGCTGGTGCTGGGGACCCAGCAGTGGGCAAGGCACTCAGTCCTGGCCTCTGTAGGCCTGAGGAGTTATGGTTGCTGGGAGGGGTGGGGGCTGTGGGTGCCTCCTGTACAGACATTGCCCTGCAGGCAGGGTACACTCGTACAGGTGAGCAGGTGAGCCTGTCTGGCCTTGTCCCCACTACACCTGGCCTCCCGTGCCCTGGACCAAGCTCCGAGATTAAGCTCAGAGACGTGCTACATTCCCGGGGTGGGGCAGGGAGGGACGAGGGCGGGGAACGAACCCTACAAATAAAGCCTCTGGGCTCCTCCCTACTTCCTGCCGCACTTGCTCTTCGCCTCCTGCCAGTGAGTAGGGTCTGGACTGGGTAGGGGGTGGGCCCAGACTGAACCGCCCTCTCTCCGGGGCGGGGGGGGGGTCTGACGGCAGGCTGCCTGCCCCTGGGCCCCACAGCCCTGCGGGTGGTCGTTCTTCATCGTCTTGTCTGTCTCTCCTAGTGGCGCCCTACACCATTGTCTACTTCCCCACCCGAGGTTCGACTCTTGCTCCTTCTGGAGGGAGAAGGGCACAGGCGGGGCCCGGGCCCAAAGCTCAGGCTGCTCCCTGGACTTGGGCCAGGGCCCGGAGACGGGATGGAGGGGGCGGGACCTGGATCGTGGGGGCGGGGCCGGGTGGAGGGGCGGGGCCGGGACGGCTTTCCTGCCTGTTGCTGTATCTTCTTTCCTGGGGCGCCGTGGGGCTGGGTATGGGTTCCCGCTTCTTTAAGACACAGTTGGGGCCATGTCTCCATGCTTCCTCTGAGGTCCATCCTCTCTCAGAAGGCTCCGAAGGCGAGGGTTTCTGTCCTCTCTCTCTGTCCCTTCCCCATACGCCTGACCCTTCCCCAGAGTGCTGTGGGGCTGGGGTCTTTGCTGGTTCCCACACTCCTGCCTGCCCACACCAGGGCGCTGCGAGGCCATGCGCATGCTGCTGGCTGACCAGGGCCAGAGCTGGAAGGAGGAGGTGGTGACCAGGGAGAGCTGGCAGCAGGGCCCTCTCAAGGCCTCCTGTGTGAGTACAGGTGCCTCATGGGGGCCAGGGGTGGGCCTTGTGTGTGTGGGGGGCAAAACTAAGGTGGGGCCGCCGAGCTCCGCACCTCTGACAGAGCTGTGCCCCCCTCCAGCTGTTCGGGCAGCTCCCCAAGTTCCAGGATGGAGACCTCACCCTGTACCAGTCCAATGCCATCCTGCGCCACCTGGGCCGCACCCTCGGTGAGTCCCGAGGTCACAAGATGGCCAGTCCAGGAAAGCACCTGAGGGGTTCCAGCAGGATGTCCTGGGGCCTGAGCTGCTGCACCTGCGGCCACCAGAGTCTTGCCGGGCTGAAGGGGAGGCCTGGAGGCAGGCGCAGGGGCAGGGCCAGGGTTAGGAGGGCTCCGGATTATGGGGCTGGGCAGCCAGTCCACCTGGGCGGGGGCAGTACGGCTCAGGTGAGCCCCCAGCCCGGCGGCGCCAGATGGGTTCACGGTGCCCACTTCCTGGATGACAGCTCAGAGGAGGCCGCCAGCCCCCATGTGTGTGCTGGGGCAGGCTAGAGGTCACTGCGGGTGTGGCCAGAGGTCCAAGTGGGTCTTCTGCCCATTTCTTCAAGCGCTGGCCTCTGCAGAGTCTGGAAAACCCAAGGTTATAGAGGGCAGTCCTATGCCCTTGTTTCAAGGGTGGCGAAACATGGCTTAGGGAGGTGGCTGCCTCTCTGGCCAGTCTGGGGTGGGTGGTGGTGGACAGAAAAGCCCCGGGTCCCAGGAGGACGTGGCAACTAGGGAAGGGGGCAGCCAGGCCCAGGCTCACCCTAACTTCTGTAGGGCCCAGGGTGAGGACAGGCCTGCTCTGCAGCCTGCCACCTCCCCTGTGCCGTGCTGCCCTGCATATGGGCACTTCGGCCCACACAGCCAGGTTCTGCCGAGCTTCATAAATGGCCCCCCTCAATCCTAGGGAGGCACGCACAAAAGGCTTGGTCCACCCTTTCCAGCAACACACTTGAGGGAGGGTGCGCGGGGCCAGGCCCCAGGGTGTGGCCTAGAAGGCAGGCACGGGCGGCACCTGGGTATTCCCCCCGCCCCCCCTCCCGTACTCGAGGAGGTAGGAACAGCCGTCGGCAGAGCAGGGCGCCCAAAGCAAGGGAGCTGGGTGCTCGGGCCTGAGGCCTGCGGGCTTCTGGGGGAGAGAAGAGCGGCAGGTCACCAGCCCAGGTGGTACCTGACCCGCTGCCCGGCCACTGACCCAGGACTCTACGGCAAAGACCAGCGGGAGGCGGCGCTGGTGGACATGGTGAACGACGGTGTGGAGGACCTCCGCAAGCTCTGTGTCCACCTCATCCACCAGGACTATGTGAGCGAGGGCCTCGGCGGGTGCTCAGGGCTGGGGCTGGGGCCGGGGAGGTCCCCAGGCCAGGCTGCCGCATGTCACCCCTGTGATCACTGCCATTCTCAGGAGGAGGGCAAGGCCCGGTACATGCAGGAGCTTCCGGGGCACCTGAAGCCCTTTGAGACGCTGCTGGCCCAGAACCAGGGGGGCCAGGCCTTCATCGTGGGCAACCAGGTGAGTGGCCGCCCCCGTCCTACCCCTGCAGTGCCACCCTCTTCTTACAGACGGGAGACAGGTGCAGAGAGAGCATGGGAGCCGCTTGCTGCTGGGCGGACCTAGGGGACGGCTCGGGCTCTGGGTCCCCCATCTCCCCTGGCCCCTGCCGCCTCCCACCTGCTGCCCCCGGCCCCTGCCCTGCAGATCTCCTTCGCCGACTACAGCCTGCTGGACTTGCTGCTGAACCACCAGGTCCTGGCCCCCGGCTGCCTGGACTCCTTCCCCTTGCTCTCGGCCTACATGGCCCGCCTCAGCGCCCGGCCCAAGCTCAAGGCCTTCCTGGCCTCCCCTGAGCACGTGAACCGCCCTGTCTTTGGAGGCCGCAAGACATGAGCCTGCCTCGACCTCCCCTGGGAGAGTGGCTGCCCTTGGGAACCAATAAACACAGTGAGAGGAAAGCTGTGCTGTGGTCTCTGAGGGGCCAGGTGGGCACCGGGGACCCTCGCCACTTCCCACGCTGCCTCGGGGAGGAGGAGGGCCGGGGAGGGTGAGGGCATCTGAACAGCAGATGCCACCAAAACACAGGAGTTCCAAGGCCAGAGAGGAAAATGAGACTCCACACCTCAAGGATGCACCCGGAGGACTTCCTGCAGGAGGGAGTTGACCCCGGTGGAGGCACTCTTGCCTATGGCAAGCTGGGGAACCATCCCCATTCGAGAGAGGGGTGGCCATGAACGTAATGGACAGTCCCTGCCATCTCCGAGATGAGTCCTGACACTCGGGTGCTGTGCACAATGCACACTAGGGAGTGACACACACACTTGGGTGTTTCACACGTGCACAAGCGTTGCCCATTCTCGTGGGTTACTCACGGTCACCCAGGAGGTGCTGAAGGCGGCCAGCAGGGCCAGGTGTGTGGCTGAAGGCAGGCCTGGAGCTCTGGGTGGCTTCCTGCTGCTTGGAGACCCGAGTGGAGGGTGGAGGGTCTCCTTCGGCTTCACGGAGCTTCAGTCAGCGCCGGTGGAGTATCCCGCCACCCGCCCAGTCCCAGCCCATCTCTCCCTCCTGAAAGGCTGTGGCCACCTCCTGCCTGGCTCCCTCAGCCCGCCTGGCTCTTCTCTTCGGCCCTCTGGCAATGTAGAGTTGGACACTTCCAGAATGCCGGGCGTCCTGCTGCCCTGTGGGCAAAACCCACAGCCTGACGAGCCTACCAGGCCCCAACTCTCCAGAACATTCCTCACCCTCCATGCTGTTCACCCCTGGAGCCACACTGTGTCAGCTCTCCTGACCACTGCTCTGCCCGTCCACCTTTGTCCCTGTGATGCCCTCTCCTACCCCGCCACCCACGGCCACACCCCTTCAGTGCCCACTGTGCTGCTCCTGCCCAGTGGCCCGGAGCCCTGGCTCTTCTGCCTGCCTCTCCCTCAACTCCACCCTGTGGGGTTCTGAGTTTCCCCGGGTCTCCCCTGGAACCCTCCTCCTGTGAGGTCGGAGGCTGGATCTGATACATTCGTGTCCCGTGCCCCCAGGCAGGGCTGCCGATTGACCTTTACTGCAAACACCCCGAACACCCGAACACCCCGCAGGAACTGACTCTGCCTGCTGGGAGGCCACAGGGCCCGGTACCGCCCTCCCTCTCCTCTCTCAGTCGTCGGCCGAGTCTGTTTTACAAGAGTCTCCTATCTGAGGCCCGTCTGCGTTCACAGGCCTGGTGCCCCCACTCCATGCTGTCCCTACGCTGGGGACTTAGACAGTTATCTCATCTAACCCCCTCAAGGGAGGAAGCTGAAACTCAGAGGTGAGGCAACTTGTCCAAGGTCATATGGCTCACAAACAGGAGAGCGGGAATTCAAAGCCAGGTCTGAGTGAGTCCAGGCTTTTTCATGGGTGGTCCTCAGATGGGAGGAATGGAGGGGACTTGGGGGCCAGACAAGAGCAGGAGGCCAGTGCCAGGGGCAGGATTGGCCGAGGCATGGCAGGTGGCCGAGGCTTCTTGGGGGTGGAGCGGGCCGGGGCACTGGTGTCACTGTGGTAGTCTTGCCTGCCAAGGCTGAGGACTTGGAGCTGACTCGCAGGGAACTGGGGGCCACCTTGGAGCAGGCCTTGGAGCGGAAAAGATGACCTGTGAGTGTGAAGGAGGCCTCGGGCACCGCCCAAGCCAACGCCTTTACCTTACAGACGGGGAAACTGAGGCCCCTGAGGGGGGATGGACTTCCCAGGTTCACTGAGCAGGTGGGTAGGGGGGGCCGGAGGCCTGGAGGCCTGGCTGCTCCTTAAAGGGGCCTCTACCCAACTGACTTGAAACAGAGCCCCTGTGTGGGTCCCTGACTGGCAGTTTAGGTTCTGGAGGGGGAGAGGTGGGAGCTTTGGGTGGGACTGCCCCGGAAAGGGCCATTGGTCCCCGGGTGGGAAAGAGGTGGAGCCCTGAAGCACCCGCTACCCCAAAGGCAAAGACTGCCGCCTGGTGGTGGTGGTGGGGGGGTCTGCTGCCCTAGAGGGTTTCACGACTCATCCTCGCCCCCCAGGCCCTGTTAAAATGTTAATAATAGGTAAATGTTAACTATCCTGATTAAAATCAAGGCAAAGCCGATGGGAGTTCTAGAAGCAAGAGATTAGATAGGTCGCATCCAACCCCTGGCCTGCTTTGCTGTCCGATGTCACCAGGCTCTGCGAACGTGGGGACGAGGTGTCGAGGTGTCGGAGGAAGTCAGGGTAAATGTGCCCCTGAGGCTCCTCTCACTGAACCCGGGAGACGGTCCCCTAAGAGCTGCCCGGTGTCTGTCTGGAAGCTGCTCTTGGCAACGAAACCACACTTGAGCGCCAGCCCTTTCTGTTGGAAAACTGTGGGCGGGACGAGGGGGGAGCCTTGTGTCTCCCGATGGGACAAGGTCGGGAAAACAGCCATGGGTCCTGCTGGTGTGAGCCTTGTTCGCACGGAGCCCTTTCGACTTATGTTTATGAACCTCGTTAAGAGAGGTGCCTGGGGGAAGACGTTTGCTCCACCCGTCTGCTGTGTCCACGACTGGATTCTGGCTCGAGAGTGTGTCAGCACCGAGAAGGGGGGTGGCCTCTCAGAGACCCGGGCACCGTACGCTTACGTCCTCAAATAGACCCAGCGATTAGGCCACACCTGAGGAAAGTTACCATTTCGAGAGTCTGAAGCAGTTGTTTTTTCCTGTCGTTCCAAAAATAGGCCCACTGCAACTTTGGCTCATTAATCCAGCCAAGGCAGAGTTGTGCACCCAACTGGGATGGCCGCTGAGCTCCAGCCTGGCCACCCCCACCAGACCCCACCGTCCCCTGCTGTTACCAGACCCTGTCCTCCAGACACACGGCCCGGCCCGAG
Source organism: Eidolon dupreanum (assembly GCA_028627145.1). Classification (NCBI taxonomy): domain Eukaryota; kingdom Metazoa; phylum Chordata; class Mammalia; order Chiroptera; family Pteropodidae; genus Eidolon; species Eidolon dupreanum. Next base: position 2,168,595 of record CM053510.1, on the reverse strand, counting down.
CCCAGCCACTCACCAGGCCGCAGCCCCCGCCACGGCACTTGGTCCCAGCAGTGAGCACGCGAACAGAGCCGGGTCCACCGGAGTCCTGCCTGACCCGTCGCACACAGCAGCTGGCCGGGCGCCAAGAGCACCCTCTGAGTCTGGAGCTTTCTGTTCTGTTCGAGAGGCTGTGAGCTTGTGAGTTCAGGCAGCCTGGGGTTGGTTATAGCTAAGAGAGTTGAGCCCACGCACAGAGAAAAGGTGTGTGTGTGTGTGTGTGTGTGTGTGTGTGTGTGTGTGTGTGTGTGTGAAAGAGAGACAGAGAGACTGACAGGGAGAGACAGAGAGACAGACAGACAGACGAGACCTATTTTAGGCCCATACTTCTCAGTCGCTGAGAGGCCAGTTCCACTCTGCCCTTCCCCTGCTTTGTTCCCGTGAGCCCATAAATGCTGCCCTCCCTTGGGGCTGAGTTTCTGTGACTTCAGCTGAAAAAGATAACTGTGATAGTTTCAAAATATGGTCACGAACCCTTCGACGATTTTAACCTTAAAATTTGGAACCTGATTTCCTACTCACTGAGTGTGACTGGACGCGGCGACCGGCTGCTAACTTGTAGGTTATGGCGGAGGTGACGGAATGTGACATCCAGGCCTTGGTTGTAAGAGGCCCTGCGGCTCGCTCCTGTGACCTCTCTTGGGTCGCGTGTTCTGGGGAAAGCCGGGGGCCACATCGTGTGGACGCTCAAGCAGCTCTGTGGAGAGGCTCAGGTGATGAGGAATCGAGGCTTCCTGCCAACGCCAGCACAAAATTACTGTCCACACAAGCTGCCTTGGGAGGGACCCCTCTAGCTCCAGTCAGGCCTTCGGATACTGCAGCCTCATGAGACATTGTATTAACCACGGCCTATATTTTCTGTATTCTGATGCTTTGACATTTGGGGCCGTGCGGACCTGGAGGGAATGTCCCTCCTAGGGTCAGCTAATCCCTAGAGATGGTAAACACTTGCCTGAGAGCACAACTTTCAGACATGATCCTGCAGATCTGGAGCCCGCACCCCCAACTGCCTCCTTTATTGGGCTCTCGCGCACTGGGCCACTATCCTTGCCCTGACCACCCAAGGCCAGGGGCAGCCCCTGTGCCCCAGAGCCTGCTGAAATTGTCTAAACTAGCCACTCCCCCGCCTGCTCACCCTGCCTGTCATGGAAACCACAATAAAGATGCTTGCTCACAGGTCCCCATCTCCCCCTGCCTCCTGGTGACCCCGGTGCTTCCTGGTATGGCCTCTGTGACATGGCGAGCCCTGTTCTCTTGGGATTTGTGAGTAATAAACTATCTTTTTGATGGCAGTTGTTTCCTGATCTGTTGGCCTTGCCACACTCGAACTATAATAAAACCTATATTTAAAAGAGAGACCTCTGCACAGCAATACCCAGCCACACCCCTCCCAAATTGCTGACTCAGAAACAGATCAGTGCTTGTTGTTTTAAGCTGCTGAACTTTGAAGTAATCCTTTAGGCAGCGACAGAGAACTATACGGAGTCAGAACCAAGCCAACACCCTCCGGGGCGGACGGGTTGCAGCTTTTAAGGCTCATGGGGCAAGAGAGGCGCTCTGTGGTTTGAGGAGCTGGTTTCCTGTTTCCTCTGGTTAAGGTTTGAGGTCCCCAAGGTCGCTCGGCAGAGGAGAGGGCCAGTGCTTGGGACACAGGCACATCCTTCGAACGAAAGTGTCTCCCTTGATGACCCCAGTTTCTTGTCGTGGACCCAGTGAGGCTGAGCAGCCCAACGCACAGCCCATGTGATAAGCACTCAACGAACAGCTGAAAACAATTTTTGTAAGAAACCAGATTTGCAGATATCATCACCATTTGCTTCGGTGCTGTCTCAACATCTCGAGAAAACACCACCTCCTCTTTCACCATATTTTGTACAAATAAGCAGTGGAGCAAGAAAAAAAAAAAAAGGTGGGGTGCTGACCGCGAGCAAAGCTCAAAGTCTGATCGTTTCAGCCATGTGGTCACTCAAGCACTGGCTTCGTGATTTCCTCTTCCTGTCAAGTTCTTTATCACTGAATTTTAAAAAGCAATACATTATTTAAGAATGAAAACCAGGCAGATGGTTCTAATCACAATAGGTTGAAAAGTTACCTTCTCAGAGACAGATCTGATAGGTGATTCTTTTGCTTAAATAGAGTATTAGTCAGTGTTCTCCAGAAAAACAGAACCAATAGGATATGTATGTATATATATGTGTATGTGTGTATGTATGTATGTATGTATGTATGTGTATGTGTGTGTGTATGTGTGTGTGTATGTGTGTATGTGTGCTGAGTAAGCCTTGATGCACAGGTCCCTGCTTCTGTCACTTTTGCTAATGTCCCATTGACCAAAGCAAGCCACATGGCCACGCCTGGACCTCAGGAGGTAGAGAAATTCTTTACCTCTTGATGGGAGGGGCAGAAAATTCACACTGCAGGAGTGACTTGTGCAGGAGGATGAGAACTTATGGTCAGTTTGCCATCGGCCACTGAGGTTATTCGGGCAAATGATCGCAGGTAGAACTGAGATGTGAGAAAGCTAGCAGGCAAAGAGGTGAATATGTGAGTAATTTTTAGGGTACCCCTAAATGAATAGTAACACAGTATGTCATGTAAACTAATAATAAAGAAAAATAGAATAACATAATCAATCTAAAAGAAAGCCATAGACTATGACCATGCTACCCTGAATGTGCCTGATTTTGTCTGACCTCTGAAGCTAAGCAGGGTCAGGCCTGTTTAGTACTTGGATGAGAGACCACCTAGGAAGATTGGGTGCTGTAGGCATAAAAAAATAAATAAATAAGCACATGAAAAGATGTTCCATGAAGGGAATGCAAATTAAAACCACAATGAGATATCACTACTCATTCATCAGAATGGCTAAAAAAAAAAAAAAAGTGTTGACACCAAATGCTGGCAAGGAACTGGATCACTCATTTCTTGTTTGTGGGACTGTAAATGGGTACAGTCCCTGGAAAAGAGTTTGGCAGCTTCTTATAAAACTAAACATGTGAATTACCATACAACTCAGCTATTGCACTCTTGGGTATTTATCCAAAAGAGATGGAAATGTATGGTCACATACACAAAAATCCCTGAGCATGAATGTTTATAGCACTTTCATTTATAATAGCCCCAAAGTAATAACCCAGATATTCTTCAGTGGGCGAGCGGTTAAGCAAACTTTGGTATATACATACCGTGGAATACTACTCAGCAATGAAAAAGAATGAAGTATTGATATGCAGAACAACCTAGGCGCATCTAGAGAACCAGTGGGGAAAAAGCTAAGCCCAAAAGGTTATACACTGATTCCATTTATATGACATACTTGACATGACCAAATTATGGAAATAGAGAACAGATTAGTGGTTGTCAGAGATTGAAGATGTAGGGAGGGAAGTGGGTATGGTTATAACAAGGAGACATAAGGGTGTCACCTTGTGGTGACAGTTGACTGTTCGGTGTCTTCACTGTTGTGGTGGATACATGAACCCACATATGTGATAAAATTGCATAGAACTAGACACACTTGTGCACACACACATAACACACGCACAGGAGTTCAACTAAATCCAGAGAAATCTGAACAAGATGGGCAGGTCACATTAGGGTCAACATCCATGTGATTTTGTCGTACAGTTTTGCGAGATGTTCTCTTATCTCAAAAGAAAAAATTTAGGTTATAAAAAGGAAATAGACTTAAACGCTGTAGTTAAAAGACAAAAGATGTCAGAATGACAAACAAAAGAACATTATATTCTTTTTACAAGAAGCACATTTAAAGTATATGGATACAGAAAGGTTGGAAGTAAAAAGATGGAAAAGGTATGCCAAGCGGGCTTTGACTAAAAGAAAGCTGGGACATCTATGTTCATATCAGGCCAACAGCACTTTAAAACAAAACATGAATAAATAAAAACGTAAAAATTTAAAAAATATAGAGGGGATTTTGTTAATGTAAAAAAGCTTAATAAAAATTCCAAATTTGTATGCATCTAATGCATGACCTCATACTACATAAAGCAAAACACGGTGGAATTACAATGAGAAGTAAACAAAACTGCAGTCCTGTGTGTGTGTGTGTGTGTGTGTGTGTGTGTGTGCGCGCGCGCGCGTGCCTGTGTGTCAATCCTGTTTCATTTACATTCTCTCCCGGCCTATGGTGGGATATTTTAACACGCTTCTCTTAGTAATTGCGAGAACAGGTAGAGAAAGCAATCAGGATCGTAGAGAAGAGCTGAACAGTTGCAGAATACACTCGCTTTCGAGCACAATGAGAACGTACACAGAATCAATCCTAGAAAGGGCCAGAAATGTCAACACATTTTGATGGATCGAGATCGTAGAGAATATATTTTTTTTGTACACAATGCAAGTGAGCTAGCAACTGATTCTAAAAAGAACACTTGAGCCTTCATGATGAAGGAGCTATTTCAGGAATCTCTTCAGTGCCCTCATGTCATGTTCCTGAATCATCGAACTACGAGTGACGTGGGGGATCATTGCTTCATAGAAAGCAAACCAACACACAAGATGTCGGAGAAAAAATTTGCCTCAACTATTTTTTTCTATTTTAAGAATTGGATTTTTTTTTTTAATTTGTTTTAAAATGAGGTCTTGTATACATACTGTAAAGTGCACTGCTCTTAAGTGGACTTCTCAGGGAATTTTCACACAGGTACACACCTGTGCGGCCACCATCAGAGCAAGATGCAAAACCTTTCGAGCACCCCAGAAGTTTTCCTCATGCTTCCTTGCAGTAATGTATCCAAGGGATACATTTTTCTGGCTTCTAATGCCATAGATTAAGTTTGCATGTTTTGGATTTTGTATAAACGGAGTGACATACTATGTATTCTTTTGTGTGGCTTCTTTCACTTACACCATGCCAGCGGGAGTCCTCCTTGTTGGGCCGGCAGTGTGACGGTATCACAACTGATTTTTCCATTTTCCCCTTGGTCGTTTGCGGTTTGGGGCCGTTATGAATGAAGAATTGGCTCATGCGACTAAGGAAGCATGGTAAATCCAAAATCTGGAGGGGAGGCTGGCAGGCTGGACACCCAAGGAAGAGCCAACACAGTAGTGTGAGTCTGAAGGCAGATTGCTGGCAGAATCCCCTCTTCCCTGGAAGAGGTCAGTCTTTCTTTAAGGGCTTTCAACTGATTAGATGAGGCCCACCTATATCTGGAGTGTAATCTGCTTTACTCATAGTCTACTGGTTTAAACATTAGTGGTATCTGGAAAAATATCTTTACCAAAACATCTAGAATCACGTTTGATTGAACATCTGGGTACCATGGCCTACCCAAGTGTAATGATCACAAGTGTACACCTGGGAGTGGAGCTTTAAAACCTAATGCAGATTTTCAAAGTGCTTGACCCATTTCAGCACTCCCACCAGCAATGCATGAAAGTTTTGTCAGTAGGACAAAAAAGGGGTCCATCTGCCTGCGTGCATCTCAGCCAAAGAAGAGATTCATGAAAGTTTTGCAGCAAAGAAAGTAAGGTTTATTAGAGAGTTGCAAGTCCCAGAGACACAGGTAAGCCATCACTCAAAGGCCTGGCTCCCAGGGTGTCTCGGGAGCACAGATTACATAGGGAAAGTAAAGGAGTCAGGTCATGGGTGCTACTGATTGGAGGATTGGAAGGAGATGAGGTAATTGATCACTGTGTCCAGTTCTGGAATCAGACGTGGTGCCATCCCATCTGGTCCCGTGGCCTGGCCCTGTGGCCAGTGGAGTTGTTATTCTGCCTCGATGGCCTGGGGCTGAAACACATCTAAAGCCAAGATCTTTAGTCTAAAGTGCAACGGTTCTCATGATTACAGACCTGAGGCTCGGTTAATCTTATGTCCTAAGGCTTAACGATAAAAAGATCAGACAAGCAGAGAATAAAGGTGGAAGACAGCAAGCGAGTTGCAATACCATTATGTGGGCAAAATTGGCTTGAATCAAAGAAAAAAACTATATTAAAGAAACGAAGTTTGTGTGCAGTTACAGTTTCAGTTGATCTATATCTTTGTTAGTACTTGGAATCGTCAGCGCTTTATATTTGTCTAATGGGAGTTGTGGTTTTATTTGCATTTCCTGATGACTAATGACACTAGGTACCTTTCACATGCTGGAGGGCTGTATAATATTGGCACACAATATAGCTTAAAGATGGTAAATACTTTTTTTTTTTTTACCGTCGAGAGCTGAGCTGTGAAATACAGCCATGGGTAAGCTGGTAACACAAGTCTTTAAATATTTGCTCAACATGTATTTAGTTTGGCTACATAGAAGCTGGTTGTTGTTGTTGTTTTAAAGATTGTTTACAGAAACATTCACTCTCGGAGGCTGAAAAAAAAACCCTCCTAACCTTTTCCTACTTCTCTGTCATTCTCGTTCTTGCTTCAGGTTGTGTATTAATTAGACATAAGTTCAACTGAGGTTATGGAGTCTCTGAGTAATAGCAACTGAAACAAGCTAGAAGGTTCTTCCCACTCAAGTAAAAGTCCAGAGCCTACTGGGCCAGGCTGGTGTCCACTCTCTTCGGTGTTGGGGACCGAGGCTCCTTCCAGCCACCTCTGTCAGGCTGAGGGTGGCATCTCTGTCTCCTCCGAGTTCAGCCAGGGGAAGGGGACCCTCTGAACCACACCTCCTGGGGAAGCATACGCTAGGGTTACAGTGTACACGATAAAATAAGTCACTTGTTGCCGACACACACATGACCCCATGCAGTACTTGGTTTGGAATTTCTGACCTTCACTTGACAGTGACTTTGAGTGAAAACGCCTTGCAAAAGCAAAAAAAGGCCAACGTCATCAAGTGCTTTTCTCTCTCTTTGAGCACTTTAGGGGGGCGGGGCTGATTCATATGTAACCAGTTAGTTAAGGGGAGCAGGGAGGTGAACTAGCTGCTCTGTAATTACTGCATTCCAGGTCAGTTCTATGTACTAGCCCCCGGGGGAGCTCCTGGTGGCTTCTGCCTGAGCCCTGCTCCCCCACTCCGTGTTGACACATTCCACGGACCTCACGAAGCCAGCAAATGTCCCCCACACCACAAGAGCGAAGGGCTTGCTCTAAAGACCTTCCCTTCCATTTGTATTTACAAAGACAATTTTGACCACTGGCCACAGAAAGCCCAAACAAAACTGAATTCACTGACTCCGTTCGCTGGGAGATGATGACTGCTTCTGACCTGAGACACACTAACTGGCTCACCCCGGGGCCCATGCCACTCTCCTGGGTCCGGTCACCCATTCCTGCTTCTTGGACTATTTCTCAAAATGCTCCCCGACATGCAAGCCCTGGTTTAAAACTCTGCCTTCTGGGGAGACCCAGCCTAAGACAGCAGGGGCTAGATATAGTAATAATTTTGTGTCTTTCCGACATTGAGAAAGGAATGGCCGGTAGGTATGCTCCAGTGGACATTCGCTGATGCAATCTTTCAACGCACAGGGAGCTGGATACAAAGCCAGCTCTACAAGCACAGGACTGTGTCTCGTTCCCAGCGGAATTCTCAGGGCCTGGGACAACACCTGGTACAGGTAGGTGCTCAAGAAGCACCTGTGGAAGGAGGGGATGTCCTGCTGCGCTCAGCAGGGTCCTTGGTTGGCTCTCCCGGCCAAGTTCCTTCCTGGGGTCCGTCAACCCGGCTGCTGCACTCCCTGGTTTTGCCTCAGGAGGGTGCCAGAACCTTGGCATCAATTTGAGGGCAGCCAGAACTGAGTCTGCCCATCCCACCCCTTGCCACTGCCCACGCCCTGGAGCCGTGTTCCTCACCTTCCCAGGACCTGACAGATCCCTGGCCGGGGGTCTGACGGTATGTGTCGGGAAGAGGAAAGGAGAAATGTCGTTTGGGCCTGAGTCCTGACCCCGCTCCCCGCATCCCAGGAGCAGATAAGGCGTTTGGGAATACTCCAGTGGAGATGGCAATGACCAGAGGTTTGGGTCCGAAGCCAGGCCAGCGGGCTCTGACCACCTTCCCCCCGCGAAGCCGGTCAGGTTGGAGGAGAAGCTGCGGCTTGGCCTGAGGGGTGAGGGTGGGTCAGTGTCCTCTGCACCCCCAGGACCAGGCAGGAAGAGCATGAACCACAGCTGGCATTTACTGAGTGCTAGCTGGGTGCCAAGTGTCCTCTCGTTTAACCTCACAACTTGCAAAGTGAGGACAAGGAGGTGCTAAGCAGCAAGGCCGAGGTCCCTGAGAGTGCCGAGGAGTTGGGACTTGAACCCAGCTGGCCCCGAGGCCTGGCTCTTGCCCCTGACGCTGCAGGTGGGAAACTGATGTGCAGGCCACAAGGCTGGGGACTCGCGTTCTTCCTGATAACACCACTCGCAGGCAGGCTGTTTATCAAAAGACCCGAATCGGTTTTTCAGCAGAGCAGGCTGGAGCGAGGTGGCCCTGGCGGGCCCTGTGCAGGTGAGGCTCGGTCTCTCTGACCACATGGTTAGTTTCCGCTGTGGCCTGAAGCAACGTGAGAGCCAGAGAACTGACAAGCAGACCCAGTATCTATAGGAGCTTAATTTATAAGTCAGATTGTCCAGTAGATGGTGTTGCAGGGGGTGGTTCCTACTTGACAGCACAGGTGAGATGGCATCTAGATGAATTAATGATGTAAATGTGAAAGTAATTCTACAAAGTTAATAGGAGACAACATAGGAAAATGTTGTGATCCAGGGCAGTAATAAAAGACTTTTAAGCAAAGTTTCAAAGCGTAAGCGGCCCCTGCTCAAAACACCACCTGATGAACTTGACTACACTAAAATTAAGGAGTTCTATTCAGTTGACAGAATTGACAGAACAGGAGAAGGTATTTGTAATGCCTAAGCCAAGCCCTAATGTGTAGAATAAATGAAGAACTCCTGCAAATCAACAGAGAGTAGGAAGCAAATCAAAGAGAAAATGGCCGGGATACAAAAAGGCAATTTGCAGAAAAAGAAAACAAAATCCAATGAGCTCATCAAAAGATGACCGAAATCCTTAGTAATGAGAGACGTGCAACTTAAAACAGCACAGCACTTTACGTCTGTTGGGCCGGCACACGTTCCAAAGCTGCTCATGGTAGGCATCGGAGGGCTGGTGAGGCTGCAGCAAACCGCTTGGGAGTGTGGAGTGAGCTGGCGCATTCGCCCGGGAGGCCAGCCTCGCTCTCCATATGTGGATCAGGTGCTCACATATCTGGGATGCAGCGGTTCCATTTCCATGCATGTATTTGAATAGTCTCGCCCACAGGAAGAGGGAATGAAATGTGGAGATAAAGGGAACATGTATATTAATACATATATACACACATACAGATAGCAGTGTGTGTGGGGGGGTGGGTGGAGATCTAGCACAGACAAGCAATAATAACGCACTAGGAATTGAACAGGTGTGCACATGCGTGCATATGTGCACACACGTGTGTGCGCGCACACACACATGGTCCAGCATGGCAGGAACAGCCCAGGACTGCCCTGTGACCCTGCTGTAGGAGGGAAGAGGAACCAGACAAGTTAAAATGAACCCCAGAAATCTCTGGCGCACAGGGGTGAAGGTGGGGATAGGCAAATACTTTGGCCCGACCCAGGGCAAACAGGGAGGCTGCGTTAGGCTTAGAGAGGTGGGAAGGGAACAAGACTCGGGGCTGGGCTGGGGCAGGGGCAGGAGGGGTAGGAAGAAGCATCAGCCAGGGCCACCCCATCCCTACCCCTACTTCCACCTAAATAGCCCAGACCAGGCCCCTACCTACACAGGTAGAGCCTGAGGTCTGGCTGTCCCTGTCAGGCCCCAGAGAGCCCAGAGAAAGAGGCTTCTGCTACCTGCTGAGATCCCAGTGCCAACAAAGTGTGTGCGTGTGCGTGTGTGTGCATGTAAATGTGTCTGCTTGTGTGACAGTATGTGAAAGGGTTGTGTGAGTGTGCGTGCAAGTGTGATTTCTTGGCGAGTATCTTGGCAGGGCTGTGGAGTTTGAGGCGAGGAGAAAATGTAGCAGAAAGGGAATGGTTCACACTGTTTCTGATATAAAATCGCAACTGTTTCCTTGCTTTGTTTTTCCTTTGCTTTTTTGTAGCTGGTTGAATACCAGGTATGCATGACTGGGGAAGGCAAGTTTCGGGTTGCTTCTAGCACAAGTTAAAGAAACAAATTAAGCTCTTCTGGGAGAAAAAGAAGACAAGAGTTTCATGTGTTGAGGGATAAGGAAGGTGTTGGTAGGGCCTCAAGAAAGAGGTCTGGTGCCGGGGCCGGAACCTGGAGAGTGTTGGAAGACCCAGAGGCACAGAGCTGATGGTGACCTGGCCCAGCGCCCATGGGCCAGGACTGTCTGCCATAGGACAGTGCCTGTCCTTGCCTGGACCACCTATGGCTGGGCCAATCCTGGACAGTACCACCCCTGCACTCCACCTGCTGAGGGGCTGTGAGGAAACCATCCGTTTATTGTCCACATGAAGTTACTTACATATTGAAGGTATTTTCAAGCTTCTTATTGCCTCTGAAGAATTACTGCCCTGGGCAGGAAGGAGCATCCAAGATGGAGAGGGAGAGAGGGCACCGGCCCTGGGCGGGAAACTGGCTCTCCTGACTCGACCCCACCACTCTGCTGAGCTCCTGTTTGGGTTTTCTTTCTGCCTCCTGAGGAACCCCCCAGCCCCGCCTGCACCAACCCCACAGCCTTCTGGACTCACAAGGCCCAACAGGGACTACAGTGTCCCTCCCCAGTGGCTGCCTCTCCTCCCAGAGTCCCCATCTCAGGGAAAGAGGGACCTATCAGTCTCCCTTAAGGCCTCCCTCCGCCCCAATAACCACCGAGTCCAGAAGCTTCCACCTCGATGTCTTTGGAGAACTTGCCCAGAGCCCAGCCCGGGCCAGCCCCCACCTGGGCCCAGGTGCAGCCTCAGCCCATCTCACCAGCTCTGCAGGAAGAAGGATCTTTAGGAAACGTGGCCTGCAGCGCTGTCCACCACAGCCATGGGGGGCGGGGGGACCCAGAGGAGGGCCTGAACCTCGGGAGAGGGGTTCTGAGGCAGACAGGGCTAAACATGGTTGCAGCTCTCATTCTGGAACCCTCTGCAATTGTCCTCGATCCCAGTGACGCCCGAGGGCACAGCTTGGTTTGGTGTTAACTGTGCCGGAAATGCCTCCACTCGCTAATGTTACTTTTGAAAAGGGAGGGTCCAGTGTCCCCTCATCAATTTAGGTTTGAAAAACCATATCGTTCTCGTGACTTTTTTTTTTACAATAACCTTTTACTTATGACCAGTGCTGCCTGTTTTCACTTAGGAATGAAACGTGTTCCTTTTTAAAATAAGAAGTATTTGAATTGAGATGATGTAATTTAGAGAAAAATGGTAAGCAGACAGCACCCAGATACATGACATAACCAGAACCAGGATGGTGACATCCAAATGGCCGATGGGTATGAAAACCCCAGCTTGGAGTGTGGTTTGTGTGAAAACACGCGTGTTTGTGTACGTACATGTGTGTCTGTGTACAGGGCACATGTGTCTGTTACTCTGTGCAGCACCAGTCGTGTCTGTTGTCTGCGGGGACAAATGTCTACATGCAAGGGCTTGTGCCGCTGAGGTCTGCAACCCAAGCAAGGAAACGGGCCAGACTGGGAAAAGATAAGGCCTCTGGAAGGTTCTGGAACCAGTACTCCAGCCCTCACTGTGAGTGCCCTAGCTCCAGGCAGACGTTGGGCAAGCCCACCCTGAGCGCAGGGTGGGGCTGGGCGGGCTGGTTCCGGATCCGCTCGGACGCCAGCGCCCGCCAAGCAGCGGAGCGACGGGCGGGCGCCGTGACTCAGCACTGTGGGCGGAGCGGGGCGGGCCGGGGCGGGGCGGGGGGACGGGGGGGCGGGGCGGGGAGGGGCGGGACGGACAACCCTGATAAGGCTCGAGGCTGCTCGGCGAAGCATTTCTGTCGCTGCCTTTGTCTATGCTGCAACCAGTGAGTCCACGTCCGGGGTTTCGATTCCCTTCCCTCCCACCCACCGAAGCCAGGACGGGGATCCAGGGCACCAGCACGGGTTTGGGGCTCTTAGGGGGGCCCGGGGCCCCCAGCGCAGGGACTAGCCCCTAGTGGGTCCTGAGCTCCCAGAGTGAGGGGTGGGACCCTAGGGAGGACGGGCGGGTGCGCTGCCCGCCATGGTACCGTCTCCTGGCCTCTGACAAGTTTTCTTGACCCCTCCAGTGCCGCCCTACGCCATCGTCTACTTCCCCATCCGAGGTAGGGGTTTGGGACTGGGACGAGGGAGGAGGGAGTGGGGGCTGCAGCCCGTGGGCCCTCACCACCTGGGATGACGCCCAACACCCTTACTCTTCCTCATGTGACTACTAGCCTATCTCCTTTTCCGTGTCCCTGAGCCCCCAAGGCTGGAGCATCCCACCTCCTGTTTGCTGTGAGAAGATGGCAGCCCCCACCCCCATGGCCCTTCCTCAGGGCTCCGTGGGGCTGGGGTCTCTGCCGGTTCCCACACTCCTGTCTGCCCACACCAGGGCGCTGTGAGGCCATGCGCATGCTGCTGGCTGACCAGGGCCAGAGCTGGAAAGAGGAAGTGGTAACCATGGAGACTTGGCTGCAGGGCTCTCTCAAGGCCTCCTGTGTGAGTACCCGTGCCCCGTGGGGGCCGGGGCTGGACCTTAGGGGGGCACAGCTAAGGTGGGGGCCGCCGAGCTCAGCACCTCTGACAGAGCTGTGCCACTCCGCAGCTGTATGGGCAGCTGCCCAAGTTCCAGGATGGAGACCTCACCCTGTACCAGTCCAATGCCATCCTGCGCCACCTGGGACGCTCCCTTGGTGAGTGCAGGTAGCCCAGCCTGGGGCAGGGGTGGGTGAGCATCAGCCATTGTTCCCGAGCACCTGCTCCGTGCAAACCCCGGGAGCCTCCTCCATTTAAATCAAGCCGCCAAGCACAGGAGGCAACTTGCCCAAAGTCAAGTCCAGGACTGCCTATAATCCTAGCCCTATGCAAGCTGCCTCCCATTGAGTTCTGAGCACCTACTGTGGATCAGGATCGTCCCTCCCATTCACATTCTTCTCCCTTCTCCCTGGCCTTGGTCCACAGGCAGCCATGTGACTTGTAATGAGATCAGCGGGTAGTTGTGAGGCATTCACGCTTTCTGCTCTCCCGTGCCCCCAGGGCTGTATGGGAAGGACCAGCGGGAGGCGGCCCTGGTGGACATGGCGAATGACGGCGTGGAGGACCTCCGCTGCAAATATGTCACCCTCATCTACACCAACTACGTGAGCATGGGCACCAGGGGCTGGCACGTGGGACCCACAAAGTAAGGGGCTTCCTGTGTTCCCACCCCACACCGCACCCTTCGTAGGCTGCTGGCCAAGCCCTGCCTTCCTCAAGGGCCTGGGCTGGGTCAGGCTCTGTGCTGGGGGCCAGACGCCACTATGGACAAGCCGTGACCCCCAGCCTCACTACCTGGGGGATGGACCCAGTCAGTTACTAGGCTGTGGCGTAACAGTGCAAGGACAGGAGGCATCAGGCCCACAGCTGTTCCTGATGGCCTTGGCTGGGGGTGGTCAGGAGGGCTTCCTGGTGCTGGTGGTGGAGGAGAAGGATCTCTAGCCAGCTCCGGGAGGGGGGTGCTGGCACTCTCGGGATGCACAAAGTATGCAGACATGGAGCATATTCGGGAATCTGAGACCAATTTAGCAGAAGCAGGTTGTGGGTGGGGAGGGGCAGCAGACCCAGGCCCTGAAGGTCTGAACCACCCCCCCTCTGCATCCCCCCTTGGAATGTGACCAGGGTGGAGTTGAAGTGTGAGGTCTAGAAGGGTCCTCCAGGGCTTTAATCCGGTGAGAGGTCACAGCAGGCCTGTGAAGGCTGGAATGGAGTGGAGGACAAAAGAATTGATGCTGAAATGGACAGAATGTGACAGTGGCCTGGGAGCCGGGAGTGAGCAGAGGAGCATAGGGGCTCTCGGTGGGTGGTGGTGATTCACTGAGATGGGGCCACCAGAAGGGGGCATGTCCAGGCCAGCGCAAGGGCTGGGGTGTGCAGCAGTGGGAGGGTCGGGTGACACGCAGGGTGTCTTTCTGGCAGGAGGCGGGCAAGGAGAGCTACGTGAAGGAGCTTCCGGGGCACCTGAAGCCCTTTGAGACGCTGCTGGCCCAGAACCAGGGGGGCCAGGCCTTCATCGTGGGCAGCCAGGTGAGTGGCCGCCATTACAGACGGGAGACAGGTGCAGAGAGAGCACGGGAGCCACTTGCTGCTGGGCAGACCTAGGGGACGGCTCGGGCTCTGGGTCCCCCATCTCCCCCGACCCCTGCCGCCTCCCACCTGCTGCCCCCGGCCCCTGCCCTGCAGATCTCCTTCGCCGACTACAACCTGCTGGACTTGCTGCTGAACCACCAGGTCCTGGCCCCCGGCTGCCTGGACTCCTTCCCCTTGCTCTCGGCCTACGTGGCCCGCCTCAGCGCCCGGCCCAAGCTCAAGGACTTCCTGGCCTCCCCCGAGCACGTGAACCTGCCCATCAATGGCAACGGCAAACAGTGAGAGCTTATGGCACCTTCAGCAGGAGGCAGGGGCCGCCTGCCAACTAGCCCTTCCCTAACACCAATAAAATTCCCAAGAGAAGTCGTGCTGTGAAATTGTATTTCCTGGGTAGGGCCCTGTGGGACCTTCACCTGTCAAACTTGGGAGGTGGTGGCCTGCTAGGATACCTGAAACCTGAAAACATAATCAGAGTGTCTTCCTGGACCCCTCCACCCAGTCCGTTTACTGAACTCAAGAAACAGGAAGAGAGGAAAGAAAAAAAAAAAAGTAGAAAATCAGCCATGGTCCCTGCCTTTGAGGTTCAGTCTCAAGAGAAAAGGCTCACTTATGTAAGCATGCTTTGTAGTCCCAGCAGGCTGCCTGCCAGATGGCTTTAGTCCGGTAGAGCAGGCGCCAAGGGGCCCTGGTGGGGAGGGCTGTGGGCAGGAGCCGAGGGGCTCAACAGCCCAGGCCAGCTCAGTGGAAAGGTCAGTCACCCTTTTAGTCACGTGAGGCTCTCATGGCTTCCTTGAGCATCTCGTGCGTATGTGAAACACTGGATCATCCAGGAGGTGCTCACAGTGCCTCCTTTCACCATCCTGGCTGGGTGAGCTTGTGGGGGCGTAGACACAGGGGCCAGAAACCCAGGCAGAGCAGAGACATGACAGTGTGAGCAGGTCAGGCTCTCAGGCCTTCCAGGGACGGGGGTAGGAAGGAGCCATGGAGGCCCTCGGGGCGGCCTTGCCCAGTGTTAGAGCCTCCTGTCACAACCCAAAGGGGACCTCCATGTAGTGAAGCCCCTCAAGAAGTCATCTCTCATTTCCGAGACCTCAGTAGGTTTGAGACCTCCCAGGAATTGTCATTCGAGGGCCGGGGAGGAGGGATTCAGCCCCCATGATGCAGAAGTGGGTCACCAAAGGAACTGCACCCATCCCGCATCTTCGAGGTCCCACTGCGGGCCCGTTTGTGTCAGGACAATCTTGGCTCGAGCATCAGAGTGGAAGGTCTGAACACTGCCAGAGCCCTGGGTGCACAGGGCTCCCCGAAAGCAGCACCAAGCACCCCCTCGGCTTCACAAGGGACTGAGGAAGCGGGTTAGAGGCTCATGGCCAGTGGGAGGACTTTGGATTCCGGAAGCAGGCTTCCAGACTGAAAAGGCACGCATCCTGGCCGCGGACAGTAGCTGCTAATGCTTATCGGGTGCCCCAGGCTTTAGTACGTTCCTTTCTTAATCTTCACCACCCTTGAGTAGATACTCATTCCTATTTACGGGTGAGGAAACCAAGTCACAGAAAGTTCAACTTCCGATGTGTGAATTGAGGCACAAACGAGGTCACCCATCATACTGTAATCGCGACAGATCGAAACTGCACAAATGCCCCTCAGTAGGAGACTGGCTAAGTACGTTAGGTGCTCACACACGATGGATTTGGCCGCAGAAGACAACAAGAGGGACTGGGTCGGGCTCTTCGTGAGCACAGGGCGTTGGGGGAACCGAGCGCGGCCCTCTGCGAGAGGGTTTTTCCAGCCATTCACTGGTGACGTGAGGAAAGGGGACTCCCTTGTCCCTCGTGCTGTCAGGAGGGGCTGTACGGGGGCTGGGCTGTGGGTGGAGAGGATGAATGACTTCCAGGACATGGCATGTGATGGCCAGTGCGAAGAATCCCGGCGCTGTCTTCCCCGTGCTGCCACGACCGATGATGTCCTGGGTGGTGGAGGCTCCGGTAGCCTAGTCCTCCACTGGGGGTGGCGTGGCATGTCACCGATACGCTGGGCATGGGTGGCTGAGCAGCAACCCACGTGGTTCTGCACTGCTAGACATTTACAGCAGTTTGTTACTGCCGCATCGGCTGATCCGTCCTGTCGGATCACGCCTTGTTCTCAGCTCAGGGTAAGGAAGCCGGTCACCTCCTAATTTTGTCCTGTCTCCAAAGGTGATCAGGGAATGAGGTGAGAGAGGACTATGGCTTTGGGGTGTTCCCCCCACCCCAAAACTAGGCACCTCTACCTTTCCCAGACCAGGCCGTGATCACTGTCAGTGACGGAGAACTGAGAAAAATTCCTCCTTTGGGGTGGAGGAAGACACCGAGCTGAAGAAGGTGATCAGGGAGACCCCAAAGGGCCCAGCGCTCTCCTTGGCATGGACACTTGGCTGCAGGACTGGAGAAAATGTGGTCCTGGCCAGGTGCGGGGGTGTCCTATCGAAAGATGGTGGGCACAAAGGTGTTGCTCCAGGAGACGGCACCTGGGCCTGGAGACCCCGGCCAGGTGACTAACCACCGGGGAAGGCCGGCCTGCTCCTTCTGACCTACGGAGGAGTGACACCTTGTCCACTGCATCCCAAAGGCCTGGCCCCATGGACCGCTGAAGACTTTGCTCTGCCCTCCATCTTCTTACCACATCAGCACCCCGTCACCTGTCTTTCAGAAACTCTTACTTCCCTCATAGCTGGTTCTAGTCGCTTCTGTGAAAGTAAACAAAGACCGATAAATGAGAGAAAAGCGCTGTTGACTCCGAGCTCACTGCAGCCAGGGGGTCTGCCACCGCTTGAAGTGGCAGAGACTCGCATGAGCACTTTGTGGCGGGCAAGGCAGAGCTCAGGTGTGCCCGGATGGGAGGCTGTTGGCCTGGGGAGCCGTGGACGGGCCGACTGGTGGCAGGCGTCCTAACTCACTGCTTACGGCGGCAGACTTGGCTTTCTCTGGTTGGTCTTAACTTGGGAAGGGGGATGAAAATGAAGGAAGCTGTCACTTAGGAATTGAGTCCTGGATATTTTGAGATTGTTGCAAGGGCTATTATTCGGCTTCACGTTTTCCTCCTAGAGACAGCAGGCGCAGGCTGGCCTCCTGGCAGTTACCTTTGGAACCTGCTGAGCCAGCCCCAAGGCCCCAACAAACTGCAGGAGCCTGAAACTCGTGTTGCCAATTTACCTGCACTTGCCGCACTGCAGCCTCCAGGGCCAACCCCAAGAGCATGGCTCACCAGGGCTCTGCAAAGCTAGCCGGAAGGACCTTGGAGAAGGAAGCTCTCCCACCAAAGAACTTCAAGTGGCACCTCTCACTGTGTACTCTGCCAGGAAAGAGAGAAGGTCAAGGTCAGCATGCCCGGTTCTGGGCAGAGGCCAGCGTCCAGGAGCTTGGGAGAGGAAAGACTGGGGGGCTAGCAATGGGTTGTTGGTAAAAACGTTTAAGGGGGGCGGGTCTTGGGGGTGGCTCAAACAGGCAATGGTCCACGTCCCCACCAGTATGCATGCTGCAGAAAGAGGCTGCAAACAATCAGTGCCAACCCTCCCGAGGGTGTCGCTGACTTGTCCTCCAGCCCACGCAGTGCCTTCTCAGGAACCCTTTAACATAACAAACTGAGTGGTATCTCTCCATCAGGAATTCAGGCAGGGCAGAGTGGGCCGCGCCAGTGAGCGGACATCCTTCACTCGACAGCAGTCAGTAGGCGGGTCTGGGCCGTCTGCAGGTCAAAGGGAGGGGTCCCCCTGCTCAGCGCCCTCCCAACCGCCAGCTTCTGGAGCATGCGCAGAGAGGCCATGCCCAGCCGGAAGAAGTGGAAACTGACGTTGGGGGAGGGTCCCCAAAGACCACGTTTGTGTCCCGCAAAGGTGCCCTGAAGTTTACAAGCCCTTTTCTTTCCCAGAACTTCTCTCAACTTCCCTGCTCACTGGTAACACAACAGCTATCAATGGACAAGTTGTTGCGATTTTTGAAGGGAGAACGGGGACACAGGGTATCAACAGGAAGCAGCGTTTACTGATGCCCACCCAAAGGCTGAGCCCCCATTGTAACGTCATAGTCAGTTTTATACAGTCTTGTCATCCCTACACAGCCACAGATAGAAGGAAGGATACTAATTGGTTGGCAAGCTAGGAAACAAGGGATGTTAACTGGAGAGCTCTAGCATTCTAGCAGGAAATGGCCAGGCAGGGTCAGGCTGCCACAAAGTAACTGCAGATATTTGAGAGAAATCTCTAACATAAAAGAAATAATACTAAACAGGAAAACAAAAGGAACTCAAAGAAGATAGAGACCATGCAGTGTGCATAAGAAAATTTAAACTTCAATCATCATCTCCAAGGAGATGACAAAAGACATCATCACATCCAGAAGATAAGAAAGGGAGGCTCTCAAAAAGAACGAAAGGAGCTCTTGGAACTTCAAAATATGATACCAGAAAAGTCTCAGGAGATAAAACTGAAAAGTACATGTGAAAAATAGAACAAAAAGATAAAAGAATGGAAAGATAAGAAAAAGAGAGTATTGTTTGAGGAGGTCCAGAGAGAAAGAGTCGGGGGAGGTAGAGAAAAAATAGGGAGCAGATGATCAAATAAATACAACAAAATTCCCAGGACGGAAGAAGACGAGCTTTCAGATTGAAAGGCACAATGAGTACAGAGCATACTGAATGAAAAAAAAAGACCAAACACTGATACCAAGGCAGATCGTGACATTAAAGAGTCCCCAGGAGGAAAATGAAGAACTCGCATGCAGCCTTCCAGAGAGAAAAACAAACATCACGCACAAGGGATAAGGAATTTGGAATCACATCAGAGTTTTTGTGGGGATTCTGAAACATGCACACAGATACTCTGATGCTCAGGCAGCTCTGTCCTCCCGTGGAAGCTGGGCAGGACCCGTGGCTGTAGGAAGCGACACTGTGGTCTCCTCAGGCTAAGT
The DNA here is from genome assembly GCA_028627145.1 of Eidolon dupreanum. NCBI lineage: Eukaryota > Metazoa > Chordata > Mammalia > Chiroptera > Pteropodidae > Eidolon > Eidolon dupreanum. The sequence goes on along the minus strand of CM053510.1, from coordinate 2,149,435 downwards.
TAGAGAAGGTCACGCAGCTTTGTAGTTTCTCTTAAGGAACTCATTTTGGTCATCTTGCAAAAGGCCTAGCTACCCTGAGGTCACCACGGGGTGCGGTGGGGGAAGGGGGGGAGTGGGGGGAGGAGAGAGAACCTTAGTTGTTCTAATGTAGGGAGGAGGCAAGACAACTAAAATGTTAAATCAAGCTACATTCAGAGACTGCAAAATGCCAATCAGCTCTGTAGCCAGACCCGAGAACACCTGCAGAGCAAAGGAAGATTTCTGCTGGGGTTGCTAACAACCTGTTTCCCCACCTGGAGAAGGGGAAACAGGAAAAACAAAGTCTTTAAGTGACTGCCCTATGCAAAATAAAATCATTCATTCCCTATGCCTAAAACCATGGGGAACCTACGGATCAAAGTCTGGAAACTGCCAGCTGGGCCTTTCACGCTACACATTCTTACCTTTTCACACCACGTGCTCTTTCCATCCTCACTGTCTGTCCCTAATCAAAGGAAACGGGTAAACAAAGACTCTGAACTGTAACTCACAGGAATCAAGAATGGTATACAAACCAGATCCCCTGACCCTCGAAGCTCTTATTCCTCGTCTTGACTTTTTGTCTTTGCTTTCTCTTGTCTTTCCTTTCCCCTTCTGTAAACTTTCCTTTTGACTCTAGCTTTGGAATGTGTTTGAATTCTTCCTACGCTCTCCGCCAAGAACTCTCTTCTCTCTCGGTGCGGGGTTTGGTGTCCCCCGACTCAGAGAACTTTGCCCTGTCCTGCCTCAATTCTTGGCTCCGGCTGCTCTCCCAGCCGCAGGAGCCCCTGAGTGAGAACAGCCGTGGTGAGCTCATTCAACCCCCAGATCCATATCTTGACATGGTGTCCTCAGAAGGCAGTGGTGAGGGGAAGAGAGAGAAAGAGAATGCAGTAAAGACATACCTGCTCCCAGCTGCCCAGCCCTGGAAGGGACAGTCTCCTCCTTCTGCCCCATTTTGATGCAAAGGGGGCTCTGTGCCCAGGAAGAAGAGAGTTTGTGACATCAGTCAATGTCTACTACATACGACGGATCCAAGCATATGCAGGAACTTGCTATGTAATAGCTGTGGCATCATAAATTAAGTTTGAAAAGGAGTTATTTGGTATTAGTAGATGTGAGTCACCATACTGAGAAAAATTACTGGAGCCTTACCTCACCTCATAGACAATAATGAACTCCGACTAGTGTTTTCTCAATTGGGGGTGATTTTGTCCCCCAGATTACACTTGGCCATGTCTGGAGACATTTTTGTTGTCGCAGTTTGTGGGGTGATGCAGGACATTCAGCAATGCACAGGACAGCTGCCCACGACAAAAAAAAAAAAAGAAAGAAAAAAAAAAGTGAGGGACTTTGTTTTGATCTTGAGCTGGGATGAATTTCTTAACAAGTCCCCAAATGAATAAACTTGACGACACACCCAAACTAAGGATTTCTCTTCTATAATGATGGTTATTGCTTATCAGATCATCAGATAGGTGGTAAACTCAAAGGAAATATTTTCAACATCTGGTGTGGTTTGGGGGAAGACCTGTGGTTTATAATGTTGGAATTGTTCTCCCCACTAATCTTTCAGAATCCCCCCAAATCCACAAATACCATGAAAAACCAAAACACACTCCATCTCTCATAAAGTAGGAGACATCTGAAGTGGTTTGAGTCACGAGCCTCTATGCACCCAACCTCCTACATTTATAAAGTGAAAGCTAATGAGAAGACAAGAATTTTGGCAGCTGGAAATAATAGGTTTCAAACTCTACAATAGAAAAAAAAGAGAGAAGGCATCATCCTTTCAACTGCTCTTGAGACTTTACTGTAATAACCATCTATTAAGCCTCAGAGAAAGTTTTAGAACATTCCAGAAGAAGAGAAATAGTCCAGACAACAATCTCTCATTATAAGACCCTAAAACAAACAAACAAAAATAAAGAAACCAGGAAACGAAAGACTCTAATGTCTATAGTTATAATATTTATAAATGTATAATATTTATAAATACATTTATAGATCTGCTAAAATGACTCATGTCAAAGAAGAAATCAAAACCAAAATTGCAGAACTTCTAGGCTATTGTGATAAAGAAACATCATATATTTTAGCATCAGTTTTCCCAGTTCTGTGAAAAACCTTGATGGGATTTTTTTTTTGGGGGGGGCAGGCAACCCTTGGTTGACCTCACAGATTGCAATCTTGACCTTGACAGCTTACAATCTCTTACTTTTTAATTTTTTACACCTGCAGCACCTGGTCTTCCTAGGTGGTCTCCCATCCAAGTACTAAACGGGCTCAACCCTGCTTAGCTTCCTTGATGGGATTTTGAGTGGAATACGCAGTGAGTTTACAGTTTAATTTGGAGAGATATGACATCTTCATGATGTTAAGTCACCCCAGCTGGTAAAGCTCCCCGAGCAGCTGAGGTGCTGGCTGGAGGCCAAAGGAGTGTGGAATTCGTGAGGGTGAGAGGAAGCCATAAATATTGGCTGTGGTGTCACGACCTGTTGCAGGGATGGGGTCCCCTCTACATGTCTTTTGTGGCTCCAAGTTTTGTATACCGGAAGGAAGTTGTCTTTGTAAGGTGCAGAGCGGTCACGGGAGGAAGGACATGTGACAGAAAACAAATAGTTCAACCTGTTCCTAATAATTAATATTCAACAGGGTTTGGTTTTGTTTTTAGCTGATTTATAAACTAGGGCTGGCATTTCTAAAATCTGAACTCTTAAGGAATAGAGAAGAGTCCCACATTTCTAATAGCTTGGAATTAGTCAAGGGGTGTGTAAGCTCTTTCTGTGACTGTCAGCTCAAATAGCCATCAAGGGCTACGCTGGATGAAAAAGAGTAGATTAGAGCTTTTGTGTTAAGGGACAAAAGGGATGTAGGAAGGGCTCCACGGGGCAACTTAGGAGTGAGCAAAGGGCCAACATGGAGACACTCCAGGCTCCCAGACACGACCTGCTGGGTAGACATGGGCCTACTGCGGCAGGGAGGAGCCAGGATGCGTGGGGCAAGGGAGATGGCATGCGTTTGGGACCTGTGCCCAACCAAGACCTCACGGGTCCTCCCTGATGGAGACTGCAGACGGTGTACGGTGCTTCAGGACCAGTGTAAGGCAAGGAGGGATGCTGAGACACTGGCTGGCTAACAGGGACTGCTTCTCGTGCCAGGACCACAGAGTCCGCAGAGGACGCGAGGGCGCCCGGGGCTGGGGAGCAGGAGGGAGGCCTGGCCAGAGTCATGGTTGAATTGCTTCCCCGGAAGCTCTCACCTTATCCTGTGTATTCTCCACCGACCATGACGGATCCCATTTAACTTTCTCCAGCTTCAATTAATAGGAAAAAAAAAAAAGGAAGCGATTTCCGGGTCAAGATAGCAGAGTACAATCCGAAATCCACCCTGTCCTTCTCAAACACATGAAAATCAGAGAAGAAGAAACTGTTAATAACGAAGTCTCAGCCACGTGGAAATAGAAAAGGGAATTCTGTGCAGACTTGAAATAAACCTCCCTCTGAAGGAAAGAAATAGGAAGAAACCCACAGCCTAGGGTGTGAGCCAAAGCCTTGCATTCTAGCCAGGGAACAGGAACACAGTCAGGCTGAATGTACAAGGGGCCAGGGGCCAGGTCCTCATTCTGTGTCCAGCTCTGGAGAACAACGATGGGAGCCACCTGTGACTGAGGCCAGGTTTCCGCCAGCAGAATGAAGCAGGGGGCCAGAACGGTCCTCCCTGTCAGGTGACAAACAGAGCCAACCCAAAAAACCTGAGTGTAGAATTTGGGAGGGAAGGAAGTCCAGAGGGAGAAGGAGATCCTCTTTTTGTTTTTGTTTCATATTTAGCAGGAGGATAGACACATTCATTAGTTTTTAGTGGAGAAAGAAATGTAGGTATGACCGTGAAAAACTGAGTGTCTCCCTTAGGAAGCTCTGTGCTAGGTGTCAGAGAAGAGACAAGATCCCATCACGTCAGAGTCACAATGGACTGTGGCTCAAGATAGCTGAATGGAGCGGTGGCAGAAAGCTTCCTGGGGAAGTGACATTCAGAGGACTTCTCAGGAGGAGGAGGAGGGAGAGAGAAAGGCAGATCCTCCGGTGCAAAGCTTGCGTGAGCAGAGCTATCCGAGCTGGAGCTGGGGAGGTAGGGGCACAGGACCTTGACTGCCAGCCTACGGGGCTAGGGCTTTGTCCTGAGGAAAATGTGGAATCATGAAGCATCTTAGGCGGGGGAGGGACAAAATGGATTTGAGGTTTACAAAAGTTCCAGGATGCCAAGAAAGGATTGGAGGGGTCAAGATGTGGGACTGGGAGACCTTGAGAAGGCTTTGCAAAATTCCAGGGGAAAGCTGAGGGGCCATGGTCATGGGGCGGGGCCTGAGGTAGAAGAACAGGGAATGTTCAGAAGGCAGACGATGCAGTGGATTTGGGAACGGAGGATCTTGATGCCTCCCCACTCTGGCCTAGAAGCTGGTAGGGGAGGCAGATATGGACAGTGACGTAGGAGGGAGCAGGTGCAGAAGGAGAGAGAGGTGAGAGCCTGGGACGCCTCAGAGAAGGGCTTCCTGGGAGGTGACACGGAGTGGAGCCTGGAAAGCACGTGCTCTAGGTAGGTGGGGACAGAGTGGTAGATGTAGGGTCAGGAGACCTCAGGCAGAGTTCTGGCAGCTGTGCCATCCTGGGTAGGCCACTCAGTGTCACTGATACACTGTCCTCTTCTGAAAACAAAGGCTCATCATTCCCAAGCCTCGGGTTACAGGAGGATTAAGGAGATGATACATGGCAAGTACTTGGCACAGAGCCTGGCACTGGGTGAACAGATCCTGCCCCTCACTCTCCATTTCCCATCACCCCACTCCCAGCTATCTCCCGTCCGCAGCATCCCCAGACTGCCTTCTCCCCACAGACTTGCATTCCCTTGACCCAGTTAGAGAGGGATGAGGAAGGACTCCATCCTGTGGCTCCATCCTGCCCCCCTTCTCCTACCCCAGAAGGAGGGATCCATGGACTCAGGTCTGAGCCCAGGATTAGCTGTGTAATCCCCAGCTGTGTCTGGGTAATCTCTTTCCCTACCCAGGAGAGGAGACCAGGGCTGGAAGCAAAGATTGCTGGGCCCTCTGCCTGGCACTGCTCCACCCACCTGGGAGACCTCAGACAAGGTGTGATGCTTTTGGTGCCTCCTTTGGAAATATCACTGACATCCCACGATGACTGTCACACGTGTGTCAATTGTTCTGTGGGTTTGCTGTGTGAGGGGAACTCTGGAAAGAAAGAAAGTCCAGGGTTTGAGTCTGGCTCTACCACTGGGCAGCTCCAAGTGGATGCGCATGGACAAAGAATGAAACCCATGGGCCTCAATTCTTTTCGTGTATAGAATGGAATGAACACCATCCACGGATGCTGTGGGAGTACGTAAGAAAATAAAGGCAAATGGGTTTTGTAAACGGCACATTTCTTGAGAGATACGAAAGCATGATTACAGGATGAGAGAACAGAAGAGCTGAGAAGACCGAAAAGGACACTTATATCTGGACCAGAGCGAGGTCTGAGCAGGAGGGCTCCAGAGGATTAAAGAAGACGAGTTAATCGCGCTTCCAAGGCTTCAGAGAAGGCGAAGGACAGAGCGCCTCCTCAGGTCACAGGAGCATCCGGTGGTGGGGAGGGCCGACACACGAATGCCCTAAAGCCCCAAGAGGAAAGGGTCCTGGGGGGAGGGGACGCGATGCGGACTGACCCTACAGGGGAGGGGCGGAGTCCTTAAATGCCAAGCCAGGGCCCCATTGCTAAGGTAGTAGGAGCCACGCCAGGATTTTGAGCAGGATCGCTAAGTGGCGGCGTCTCCCCACGCGCGCTGAGGAGGGAACAGTTGGGAGAGCTTAGCAGCGACTGCGAGAGGATGTGCCACCCACTGCCCCGGGGCGGGGGTGGGGGGTAGGGAGGGCACGGGGGAATCACAGTCTAGGAGGGCCTGGACTGGGACAGAACAGTCACAAGGGTCGGGCTAGAAGGGGCCTGATTTTTCCCCCTCCTCCCGTACACATGTGCATACAGCAGGTACACACTAAATTCTGTACCTACAGAAAGTGGAAAACACCAGAACCCGGCAGAAGGCGACATGCGAGGTTTACTTGAAGTTTGAAAAGCTAGGGGCCGGGAAGCGAACGCCAAGAAGCGGAGTGGCAGAGTACGGGAGTGAGCGAGCGGTTGTGTCATTGAGCAAGCGCTCGCCAGCCGGGCGCCGTGAGGCAGGAAAACCGGAGGCCAGTGGGACTACATTTCCCAGCAGCATCAGCGGCGGACGGGTCACTTCCGCCAGGGGGCGGGGCCGAGGGCGGGGTGGGAGAGGCGCAGGGAGGCATGGACGCGCCGCGCCGTCGCCGCCGGGGCGCGTGATGTATTTCCTGTGCGCCGCCTAGCGTCTTGGTCGCGCCAGTTCTTCTTGCCTTAGAGACGTGAAGGTGACAGCGGGAGGTGACCGGGTTGGTTCCCGCGATGCTGGCGGCACGGCGGCTGCTCGGCGGGTCTCTCCCCGCGCGGGTGTCTGTACGGTTCAGCGGCGACACGGTGAGTCCCGGCCTGGCTGGAGCCACGGGTGTTCGCGGGCGGGTCTCGCTGCTGCGGCTTTGCGGGTGCTGTCGCTTGGGTCTGTACTGCCTCCTAGAGAACCCTCCTCATCTCCCCAGCCCGGCAGGAAGGTTGCTTCTCCAGCCAGGGTGTAGAAGGTAAGGGGAACGGGTTCCAGTAAGAAGCTGACTCCTCTCCCCAGGCCAACTCCCCGGCTCCTTGGCTTCCCTTATTTAACGGTCCCGCGGCCTAGCGGGAATTTTTGCAGGTGGTGAAGCGCCCGTGTCTCATTGTCCCGTTTTACAGATGCAGAAAACAGTTTTGGAGAGGAATGTGCGCCTCCCGATTCCCTGTCTGGAGCTCTGCTACCTGTAGTGGCTTTTAAGGCGAAGGAAGTCTGAAAGCCAGTCTGCCTTAGCCCTCAGTTGGGGTGCTCACCCCTGGGTTATGTGGCATTGCAGACTCCACCTCTTCTCATCAGTTTTACCCCAAATGGGTCTCTCTCCATCACCTTTGTGTCCCAGCCCCAGTGAGGCATTTCTTTTCTATTGGTAAAAGCATTTTGCCTTCGGCAGAGTTAGTACTGTAAAGTTCTGGCCTAATTAAGTTCCAGTCCAGCAGGACAGACAGCCAGACAAGTAAGTGGACATGACACCGCACTGTGGTTCAGATGTGGGCTTTGGTCACAGACACACTTGAGCTCAAATTCCATTGGCTGCTTTTGACTCTAAGTCCTTCCGTATGTTCATTTTGCTCTGAGCCTCAGTTTCCTCCTCTGTAAAATCACGCCTGTCTCAGGGTTATGAGGATGAAGTGCGGTCTTGAATGTATAATGCTAGCGCCAGCTAAACAGGAAGTGCTTACTAAGTGGTGGTGGTAGTTATGACACCTGAGGTTTAGGCCCCTACCTTCTCCCCAGCCCAGCCCCCTCTGATCAGTGGGACCCAAAGATCTATAGCTTCTCGCCTGGCCTTTCATGACCCCAGAGCTCTTTGGGCCTCCTGACCTTCTGTGTCCATAGACAGCGCCCAAGAAAACCTCATTTGGCTCACTGAAGGATGAAGACCGGATCTTCACTAACCTGTATGGCCGCCATGACTGGAGGTGAGATGGCGCCCTTATCCTGGTGGGTCCAGGGACAGAGCCTCCCCTTCACTGCCTTCCCTGCTCTGTTCAGGCTGAAAGGTGCCCAGAGTCGCGGGGACTGGTACAAGACGAAGGAGATCCTGCTGAAGGGGCCTGACTGGATCCTGGGTGAGGTCAAGGCGTCGGGCTTGCGGGGCCGCGGAGGCGCTGGCTTCCCCACTGGCCTCAAGTGGAGCTTCATGAATAAGCCCTCAGATGGCAGGTGTGTGTAGGGAGGTAGAGATGGGGTTGCAGGAGGAACCTCGGGGGTGGCTGCGGCTTCCCCAGGCCTTTGGGTTGTTTCTTTGGAGTGAATAAAGTGGGAAAATGTCACCGGAGATTAAGTAGGTAGAACTCAGTTCTCTCTGGTCTTCCTCAGGGAAGACTTGAGGAGTAGCAGAATTAACACAAGATTTTGACTCCGGCCGACTTAATTGATCAGTTCCTAGCTTCCTAGCTCTGCCTTCTAATCATATAGCTTTGGGCAGTCTCCTGGCCTTTCCCTCCCCTCCCCTTTAATTCTCCCCCCACCGCCACTTCCACCCCTGACCTATGGATGTTGCCGTCTCCCCTTAACAACGGAATCTCTGAAGGCGGGGCGTCTCCTCCCACACGCTCGCGGTGTGCACCCGGGGCCTGGCACCCCGGCACACTTGGGGGGGACCCAGCACATCTGGGGAGCCTGGTGCACCCAGGGCCTGGCGCACCCGGGGTATGGTTTGTGGTTCCACAGCAGACGTGCTAACCGCTACACTATGGAGCCACCCCGCTCCTGGCCTTTTGGAACCTCATTTTTTGTTTTTGTTTTTATTGTAAATAGGTTTTGTGTAGGGATTGAAGAGGTAATGTGTAACAGCTTTTGGCCTGTGCGTTGGTCAGCAGATAGAAAGCAAAGGATAAACATTGGCCACTTTATACCTCTTTTGGCTCCAGAGGTACAGTGGAGGTTCAGGAAGGTGCTCTGTGACCAGAGCAGAATGTGGGCTCTCGAGAAAGCACAGGGAGAGACATTGGGACTGAGCAGAACAAAGACCTTTCCTGTGCTCATAGCCACCCAAAGGTAGAACAGGCAGTGAGCTCCTTGTCATTGGTGGTGAACAACCAGAGCTCCTGGGAGCATGTTGGGAGGGCAGAGAGGGATTGGCTGCCAGAGGAGACATCTTTGAGGCTTTCCCCGGGTGAGTGGAATCGGGGTTGAAAGCCCAGCCCTGGTGGCCCAGTAGCGTAACTGACCTGCTGGCCCCAACAGGCCCAAGTACCTGGTGGTGAACGCGGATGAGGGGGAGCCTGGCACCTGCAAGGACCGAGAGATCATGCGCCACGACCCCCACAAGCTGGTGGAAGGCTGCCTAGTCGGGGGCCGGGCCATGGGTGCCCGTGCAGCCTACATCTATATCCGTGGGGAATTCTACAACGAGGCCTCCAATCTGCAGGTGGGCCGGGGGAGGGGCACCCACAGAGGAGGAGGTGTTAGGTGTGTACTCACACACCCACTTACCTGGCATAGTTCTTAGATTTTAGTGCTTGATCTGTCTGAGGTCAAACCAGGAGAGCGGTGATCACTCCTGCATGCATCGCGAATGGGACATGACCCCAAAGCCTCCTTCTCTGGGCTTCTCCTCTGGAGCCTCAACTTGGGAGGCCGTCTAGGGCTCCTGGACTCCTAAGGTGCCGGGGGGCTAGGGAACTTGCATGAGGGTTTATTTCCTGTGGAAGAGTCAGGGGGTCATTTCAGTAATTCTCAGCTTAGTGACGCCCATAGTGATTGGTCCAGGACCAGAGTCACAGCTTTCTAATAGGCGCCTACACAGCACAAGGTTTATGAGACTAACACCTGGAACAGTGCCTGGCACGTAGTAGCGTTGTGTACAAGAGTTAGATATTTTTAAATAAACGTGTAGGGTCTTCTCCTCTATTGCAAGCGCAGCACTTACTCATTATAAAAATAGGAAACCACACACACACAAGAGAAAAACCTCCCAGACTCACTACTTAGAGAAACTACTCGCTAAATTTTTATTTTCTAAAATCTTTTTTTTAAATGCACACAGTTGGAGAATTTTTAAGTGTTATTGCAATAGCATGCACACTGCCGAAGTCCCCACCCCCTCGGAGTGTCCTCCACTTGTGTCCAAAGGGAACTTTCGCCCTGGATTTGGTGATGGACTCATGGGGTCTGTACCCCCAACCCCATACACAGTGTTCCCAGGCTCTTGGGGACAGTGCCCTTACACCCCCGTCCCACAGGTGGCCATCCGAGAGGCCTACGAGGCTGGTCTGATTGGCAAGAACGCCTGTGGCTCCGGCTACGATTTCGACGTGTTCGTGTTGCGGGGGGCTGGGGCCTACATCTGCGGGGAGGAGACGGCGCTCATCGAGTCCATCGAGGGCAAGCAGGGCAAGCCCCGCCTGAAGCCGCCCTTCCCCGCCGACGTGGGTGAGCCCCGGCCCGGGCCTCGTCCTGTGGAGTCCGAGATCTGGCTGCAGGTCCCCACTGGTTGTTCCTAGGGAGTTTCTGAGCCCCTGCTGCACTGGGGGCCAGACAGAGTAGGGGAGAAGTGACGTGGAGGCTCCACCAGTGCCACCTGCCTCATCCTGTCTCAGCCCCAACGTGAGGCACCCAAGTCCCCTCCGGCCCTCCGGGAGCAAAGGACAGGGTGGTGAATGAGGCGGTGCAGCTCCTGCTGGAGTCTGGGGTGCAGTGGGGATGAGTGACAGAGGGGTGAAAGTGGGGAGCTCCTTGCCACGAAAGCAGGTCTCTGGGAAAGACCCCACTGCCAAGAAACCCACCCTGCCCCCACCCCTGGCAGCCACCAGTCTCTTGTCCCGTTTTCCCGCAGGAGTGTTTGGCTGCCCCACGACTGTGGCCAACGTGGAGACGGTGGCGGTGTCCCCCACCATCTGCCGCCGCGGAGGGGCCTGGTTTGCCAGCTTCGGCCGTGAGCGCAACTCAGGCACCAAGCTGTTCAACATCTCCGGCCACGTCAACCACCCTTGCACCGTGGAGGAGGAGATGTCTGTGCCGCTGAAGGAACTGATTGAAAAGCATGCTGGTGAGGCCCGGGGCCACCGGTGGGGCGGGGCAGGGTGTCCGTGAAGAGAGCCAGGGCTGGCAGGGCCTCGGGAGCTGGGGGTGGGGTCGGGGCTCACAGGTCCTGGGCTCAGGACTAGGCAGGTGTTCTGGCCCCAGTCCTGACCAGCCATCCTTTTGGGGACTGACTGGGGCCCCAGGGGGTGTCACGGGTGGCTGGGACAACCTCCTCGCTGTGATCCCCGGCGGCTCGTCCACCCCACTGATCCCCAAGTCTGTGTGTGAGACGGTGCTGATGGACTTCGACGCGCTGGTGCAGGCGCAGACGGGCCTGGGCACGGCCGCGGTGATCGTCATGGATCGCTCGGTAAGGGCTGGTAAGGGCTGGCACACACCCCCACCCGGCCCCGCCCCTCGCCAGCCGGCTCATGTCCGAGAACTCTTGCCAGCCCCGGGTCCTGGTTCCTGCAGCCTGACATGCAGCGAGGTAGAAGGGAGGGGAGCGAGGCTGCTGGGGGGAGAACGCCCGTGGAGTCTCGGCAGCACAGGGTGCCCTGTGGGGGGGGGTTTGGCCAGATGGCGTTGGATCAGGAGGGGCTGCTGCTCGGGGCTGGGGCCCAGGCTTTGGGTGCCTGCTCACCGTCCCTGTCCCTCCAGACAGACATTGTGAAAGCCATCGCCCGCCTCATCGAGTTTTACAAACACGAGAGCTGTGGCCAGTGCACCCCATGCCGTGAGGGTAAGTGCCCCAGGTGGGGTCTTTCTCTGGCCCACCCTGGGCTGGGCGCATGACGGATGGGCTCTGCACCCCGAGTAAACAGCTGCTGCCTCCTGGTCTGCTGTGGCTTCTCTTAGTCCCCACCCACGGTGGCCTGCACGCATCAAGTGCCATCCCCCACGCCCCAGGTAGAGGAGACCATCACGCCCTCTCTTGCTGCTGTGGCTGCAGGTGTGGACTGGATGAACAAGGTGATGGCCCGCTTTGTGAGGGGGGACGCCCGGCCGGCTGAGATCGACTCTCTGTGGGAGATCAGCAAGCAGATAGAGGGCCACACGATTTGTGCCTTGGGTGATGGGGCCGCCTGGCCCGTGCAGGTACTGTCCTGCTGGTGCACTAGGGTTGGGGGTGCCGAGAGCCCAGGGTATTGGGAGATTTTTAGACCTCAATTTATACAGTGCTCCCCGCGCCCCCAGGGCCTGATCCGCCACTTCCGGCCGGAGCTTGAGGAGCGGATGCAGAGGTTCGCCCTGCAGCACCAGGCCAGGCAAGCCGCCTCCTGAGCCCACTGCCCCGGGCTGGCGTCCATCTGTCCGGAGGGCTGTACAATAAAGCGAGTGCTGCCCATTCTCCTGTTGCAGCTTCTTTGTGGCCTTGCTCTTCACCTTGCCACCAGCGGCCCGTTACTCGTGGAAGCCTATTTTTTAGACGGGTGGAGGCTTGGGAGGGATAGGTCAGCTCAGAGTCATGTCATCAGCCCACACCTTGGTCTCCCGTGGGTCAGTGACCATCCTGAGTGTAAACAGGGTGAACAGGTGGGCATGGACCATCCTGAGCCCCCAGCCCTCAGTGCAGGAAGCAGGGGTGGGAGGGGGGCTTTCCCTGATGTCATGAGGGGGAAGCCGTGGCTTGGGGTCCACACCTGGCCCTCTGGAAGGTGGAGGCGGCAAGGTGAGGGGGGCCCAGTCTGCCCTGTGAGGCGATGGGCAGAGAAAGAACAGGCTTGCCCTGGTCTGCCGTGGTGGAGAGGTTTATTCTTGCTTCGTGATCTGGCAGTGGGCACACTTGGAAGGGAGGAAGGAAACAGCCTGGCCAAGGCACGAGGGGGTGCGGCAGCCCTCGGTCCTCCCAGCTGTGGGGAAGTCTGTGGGTTGGTTTTGGGGAGAAGCGGTGAGCAGGGCACGGCCAGCGCCCCTGCTAGTCACTGAGCTGGAAGGGTACACCGTCCAGTGGGTGCCACAGCTCCAGCCGGCGGTCACTGCGGCCCAGGCATTCGCGCCAGTGCCGCTGGCGCTCCCCACTGGCCCGGGCACTCAGCTGTACCCCGCCTGGGTGGGGGACAGAGGTCAGGAGCTACGTGGGAGCCCACTGGGCCTCCTGCCCAGCTCTCCTGCATTCCCACTCACCAATGAAGTCGTTGGCTGTGCCCAGGTCATAGTCCCATACAGACACCAGCAGGGTTTTCTGGGCCAGCTCCTCCCTCGGGCCTGCATAGAAGAATTCCTGCAGGGCAGGGGACAGGAAGGCAGGAGGAGGTGGCCTGGGGTCCTTCGCAGTTTCAGAAACAGGCTCACGCAGGTGAGCGGCTCAGGCTAGCTAGGACCTGTGCTTTCTGACCGAGGCAGGACGCTAACCTCCCCCGCCCCAGGGGGCGTCAGCCTGGCCTTGGCTTACCTCATTGAACTCGGGGTTCAGGGTCTTCTTCCGAACGCTGGTCTTGTATTTAGATTTCTTCCCCACATTTGGATGCAGGAAACTGGGGAGGATGGGGTCAGGTTACGTGTGGCCTTGGAGAGGTGAGCCCCAGAGGGCTTTCAGGAACCCCCATGCCCACCTGTTCACCCTGTTTACACTCACAGGCGGACGAAGGGGTCCGAGTAGCCATTGGCATCCATGGGGGCGAGGTGGGCGCAGCGCAGCACGCCCACCAGCAGGCCACCCCGCTGAGAGCTGTAGCACAGTGACAGCAGGATGCGCCCGCGTTCCTCCCCGGCCACCTCCGCCTCCACCTCCTGCAGGGCAGGCTGGGGTCAGCCCCCGTGTGGCCCGAAGCCTACCCACCCTCCCAGTGTTGGCCAGGATGTGAGAACTCAAGCCGGCTGCAAAGAAATCGAGCCAGTGATTTAACGTCACGATTCGATTTCCAGAGACAGTCATTGACGCAGTGCCCTGGAAGGGAACTTCGCGGGTCAGCAGCGCCCTCGAGGGCGAGAAGGGGGGCCTTGCTCAGGCAACGTGACCGGTTAGGTCAGCGCGTCTTAGTTGTGGAGAGGAAGGGAACTGACGTCACCAAGTGCCACAAACGTGCCAGGAGCTTCCTAAGTGGGTGCCCACTAAGTGCCCATCATTGCCCCCCTGCAGGGCGAGCGCAGTGTCCCTGAGGCCGCTCTGAGAGGCCGTTCTCTACCCAAGAACCTACGGGTCCTTCCAGCTACAGAACGCACCCTCTTCACCTCCCACGTCCTTGGGGATCAGATGCAGAATGTCCTTTGCCGCACTCGGCCCCGGGTGCTTCCGAAAGGACTTGAAGAGGATGCCTGGGAAGAATGTTTTTCTCCCACACTTAGTGTAGGATTCAGTTTGCAGAAAGCTCAGCCACCATGCTCGCATTCAGTTCTCAGTAAGGGAGTGCTCTGTGAGCGCCTGCCGTGCGCCATGGCACTGCCATGTGTGGGGTCTGGGACCGGAAGTGGATGGCGCAGGGTGCCTGCCCCACTTTGGCGGGACTTGCAAGGCCTTGGTTAGTTGGCAGCTGCAGTAACTTGCGGCTCCTCTAGGGGGCAGGACAGCAGCACCTGGCCCTTCAATCTGAGAGGGGCCTGGGCCAGCCCGGCCTCAGCCTTGCAGGTGGCCCACTCATCCTGTGCAGGAGGGGTTCTGGCCTGACTGTTGGTCTCCTATGGAGCCCCCTGCAGTCACCATCCAGGAGTGGCACCAGCCCCAGGAGAGGCACCCACACTACCCCAGGGGCCCACCCAGCAGTTGGAACCCTACCCTGTCCATTCTCTGCTACCCTCAGGCCACAGACAAATCCCACCTCTGCCTCAAGGTGGCCTGCGTCTCTGCCCCCCTTGCCTGTCCCCGTGCCTCACAGCTCCTCTGGACTGCCGTGACACAGGCGTCAACCTCCCTGCCCAGCCACTGTTCTGGCTGTTCCCCAGGGTTGTTCTGAGCAGTGACCACAGTGACAAAGCCTATGAGAGAGATGGCCTCAGTTTCTCCAAGCCCACCTTGTCCCCTGCCTGATGCACTTCTGCCCGGGCCAGCCCAGTCCTTTCCGCCCATCCCTGCGGCCCTACCCACCTCCTCATACAGGGACATGCCGCGGGCTGTGTCCAGGCTCTTGGGCCTCTTGGTCTGAAAGAGCAGAGAGTCTGGTCACCTTGGCCGGACACTCACTGCCCAGGGTCCCCTCCCGGCCCTCCCCCGTCTAGCTCTCCCGGCACGAGTTTCCTCGCCCCTGAACCCCCACCCCGTGCACCAGCCCCACTCACCAGCCTCCGCTTCTCCAGACACACGTTGAAGCTCCTGGCTCGGTTGGGCACCAGCTTCCTCAGGGGCACCCGCAGCTCCCCCAGGGGGGGTGCCCGCCGCCGTCTCCGCAGCCGCGGGTCCTCGCACACACACAGCCTGGTGGCCGCCCAAGTCAGGCCCGGCCGGGCTAGCCCCTACCCTGCCCTGCCCCCTCACGGCCCAAGCCCGGTCCTCACCGCAGGGTCTTACGCCCAGCGTCCTGGCAGGTGAAGCCGTGGTAGGTGAGTGTCTCTTCCCAGACAGGTCCCCTTGTGCCCCGAACTGTGTGTGTCCGCAGCTGGCTGGCCTAGGGGCCAGGCAGGGTGGGTCAGGGCCTCAGTCCCTAGGGCCCCACCCTGGCCCACCTCCCTGATGGGATTCCCGGTTGCACATCCCAGCAATGGGGAGCCGTGGGCCTGATGTCCAGGCCCTCGGAGGGAGGAGCAGGGCAGGACAGGTGGGTGACCAGGCTGGGTGTGGCCAGGGAGCAGCAGGCAGTGGTGGCCTGGGTCTCACCCTCACCTTGCTGGCCCCTGGCAGTAGGTTGGCTTTGACGTAGGTGTCCACAGAGCCTGAGGCCGGTGGCTTGAGGCCCTGAGAAGAGACAGTGGACGTGGGGCAGGCCTGTGGCTCAGACCTGTGGCCAGGGACCCCCACCCCCAATGCCACCATCACCTTGGCACGGTGAGCCGTGCAGTGCAGAGTGCTGTTGTCCGCGTCGAAAAGAAGCGTGAACTCGAGGGTGCCCAGGGCAGCTAAGGGCAGGTGGTAGAGGGGGTCGGTTCCTACCCGAAACCTCCCCCGTGGCACCGTGCCCCCTGCCCTGCCCCTCTCATCTGAGGTCAGATGCCTCGGATGCCCCAGACCCCACCCTGGCTGGGCCGGGCCCAGAGTGTCGCCCTTGTCCACTGTCCCTACTCACTGCTGTCGTCTGAGTCTCCCTCTGGCTCTAGGTCCGGCTGCCGCTGGGGCGCAGGGTGGGTGGCAGCGGCCACTGCAGGGCGTGGGTCTGGGGCACGCAGGGCAGGCTCAGCGAACGGGTTGAAGTGCGGGAAGTAGTCGGAAATGAGGTGGATGGGCCGGATGGGGCCTGGGCTCACGTCGATGGCCATGTGCTCCTGCATGCTCACCCGCGGCGGCCGCCTCCTGCCGGCTGCTGCCGTGCCCGCCATGGGGGCTCAGACACCGGGCGGGGGTTCAGTGAAGGCCCCGTGGACTGGAGATGAGGGGGCTGCACCCAACGAGTTAGGGCGAGGAGGCATCACAGAGGGCGCTGAGGGGGTCCGGGGTGGCAGGCGGGCCCTGAGGACAGCGCACGGTGAAGCGGGTGGGGTGGGGGAGACATAGAGGTTCCAGCCTGGAGGGGGACCCAGTGAGCAGGCGGGCGGGCTGGCGGGGCTACTTACTGCTCTGAGAGCTCCACCAGGTTCGGTTCGCTGCTGGCTGTGTGCCTGACTGAAGTAACCTGTGAGAGCAGGAGTGTGACCGATGGCCTCCTGGTCCCCATGGAGGAGGAGGAAGAGGTGGGGCTCAGAAGCTACCTCCAGGGCTCAGGAGGTGGCACCTCCCTGGCCTCAACCCCAAGGGTCTCTTCTTCAGTGGGGGGGGGCACAGCCTCCCTCCTCCTCCCTCACCACCTGCACCCCACATGCGTCAGAGTTGTTTTTAGCACCATCACGAGGCTCTGCTACCTGGTGAGAAGGCTAGAGGGCCAGAGGTGACACAAGGGGTGTGAGGGGCTATGAGAGGGGTGTGTGGGGAAGAGGGAGGTGCGATGGGAGGAATGCAGGAGGAGGGAGCCTTAGGGAAGGAGGAGGGGTGTGGGGCCCCCTTGGGAGGTGTGCAGTGGGCGCATGAGAAGGTGAGGAGGGAGCACTGGGCAAGGGGGCATCTGCAGTCTGGTCCCCTTGCAGCTCCAGCTTTTGAAAACATGGGTCGGATCACTTCAACGCCTCTCTCCTCCTCTCCAGGCTTGGAATAAAATCCTAACCTATCACCCAGGCTGTCCCCTTGGTGCCTCAGGGGGTCCCGTGAGTGCTGGGGCCACCCCTCCCCCTCATCTCCACATTATTATTCTCGGTTTCCTTGAACGCCCCAAGCTTTGTGCAATGCTGCTCTTGCCCAGATTTCCCTCCCCTGCCCTTTGACTTAGCCCATTGCTGCTCACCTTTGGGTTGAAAGTCGCTGTTTGCAAGGGAACTTGGCTGACTTTTATCTGCTCAACCTTCCCTCTCCCCAGTGGTCCTCGGGATGCCACCCCTCCCCTACTCAGTCCAAGAGATTCACCCTCTTCCCCAGGCTTGTGCCTCAGGCCCTGACAATCAGTGTATTCCAAATCCAATTGGCCACATGACAAACTCAGGGAAGAGCGTGTGACCCAAGGCAGGCCAGTACAGCACAATTCTGGGTTAGACTGGCTGAGAAAGAGAAGCAGTGTTCTGCTGATGGGACGCTGGTGCCGTGCTGTCCTAGAGCTGCTGGCTTCCTCACCTCTCACCCGTGTGGCGTAGAGAATGCTCCTGAAGAACGAAGCCAACACAGTGGAAGTGGCCAGAGAAAGAGCCCCTGGATGCAGCCATGTCTGAAGCTGACCATCTCTGGCATTTGTAATCACCATTCCTCTTTTGGCAGTCAGCTGGTGCAGTTTTCTATCACTTGTCCTGGCTAATATTGGCTAGTCCGACCTCCCACCCCTCAACTCTCTCATGAAGCCCTGGTCTATATAATTGCTGTACAATTCCACTATTATCTCAGATTGATTAATGTGCAGTCGCACAATTATCTGTGTGACCTGGTCTGAGGTCTCCTTCAGACGGAGCCCCAGCCCCCACCAGAAGCAGGACAGCATCTGGCTGGTCTACAGATGTGGCCCCAGCACGGCAGCTGGCCACGGTGGGCGCTTGGCAGTAATGTGCAGGGCTCCCCTCCACATTCCTACAGCCTGGCACATGGTCAGCCGGCCGCGGAGGAGGGAACGGCGCAGCGGCGAGGAGTTTGCACTCGAGCCAAAGAGGGCCTGGTTCAAATCCCCACTTGGGGTGAACTTAGGCAAATTATGTGTCCCCCCTGAGCCCCAGTCTCACCAGCCAAGGACACTGTTGGCTGCACCACATGGGGCTGTCATGAAGGTGAAATGAGAGAAATTATGCCAAGTACCTGGCACACAGGAAGTGCCCTCTGCTGTGACAGTGTGATTGGACAGAGGTACCCCAAGCAGAAGACCAGCTCTCCTGTGGGGTCTGCCCAAGGTCAGGGCTCCAGTGCAGAAGACCCAGTCACTGCAGAGTTGACAGACTCTTTATTCAGTCCTGGAGTGGAGCTGCCCAGGCCGGGGCTGCTTAGGGGCAGGTCTTCAGCCCTTGGGCCACCCAGAGACGGCTAGTTGGGGCTGGTAGGCACCAGGTGCTAAGAGCTGCAGGGCGAACTCTGTGATTGCAGCTGTGAGCCCCCAGACACGATGTGGCCCGTGAAGGAAGACAGGCATTGTGTAGTGCAATCTGCCCTCACGGAAGTGGGTATAGCCCTGGTTCTCCACCTGCAGCAGGTGAGCTAGGGACAGCGCAAACACCTTGTCCACCTGTGGGCAGGAGGCAGGGAGAGGGTGGGCAGAGGACCGACCATTGCAGCCTCCTCCGATTGGGATAGCCAGGCCCTCAGCACCACCCCGCACTCACCTCCTCAAGGTTGGGCTTGAGGCTCTGGGGATCCAGTGGGCCCACGCCGGCAAGCACTGGCATTATGGTGGCCCTTGTCTGGCACAAGAAGGCAGATAGTCAGGGGAGGCATGGTCTTGGCAGGGCTTTGGAGCTGAGGAGGGGCAGCTGGGAGGAGGACCCCGCCTTGCCATGCAGAAGCCTTCAGCAGTCAAGGTCAGGTCCACCTGGCCCCTGCCTGGGGGCTCACTGCAGCCAGGCTGACTGGCTCACCCGCATTCAGGTCTCTGGGCCTTTTGCAGACTGTTCCCTACAGTTAGGACAACCTTCTCTTTTACTACCCTACAATCTGCCACGTGTGATCCAGTCCCTTCCGACCCTGTGAAGCCTTCCTCAACCTTCAGCCCCCAAGCTGAGCAGGGCTGGTTCACCCTGGGGCTACTTCTATCTCAGATCTGAGCATCAGTATCCCCCATGGGAAGGGGATAAAAATACCCTTGGCCCCTCCCCAACTGGTCCTGTGAGGATGGAAGACTGCCAGGCAGGCGACTGGTGCTCCACTGCATTCCATGCCCGCGAGTCCATGACCATGCTCCTGGTGCCTGGGGTCCCGGCTCCGAGCCTACTGAATGAGGTAAGGGCTGCCGATGGCCTCAGAGCCTGGTGGGCTCACCTGGTCATATACTGGCTGCAGGATACCCCACACATGGTCCTCAGGCACCACCAGGCCCAGCTCCTCGTGGGTCTCCCTCAGGGC
>CM053510.1:2093170-2129572 GCA_028627145.1 Eidolon dupreanum | reverse complement strand
GCCTCTTGCGCCCGCGCCTCTTGCGCCCGCGCCTCTTGCGCCCGCGCCTCTTGCGCCCGCGCCTCTTGCGCCCGCGCCTCTTGCGCCCGCGCCTCTTGCGCCCGCGCCTCTTGCGCCCGCGCCTCTTGCGCCCGCGCCTCTTGCGCCCGCGCCTCTTGCGCACTTCTCAGCGTCTTTCTGCCGTCTCCAGATCGTCTACCATGAGAATGAACCGTTTCCAGAAAGGAACTGTGAGTGTCATGTTTACAGCCTGAAACCAGACTCAGTTCTGGCCTTGCCTCCCAAGATACTCTCCTGTCCCCTCTCCCAGCTCCCTAGCACAGCCTGGGTGGCAGCTGGTCCCGGTTTGTCCCTGCCACCTCCTCAAGCCTAGGAGCCCCTTGAGGGAGAACAGTGCCTGTCCCCATGCCTGGAGCTAGGCCAGCACAGGGCCAGGACGGAAGGTTCCTCCGAGGGTACTCCCAGGTGTCACCGGGGGGAAAAGTGAGACTCAAGACAACCGTGAGGACACATGGCACAGTCAGGGCAGGATGGCACCCGCCTGCCTGCAAGGAAGCCAGGCCCCAGCCGAGGCCCATGTCCTGTGGCCTCACATCCCATTCTCCCCATGCTGCTGCCCCCCCCCCGCCTCAGTGCCTTATATCCTGTGGCCCCTCCGTCCCAGGCCCTCGCCCCCATGGCCCCACGCACTCCCGTGTGGGATCTGATCTCGAATCTTTCACCAAGCCTTTGC
The DNA here is from genome assembly GCA_028627145.1 of Eidolon dupreanum. Taxonomy (NCBI): domain Eukaryota; kingdom Metazoa; phylum Chordata; class Mammalia; order Chiroptera; family Pteropodidae; genus Eidolon; species Eidolon dupreanum. The sequence continues at coordinate 2,128,839 of CM053510.1, read as the reverse complement.
CCGCTTTGTGTGACATTCTGCCTCCAGATGCGCCGGCTCTGCTTCTGCCCGTCTGCCCGTCTGGCCGCCACCAGACTCCCTGTCTCCACGCCGAGCAGTGGATGGCGCAGGGGACAGCCCAGCAGAACCAACAGGCCAGGCCGGTCGCTATCTGGTTCAGACACCCACACTTCTCAGTCGGCCACACCCCCCCTTGGCTCAGGTGGCCCTGGAACAGATGTGGCAACTCCAGACTAGCAGGAGTCACCTGGTGAGCAGTAAAATCCAGGGGCTGGGGTGGCATCAGAGAATGAAAAAATCATCGGGACCGTGGCAGCCAACGCTCCTCCTCTGGGAAGCCCTCAGCCAGCACAGCTCGGCAGCCCTCCCAGGTCTCTGCCGTGCACCGCCTGCCCTACCTCCTCCTCGACACATGGCTCCTTCATTTGCACCATCGTAATGTGCCGGGACTGGCCTCAGGTGGAGGAAGGAGCCTGATGGGCCAGGGCATCTGAGGCTATAGCGAGTATGTTGGTCCTTCTTTTATTTTCCCATAGACTGTGTGATCTTGGGCCAGTTGCTGCAGCTCCCTGAGTCTGAGATAATGACAACGCTTAATTGTGTTGGTTCTCGAGAGGATCGCGTGGGAAGATGCAAGAATAGACCAGAAAGAGCGCAGTTCCTGGTACAAGATCAGTGATCCTTAACTCTGGCTACTAACATTTCTGCAAGTTGTTTCTCAAGCATCTGCTGGGTTCTGGAAAGTGGGACAGCAGCTCCGGGCAGAGCACGTTAGAACCTGTGTGCCCCGAATGAGGTTCTCCTTGGGTGCGCCTGGAGCCAGCCCAATGGGAGCGCGAGCCCCCCGCAAACCCGGTAGTTTCAGATGTGGATACCGACAGGGCAGTCAGGACGGGGATGGGGTGGGTGACCAAGGAGGCCTGGCACCCTCAGCCCCTGGATTATGCACTTCAAATGGGTGAATTCTATCTCAATAAAGCTGTGAAAATTTAAAAAAAACATAAAAACAAAAGAAACAGAAAACCAAACCCATAATAAGCCCGAAGAGCCCATAAGCAAATGAAAATATGCTCAACTTCCAAGCATCGGTAAAATGGAATGTAAAACAATTGTAAGACGCCTGTGTCTACCCATCGCATGACTTTCCTGGTGCTGTCATAACAAATGGCCACAGACGCGGTGGCTGAGGACAACAGAAATGTGCTGTCTCACTGTCTTGGAGGCCAAAAGTCCAAAGTCAAAGTGCCTGCACGGCTCTGCTCCCTCCCGAGGCTCTAGGGCATGTTGACTTGAAAAATAGAAGTCAGTTATGTCACAATAAACTTGGGCTTATTCAGGAACAGCGAAGAATTGCATTTCAGGACAGGCAAGCCATGGTAAGAGCCATTCACACAAGCGTGTGAATTTATAAATTATTTTTGGTGAATCTGACGTCTTTATGAATTCTCCCATTCATGAACATGGTATATCCCCCTACTGGTTCAGCTGTGTTAATTTTTTTCAATACAACATTGTAATTTTTTCCACTAGCGTATCTTCAGTTAGATGCATACCTAGGTAGCTTATTTTTATTGCTATGCTAAAAATTACACTTTCTAGAAATGTGTAGGTGAAGTATGAAAATGCAATTTTCTTCTTTGTGCTAATCTCATTTTCATTACTAGTCCTAACAATAATGGGATTTTTATGTAAATGAAGATAAAATTTGTTGAAATTGATGGTTTTGCTTTTTCTTTTCAATTCTAACACTTTATTGTTTTTATTTTTGTTTTAACATGTAGACTGGGACCTCCAGCACAATGTTGAAGAGAAGTAAATGACAATGGGAATTATTGTCTAGTACTTGTTTTTAATGAGACAATATCTAACAATTCACCTTTGAGTATGTTTATTGTAGGTTTTTGGAAGATTTCTTTACCAGGTAAAAATGTTCCCTTCTATACCTAGCTTGATGAGAAATCTTGTTTTATTTTAAATTATGAATGGATACTGAATTTCATCATGTTTTCTTTTTCTGTTGAAATGATCATATGCCTTTTCTCCTTTAACCTACTGATACAGTGAGTCATATTAGAAGACTTTTTTGTGTATCATAAAATTAGTTAATAAAATCTCACGCACTTCTACATCTCTGTTCATGCACAACATCACCTATTATTTTCTTTCTCTTACTTCCTTTCTCCGTTTTTGGTATCAAGGATGGACTAGCTTTATGGAGTAAATTGGAGAGCATTCCCTTTTTTCTGTTCTCTGAAAGATGCATGTAAGATTGGGATTATCTATTCCTTAAATGGCTGGTAGCACTCTACCTATAAACCCAGCTGGCCTAAAGATTTCTTTGTTGTTATTGTCATACGTGTGTGTGAGTCAGCAGAGAATAATATGACTCCGAGGTGACTGTGGTGGCTTCTAAGACAACCCAGTGAGTCTTGCCTTTGGGTGTTTGTGCCTGGTGCTCTAATCCTCTCCACCTAAGGATGGATTGGACCTAGTGAGTTCCTCTTAAAGAACAGAATACAGCGAAAGTGATAAGATGTCATTTATAAGACTTGCTTATAAAGGATTATGATGCACAGAACATTTAAAAGATTATACACCATGATTTAGTGGAGATTTATTCCAGGAAGGCAAGGGGTGAGTCAACATAAGAAAAGCAATCAATGCAATACACTACGTTAATAAAATGAAAGGGAAAAAAACACACGATCTAGGAAGACCAGGTGCTGTAGGCGTAAAAAAAATTTTACAAATAAGAGATTGTAAGCTGACAAGGTCCTTGCAATCTGTGTGGTCAACCAAGGGTTCCCTCACCTAAAAATAAATAAATAAATACATACGTAAATAAATTAATTAATTTAATTAAATGTTAATATCTATATCTATATCGTTTATATCTACATCTGTATCTATGTATCTTATTCAACAAATTCAACACCGGTCCATAATTTTAAAAAAACCCCGCCAAACTAAGAGTTGGAGGGAACTCTTTAACATGATAAAGGGCATTTATGAAAACCTACAGTGGAACCTTGAAGCTCCTAGTTGCTGTCAGGACAGAGTTTGACTGTGTCAGCAAGACTGAAATGCAGCTGGCACTGAGGCTAAGGGTGCCCCCAGAGGGCAAACGAGTGTCTCAGATGAAATGTTTGCCAGTAATGGAGTCCAGAGGATGACTTTTAATAGTGAAGCTGAGTTGACAAAAGCGGCCAGGGCCCATCCAGAGCCAAAGATGGCTTTCCGTATTGCCACTGACGATTCCAAAGTGTTAAATAAATTTGGAAGAGCCACCTGCCAGCGCTCTGCTCGTGTCCTGTGCCTGGGAGAGTCGGCTGAAACACCACCCAGTAGCCGCTGCTTCCACTGGTATTAATGTGTAGCGGCGGCTGCGAGTGTAGCCAGAACTAAGTAACTTAATCACTGCTGGTTTTGAAATGTCTTTGTAAGGACGGTTGCCACAGATGGAACAGTACGGAGGTGAAAAGATAGGTGTCACACGTATCTGTGTTCTTGTGGAAACTACTTGACTATCTGTTTTGTATGGATTTTTATTCATTTTTATTCATTTACCAAACATGTTGCTGAAGAATGCCCCTCGGCTGCTGAGCAAGCGTTTGCAGCTTATATGTTGGCAGAATGGGCCAGAAGCTTAGTGTTGTGAACTGTTTTAAAAATAAAGTATCTTATACAATCAATATATATATATATATGCTTTACTGTTGAATTGTACACCTGAAGCTTACTGGATTTCGATAACCAATGTCACCATAATAAAAATAAAGTTATCTTGAAAAAATAAATCAGTTATGTTTCTATGCACTATCAGTGAACAATCTGAAAAAGAAATTATGAAAACAATTGCATTTACAATAGCATCCAAAAGAATAAAACACCTAGGAATACATTGAACCAAGGCAGCGGAAGACTTGTACACTGAACTGTAAAACATTGCTCAAAGAAATTAAGGAAAGTATAAAGAAATGGAAAGACATCCCATACCCATGCACTGGAAAACTCAAGTTTGTTTGTTTGTTTGTTTGTTTTTTAAGTATAATTCTATTTTATTTTTTTCCAGAGGACAGTTTTTCTTCAGTCCTTAAGGATTTAGCTCTTTATATAGGCTTTGGCAGAGGTTGCAGTTCTAAATCTGGGTGGGGGTGTTCACTCCTTCTTGGCTTCACAAGAACGACTCCTGATTACCCTGCTGTGAATGGCGCAATTCGTGCAGTAATGTAGTTACACGCATGACTTGGGAAGCACAGAGGTGTAAAAGACTCACTGTTCCGAAACATCCTTCAAGGCTGCAATCTCTACTATATTTTGAACAATGAATTTCTTAATGTCCTTATCCTTGGACACACATTGAGCGCAGTTGTTACAGAGAACAGGCTGCACGTGGCCGCAGCCACTTTGGGCACCATCATTGCTCCTTCTTCTCTTACTCATCTCGGAAACGAGGACCTGAGAGCTGGAAACTCAACAAGTGTTAACACGGCAATCGTCACCCAAGTGATCTGTGATATAATCCAACCTCTGTCAAAACACCGAGGTTTTGCAGAGATGGGAAAGCTTATTCTCATATGTCATTACAAGGGGCTCTAAAGAGCCAAAACGACATTTAAAAAGGAGATCCAGATTGGAGGACTTACATCTCATGATTTCTAAACTTACGACAAAGCTGTAGTAATTGAAAACGGCGTGCTACTGGCTTAAGGACAGACATATGTACCAGCGGAACAGCATTGGGAGTCCAGAAATAAACCCGAACACCTATGACCAGTCGCTTTCCAATAAGGGTGCCCAGAGCATTCAGTAGGGAAAGAATCGGTTCTTCAACAAATGGTATTGAGACAATTGGATAACTACATGCAAAAGAAACGGAATACCTATCTCACTCCAGGTATAAAAATTAACTCCAAATGGATCAACAACATAGTATAAGAGCTAAAACAATGAAACTCTTAGAAGAAAACATAGGGCTAAATCTTCATGACCCTGGATTTGGCAATGGATTCTTAGATTTGACACCAAAAGCAGGAACAAAAGAAAAAATAGATGAATTAGGCTTAAACGAAATTTAAAACTTTTGTGTATCAAAGGATGTTATTTAAAAAGTGAAAAGACAACCTATAGAATGAGAGAAAATATTTGCAAATCATATATCTGATAAGGGTTCTATATCTAGAATATATAAAGAACACTTACAACTCAGCCACAAAAAGGCAAACAACCCAATTTAAATACACTGGAAAAAACGTGGTGATTTCCCAACATCATAAATACAGATAATGTCCCTGAAGTGTAATTTTTAAATGGTTGGTGGTTATTTGAATTTCACCTCCACGAAAATAAAAGATGATAACTCCATTTGCTCCCGTGCTTTCTGGCTCTTCTCACGAGTGTGCTCTGATGAAGCCGGCTGCCAAGTTGTGAGCTGCCTGGGCCAAAGGCCCATGTGACAGGACATGAAGGTGGCCTCCCGAGACCAGCCAGTGAGGAAAGGGCCCGCAGCTCGATAGCCTTCAAGGAGCGCATCCTGCCACAAACAGAGAAGGGGACGTTGGAAGTGGGTCCTTGGCCATCTGAGGCCTGAGATGGCTAGTGTTGACCTTAAAAATAAAACGGTTCATTATTTTACCAGCCAAAAAAAAAAAAAATTTATTTGGAAACAGCAAAAAAATTGCAATCCGGGACGAGCAAGCTATAGCAGAAGCCATAGACAAGTCCAATGACCAAAGAAGAGGTAAGTTTATTATTTTACGGAGAAAAAGGAGGCCATTGGGAGGTTCGTTTTAAATGACAGTCCCTTGGAGAAAGGCGAGCGTTGAAGGGGCGAGAGTCTGAGCTGCAATGCTCGGGCGGTGCGTTACTAGTAGGAGGCGCAACGTATGTATTTTCCCCTTGGGGACTGCAGCTGAGGTCACGAGGCCCGATCCCTTTCTCCAGAGGAGTCTTCTGTTGGGTCCCGGAATTGAGGATTCTTCCCGTAATTGACATGGAGTGGTGCTGTGCGAGAGCTCTGACTTCCGGCCTCCCTCCCGACTTTAGTTTAGTGAAGTTCGCCATTTTCAACGTTCACATTGGAGTGCAGGCTGATGCTTTGACTACAGTCTTGTCATCTCCACGTGAGATAACTGTGCAGCCCTTCCTGGTCGAAGACGGAGAGAGACACACACAACAGCACCGGGCTGGTCCAAAGCTGTTCTGAATTCCAGCCAGGAAAATGTTGGTAGTTCTCTGATTAAGTTCCAAAGTCTTCACGCTCTTGGCTCTGCTCTCTGGGTCTTGGTCCCCTGAGCCATCCTTCCCATTTCAATAAAGGGTGAATGTGTTTTCCACCAAGTGCTTTTCTCAGCCTGCTTCCTGCCAGTAGATTTGCTCGAGACCCAACCTGAGCCTCCTCCTTGGAGAATCCTTTTGCTGTTCATTACGTCAATTTTATTTCAAGTCCACAATGCTGTTGTGTCATTCAGCCCAACAGCCGTCAACCCCTGGGTGACGGGTGCCAGGAACCCGAAGAGAAACACCTGGTGCTGTGAGCAGGGCAGCCAGACAATTACCGCGGGCTGCGGACCTCCTGTCCCTCGGCTTGCTGACTGGGCCCACCGCACAGACAGCGGGCTTGGGTGGTGACACAGCGTGGGCACACTTGCACTCTGGGCGACGCTACTTTATGGCAGTTCTACTGGATTTTATGAAGCCCCTGCTGTAAGCTTAGCCAACGAAGCCAGATGCTACGCTGGGAGGGGCCAGACCCTCCATCCGTGATTCGTATTCATCTTCGAACAGGCACAGTACACCTGTGCTCGGCTCCCCAGGACGCTGAAAAGTCCAGCCTTAGCATGTGACCTGTCAGTTGCATGCCATTGTCCCCTAGAATCCAGGTGTGACATTTCATTGATGACGCTTTCCACATTAGACATCCCAATGCTTGCTAAAGCGTTTTCTAATAATATTTCTTGGTCCTCTTTAGGTTTTTGAAGTGACATATTCTGATTCACACATTTTATTAAAATCTATTTATATTATTTCTCATAACTTTGCTCATTATAAATGGAGCCCTCCTTAGCACAAGCCCCAAGGCTCCTAGGCACCCCAGGACACTGAATGTGCTCTTTGGCCATGAGATGTCCCACAACTTGCCTTGCTATCCCTTGGCCCCTTTTATTTCAAGATCGTCCTTTTTGACGTATGCGACAAGGACCTCAGGGAGCTGGAACCTCTGACTTATTCCTCTTTTCACTGTGTATGTAAGTAATAAACCTTAAATCTCAAAGCGATTCATTGTGTCTTCACCAGCCAAATCAGTCAGGCCTTGACCTTGGCTAGCCCCGTCGTGTGTGGGCTTGACTTGCTGCACTATTAACTGTATAATGAGCACCCCTCTGATGCTCCAAGGCACCCATTTCCAGATGAGACCTTAGCCACCCTTGTGCTTATACCTCTTAGTGCCTCTGGACAACTCAGGACGGCCGCCAAGGCCCACGGGTTTCCGGTGTGAACGCCTGCAGCCACCAGGCACACTCCCAGGCACACTCCCCGATCCCAGTGCTGGCTGTACGGAGGCCTCGCTGGAGACCGAGCTTGCTGGTTCTGATCTGATGGCCCTTCGGACAGTTGCCCCTTATGTCTGAGTCACGGAGGTAGGATCCTACAGGTGCAGCTTGGTCATAGACACCTCCTTGCTACAGTAAAGATGGCATCTTCAGGATTAAGCCAGACATAGGTCATCAGGCAGAAGCAGTGCCCGTCACCCTCGTCCCCCCATCCTCTGTCTCTAGCCAGACTGTGATGCTGAGGGAAGCCACCTTCCTCCCAGATCCCTTGACCCTTTTGGGACCCCTAGGAACAAGTGAGTGAATGGAAGAGGAGTCTCGTGCATTTTGAAGCTCGGGTGATGGAGCTCACGGGGATCCGCCCCCCAGGGGCCTTTTGGAGTGTGAGACCCAAGGGCCAGCCCAGACGGCTGAAGTGAGGGCTGCTGTCAGCACCAGATGGCGCCTGACCAAGCACGCGCCTCACCTGCACTTCTGCTGACTCCTGAGCTGTGCCGGTTCTAAGAACAGAACTACTGGTCTACAGCCACGCCACCCTGAACAAGCCCGATCCCATCTGATCTCGGAAGCTGAGCAGGGTCGGGCCTGGTCAGTACTTGGATGGAAGACCACCTAGGACGACCAGATGCTGTAGGTGTAAAAACTTAAAAAATAAGGGGTTGTAAGCTGACAAGGTCCTTGCAATCTGTGACGTCAACCAAGGGTTGCTGCGCCTAAACAATGAACAAACAAACAAACTGTTAAGGGTGGAAATTTTTCAAGTGAGCCAACTAGCTAAGTCAGCTACAGGGAAGAAATATCTTTAGATACCAGAAGTTGTCCTACTTGCTTGGGTGTGGTTTTAGGAGATGTATTGTATAAGATAGGAAGATGGCCAATGTCTGCTTCTGTAATCTGCTCACTTATTAACCAGAGTGTGGTACTAGGTGATGTATTGTGCTAATGACCAACTTCTGCTTCTGTAATCTGCTTGTTTGTTTGATGTAGTTTTAGGCTTTATAAGCTGCCTCTTTTGGGAATATAAGGGTGAAGACTTCCCAGTAAATCAGTAACAAGGAGGTGACACCTCTAGGCACCACAGCCCCCAGGAGGAGGCACAACATTCCAGGATACAGATAGCAAGACTGCCTACCAGGCTATGTTTGATCTAGCCATTCCCCAGATACATTTATCTTTGTAAAGGACATTAACGGCTAATTTCTGCTTTCTGTAACTTCCTTACTTGCTTTGCTCTAGGATATAGTGAGAGGTTTGATAACTGTCTCTCTCTAAAACCCCGGGACTGATCTCCTCTAACCCTGCATGGTAGAGAGTCAGTCTCAGGCCAGCTAATAAAGGCTCATAATTAACCTCGATTGGCTCCGTGGGCCTTCGATTCAGTCCCGCCACAACAAAACAAATAAATAAATAACAGAACTACAAAATGGATGGCCTCCCAGCACCCTAACACAGCAGTCCCCAACCTTTTTGGTACCAGAGACCAGTGCTCCTATGAGAATCTAATGCCTGATGATCTGAGACGGTGATGCTGGCACTGGGGAGCAGCTGCAAATACAGATGAAATATGGCTCGCTCACCAGCTGTTCATCTCCTGCTGTGCAGCCTGGTTCCTAATAGGCCACGGACTGGTACCCTTCCATGGCCCGGGGTTTGGGGACCCCTTCCCTAACACACAGCACAAAATGATTCATGTTTCACTTTGAGCCGAATTCTCCCAGCTTCAGCAGCTGTCATAAGATCTTACCTTCTCACGAAACCCGAAAGAAAGGCTCATCTATTGAACATGACACTCAGGAAAATATTGACTTTGGCATCTTGCTCCCACCCTGTAAAGCAGGGGTCCCAGGTACCAGGCTGTGGCCTGTTAGGAATCAGGCTGCATAACAGGAGGGCAGCTGCTCCCCAGCACCAGCATCACCGCCTCAGCTCCACCTCAGATCATCAGGCCTTAGATTCTCATTGGCGCACCAGTTTCTGGTGCCAAAAAGTTTGGGGACCACTGCTATAAGGGACAGAGGCCAGACCAAAGCCGAAGGGGGTGCCACTGAACACAATCCTCTAATTAGAACTCCCAGGAGGATTCGACCCTTCCTGCATCCTGATGTAGACCCAGCTAAGCTGCAAAATTTACCAAAGATATGAAACGCGCGATTGACAACCCTGATGACCATTTCTCGTAGGACAATTAAGAATCGAAACTGGCCTCATAAAGTGCTTTCCACTAGGAGGTGCTCTCAAGTCCTCCTGACCGGGCAGATGGTACACGAGGTCCCCAAATCAATTGCTGTCTTTTTTAAGTCGAGGCTGTCCAGGTTCAGGTGTCTACACCTGTGCCACTGATAGAGACACCTTCGCTCAGCCTTCTGGCTGCTCTGTGAGTGCGGCTTGAGTCGAGAACTCGGCCACCCATTGCGGGATGCCACTTCGGTCTGAAATACTCAGTGAGACACTTATCAGCCCTGTTGCCATCCAGCACTATTTGATTAATTCAATATTCTGCAGGGGTCCCAGAATCTAAGATAATCACTGAATTCCAACAATATGTTATTTATTGAAATCTTTCAATTGAACACCTTTTAAATTTTAATGGGAGTCCTACAGACAACAAAATGGCCATTACCGGAAGGGAAGGGGGTGGGGGAGGACGGAGAAGGTAAAAAGGGGTCAAGTACATGGTGACAGAAGGAGACTGGACTCGGGTGGCGAGCCCACAATAGAGTATACAGATGATGTAGTAAAGTCGTATGCCTGAAATTTATGTTATTAACCAGTGTTATCCCAATAAATTTAACTAAAAATAAATAAAGGGGAGTCACATTTTATAATAAAAGGCCTCTGCAATGACAGATTATACCCATATGAGGCCTCTAATCTTCTCGCCTCTAGATGATAATTTTATTAGCAGGTGGAGAGGGTCTAAAATACTGGAAATGGTAGCAAAATAAAACGCCGGCACCTCTGGGCTCTTTATACCCACATCCGGATCTAACTGCCCCCCGTAGTACGGTTGGCTATGATCTTTCGCATTCATCCACCTTCCTGTCCCCCTGAGTAATGTGACTCTATACCTAAAAGTTTTACATTTGGCTCAAAATTATTATATTTTGAATTCCAATGAAACTACTCATTGGAGCATCCTGATAAACTCTGCCTAGATGCCTGGCTCATTCCTGATGGTGACAGCACTCTGAACGGCCAGGTCAATGTCAATGGATGAACTTAATTCCAGGGGTGACTCCCATGTCACCTTCCCCTTTTATACTCTCCTCTCCTTTCTTTAGATTACTCTAAAAAAAATCACACCCCGCCTCGAGTCTCTTCAAGAACAGAACTTTAAGTCTTCGCTACTCTTCCCCCTTTTTCTCTTATACCCAAAATACCTCCAAAAATATATATATTCTTAACTAAAACTTCAGCCCATGCCCTTAATCAAATTGTTGGGTTAACCATGAGCCAAAGAGGCCCCACCCACTCTAATTACTGCCTACTCTGCTGACCTTCTCGAAACTTTAGTTGAAGGTATTTCCCCCACCCCATAGCCCTAAGATTATCTCAAAATTTTCAATTGTCGTTAAATGGTATACCAAACTCATTTCTTTCTTTTAATACCAACTTTTTTGATATATTGCATATACCCTAAAATTCATCCTTGCAATATGTAGAATTCAGTGGCTTTTAGTATATTTATAGACTTGTGCAACCATTACTACCTTCTAATTTTAGGGTTTTTATCACCCCAAAAAGAAACCTCGCACCCATTAGCTGTCACTTCTCTCCTCCTCCCCTCTCCCCCCGCTCCACTGACAACCACGAATCTACTTTCTGTCTCTATGAATGTGCCTATTTGGGAGATTTCATATACATAGAAGCACACAATTATGTAGACTTTTGTGTCTGGCTTCTTTCACTTGGCATAATGTTTTCCGAATTTATTCATTTGATAGCATGTATCAGTCTCTCAGTGCCAGCAGAAATGTCAAACCAGGCAACCTCCAGCTTGCCCATGCACCCCACTTTGGCTGCACCCCACTTTGGCCTCACCCCTTAACTACAATAAAGACCCAGCTGCAGGCTTCCTATTCACTCTAGCTCCATTCTAGCCCCAACCAGTGCCTTTCTCCTTGGGAAATCCTTTTGGTGTTTTTGCTGTTAAAATGTGATAAATCAATTTTATGCCATGTCTCTTGGACCCTAAGCGCCTCCATTATCTAAGGCTGCAATCAAAGCGTTGGCTTCGGGGGACCTGGTTGCTGGCAGAATCAATCTTTTCTCGGGTTATTGGGCTGAGAGATCGGGCAGGCTGTGCACAAGTTCAGTTCCCTGCCAAGTGGGCCTCTGCACGGGGCAGCTAGCTCCATCAGGGTGAGAAAGTGACAAGAGCCAGAGAGAGTGTCGAGTCTGTGGGTCTCGTCCGTATGCCAAGAGCAGGGAGGGGGCATGTCAAGGCTTCTGACGGGGATGGAGAAACACGATCAGAAGCCATGCTCTCTGCCCCAGGTGGCTGCTCCACACACCTGGGCCGCCCTTGCACCAGCTCTACACCATTCTTTGTCCAGCATCAGGATGGATGTTAGAAATGGCTTGGAGCTGTGAAGCATTGTAGATCTGTTCCTACCCGCTCTCCAACCCTGCTCCACATTCCCAGAAACCCGCTCTTCCAAATAACCATGTCCTGGACTCAGAGAGGCTTTTTGTGTCTGGTTACCCAATCCAAACTGGAGGTGACCAAGAATCCTGCCAGGATATCGCCATATCTGCCACCAGAGAACTTTCCTTCCCGTGCCAGACACTGATGGGAAGGGCAGCACTGGTGCTTCGCCCACCTACAGGGCTCACCACGTGATCCCTTCTGGGCCTGCCTTTCACTTGCGTGTGGGGCTGACAGCTTTTGGCTCTTCACCTGCCTGAGGGTATAGGCCACCTGGTGAGCAGGCTGGGGAGAGGTGACCTGTGGCTCTCACTATAGCTGTCGCTCTCACTGTCCCCGTGACTGCAGGACCCCCGAAATCTGCAAAACACAACTTAGTAACTGACTTATGTAGGTTTGCAGCAGACTGATGGGGAAAGGGGATCCATTCACAGGCGTCACAGACTATAGCTTTAATCATTTTCTGTAAAACTGGGCCCAGAAAGAACACAGCCAGTCGTCTAGGCAAGGGGGGACCACAGGGATCAGCGAGGGACTCACTGCAGGCCCACAACTTTAATAGCTGACGTTCACTGACAGCTTACTCTGAGTTGCCAAACTTTCTTGGCTCCTGGCACCCTTAGTGCCGAAAGAAATATCCAACAGTTCTGTTTATGAATTACTGTAGGTCCAAATAACTTAATATTTACGTTCTAATAATTTAGTAATCATTTAGGAAACAAATCACATCAATAGAAATAAAAAAAATGTCACTTTTCATTCTTTAATAAACACCAGTACTTACTGATCAGCTGTGTGCCCTGGTCAGCTTCTCAAACCTCAAAATTGGGCTGGACGCCCCCAGCCTCATTTTCTGTTCTATGATGGTTTTCATTTTGTATCCTCAGAACTACAGGAAATCAGGCTTCTCAAAGACACAAAAATAAACGTGGAGTGATCTAATGTTGAAACTGTGAACCACCTGGACCTTTTAATTTGCTCAGAAATGTGCGATATCGCTGCTTCGCTCTAAAATTTAGGAAATTTAAAATATCCTCTGTGCCTTGTGAGTTTCCTGCAGGGCCTTGGGACTTCGGAAGCACGGTGCTGAGGAGTTTCACTCCCGCCATTTCTTTAACCGAGATACTTTACAGAGAAGGAACCTGGGGCTCAGACGGGTAGATCCCTCCCCCGAGGTGACAGAGCCTGGCTTCAGCGCCCCCTAGAGGCTGCTAGGACACAGCTCAAGTGAAGGCTGTTGGAGCGGAAGGAAGGGAGTCACCCCTTATGGGTGGGAGAACCCAGGAGACCTCATGCTGAAGTGGGTGCGGACAAGGGTCTGGCCTTCAGCTAGGGGTGGAGGGGGTGTGGAGGGTGAGGAGTGGGATAGCCCCAGAGGAGGAACCGTTGGGGTGAAGTTGGGGGCTCCATGACCCTCCTGTGGCCCCCTTGATTGCCCTCATCCAGGTGTTGAGAGCCTTCGCAGTGGGGTCTCAGTCCCCTTTCCCATTAGGGGCAGGGTGGTGGAAGGGACACACCAGGCTAGGGAGTTTGCATCTCTCATGGGTGTTGAGCCTGAAGCCGGGAGAGGGCAGTGGCCAAGTTTACCTGCATTGGGACAACCATTTCCCTGGCCCATACTGGGCACAGGGTGACCCTGACAGGACGCAGAAGTGAGACCCGCACCTCAAGGAGTCCCCTGGGGTGCAGTGGGCAGAAATGCCTCAATAGATAGAAAAAGGATGGGGAGTGGGCAAGGAGGCTGGGGATACTTTGAAGACTACGGGCTGGGGGCGGCTGGAGCCAGGCCTATGGAATCTGTCCTATCCTCTAGACACACAAGGGGCTGGCAGCTCGTCAGTCTCCGCTGCAGTCCCTACAGTTCACCCCAGGGGCTCCTTTCTCTTGGGCGGTTGGATTGGGACTGGCAAAAGCTGGCGAGTTCAGGGAGGGGCGGGGCTTTTGGGAGGGAGAACAGCCTGGAGGGCGGGGCTTAGGGGACCCACCCCACCAGGGTTAAGTCAGGGCCCCTGGCGACAGTGCCCCAGAGGCTGGGTCAGCCAGACACGACCGCGGACCCTTTCCTGGCCTCCAGGGCCTGAGACTTCCCAGTCACGACAATACAAAATCTCTTTATTGTTCATTTTCTATAAAAAGTCGTGCCTCCTGGTGGGCCATGGGAATAGGATGTGCAAAGCCGCGACGCACTGGGCCCAGGCCCGTAGCTGAGAGCTGGGGCAGGACGGGGGGCGGCGGGCCTGGGGAGGGGGTTCCCTGTGAGTGGGTTTGGCTGTGCTCTCACGAACCCCAGGCCCGGCAGGAGCGGGCATGAGGAGCGGACCCCAAGCTCTAGGTGGCCCTGGGCTCTGGGAGGGTCATTTCCCAAACTTGGAGGAGCAGGTAGGTAGAGGGTCCTTTCGGAAGATGGTGCAGGGATCAAGGGAAGTTCTCCCCGGCCCCCCTCCGACTTGAGACGCGGTAAACCGAGGCCAGCGAGCAGGCTGAGCCCCTTACTGCTGCTGCTCCTCGTCCTCCGGCCCGTCGCCTCCCTGCGCCTGCTCGTAAGGGCAGGGCCGACGGCAGAGGCCGGCTGGCTCGGGGCCAGGCCGAGGCCCCGCGGGCAGTGCCTCCTCCTCCGCACCCTCCCCGCGGCCGCAGCCGTCGCCTCGCTCGCCCTCCGCGTCGCTCTCGTCCGAGTTGTCCTCCTCCAGGTAGCGGTAGCCGCGCACCTTGTGCTGGGGCCGCGGGATGCGAGGCTGGCGCGGGACAACGCCACGCCGCAGCTTCTGCTCCATCCACAGGTACAAGAACGTGGCCGTCAACAGCGTCAGCAGCAGCACCGCCAGCTTAACCTGGGCGCACAGGGAGGGATGCTGGGGACCCGCCAGCCGCTGCCCCAGCCTCCTCTGCCCAGCCCCTCGCCTCACCCAGATAGTCCCACTGCCACTCGGAATCGCCCCTCTGCGTCCTCTCCTCCCGGGCCCTCCAGTGCCACCACTCCTTCCTTCAGGCCAGGCTCAAATCCCAGCTCTGCCCCTCACGGGCAGACGTGAAGATGTTGATATGTGCTGGACACAGGCCTGGTGGCTCCCCTTTATTGGGGCTTAGGTTACTCTGTCCCTTGCACCCAGGGACCATAAGTAATGCTTCTCGGACGTTTGTGACTATAACACACGATCGGAAAGAATTCTACGTGATAACTCAATACTTACACACATATTCTCATGAATACTCCCTGCTATTTTCTATTCTATTTCATTTTTAAAAACATGGGTCAGGACCTGCTAAACCGACCCATCAGTTGGGTGGAAGCTGAGCAGAGGACCCCGGCTCCCTGCCCACGAAGCAGGACAGAGCCTGGGCATCCCTCTCAGACCCCGACATCAAAGTGGCTGGGACGCACCCACAGGCAAAGAGCAAACTGTGAACCCCTTCAGACACTGGAAAACCTGACCGCAAGAGGCCAGGCAGTGAGCAAAGGCTGGATGTGGGGTCAGCCGGTGGGCTTGGCCCAGGGCCCAGCCCTTGGGGAATGGTGCCCTTCAGGGGCTATGAGGCTAGGGTGGGCCCTCAGAAGGTATCTGTTGCCTGGATGGGGGGTGGTGGGGGTTACTTAATGTTCCAGGAGCCCCCTTCCCACCCCACTCAGCCTCACCTTCATGGGCAGGCTCCAGCCCAGGTATACGGCAAAGATGGCCACAGCCTGCCACCAGTGGTAGATGGTGAAGATGAAGTCTTGCCTCTCTTTGTCCTCGTACAGGATTCCCAGCAGTGCTGTGGGCAGGCAGGATAGCGCAGGAAGGGGAGAGGTGTCAACCAGGGCCCAGGGTGCCTGATCTCCAACTGTGACCCCCCTAGATTGGCTCTGTGCCTCGGGAGCAGGAGAAAGCTGTCCTGGTCTGCCTCTTAGTGGAGACTCGGCTTATCGCACTGCCCCAGGAGCTGAGCGGAGGAAGGAGCAGGTGGGACGGATGCAGGTGGGCCTCACTCTGGGTCATGTGTGGCCTCAAAAGTGGAAAGCATTATGGACAGTCATGTCCTGTCCTCCCTTAGACCTCAGGCTCCCGCCAGGCCTGTGCCTCGCCCAGGGCCCAGGGAGGCGACCTGTTGCAGCAACAACCTTCTACGAATCAAACCTGAAGTTGGGAGGTTTGGACTTATGTCCCCCCAAACTCTCCCTGGGGTGGGCAGAACAGGCATTGGACAGGGAGTAGGGGGTGCTCAGCTTCTACTCTCAGGACTGTAAGGTGGAGAGTTACTGCAGAGATGTGGATTCACATGTTGACTCTGTGGGTGACTCGGGGTAACATAAGTTAGCTCCCCGGGGCCTAACTTATGTCCTGTTGTGAGGTTTTAATGTGACAAAGCCCACACAGCACCTGGCAAATCATACCCTCGCCTGCCACTGAGCATATGAACGCTCCTTCCTGAGGCCCTGCAGGGTGACTGTATCGCACAGGGCTGCTGCGAAGGGACATGGAACTCCAGGGTCCACAAGGAAGAGACAGGAAACGGAGCTGGGCAGAAGGGGATGCCAGGACCAGGTCCAAGTCCAGACATATCATGTGCCCAAGGCACCCGGGCCGGGTGCTGCCCAGAGCTGGCTACCCCTAAGCAAAACAGCCACACGAATGTTGTCCAGTACCTGGGTCTCCATCCTGACCGATACAGACGCCCGACCCTCTCTGATGGTGGGTGTAGGGGTCACCAGAACCAGTGCCTGTCCTGCCTGCCGCAGGCATGACCTCCACCACACCACACCCCCAGGGTGGTGTTCAATACTGTTGACACACTGGCCCATCAGAACAGATGCCAACGTGGAGGACCCAAATGGCTGCATCTGTGAGTATCCACTGCATGTCACTGGCATGCCCAGTTGTGGGCAAAGAACATCACATAGCTGACCTCTGACCCACCTCCTCCTTTCTGCAAACAGGGCCTTATTCCCTAGGGCCCCCACCCCAGCAGCCCAGACCTGGGGCCTGGACTCTGCTACACCGCAGATCAGTTGGGGCTTCATGTCTGCTCCCAGCTCCTCTCTATCGAAAGTCCGTATCTGCACCCACACCCTGGGTATGGACAGGGCCACATGCTGCTTCCCATGCTCCCTAGGGCACAGACCCAGAATCAGTTCCCAGTGTCATGAAAACTATGCCAAATGGGCCCCGTCCCCGGGTGTGAAAACAAGGTATAGTGTTTTTCTACACTATCCTTCCGGGGTGTCCACAGAGCCCCATACCTACCCCATGGGACCATGGGACCTCACACTGAACCCCCAGGGTCCACAGGGTGCCATGCCCACCCACGGGTGCCCACATGAGGCCCATGGTATGCAACTCTCACACCTGCCCCCAGGGCGTCCACAGCCCTCCCCATCTGTCCCTATAATGGCCACGGGACTTCCTTCCACCTGTGGAGTATCCGCAGGGATCCCCACCTATGTCTACCATGTCCACAGGACTCCACGACCAACCTCCCTGTGTCCATGGGACCCCTTGTCTGTCCCTGGGATGTCTATGCTGCCCCCAACTGCCCCAAGGTGGACTGAAGGCCCCCTGCCCAGCCATCCCAGCGCCCATGGCTGTACTCACTGCTGAGCCCAGTCTTGTTGAGGGCACTGCCCATGCCCCAGAGGACAGCTGCCATGTAGAGTATCCAGATGTGCTGCAGGACCCGAGGGGCGGGGGCCCAGATAAAGAGGCCGAGAGTGAGCAGCAGGTGCAGTCCGGCCCCGGACACCAGGGGCACCTGGCGTGGCAGCCATAGCCCCAGCAGGCCCAGGACTGAGGCGGCCGTGGCGCCCAGGCTGTAAGCCACGAGGAGGTAGGCCAGACGTTCCAGACCCACGGAGCACACGCCATAGCCCTGGGGGACAGAGGTGAGAATGTGAGGTGACATAGCCCGGGTTCTGGTTCTCCCGACATGAGGTTTTGCTTTAGGCTACACCATGCCCTCTCTGGGCCACCCTGGGGCCACCTCCTCCGAGGCTCTTGTCCAGGGGCAAGGGGGAGGGACAGGGAATGAGAAAATGCTTGGACATTGTCCCCAGACACCAAGGCTGGAACCAAATACTTCATGGGTGCTATCCCAACTCAACTGTATAACACCCCAGGAGTGAGCGTGGTCACTAGACTCACTTCACAGATGAGGAAACTAAGGCTCAGAGAGGTTAAAATAATTCGTCCAAGGTAGGGACAAAGGAAATAAAGGAAGAGAAGAAAGAGAGAATAATTGGGACGTACTTGTACATACTTATAGATATACTGAAAACTTATTCGTTGTTTATCTAAAATTCAAATCGAAGTGGACCTCCTGTATTTTTTTCTGCCAACTCCACGCAGGCTGTACTTACCAGGGCGAGACCAGTGCAGGCAAAGAGCACCTCGAAGCCGCTGTAGATAAAGAAGGGCACGAGGTGCCGCAAGCGAAAGTCGCGCACGTGCTTGAAGGGCAGCTGGAAGATGTTGCCCCAGCCCACGCTACGCAGGTCGATCTCCTCCGTGGGCCGGTACGCGGCGCCACACAGGCCCAGCACCTGCGAACGCGCGCGGTGAGCCGGCAGGCAGCCAAGCCCCTGACAGTCTAGCCTCCGACCCCGCCCCCGGGCCTCAGCCCCGCCTCTCAGCCCAGGCCCCGCCCCCTGGTCACACCCACAGACCGCGGCCTCGCCTCCCAGCCCCGCCTCCAGGCCAAGGCCACGCCCTAGCCATGCCCCCAACGCCTTAGTTCTGCTTCCAGTACCGGCCCCGGGTTCGAGCCACACCTTCTGACCCTTGGCCCTGGGTTCCGCTCCCCGCCAATTTTCTTGGACCCTGTCTCCAGCTCCACCCCAGACCAGGCCTGGTTCCCCTCCAATTTCGGTCCCAATGCACAGGTATCAGCTAGGCCTCCTCAGGACTCAGCCGTGGTTCTTGACTCAAGACTTACGCCTCCAGGCCGCCATCTGCCCAGGCCGCCAGCCATGTACCTAGATTGCACCCCTTTCTCCCCGCCTCGGTCCCCAGATTTCATTGACTCTGCCCTCCCCCGCCACTACCACCATTCCGGGCCGTACCAGCAGCATGGCCAGGAAGGCCACAGCCATGAGCACACTCTCTACCACAATGAGGTTTCGGCTCCGCGGTAGCGTCCGTAAAACCGTCTTGTTGAAGCCAACGAGGATGCCCTGGCTGTTAGTGCCTGAGAAGGGGCGGTGGGGGCATTGTGAGGCAGGGAGTCGGGCACCTCAACTCAGCCACGAAAAAATGCAGCAAGGCCAGCAGGTGAAAGGGGAGGGTTAGAAGGAGCAGCAAGGACAGTGCATACAAAGGCAGGGTTCCTTTGGGGAGCGCTTTAGAGGTGAGAACCACTAGGGCTGAACGTACCCCAAAGGAAGGAGCACCTTCCCCCATCCCCCTTCCTGCCTATTGCCCCAGGCTTAGGGAGGGAAGGGGGTGTCAGTCCATCTCCCACCTCCATACCTTCCCCCTACGCTGACTGAACGCTAAGGGTATGCTTGGCCCTGAGACAGATCCCACAGGCAGCTTCATCCCAAATGGCACCTCCTCCAGGCAGCCTTCCCTGATGCACACCTCCTCCCCACCCCCACCCACACTCTGTCGGTTCAGGTTCTGACCACATACTCCTACAGGGCCCTGTGTCTCACCCACCAGAGCCATGGGATGCCGGGCTCTCAGCCCTGAACCCTGTGAGGGAGAGCATCCTCTCAGGAGGATGGGCTACCCTCAGGAGCCCAGTGTCTGCTAGATTACTCAATGGCGGAGGCGAACAGGACCTGGGGACCCCACCCCCATGAGGACTAACCGCAGCTCTGCACGTGGTGCAGCGTGTGGTTCAGGTCGTACAGGTAGTGGTTCAGGAAGTAGATCATGGGAAGCTGGGCACAGGCGAAGCTCAGCTGTGGGCAGGAGGGCAGCTTGGGCCAGGCTTGGGGCATGGAACCGGGCGAGGGGCACGGGCAGGACCCGGGAGGGGTCTGGGCACAGACTTGGAGGGACAGGAGCCCTCCCACCTCTGGGGGCGGCTTGGTGGTAGGGGGAGAGTACCCAGTGCAGGAGGACTTCCTCCTGGTCAGCAATGTGGACAGGGAGGGAATGCCATCTCAGTCACAGGGGTGGGCAAGCAGGGGTTGGCCCAAAAAAGGGCACTGGGACTGGGGAACTCAAAACACTGGGATGGGCTCCAATGTTTGGGTTCTCAGGCTGGAACTCCCACCACGCAGGGCCCCACATGTGACACTCACATGGAAGAAGCTATAGAAGATGGCTTGGAAGACCAGGAGATAGGGTGCATGGGAGCCCCGCGGCGGGCGCTGCTGGGGGCCCTGCTCGTCCCTCTCCTTGTAGTGGGTATACTCGTAGTACTTCTGGGCCATCCTGGACCACAGGAAAGAAAGCTCTCTCCAGCCCAACCACTGCCAGACACCTCTGCTTCCTGCACCCGGAGCTATGGGCTGACCAGCTCCTGCATTTCCTGGGTGGGGAAACTGAGGCCCAGAGGGCAAGAGGGCCGGATCGAAGGCCCCACAGCCCAGGTATGCAATGCAGCAGAGGTTTGGCCCAGCCTCCAGTCTCCCTCCTGCCCTGCTGCCCACCAGGCTCACCTGGTGATGTAGTTGCCCATGGAAGCCCAAAGAGGGACGATGGCCATGCCCAGGGCCACGGCCGAGGGCACCAGTGTGTAGTAGCGCTCCCAGTAGTTGGTGGAGACAAAGAGGGCATAGATGCCCACGCCTAGAAACATCATCCACTTGGTGCCAAAAAACCTGTGGGTAACAGGAGGTATGCTGGTACCACGGGCCTAACCGGACTGCCATGGCCCAGTACCAGAGTGGCCACAATGCCCAGCTCACGAGGCTGTGTGAGGTGGGGAGAGACCTCTGGCCTTGGAGTCAAGGGGTCGAAGACGGAGTCTCAGAGACATGAACTTGCTGAGCAGCCTTAAGAGAGGCAGTGTGTCCACACGCTTGTTTCCACAGCTGTAGTGCGAACACAGAACCCAAACCAGAAGCCTCTCCTGGCCACTGCCAGAATGGAAGGAGGTACAGTGGGGGTGAGGGTGTGATAAGACAGTGGCTTGTGGGCATATCCAGCCCTCATTTGTGTTCTGAGCTGACTCACCAGCCCTCTCCTCCGCTCAAGCTTACGTGCCGGGACTGCAGGGTCCAAGCGCACGTCCAAGGGACTTGACCCGAGCTGGCGCAGGAAAACTTAGGAGCAGAGGGAAGAGGCTCTGGTGCTGGCCAGTGATCAGGCTGGCACCCTGGTGTCCCTTACTCCGTGCCCACTGCTCCCGCAGTCGCTGTGGTCAGTCAGGAAGGTTCCTCCTCACTGGCCCCTAGAAAAACGGCCTTGCTGGCTCTGGGAAAATGCCACTCCGTCTTCAAAGGTGGTTGAGAAGTGACAAGATACCGGCCCATTCAGGGCATGGAAGCTGGTCAGGCTAAAAACCACCACTGAGATCTTGTTGTTGTTTTTTGTTAATTTGTTTGTTTGTTTAAAGTTTTGTGCTCATTAGTTCCCTTTGGTTTCCAGGAGGCTCAAAGAAAACTGACCCTGGTTTTCTGATACAATTACTCTCTCTTCTGTTCCAAGGTCCTGGTTCTTTTATAATATCCTTATTTTGCCACATAATAAATAGATAGGCAGCCCCCTCTGATCTATTTGGGGGAGGGCAGGTCACGCCGAATGCACTGTATGTTTTGATGGAGTAAAACAGAAAAAAGTAAAAACACTAGCCATCATTGTTGGTGAGGTTGTGGTCTTTAAAATGACACACGCAGCCAGTGGACATGCAGACAGGCATAGCCCTTTGGTAAATCAGCCTGGTAGTCTAGGTAAGGGGCACGCAGGGGGGTTTGGAGCCATTCTGCCTGGGTTCAAACCTTCAGTCTGCCATGCGCTGCCTGTGGGACTTGGGCAAGCTGCTCAATCTCTCGGTCTCTCCACGTGTAAGATTTGAGCACTGAGAGTAAGGAATGGGAATGAGCTAACACTCATAAAGCACCCAGCACAAAGGAAATGAAATGAGTTAGCTGTCATTATTAATAGTCATAGGTTTCAAGGGCCATAAAGCCTTTCACAGGCTTCTGACCTAATAAGGGCATGGCTGGGGATTTATCCCAGAATTTTTTAAATTTTATGAAGAAAACATTTACAAAGCACAAAGTAAACATGCAAAAAAAAAAGAGAGGGAGTTGCAATGCCCAACTCCGAGCCACAGTTGGGTGCCCGTATCTCTGCAGAAGTTGTTACCATCACAAAATCTCCACTGTGAAGACTGTGGAGCGAGCCAAGATGTGTGCAGTGAAATGAAAGAAAGTAAAAGTGGATATGGCATACACACACTCTGGTGACAAGGACATAAATGTTATCCATGCATGTCCGTGGGAGAACCCACTAGAGGGCTTGGGTGGCATTTTCTTTCTCTCTCTTTCTTTTCTTTTTTCTTTTCTTTTCTTTTCTTTTCTTTTCTTTTCTTTTCTTTTCTTTTCTTTTCTTTTCTTTTCTTTTCTTTTCTTTTCTTCTTTTCTTTTCTTTCCTTCCTTCCTTCCTTCCTTCCTTCCTTCCTTCCTTCCTTCCTTCCTTCCTCTCTCTCTCTCTCTCTTTCTTTCCTCCTTTCTTTTTTTAATTTTCATTATGATTCTAATGCTGTTCGTGCAAATGTGATCAAGGATTTTTTTTTACATATAGGCTAACTAAACCCGTCTCATCTGTCCACTGATCTCTGGCTCCATCTGTGCACAGACCTACTCTCTGGTGGGTAGGGTGCTTCTGGGGGGGGGGGAGTTTTGCACTGGCCAGGAGGCTGAACTGGATACCTCCAGGCTCACTCTACAGTAGGCCTCCTGGGGCACCAGCCCAGCCATGCCCTTTCAGTGAGAAATGTCCCCCTGACACTGGCCACAGCTGATTAGCCAGGGGTGGGTGCCTGAGCTTTGCTGGCTGATCAGAATCTCTCCAGAGAATCTATAGCCCTAACTCCAAAAGGTCACTGTTGCTCCGGAGGAGGGCACAAGGATAAGCTAAGGGAAGGAGCCTAAATAAATGTCCTTTGCTTGAAACCCAGTACCCAGTGTGCCCCCAGCAAAGCTCCATTCCTTCCTCACACTCCCGCTTCACCCCTTCTCTCTCACCCTTCCAGGTAGGCAAGGCCTCTCACAACTCCCCACCTCCCAAGACCACCAGGGCAGCCAAGACCCATGGTCCAACAGCCCCTGGACCCCTTCAAGGTCGGGGTGACAGCCCCAGCCCTCAAGGGGACAGCAGCGTCATACCTGATGAGCACCGGTGTATAGAGGAGGGCCCCGATGGGCATCACGTTGATGCCGATCAGCATCTTGCTGTCGATGTCGGGCAGTCCCATGTTGCCATATTTCACCTCCCGGTAGGTCTCGTCATAGTGCAGGATCAGCTGCATCTGCAGGAGGCCTGGGGACAGGAAGCAGGTGTGGAGGGGACCACCCGGCTAGGGAAGGGGATGGAGAGGCAACCAAGCAGAGGCTGGAACTCTTACCAAAGGGATCCCCGATTCCAATGCCCATGAGGACGGGGAAAGCCAGTCTGTGACAAGGGACCTGCCAGCCATGGCAGCGTCGGCGACTTGAGTCTGGGCCCCCTGCCCCTGTCCCTCCACCCTGCGTCTAGCTCCCCAGGTCTCTTGGACCTCAGCGCTCCTGATTCCCCAGCAGACCTGCCCAAGGCACCCAGCCCCCTGCCCACACCAGGAGAAGGCTCTGGCTGGGAGCCGGGGCCACGGCACGGTCTCGCGCCACCCCCACGTGGCGGGGCTGCAGCTGCAGCTCCAGGGCAGCCCGCAGGGAAGTGAAAGAGGAAGGGAGGCCAACTGGCCCCTAAGGTTTCTCTTTCCCCAGCGGGGTCTGCGGAGGGAGGGGAAGCCCTGGGGTCAAGCGTCAGAGCCCTCGGGCTGCGCGCGGCGGGCAGGTACCCAGGTAGACGCCGTAGGTGAGCATGCCGCCCGCGCTGGCCGCCAGCACGTTCTTGAGCACGCCCAGGCGCTTGCGGCGGTAGTAGCGGCGCTCCTCTTCCTCCTCGTTGTAGTTGGGGTACGCACCCACCAGCTCGTCCAGCTGCGGGGTACACGCGGCGCTCGCACCAGGCTGGGGGCCGAGGGCCCCGCACCCCAACCTCGGCACTCCAGCTGCCGGCCGCCAGGCTGTCCCCGCACTCCCCGCCTCAGGGGCAGCATCCCATCCCCGCCCGGGGGCCTTCGGCCCCTCCTCGGGTCCTGCTCACCGGAGCCTCGGGCCCGTCGGGGACCCCCAGTCGGTCCTCATCGCCCAGAGGACCTGCGGCTCCCGCCACGGGATAGAGCAGCGGCTCCGCCTCCATGTCCCTATCTCGCCACAGGACTCGTAGTGGCGGCCCCGGGTGTCCCAGAAGCAGGGCCTGGCACTTCCTCCCGGCAGCCCGGACCTACCCCCGACCCGCCCTGTCCCGCCCCTTAGGCCACCAACCCCGGGAGGGGCGGCCCCATGGAGGCGTGTCCAGTGTGTGTGTGTGTGTGTGTGTGTGTGTGTGTGTGTGTGTGTGTGTGTGTGTGTGTTAGGGCACCGGGCCTCAGGGATGTGAGAAACAAGTTGGAATCCCTGTTCAGCCACTTCCTGGCTTTGTGACTTTGGTAATTAACTCCATTTCTTTGTGCCTCAGTTTCCTTACCTGTAAAACGGGGCTACTGGGCAATACAGTCTAGGGCTGTATTGCCCTAGATTACTGAGTTACTGCAAAGCCTTAGAAAAGTGTTAGGCCGATAAGCTCCCCTTAGTGTTACTGCTGTCATCCCTAGCCCCACCTCTCGGCCTCATGTGGTGTGTTTGCAGGTGAGCAAGGAGTCCGCATAGCAGCCCACAGAGGGTGCTCACCTACCAGGAACCCTCCAGCTTCAGTTTGGGCATCTGCAAGGGAGCTCTGGCAGGGCTGCTGGGAGGCCAAGATTGTGGTGGGTGCTGACTGACCCCATCCTCACCCTGCAGCAGGGTTCAGAGCCTCCTGAATCTGCCAGGCTGGGCCCTGCAGGTGAGCCCATGAATTTCCCACCTAGCACTGGCCAGCACCCTGGTTAGAAACATCTGAGCAGTTTTTTAAACTATACATTTAGTTCCCCGGGTAGCCTCTTCACCAAATGGTGTTGAGAAAACTGGGTAACTCCATGCAGCCAAATGAAACGGAATCTCTAACTTATACCACTTATAAAAAGTAATTCAAAATAGGTCAAAGACTTAAACGTAAGACCTGAGGCCATAAAACTCCTAGGAAAAAAAGTAGTGAAGAAGCTCTTTGACACTGGTGTGGATCTTAAAAATAAAACAGCCAGTTATTGTGGGTAAAGGGGATCAAATATATAATAGCCGAAGGAAAGTGGACTTAGGGTGATAAACACATAAAGGAATATACGAATGTCAAATTATAATCTACACCTGAAAATTATATAATTGTATTAACCAATGTTACCAATAAGATTAATTAAAAAAAAAAAAAGAGCCAGTTATTTTTACCAGCAAAATGGGTTTATTCAGGAATGGCAGAGGAATTGCAATTCAGGACACCCAAGCTAGGATAAACCTTAAGTAAGTCTGGAGAACAAAGGAGAAGAATGTTACTTTGTAGAGAAAAAGGGTGAATTGGGAGTGGCTGCTATAAACAAAATGGCCACTGGAGGAAATTGGGAGTTGGAAGTATAATGGCTTTCCATTGGCTGAGTCATGGCTGTGTCTGTTGCTATGCCAGGTGAAAATCTTCCCTCCTCCGGCTGGGGTAGCAGAGTAGCCTTCTTCCTGGTGGAGTCTGCAGGGTGTGGTGAGTGCTGCCTCTTCATGGCTTCCCAACTCCATTTTAAATGAGATTTCCTTTATTCATTTTTGCATTAGTCTTGGCAGTGATTTTTTTTTTTTTTTGATGTGACACTAGAAGCACAAACAACAGAAGACAAAAAATCAACAAGTGGGATCACATCAAATTCAGCAGCTTCTTCACGGCAGAGGAAACAATAAAAATATAGTCAACCTACAGAATAGGAGAGAAATTTGCAAACCATGTATCAGATAAGAGGTTAATATCCCAAATTTATAAATAACTCATATAGCTCAAGAACAAAAAAAGAAAGCAAACCATCTAATTAAAAAATGGGCAGAGCATCTGATCTCGGAAGCTAAGCAGGGTCAGGTCTGATTAGTCCTTGGATGGGAGACCACCTAGGAAGACCAGGTGCTGTAGGTGTAAAAAATAAAAAAAATAAAGGATCGTAAGCTGACAAAGTCCTTACAATCTGTGAGGTCAACCAAAGGTTGCCTCACCTAAAAAAAAATTTAACCCCCCCCCAAAAAAAATGGACATAGGAGCTAAGTAGACAATTTTTTTGCAAAGAAGACATCCAAATGGCCAACAGATACATGAAAAGGTGCCCAACATCACTAATCATCAGGGAAATGCAAATCAAGACCACAATGAGCTATCGCCTCATGCCTGTAAGAACGGTTGTCATCAAGAAGACAAGAGATAACAAGCATTGGCCTGGATATAGAGAAGGGAATCCTTGTGCACTGTTAGTGGGATTGTAAGCTAGCCCAGCCATCTTGGAGCATAGTATGAACTATTTCCCTTCTGGGTTTCTGTGGTTTCATTGTCTGTCCTCCCAGATGGCTGCTCATCATGTACCCTTCATGTAGAGGACTGTGTCAGACACTTAAGTAGGGGTTCAAATGTGATTGGATGGACAGACAAGAGAATGGATGACAAATATTCACCCCAGCAGGGCTGCCGGGAAGGTGGAGAGCTGGGGGAATGGGGGGCATGAATTTGCAGAGGCCTGGAGGTGGTGGAACTGTCTCTGGACCACACCTAGGTGCAGGTATGGGTGAAACAGACAGGCAGAGTTGTGCCAGCAATGCCTAGAAGTGGGAGACTGGAATGAGCCGAAGAGAGAGCAGGGCTTGAGGGCCAGGGGCAAAGAAGAGGCTGCAGATCAGGGATGCAGTGGGTGCTGGAAGGCTGAGGCTGGGAGGCCATGGTCAGAGAGTGAATGCAGTGGTGACAAAGTCTAGCAAGTGGCCATGGCTCGGGGTAGGGGGTGGAGGATCAGGAGGTCATGGGTCTAGAGGGGGACAGTGGACTTTGATGTCCCAAGAGGATGCAGTCTTGTAGGATTCAGCGGGCAGGCAAGAGACATGGCCAGGAGGAGGGAAGATGGCTGCTTCAGATGGGTGGTGTGGCCATAGTGAGTGGCTCAGAGAAGCAGGGGTGGGAGGCCAGGGGTCTGTAGGCTCTGCAGGAGAATGAGGCCACCAGGAATGAGCCTTTGCCCCTTCCAAGAGTACAACCCCAAAAAGCCTATTGGAAATGGAGCCCTCGGGCCTAGGTGGAGACTAGCATCTATGATCTATATATGAGCACTTCCCTATCCGTCCCACTCTCTGCCTGAGGCCTCTAAGTAAAGAAATAATTCAACCAAGTGCATCTGGCTGGTAGCCATGCCGCCCCTGGTTCCTCCGACAGAGAACCCAGCACAGCCCAGGGAGGAAAAGGTCAGGGAAGGGCCTTCTCGCCATGAAGCGGGGTCCGTAGGCATCGCAGGAGAATGCCGCCTCCCAAAGCTGCAGCCTGAGAGCCCACCATCTGGCATGGTGAGGGCCACTGGCCACAACCACTGTGCGAGGCAGGGAGAGAAACCCACAGACCCAGGGGGTGCAAGTCAAGGTGGCCAGGTGTTTCCCACCCTGGGGGGGCGGTGTGTCATCTAAAGAAGGCTAAGATCTCCAGGTCAGGCTTGTCTGCTCAGAGGAGAAGGGAAAAGGCTTATTGAGCTCATTGGTTTTGTATCTCTCACCAGAGGAGACTCCCACCCACGCCCCCGCCCCCACTCCATGATGAAATTAAGCAGAGTATGTTTTACGAAACAGCCAGAAAGCAAAGAGAAGATAGGAGGGGAGTAGAGCACTGCTTAGGAAGTGGTGGCCGGCTCCATATGAGGAAGACGCCAGGGCCGACATATCCCCGACACACCCGTGCCGACCCCCACCAGAAGGACCTGCTCAACGGCGTGCCAGCTATTTCTTAGATGCTGACTTTTCATAATGTTGCACGATTTCTCTGAGGTCACAGTCCATGCCTAGAAAAGAGGCTATCCTGCAGTTCAGGGTCCCAGGATGATTTAAAGTCCTTATTACACATGGACTCCTGTGTTCTGTTGGTAACTTTTAATTTTAAATTGCTTTATTAAATTGGTTTCACTTTGGAACCTTTTCCTGGTAGCTTGTTTCGAAACCTGACATTATGACACACAATGATTAAGGATGCTATTCTAACACATACAAACATGAATGTCCGGAGCTGAGTAAGGTGTAATATGGATCTCCTTAGTGTCCCCATACGGGGATACCGGACGCATTTGAGAAGCAGGCACTTTCAGCCCCAGGGCTCCCCAAATTCGATGCTCAGTAACTCTGTCATTAGCAAGAAAAAACAGCACCAGATCAGTCCAGACGTAGAGTTTGGCTGTCACTGGCCAACTGCTCCTGGAGACGAGAGTTTTCAAATACTTGAGCGACAGGTTCTCTGATTAAATTCAGCAGATGGGAGGCTGTGGGAGAAGATGGAGGTAGGAGAAAGGGAGAAGCTGGGGCATTTTTCAGGGTCCCAGCACCCACAGACCAAGCTCACCTTGGTTTAGCTTTCCCTGGTTGCCCTTGACCCTCTGGGGGCTAATGACACCACTTCCTCCCTTAAACCCTCGAGCCCTGGGACTGCCTGCCAGCTGGCATGGAGGGACCAGCTAAACACAGATGGTGTGGCCTGCAAGGCAGAGAACCAAGCAAGGCCAGCAGGTTCCTCCAGCCACCGTCCGGACTGTAAACACTGACTGTCACACCCCCAGAAATGAGCAGCCACATCCCCCTCACCGATTTCAAATGATTTTCTCTGTAATAGATTTTATGTTTTTGTTCTCATTATAAAAATAATAGTTGTTTATTACAAAAAAGCAACCAGGAACAATCAATGTTGCTCCCAATTCAGACACTCCTGGGGTGTTGAGAAGCAGAAAAAGAGTGTTACCTCTGCATTGTGTCCCAAACAGGAGCACGCTGGGCCCACTGCACACCCACTCCGCCGCTTCCCTGCGCTGAGGTGAATTGAAGCTCTATCATTTTTTTTTTTTTTTTTTTTTTTTAGATTAAAAACCATGGGGACAGTGATCATCACAGGCTGTGCGAGGTCCCCAAGCCGATGTGCCGAGCACCCTACCCAGTGCCTGGCACAACAGATGTCTAGGAAAAGGTGGCTGCTGCTTCCAGCTGAGACATGAGGCTCCCAGAAGTAGGGGGTGACCCTCACTCGAATCCTAAACAAGAGCCCGGAAGTCAGTCCTGGCTGGGCTAGAATTCCCACCCGCCCCTCACATTGTGTGGTCCTGGCTGGTCACTGCACCTCCGAGCCTGTTGTCTCATCTGTAATAGAGGCATCCAACCCAGAGAGGGGAGAGGACTGGCTCCTATTTCTCCTCGAGGAGCAGTTTTCCCTCATATTAGGGGGGCTTCACTGCCAGACCAGAATAGGGCTCCTGTGCTAGGAGGTCAGGCCTCTTTGGGGACCTCCCAAGATGTTCCTGAGTTGATGGCAAGTTCAGAAGTAGCCTTTGCAGGGGGTCCCTGGCTAGGGAGAGGCCCTCAGGATTCTGTAACACCCCTCCCACCCACCAATAACTCCCCAGGTAGGTTCTTGATTGCTGTGTGGCCTTAGACCAGTGGCTGTGCCTCTCTGAGCCTGGTTCCTGGCTGAGGGCTGCCAGGCTCAACCACGGCTCAGCCCTACCTGGTGCTGGCTCTGCCCTCTCTCTGCCTCTGCCTGGCTCAGCTCCAGATGCCAGGGCAGGGCTGTCACATGCTGAGCCACGTGACAGGCAGCGGTTGAGGGCTCCATTCCATGCAGAAGACAGGACATCTGCAGCCCCTGACCCCTGTCCCCAGTGGCTGAAGCCTCCAGGGGCTACCAGAGCAGGCGTGGGCCAGGAGACCTCTCCTGCCCTCCCAGGTAGGCAAGGGGAGCCAGAAAGGAGGGAGTGGTGAGGAGCTTCTCCCTGGGGCCAGGGCGGCTCAGAGGCCCCAGTCCAGGATCCCAGGCTGACTCAAGGAACCAGAGAATAGGGTCATAGGTAGCAGGCCCAGGGCGGCAGGCATGAGACAGTGGGACAAAGGATGTTCCCGTTCCCACATCTGAAACCTAATCACCTGCCTGCTTGACACCAACAGCTGCTTGGAAATTGCTCCCGTTTCCGCGGGCTCCTGCAGGTATGTTTGGGCGGAAGCCGGGGCAAGGCAGAAGACAGCACCCCCCACCCCCAACCCTCACTCCCTGCACAGCTCAGGTACCTGAGGAACACAGGAGCCACCATGGTGACACTTATCATCATGAGGGTGGCCCTAGCGGGCAGAGGGCAGCACTTTTCCCCGGGAGGTAGGAGGCGACATCTAGCAACAAATGGACATAGGCTTCCAATGTGGGTCAAGTTCTTTCCCCTCCCTGGAATGCCATCTCCTCCTTGTGAAGTGTCAGCGTGGCGGACAGTCTCTGTAAGCTGGTATTGATGGACACAAACACTTGAAGGGCAGGGCAATGGAGCAGGCAGCGGCGGGGCCTAGAGTGTATTTTTGGACTCCAGCCACGTCTGGATCGGCCCTCTTCATTTTGCAGATGGAAAGCTGAGGCTCAGTGGGGCTGAGGTTGAGGGCTATTCCAGGCCACTGGGTCCCACTTCATGCCATAATACCTAAGGCTCTCCTCCTTCTTCAGCTGGGCCTGGGTCTCCACCCGCCGGGCCTCAGGCTGGACCCCTGGGCTCAGAGTCCCCTGGAAGCCTGCTTTGTGGCCCTGGCTCCTTCTCTAGCTCCGGGAGAGGGTCTAGAGGCCCCTGAGTGTTACGTAAAACTTCCCGGGGCTGAGAGAACAAAGAAAGGCTGACGACTCATCAATTCATCAAGAATTTATCAAGGGAACAAACAGAAGCGGCAAGACAAAGTGGCTCTTCTCACCCCAGCGTGACAGGCCAAGACAAGCAGGGGTA
Source organism: Eidolon dupreanum (assembly GCA_028627145.1). NCBI lineage: Eukaryota > Metazoa > Chordata > Mammalia > Chiroptera > Pteropodidae > Eidolon > Eidolon dupreanum. The sequence continues at coordinate 2,097,588 of CM053510.1, read as the reverse complement.
CCAAGGTGCTAACTTCCCCAGTTAAGGGAAAGTGCTTCACAGGCTTGCCTGGGGAAGGGTGGGGGAGGGGTGGGGGAATGGATCGGACCGCCTCTGAGGGGGTTTCAGGGAAGGGATCTGGTCTGACTCTGATCCAGCTCGAGGGTCCGGCTGCAGTCCTGTCACCGAATAGTCTCCTCTCCACACCAAGGGAGGTGCCCTGAGTCTCAGCCCAGGCCAAGCGCCAGCCCCGCCAGCCCCGCCCCAGGGGCTGGCCCAGGCCTTGGACACTTCATAAAGGCAGGAAACACCCAGAAGAAGGGCGGCTTGGCAGGACCTCAGGTATAGTGTCTTGGGGATGCTGGGGAGACAGCTGCGAGCGGTCAGGAATAGACTCGGGGTGCTAGGGGCCCAGGCAGGGCTGGTCACTTACGGCTACATACATACAGACTGGCTTTGTCCTCCGCCTGCCTGGGGAGAAAGGGGAAGGACAGAGGGACTTCCCTTTGATGGTAAGACAGTTGAAGCAGGAAGAGACGAGGAGAGGTCCGGGAGGGGTCCCCGAAGCCAGGCTTTACCTTGTGTTGTCCAAGCTGGGCTACCATCCCCCCTCTCACTGGGGTTACACGCCCTTTAGGGGAGCCCCAGCTCTGGGCCCATGGGCCACTGGAATGGCAGTCCCTCATCCCTGCGGTGGTGGGTGGGCGTGGGGTGGGGTGAGGGGAACTCGAGCACCCATTTGGCCACACGCATTTCCCGGGCACTGCCGCATGCCTGTGCCGGGTGTTTGGCTGTGTCCTCAGTGCGTGATTCTCGGAGTTTGTGTTCTTGGGGGGCCAGGAAGGGGGACCAGTCAAGTGGGCCTGCCTCACAGGGGCACTGATCATCAGGACTTTGCTGGCGTTGGGGAGCCCGCAGCACAGCCCCTCCATGGGCTGGGACTGCGGTTGGTCCCCATTCCCCCACGGTCTCCATGGAAGAGGGGGGGCAGCCGCCCAGAGCTTGGGGTAGCCGCGTGGACATCCGGGTTAAGGCTGCAGCGGGGGGGGGAATCAGGTAGGGTGTAGGGAGCTTTGTGGCCGGCTCCCGGTGACTAGCACCTTCTGGCAGCTCATGGGGTCCCCAGGCCCGCAGACCAGTATGTTTACCTCTGTCACCTTTGCCAGCTCTGCACCCTAGCCCCACCCAGGTCTCAGTTTGATGTCCTCGCCTTGCTGGCATCCACACTGGGCCCAGGTCTCCTCAGGCTCCCACCCCAGGGTCTCCCTGCCAAAGCCCCCTGGGCACAGCTGTCCTTCAGTCTGAACAACGATCGCTCAAAGCCATCGTCACCGAGCCCTCACAGGCTGGCTTGCACAAACCGGTTGGCCCTTCCTCCCAGCAGCACTATGGGGAGGTACAGGTACCGCCCCCATTTCACAAGTGGGGAAGGAGAGCCACAGGAAGGCCCAAGCCACCTGCCCAGGGTCTTCTAGCTACTATATGGCATTGCTGGGGTTCGAGCCTGGGTCTCCCGGCCCCCGACGCGTCATACGGGGTGGGTGCTTTTAGAGCACCTCTGGTGTAGGCGAGGAAAGTGAGGCAGGAGCATGCGCGCATGCGCAGAGGTCGGTGTGGGCGGGGGGCACGGGCCTGCGCCATCAGAGGGCTCATCCGCAGGGCGGGCTGGGAACGCGGGGGCGGTGATTCTCGCTGATGCCCTGGAGCCAGCAGAGCTGAGTGCCCGCCCCATCTGCTTCCCTCTTGGGTCCTACGCCCGCTCTCTGGGCCTCGGCTTCCTTCAGGGCTCCTGCGCGTTAGCTACACCCACGCTGGCACAGTGAGCCCGTGTTTTTTGTTAGAATATCTCCAGGAGCATGGCCTCCTGGCCAGAGAAAAAAAGGTCTGTCCCTTATCCCCATCAAGTGACTTAGCAACTGGCCAACCCCACCCTCACCTGGACGCAGTGGGCCTGGAACAGACAAGCAGTACAGGTGGTGAAAGCTGGGGCCACCTCAGGCCACTGAGAGGGTCCTCACCCCGAGACCCCTCGGGCGGCCAGCCCCTGGGACCTCAGCAGCTCGGCCCGGGAAGGCAAGAAAGGCAGGCAGGGTGGGAATGTCAGGAGTAGTGAGGAGGCAGAGGCCAAGGGAAGGCGGCTACGAATAGCACCTTCCCGCCTCCCACCCTGTGCCCGGGTGCCCCCCGCCCCTGGGTCTGCAGCTCAGGCTGGCAGGGAGACATCCCCTCTCCGCAGGGGTCAGGCTGCCCTGCTCCCGCCCAGCCACAGGTTGGAGGATGGGGCATGGGGGTGGGTGGTCCTCCGGCTTCCGGTTCCGCAGGGTGAGGAAGCTGGGTGGCCTCAGCAAGCCCCTTGCTCATCCTGTGCCCTGGTCCCATCCCCTTTAGTGAGGAGACTCACAGTGACCTTGCCTGGCTGTCGTGGTGGTGAACTGAGTCGCACAGTCACGACTTCCTTAGGAACTCACACGTCTCAGACGTGCCCCAGAGGAGCTGGGCTTGGGGCACCCAGCCCGGTTTGATGAAGGAACCCCCTCATCTGTGGGTCACAGGCCCAGGGTCCCCCCCAGGTCCCAGGTGGAAGGCGGCCTTGGCTCCCGTGCTTGCCTGGGTTGTGCTCAGCTCCCCGGTCCCCAGTGGGAACCCCCTGGGGACCTTGGTCTAGCGTGACCAACCAGCAGGGGGCAATATTGTGGGAGTTGGCCTCAGGGTTGCCAGGAGAGGCTGCTGGAAGGTTCCATCCAGACCTCCACCTGCACAGAGCTACCCCCGCTGCTCACCTTGCCCAGAGGTGTGCCATGCAAGTGACATGCCTTACATTTTTGTGGGTTTGGCATGGACTGTAATGAAAACACAGACAATGGTGAGGAGGCAGGAGAGGGTGGGTGCGCTGCGCCCTTGGCAACCATCAGCGGAGTCCACAGGTGAGAGCAGGACAGAGAAAGCACTGGGGGTGGTGGTGGGGAAATAGAGTAAATATCTGTGGAGCACTTCGTAAAAAATAACCACAGCTGACTTTTACTGAGCACTTATTATGGGCACAGTGGGCAAATGCTTTCTGTGGCCTTTAATCCTCAGCATGGCAGCAAGTGCTCTACCATCCCCACTTTATGGACAAGGAAATCGAGGCAGAGAAAGGCTGAGTGCCTTGCCCAAGGTCACAAGGCCAGTACGAGGCAGAGCTGGGGGACAAGCCCAGATGGTGACTCTAGAGGCTGGCAGGGGTCTTGCTTCAGGGTTTCGGCACCGGCCAGCGTACCTTCCTCCCAGGAGGCAGGGGGCAGGCCTGGGGCCGAGGGGGACTCTGAGAATGTCCCCCTTCTGCCACACTGCCACCCTCTGTGGGAGCCATGGTGCCCGAGGCCACTGCCTGGAGGAGGCATCGCCAAGCTGAAACCTGAAGGGAAGAAAGTCAGAGAAGGCAGGAGAGGGTCCCCATGGGCTCTTGGCACCAGGCCGAGGAGTGACTGTGTCAGTGCGCTCCTCTAATGAGCTTCAAGTAAACAGGTGGGGGCCCAGGGGAATGTTGGGGCCCTCACCCCACCTGCCAGCCCTGGTGTGACGGCCCCCTCACCCCTTGCCCCCACTGTTCCCTGCTCTGCCAGCGCTGGCCGGCCCATGTTGGGGTGGGCAGCAGGGCCGCTGGGGGCTGGGGCTCTCTCCCCGTCTTGCTGGGGAGCGGGGGATATGGAGAGAGGAGGCTAGTGCCTGCTGTCGCCCAACCCTCTGAGCCGCCACCAGCCTGCCTGGCCTCCCTGGGCAGTGCTGCCAGGCTGGGGGCAGGGGACAACAGAGCATTCTGTGTCTGGAATGTCCCAAAGTCGTGGCCGTGGTAGCAGTTGCTGGACTATCCTTCTACTTACCACACTCCTTCTGGTCACTTCGTTCAGGCCTGGCAGGGGTGAGGACGGCCCCATCTCCAGGGGCAGGAGACGGGGCCTGGGGCTGATTTCTGTGTGGTTACCTGCTGCCTGTCCACCCTCAGGGGCTGTGCAGTAGCTGTCCCTGATCCCATGCCAGCCCTGCGGCTGCCTGGGGTCCAGGGCTCTCCTGCCCACTGGCCGAGGGGAGTTGTCTGTGGGCCACTGTGTGCGTGTGTGTACGCGTGCATGTGTGTGTGTGTGTGCGTGTGTGAGGGGGGTATGTGGATATGTAGGTGTGGGTGTTTGGCCAGCCCTGGCCCATGGGGATGTCTGTGCGCCTGTGTGCATGTGCGTATGGGTGTGTGGGTGTGTGTGTGTACGCATGTGTGTGTAGGTGTGCATGTGTGTTTGCCTGTGGGTGTGTGTGAGGGGGTGAGTGGGTGTGGGTGTGTGGTCAGTCCTGGCCCTCTGGGGTTACCCGGGAGTCCCAAGGGGATGTCTGTGGGCCCACGAGGGTGCAGGCAGGGCGGGGTAGGTGCTGAGAAGGTGGGGGAGCCTCGGCCCACGACACCCCCC